>OX451740.1:732434819-733634819 GCA_948472305.1 Vicia faba | reverse complement strand
TCTTACCCGGGGCACCGTGGTTTTATTTGTGAGGGCTTTTGTTTGTCACTTTCATATATCATGAATAAAAGCATTGGACGTTTTTCACATTTCAAATCTTGCGCTCCCTTTCTTTCTTTCTTTACATATTTTGCAAAACAGCTGTATTTACACACACTCACTCATACATGTTTCAATCCACTCTGGATCTCACTGGTAACGACTCTGCTACTGCCAGTTATGACTTCGAAAATTCGATCAACTTAGCTGAAGACGAAGGTGAAGATGATTGCGAAGTGCCTGGTGAGCTTGCAAGACTGTTACTCTAGGAAGAGAGGGCCATTCAACCACATGAAGAGCCAGTGGAAACGGTAAATCTGGGTACTGAGACAGATAGAAAGGAAGTCAAGATTGGTGCCAATCTAGAGCTCAGCGTGAAAAAACGGCTGATTCAGATGTTGCATGACTACGTGGAAATCTTTGCCTGGTCTTACGAAGACATGCCTGGGTTGGATACCGACATCGTAGTTCATCATTTGCCTACCAAGGAAGGCTGCCCTCCGGTTAAGCAAAAGGTCTGCCGTATGCGTCCAGAGATGTCCGAGAAGATCAAAGCTGAGGTTATGAAACAATTTGATGCCGGGTTTCTTGCAGTGACTTCTTACCCTCAGTGGGTTGCCAACGTGGTTCCAGTGCCAAAGAAAGATGGTAAGGTCAGAATGTGTGTCGACTACAGGGATCTGAACAGGGCCAGCCCCAAGGATGACTTCCCCCTACCTCACATTGATGTCCTGGTTGACAATACTGCTCAACATAAGGTGTTTTCCTTCATGGATGGTTTTTCAGGGTATAATCAGATCAAGATGGCTCCTGAAGACATGGAAAAGACTACCTTTGTCACTCAGTGGGGCACCTTCTGCTACAAGGTCATGCCATTTGGATTGAAAAATGCTGGGGCAACCTACCAACGTGCCATGGTTGCTTTATTTCATGACATGATCCATCATGAGATAGAAGTGTATGTTGACGACATGATTGCAAGGTCCCAAACTGAGGAGGAACACCTTGACCATCTGCAGAAGTTGTTTGACCGTCTGAAACTGTACAAGCTGAGGTTGAACCCAAACAAGTGCACCTTCGGGGTTAGATCTGGAAAGTTTCTAGGCTTTGTTGTAAGTGATAAGGGTATTCAAGTGGACCCTGCCAAGGTTAAAGCCATTCAAGAGATTCCAGTTCTCAAGACAGAGAAAGAAGTCAGAGGCTTTTTAGGACGCCTCGATTACATTGCTCGATTCATCTCGTATCTAACCGCTACCTGTGAACCAATCTTCAAGCTGCTGAAGAAAGATCAGGTAGTACGTTAGAATGATGAATGTCAGACCGCTTTTGACAGAATCAAAGAGTATCTCCAAGAACCACCCATTCTTATGCCACCGGTTGAAGGGAGACCTCTGATACTATACCTGACAATACTTGACAACTCAATGGGGTGTGTGCTGGGGCAGCATGACGAGTCTGGCCAAAAAGAGCACGCCATTTATTATCTTAGCAAAAAGTTTACCGACTGTGAGACCCGATACTCATCGCTCGAGAAAACTTGCTGCGCTTTGGTATGGGCTGCTCGTCGGCTGAGACAGTATATGCTGACTCACACTACCTTGTTGATCTCAAAGATGGATCCAATAAAGTACATATTTGAAAAGCCTGCTCTGTCTGGGAGAATAGCAAGATGGCAAATGATCTTGACAAAATACGACATCCAATACACAACTCAGAAAGCTATCAAGGGAAGTGTATTGGCAGACCACCTGGCACACCAGGCAGTAGACGACTATCAGTCAATGAACTTTGAATTTCCTGACGAGAGTATCATGATAGTGACTGATTGTGAAGTACCTGGACCGGATGAAGGACCTGAGGAAGGATCCCGATGGTCTATGCACTTTGACGGAGCATCCAACGCTTTGGGTAACGGCATCGGCGCTGTGATCATATCCCCTCAAGGCACTAATACTCCACTTACTGCCCGACTATGTTTCAACTGCACCAACAACATGGCGGAGTACGAGGCATGCATCATGGGTCTCCAAGCTGCGATTGACTTAAGGATCAAGTTTCTGAGCGTCTTCGGAGATTCCGCTCTCGTGATCAATCAGATCAAAGGGGAGTGGGATACGAAACATCCGAATCTTATTCCTTACAGAGAATGTGTGTTGACATTGATCCCCTACTTCACAGAGATAACTTTTGAACATTTCCCAAGAGAGGAGAATCAGTTGGCGGACGCGTTAGCTACGATGTCTTCCATGTTCAAAGTCAAATGGGACAATGAGGCTCCCCGAGTCATCATCTGGAAACTGGACGAACCGGCATACTGTTGTGATCTTGAGGCAGGGTTAGTGACTGAAAAACCCTGGTACCATGAGGTGAAGAGGTACTTGGAAGCTCAAGAGTACCCTTAAGGTGCATCTGTCAATGATAAAAAGTTCCAGAGAAGGTTCGCAGCAAAGTTCTTCCTCAGCAACGGCATTCTGTACAAGCGAAACCATGATTCGACCTTACTGCGTTGTGTGGATAAAACTGAAGCAGAAAGGATCATGGCGGAGCTGCATGAAGGTACCTTCGGAACACATTCCAGTGGACATACGATGGCAAAGAAAATCCTTCGGGAAGGGTATTTCTAGTCCACCATGGAAGCCGACTGTTACCAACATTCTCGGACATGTCATAAATGCCAGATTTATGTAGATAAGGTGCACGTTCCTCCAGTTCCTCTGAATGTCTTGACAACACCTTGGCCGTTTGCAATGTGGGGCATATATATGATCGGCGAGATTAAACCTACGGCATCCAATGGGCATCGCTTCATCCTTGTAGCGATTGATTACTTTACGAAGTGGGTTGAAGCAGCTTCTTACGCCACTATAACCAAGAATGTTGTGGCACGGTTCATTCGGCATAATCTGATCTGTCGATACGGTGTCCCGGAAAGGATCATTACGGACAACGATACCAATCTTAATAACAAGATGATCACTGAGCTCTGCGAGCAATTCAAGATACAGCACCACAACTCTTCTCCTTACCGGCCGAAGATGAATGGGGCTGTAGAAGCAGCGAATAAGAATATCAAGAAAATTGTGCAGAAGATGACAGTAACATATAAAGATTGGCACGAGATGTTACCGTTTGCTCTACACGGGTACCGTACCTCAGCAAGGACGTCAACCGGGGCAACTCCTTTTTCCTTGGTCTACAGTATGGAGGCAGTCTTACCGATCGAAGTGCAGATACCCTCTCTCCGGATAATGAAGAATGCAGATCTGAATGAAGATGATTGGATCCAGACTAGACTTGATCAGTTAAATCTAATTGACGAAAAGAGACTCACTACTATTTGTCATGGTCAGACGTATCAAAAACGGATGATCAGGGCATTTAACAAAAAGGTCAGACCACAAGAGTATCAAGTTGGGGATCTGGTAATCAAGCGCATCATCCTTCCTCAAAGTGATCCCAGGGGCAAATGGACCCCCACGTACGAAGGGCCATTTGTGGTTAAACATGTGTTCTCAGGAGGAGCCATGATTCTAACTACCATGGATGGTGACGACCTTCCTCACCCCGCCAATGCAGACATAGTAAAAAGATACTACGCATGATAAAAGACCCGCTAGGTTGACATACCTAGGCAAAAATTAGGGCTTCCCGGCGAACCAAAAGGGTTCGGGCAAAATGAGGGATGAAATGAAAAAATCTGTACACCCGGCAAGTCGAAAACCTGAAAAGGCGGCTTGGGCAAAAATGGGTATCCCGGTGGACCAAAAACCCGAAAGGGCGGTCCAGGCAAAAGTTAGGGATAAAGCCTAATACTATGTCTCATTGGATCACTTTGTATCCAGAATCCGGTATCAACATCAAGTTCAAACGGCATCGATCAATCAGCTTCATCGTCAACTAAGCAGCAAAGTGATGAGACGCTCGAAGATATAAAGGCGATAGCAGAGTTGGAACCTAGTGGGATTACTCTTTTCACACAGCTGTTTTTGTTTTCTTTGTACAAATTTGTATAAACTCTTTTGTTCGGCGGCGTTCTCTTACTAGGACGTCAGCCTCTTGTACATAAAACGCCTATTTACAGGAAAATTCAAAAATCAATATAAATTCACTCTTCAGCTAAAATTGCCAACTGTTTTTTCCTTTTCTTTTTTGTTTTGCGAAGAACTTCCAAGGTTCAATTTGTGATATATGCATTTGACAATAATTGCTAACTCATAAATGTTTGCATACGAAACGAAGGATCAATTACAGGTGACATTAGAAATAGGGGCAATCATGAGTTGTCTAAAGCGATCTAATTGCTATATCCACCAAGGTACCAAGGTAAGTTCAGCTGAAGAACAGAGCCAAGATATCTTAATTCCCCAGAGAGTGAGCCAGCAATTCAATACACTCTCCCCAAGCAGAGTTAGCCTACTCTATCAAACCTTAAGGAAGTTGGGTATCCCCAGCAGATCTCAACATTCCCCAACAATATACGAACATTCCTAACAAGCATCCCCGGTAGTCTTGGTCTAAGATTGTTCCCCGGCGGTATACTAGACATTCAGTGGAGCCACTTCCCCGGTATATCTCAAGAATTTCCCCAGGAGAGTCCAGTCCAGAAGTTTCCCCAGGAAAGTTCAATCCATCTCCCCAGCACGAAGCTTATCCCCAGTAGATTCTGGAAGTTTATCCCTCGCAGAGCACGAACGCGTCCCCCGGCTTTATTCAAAGGTTATTTCCCTACCAGGATATAACTGGGTTATCCTCAGCCAAAAGCCACGGAAAGATCATCCTCGGCGAAGTCTTCTTATCCCCAACGAAGTCTATTAAAACTTCCAACATAACAACGGTATCCCCAGTGAAGTTATCATCAACATCTCAACAGAGTACCTCTCTTCCCACAGAGTATTGTTCCCCAGCAAGATCGCTAGAATAATTTTCCCCCATAGAGTAATCTCCAAGGTTATTCCCCAACGGAGTTATCTTCTCCTACCGGTATCCTTGCAGCCATCACTCCCCAGTGGAAACAGAGAATGTTATTCACATCAGCCCAGGATTTGACTTCCCGGCATCCGTCAAGGATTTATTTTCCTAAGACGAAAACATGCATTCATAAACCTCGCATATTCATACATTATAGCATGCATATACGCATCATGAACATATAATCTCATCACGCATGTCATACATAATGACATCACATACAACTAACGTTTTGTCTTTTCAGGACAAAAGTTAATACAAAGACGGTTACTATCAATTGTCGCAATTCCAGATTCGATTCCTGTATCTTGCCAGGGTGTATCTGTTGACGACTACAGTGCCAGACTCGATTCCTGTATCCTGCCAGGGCACGTCTGAAGAGTTCGAAGATCCGATTCCTGTATCTTGCCAGGGTGTATCTGTTGACGACTAACATTACCAGACTCGATTCCTGTATCTTGCCAGGGCACGTCTGAAAAGTTTGAAGATCCGATTCCTGTATCTTGCCAGGGTGTATCTGTTGACGACTGACAGTACCAGACTCGATTCCTGTATCCTGCCAGGGCACGTCTGAAGAGTTCAAAGATCCGATTCCTGTATCTTGCCAGGGTGTATCTGTTGACGACTACAGTACCAGACTCGATTCCTGTATCCTGCCAGGGCACGTCTGAAGAGTTCGAAGATCCGATTCCTGTATCTTTCCAGGGTGTATCTGTTGATGACTACAGTACCAGACTTGATTCCTGTATCCTACCAGGGCACGTCTGAAGAGTTCGAAGATCCGATTCCTGTATCTTGCCAGGGTGTATCTATTGACGACTACAGTACCAGACTCGATTCCTGTATCCTTCCAGGGCATGTCTAAAGAGTTCGAAGATCTGATTCCTGTATCTTGCCAGGGTGTATCTGTTGACGACTGACAGTACCAGACTCGATTCCTGTATCCTGCCAGGGCACGTCTGAAGAGTTCGAAGATCCGATTCCTGTATCTTGCCAAGGTGTATCTGTTGACGACTACAGTACAAGACTCGATTCCTGTATCTTGCCAGGGCACGTCTGAAGAGTTCGAAGATCCGATTCCTGTATCTTGCCAGGGTGTATCTGTTGACGACTGACATTACCAGACTCGATTCCTGTATCCTTCCAGGGCACGTCTGAAGAGTTCGAAGATCCGATTCCTGTATCTTACCAAGGTGTATCTGTTGACGACTACATTTCCAGACTCGATTCCTGTATCCTGTCAGGGCACGTCTGAAGAGTTTAATGATTCGATTCCTGTATCCAGCCAGGGCACGTCTACATAAAGAGTTTGAAAGTCAACTCCTGTAACAGACCAGGTAATTTTCTTTCTTTCTCAGGTACGCAAGTTCTCGCTAAGGAATCTCTTACGCGATTGACACCTCCCGATGGCATCTATAAGCCCATATCCACAATTATCCATCACAGTCCCAAATGGCATCTATAAGCCCATTCCCGACATCACACTGCTGATACTCTACTATGTGAGTGCAAATTTCTGGGCACTCTAGTGTTCAATCATCTTCCACCCTCGGATCACGAAAGGCACACAAGCCAATCTACATCCTCAGGTCTAAGAAGATTGAACAGGGGCAACTGTTGTACCCCAAAATTTGCCCTCCCATAATCTTCAAGGTTTTGCCAAGCATCACTTCAAATGGCTCAAAGTCTACTCAAGGGTTGCACAGTCAACCATCCTCCTAAGCCAGTCAAATTAGGGTTTTGGTTCCTGCAAGGAAGTTGAGGTTTTCAAGGGCTCAATCAAGTCCCATATGCTCATACCCATTGTCAAGCACCTACATGTCAAGTTTCAAGGCTCACAAGGTCAAGTTGCACAGTCCAAAACCCTAATTGCTCCACAGTCAACTGCAGGGGCAAAATGGTCATTTGGCAGTCAAAAGTCAAAATTTTTGGTCAACATCTCATTTTGAAGCCACAATCATCATTTGGTCAAGTCTTGACCATGATTTCACAAGAATGGCTCAAAAATCATCAAGATGCAAAAGTTTCTATTTTTGGACAACTGAAAAGTCAACTGTAACTTGACCAAGGCATAACTTTTTCATGGTTCATCAGAAAAATCCCATCTAAATCTCATTTTGAAGGGGATGACATTTCCTACAATTCATCTTCACACTCCAAGTCCAAGAAATTCTCTCACAAAAAGTTATCAATTTCAACAATATAGGTCATTTTCAAAAGTCAACAAAAAGGGACTTTAAGTCAAAGACCATAACTTGAGATTGGTAAATCAAAATGACATGGGACCAAATAAATTGGTTAGAGGACTTCAAGACCTTTCCAAAATGTCCAAGAAAATGTTCATAACTTCAAAATTGAGCAAGATATGCATTGGAGAAGTTGGGAAATTTTTGTGAAATGGCCAAAATCATTTATCCTTGAAATTTCATTTTTGACAAAAGGGGCCCACTTTTTCCACTTGAATCAGCTTGGCCATGCTTCCCACGTGTCCCACATTTTATTTCAAAATTTAAAATTAATTTTTTCATTTTTATTTGATTTTATTGGATTTAATTCATTTTAAATCTTTTAAAATCAAATGAAAATCAAAAAGATTAATTAAGGGACATATCTTGTTTTGATTAGCTTTGAACCACCATTATACACTTCCCAAATTCGTGCAAAGGGCTAAAGCTAGCAAGAATTCAAATTTGGCTCAAAAATGGAAGGTGTTTTAATGGAGTTTATAGCAAAATCTTAAGCATGAATGCAAGGAATTATTGGCCATAATTCTTATCAAAACACATTACATAAGATGTATACAAGCTAACACAAGCAGACACACGACCTAAGAGCTCCAAAAACGGCCATACAAAATTGCAAAATTGTCACACAAACTTGAAATCTGAAAACCTAGTTGCAGTGCCTCTCAAGCCTCCATTCCAATCCAAATACATTCCTGATATCCCAAGGAAGCTCTAGCAATCAAAATCAAGCCCAAACGCGCAAAGAACCAGTCACACGAAGCCATACGATTTGTCATTTTTTCCAGAAATACATAACATGGTTCATGCATTTTTAATGATTTTTCTTGTTTGATTTGCACTAATGAGGACTCTCTGAAGCCATTGGTACCACCCAATTGAAATATAGGCGCCTGAACAAGAATTCACCATGGATTTTTCTTAGGGTTTCAGAGCTCCAATTTTGGGGTTTTACGCATCTGGAAAAATTGGCCAACCAAAATAGTACCATTGGATTCAGGACATCTAGACGAAACTAACCCACCATTCGCGCCCTATTTATGTTTGCATATGAGCTATTCACTATTTTTTGGCAGGTGTTGTTTTGGGGGGGTTTAAAACCCCCGCTATCTCATTTTGTTACAGGGACAAACGGAGACGAAAGCTAGCGTGGCTTGTTGTCATTGGATGGTTCATAATTCTGGCGCGTTTTTTGGTTGTGTACCACTAATTCTTGTTTTGTTTTATATTATTTATTTTCCATTTTATATCCAAAACACGCAAATAGCTCAACTGGTAGGAAGATGGCTTGGTAAACACTGGGACCTGGGTTCGAATCCCAGGTCCCCTCAAATTATTTCTATTATTTTGTTTCACATGTTTCCATGCAGTGCACATTCCAGGGCTCACCATACACCCAACGCCTTGGCTTGCCACGCGCCCTGAAGCCCCAATCCAAAGGCCAGAACCTGGAGTCCACCATGCACGTTAGTCAACTGAGGCACACGTGACCATAAAAAGTCAAACAAGGCCTGGATTGCAATGGGCCAAATTGCTTCAAAACCCCCCTTTGTTTGTATTTTCTTTCTCTCATTTTTTTCTCTTTTATTTATTTTAATTTAATTATTTTCTTTTAATTCACCAAATTAATTATAACACAAAAATACAAAAAAATCAGAAATCATAAAAATAAAAATATGTTTTATTTAATATTTAAACCATTAATATTTTTTTGTAAATAAATTCCAATAATCAATTTAGTTTAATTTTAGGTTTAACTTTAATGTTTTTTTTCTTAAATAACCAAAACACATAAAAATTAGTTTTTTTAGCATTTTGCTCTTTTTCTCAATAATTAAGTTTTTTTCTTCTTATTATTATTAACTATTAATTTATCTTGTAAATAAATTTGTAATTAATTAATTAGGGTTAAATTAGGTTAAACTTAAACAATTTTTTAATAATTAAAAACAAATTTAGAATTAGGGTTTTTTATTTAACTTTTAATTTTAAATACCAAAAGCCATAAAAAATAACCTTTTTTTTCTTTCTTTAAACATTAATTAATTTATTAATTGCAATTTAATTTCTTTAAAGGGTCCAACGCCCTCGCACCTTCGAATATAATTTCTTTTCGCGCATTTATTTTTATTTCTTTTGTGAATATAATGTATTTGCCCCAAAGCTTTGTAATAATAATTAGGACATTTACTTTCCGCACTTTTATTCAAAATCGGGTCTTTATTAATTTGGCGATGTATAGACCCGCGCCTTGTAATAGCGTAGGACCTTTATTTTCCGCACTTTAAATTCCGCACCTTTAAACTGTTAATCACATGAAAGAATGTATGCCCAAATAAAATCAAAGCGTAGATCACCACAAATGCATGATCAAAGACAAATATTAACATGAAAATGCCACACAATTCACACACCACTCATAGGGTACGCCTCATTGTTGCCTTGCCCCTCGAAACGTGGTCGTCGAGTATAGGACGTTTTAGTAAGTCCTTATGTCCATGAACATGGCATAAGGGTAACTTCTAAGGTGTCCTACTGTTGCTCTGGTGATCACACTGTTGCCTTGCCCCTCGAAACGCGGTCGTCGAGTATAGGACGTCTTAGTGAGTCCTTATGTTCCATTGATCTAGTTGCCTCGAAATGGTTGCCTCGAAACAAGTTACCTCGGAATAGTTGCCTCGGACTAAAAAGATCAATGGCATAAGGGTAGCTTCTAAGGTGTCTTACTATTGCTCGGTGGCCACACTGTCCCTAAAAACGAATTGACCCGAACACCTCCAACGGTGGTGCTACCTACCTCTCAATGGTGGGATGGCACTACCTTAAGGACATTTACACAGCCTAATTCCTTAGGGTAGGTGATGGGTGTGTGACGTATAGCCTAAATATAGTACTGCAAGTGCACAGCCTATCGAAGTAATAAATAAGATTATCGAACCACAGAGACCAATTGTCAATCTATCGACTCTATTGCTAAGGTGCTTATCTAAGGTGAACAAGAATATTGATGTGAGTGCAGTGCAACAAAGTAAATGAGTGAGGTAAATAACAGTTTAAAAGACAGGTTGGAATGTAAATCATGTAATCAGATATTGGTCTGGTCATGCGTAGATGAAACTACTTATGGGGCAGTATTTTCTATTGATAGCAAAGAATCAATTTAACGGGAACTTGTAGCTTTTGACTACTAAGAACCGAATTTACTCTTTAAATTAAATTCCTTTATTGTCACATATAAAGGGTGCCTTCCGCGTTAAAGAGGTAAACCTATTTTTAAGAAATTGATAGTTTTGACTTAACAGAAAAGTAATTTTACTTGGAAAGATTAACTTAAAGAGACTTTTGGCTTTTGACCAAGAGTCAGATTTCAAACCTACAAACGCGTCCGAAAATAGTTTCAAAATCGTTTTCTAAAAAGGTCAATGATTCCTATTTAACCAATCAACGGCTTTCGCTCTTTTTGTTTGGTTAAATAATAATCAAGTCGTATCATTAGTTTGGACGGCTTTCGATCTTATCCAATAAACATTTAAACATAATTGACTTAAGTTAAAAGCAAAACATCCCCAGAGTATTTTCACTAGCATGATAATTGGAACACGACCATGATGACAATCATTACATCTAAACCTTTATAGTTTAGCCAGACATAATAAGTGCGAGTCTATAAAACGTGTAGACTATGATAAGAGCGAGTAAGTAAAAGAGTGCGAGTCTATAAAACGTGTAGACTATGGTAAGAGCATTTAGAGTCTATAAAACGTGTAGACTATGGTAAGAGAATTTAGAGTCTATAAAACGTGTAGACTATGGTAAGAGCATTTAGAGTCTATAAAACGTGTAGACTATGGTAAGAGCATTTAGAGTCTATAAAACGTGTAGACTATGGTAAGAGCAATTATAAGTAAAGAAATGCAATAAATTAGAACCTTGCTCCAGTCGGAGACTTGAATCTGATACAAATCTGCGGAATGGTAAGGCTGGTATGATGAACTTCAACCAAAGTGCTCCAAGACTCGATTACAACTCAATCTACACCGCAATAACTCCCCGATGTGAAGAGATTATTACTTTACAGAAACTGATAGTATATGGCTTAAGATTGTACTAAGCTTGGATGAAACTAAAAAATGAAAATCGAAAACTATTTATAGAGGATCCTTGAGATGCGTAAAGACCAGCATGCCCCTCAACTTCTTCTGAGCGGGAAACTTTTGTGAAGGCCGCGGGCGCGGTGGCAGTGGCCGCGGGCGCGGTGGCTGGAACTGCCACATCGTGGGAACGTGGCAGTTGGTCTCTGGGTGAAAGTGGGCCACGTCATCGCGTTCCCTGTAGCCGGCGCGGCGCTGAACGCCATAAGTGCAGAATATCTTGAAAAACCCTAATTTCTTGGCGTTTTGGCTCGTTTCTTCACAGAAGGCTCTTGAATGACAAGAATCCTGAAAACAAAGGAAAAAGGAACATAATACGAGAAAATGATAATAAAAACTAAGGAAAACATGTGATATTTGAGTCAGAAACATAGTGCGATTTAGTGCGATCAAATCCTCCCACGCTTAGACCTTTGCTTGTCCTCAAGCAATAACTCTTAGAAGTAGATGAAAGAAAATTATGGTGTATACAGGTTTTGGGCAAAGAGGGCTTCTAAGTTCGAGTAAGGGTGTGTTGTCAGGCACTAACTATCTGAACCAAGGGTATCGTAATTACACTACTTGCAGAAATGCGGACATAAACCTCATAAGTATACAGATCGATCCTAATATCCTTACTATGCTAAGACTTCTTTTTGTACGAGGTCCTTTTTCATTCAGGCGCAATCACATTAAGCCCGTTATCCGTACATACTCATGGTGTAGTGACCGGTTAGTGACTCTGATCTCAAGTGATGGGATTCTGGTACAAGAGTTGGTTTAACCCCTTTTTATTTTACCCATTTGCAGTTGCGGGGGATCGGACCGTAGTCCGCCCTACCAAGTCCAGCACCAGATACCTCTGGACCAACTACAACGGATGTGCCTTATATATATTTTTTTTCTTTATTTTTATTAGTGCTTACAACTTTCTTGAGTTGAGTAATCTTTGTGAGGATCACCCAACTCGTAGTCGTATTCATACTTTATTTTATAAACTTTTAAGGCAAAATAGAGATCATCCACTTATATTCATCGATCCTACACTTAGAGCATGCTTAGGCCGGAGCTGACTGCTAAGATAAACTACTTGAAGACCTATTTGTACAGTTTTATTCAAAATCATAGCATATTGGGAAGAAAGGATCTAATCTAAATGTTCAAAAAGGCTTACGGTGTTAAAACGATAACGAATTTTTCAAAAAGTGAGTGCCCAAGAAATAGACCCTATCTAGGACCTGTCTCATAGCCCAAATCCTTAAAAACAACCACAATTCTTTGAAAAAGATTTTGTAAAAATTTTGTAAGGCTAAAAAGTGGGGGAAATGAAAGGGTACACTACGCAGAAAGACTCGCCTATCACATGCATTTTATTAACTACGAATATAACATACTAAAAAGGAAAAATGCGGAAGGGAAATAAAAGCAGGAAAAACGGGAAATAAAACGGAAGGGAAATAAAAGCAGGAAAAACGGGAAATAAAAGCGATAAATGCTCCTCCCACACTTAAATCGGACATTGTCCTCAATGTTCCAAAATAAGGTAGGAGGAGGTACCTGAAAACGCTAGTGGGGGCCACTAAGACCTTCACCATCCTGGTTGGTACGACCGGAACAGCGGCTACGGCTGCGACGGCGGCTCTCTCGGTCCAAAAGTAGCTGCTCCATTCTCTCTATCAAGGCGGCATTTGCCGCTTGTAGCTCTTGGGTCCTACCAATGAGGGTGCCTTGGGTTGCCTCCATCAATTGGAAGTGACGAGCGTATGTGGTATGGTTAAGGTGCTGTTCTCTCTGGAAAGCCAGCTGACTTTCCATAATAGTGCGCCGAGAGCTAGCATTTTGCTGTTGGGATGCTTGCATGAAGGCCATGTTATCGGTCGCCTGTTTCTGCAAAGTAGCAAGGAGGGTGTCCCTCTGGGTCTCTCGGGCCATATGCTCACGCCACATGTCCTCAGTGACATGGAAACTAGGAGCTGTACCTGCATGTGGGTTAGAAGTAGATGGTGTCGTGTGTGGTGGTGAAAAGTGGGGTGGTTCTTCCGTACGGAAATCGTACTCATCATCAGTGTTGTTACCCTCATTTAAAGGTAGATTTGGGGGCAACGGACCAATAAAAGCAGGAGCGTTGAGATCGTAGGTCCAGTTACGCTCAAATCTGATATCAGTACGACGGGTGCAAGGAATAACAACACTGGGTACAGCGGCACCTCCAACCATGAGGAAGTAACCACATTCCCTCCTCGTCTTGCATAAACGCATATCCCTTAAAAATTTAAGATTTGCAATACGAGGAGGAAGTGGCTCAAGGGTGGCAAGTTCTGTATCCAATCCTATGGCACGGGCAATAGTAGTAATCAGTCCACCAAAGGAAATCGGCCCACCTTTTCTTAAAACATGGTGCATGTGGGAAATCATAAATGGGACTGGATTAACTTTGGTGTCTGTGAGGCAGCTCTGCATGATAATTAATTCTTTAGCATTCACCTTGTTTGGGTTTTCCCGAGCAAAGATGGTGGATGCTAAAAGAAATCTAAAAACACGAAGGGCAGGATTGTGGATATGAGAAGCAAGTAGGCCATCAAAAGATGTTGCATTTTGTTTAGTAATCCTGGCCCAAAATGCTTCAAATGCCCAATCCGTGTCTAAAGGTGCTTCACAAATGGCACCATCCCCATAAGGCCATCCTAACATGGCAGCTAGACCGTCAGTGGAGTAGTCATATTCAACATTAAACATTCTAAATTTTACTCCACCTACGGCGCTAGCAGTGTTAGGAGAGACGTTATAAATTAAAGAACTCAAAAATTCGAACGTCAGCCTAGGGTAGGTTGGTGCTTGAGTAGCAAAAATATCATGCATGCCTAGTTTGTCGAGAAGGAAAAATACACTATGGTATATACCTAATGAATATAGACAGTTTTCATCGATATACCTGATAGAGTGTATTGGTGTTGTCAGCAATTTCTCAAGCCGCTTTTGTTGTCTTTCTCCGGGTTGGCCATCTCGCAAAATGTAGCCGTGATACTCCATAGGATTTTCTTGTGGATGAATATAAAGAGAAAGAATGGGATGTAGAAGTAGTGAAGGTGTTAGAAAGAAAATGAAATAGTGGGGGTATTTATAGGTAGTGAAGAAAAATGGTGGTTGATGAATATTTATGATGGGAATAAATGTAGTGGGGTAGGTATGGATAATAAAGGAAGTTATGGGGGGTTAAGAATGGAAGAAAATGGGATTGGAAGTGGAAAAAGAGGCAAAATGGGGGGAAAACCAAGCCACTAGCCGTTAGGTGACCGTTACGTCACCGCGGGCGCGGCAGAAATCACCGCGGGCGCGGTCAGGGCGAGCCAAGTTGGGCCGGTCTTGCCTCCTTTCCATTGGGCTTTTCCTTCCTTGCCATTAGCTTCAATGTTTGGAGGTGTACCTAGTTTTCTTACGAACGTGCATATATGTATGTGAATACATATATACATGTATATTTATTTATTTTTATATCAAAATTTTCATTATGGTGACCAAAAAAAAACAAAAACATTAGTAAATGAAAGATATATATAGAGAAAAAAACACATATGCATATATATATATATATATAGGTACGGACATCGGGTCACCAAAATAGTTATTAATAATGCAGGAAACAGATAATGCAAATAAAAATGAGTCTGAAAAGGAAATCAACATAATACTAATAATACTAGAACTAGAGATCTTGTGAATAACACAGATCTATCGCCAACCGGGAGGATGCTCTACAGGAGTGTCCGGGCCACGCAGCTCAGTCAGCTGGCGTCGAATCTCTGCCACCTCGTGAGCTAATTCATCTAACTCACCAGCAAAGGTAACATCATTCAGTTCCAACTGTAAATGAAGGTCAGCCACCTCATTGCGGAGAGTGGCTATCTCAGTGCGCATAGCAGTCAACAGAGTGCGAATATCAGGTTCCTGCAAGCTGAGGTTATTAGTAAGAACAGTAGTGCGTGTAACCTCGGGTCGGGATGTGTGATCTGGAGTAGAGTCCTCGGGAGCAGGAGTGTATTCTAGAGTGGGATCTTCGGAAGCAGGAGTATATTCTGGAGTGGGATCTTCGGAAGCAGGAGTGTATTCTGGGGCATACTCTGATATCTCACCCCAACCTTCTACAGAATAGTTCCAATTAGCAGGGTTGGAAACACAAGTCATCTGAGGGTCTGGCAGTGTGAAGGTGTAAACTGTCTGGTCATCGATGAGCAATCTGTACTGATATGGGTGGAAAGAGGCCCTCCTCATGAACCCACGATCCATGCAAAAGTCTAAATCCAGGAAAGTATATCCACAGTATGGGGTCAGCTGTGCTATCATACTATCCAAACCCAAAGCAGAAGATATCTGTGTCACATTCCCTCCAGAATGAATGAGTCCTACAGCGGATCGAGCAGTCTGCTCGAGGCTCTCTATCAGAAAACCTCAACTAGTTATAGGTCTGGACTGACTGGCACAGTATAGGAAAAGGATCTCCTCAGCGGTGACTAAGTGGTCACAGTAACTCCTCCCAAAGAAAGTGTGGCACAGAATCATCTCGAAGTATCGGAAAGCCGGGTTATGGATCTTCCTGGACAGCTGGGTAGAGGGGTCAAGGCTGGCTCCATCAGTAATGTCCTGCCAAAATTTATCAATATCTCTGTCCATATAGTAACTCAATGGTAACTCAGTGATAGCGGTCGGTCCAGTTTGGAAACCAAGCAAATCCCCAAATTCTTTAATGGTCAGGGTATACTCGGTACCAAACAATCTGAAACTTAGGCATCCTCGCTCATCTCCTTCACCCACCCGTGGGTTATAATCCACAGAGCTAAGAAACTCCAGAGTAAGGTTCCTGTAGGTTTTGTGGACATCATCAGCATAATGATCCCAGCCAAGTTGGTTGCACAGATACCTAATACTTGGCTCAATCCCGAGTGCCTCCATGCAGCTCTGATCGGGGTACCTAGTGGGTACCATAGGTCTAGCAGATAAGGTAGCAAATCGGGCTTTTTGTGCTTCATCCCTGAAAATCACAACCATACCATCGGGGTAATGCATCCTGAAAATATAAACACAAGAAATTAGTCCAGATAAAACATATATAAATTAATAAAATAAAATAAAATTAAGAATAAACCATGGGTTGCCTCCCATGCAGCGCTTGTTTAACGTCTTTAGCTTGACGATTAGATCTTACTTTTTGTGGGTATTGGTGGGTCTATAAGAATATGACTAGAGTAGTCAACAGGAAAATCGCCTCCTTTGTATAGCTTCAGTCTTTGTCCATTTACCACAAATGGAGCGCATGAATTGTTTTTGATTTCTACTGCTCCAGACTTTAGAACTTTTGACACTTCAAATGGACCTGTCCATCTTGAACGAAGCTTACCAGGAAAAAGTCGTAACCTTGAGTTAAATAGGAGAACAGGGTCACCAATGTTGAAATCTTTCTTGATGATTTTTTTATCATGCCACATCTTGGTTCTTTCCTTATATATGATGGCATTCTCATAGGCATTCAAGCGAAGCTCTTCCAGCTTGTGAATGTCCAGGATACGTTTTTCTCCGGCTTTTAGGTAATCTAGATTCAAGGATTTAATGGCCCAATAGGCTTTATGTTCTAGTTCAAAGGGTAAATGACAGGACTTTCCATAAACCAATTGATAAGGAGTTGTTCCAATAGGGGTTTTATAAGCCGTTCTATAAGCCCATAAGGCGTCTTTAAGTTTTCCAGACCAGTCTTTTCTGGATAATGATACAGTTTTCTCTAGGATCTGCTTAATCTCCCTATTCGATACTTCTACTTGGCCACTGGTTTGCGGGTGATATGGTGTTGCTACTCTATGTTTTACTCCGTATTTGCTTAGAAGCTTGTCAAATATCTTAGATATAAAATGCGATCCTCCATCACTTATGACTAACCTCGGGGTTCCAAACCTAGGAAAAATAATATTCTTAAACAGTTTGATAACTACCTTGGTATCGTTTGTGGGTGATGCAACAACTTCTATCCACTTTGAGACATAATCGACAGCTACTAGGATATACTTGTTACCCATTGAGGAAGGAAAAGGTCCCATGAAATCTATACCCCAGACATCAAATATTTCCACTTCTTGGATGTTGCTTAAAGGCATTTCATCACGTCTTGAGATGTTCCCAGTGCGTTGGCATCGGTCACATTTTGTAATGTAAGTGTGGACATCGCGCCATACAGTAGGCCAATAAAAACCTGCTTGAAATATTTTGGCGCATGTTTTAGATGTGCTTGCATGTCCACCATAAGGTGCAGCATGACAATGTTTAATGACGTTGCCTACTTCTTCTTCCGGCACACATCGTCTGAATATATTATCTATTCCTCTTTTGAATAGGAGGGGTTCATCCCAAAAGAAGTGTTTAACATCACTAAAAAACTTCTTCTTCTGTTGGTAGCTTAAGTCAGGGGGTATGATATCAGCGGCCAGATAATTCACAATATCTGCGTACCATGGTATGTTGTTCAAGGTTGAGATTTCCTCATAGGTCTCTTCTTCAGTTGAGTTTATCCCAGCTATTAATCTTTCATAAGTAGAGTGATCGTCTATAGGTATAAGTTCAGGTTTAAGGTGTTCTAACCTAGAGAGATGATCAGCTACTAAGTTTTCAGCTCCTTTTTTATCCTTAATATCCAAGTCAAATTCTTGGAGTAAAAGAACCCATCTGAGCAATCTAGGCTTAGCATCTTTCTTACTTAACAAGTACCGGATTGCTGCATGATCTGTGTATACTATTATTTTTGCTCCCACCAAATAAGATCGAAATTTATCAATAGCAAAAACTACGGCTAGCAATTCCTTTTCTGTGGTTGTATAATTTAGCTGGGTAGCGTCTAGTGTTCTACTAGCGTAGTAAATAGCATGCAGTTTCTTGTCTTTTCTTTGCCCTAGTACAGCTCCTACAGCGAAATCACTAGCATCGCACATGATTTCAAAGGGTTGTGTCCAATCAGGTGGTCTTATGATAGGTGTTGAAATAAGAGCTTGCTTTAAAACTTCAAAGGCCTCAAGACATTCTTGGTCGAATTCAAACTCGACATCCTTCATCAATAAGTTAGTTAAAGGTTTTGTTATTCCGGAAAAATTCTTGATGAAACGTCGGTAGAACCCGGCATGTCCTAGAAAGCTACTTACTTCCCTAACGGTCTTAGGTGGGTTTAGGTTTTCTATAACTTCTATCTTGGCCTTATCAACTTCTATACCTCTTTCAGAAATAATGTGTCCCAAGACTATCCCTTCATTTACCATAAAGTGGCACTTTTCCCAATTCAATACAAGGTTTACTTCCACACATCTTTTTAAGATTTTCTCTAAGTTTGAGAGGCAGTTTTTGAAATCAAACCCACACACTGAAAAATCGTCCATAAATACTTCCATAATTCCATCTAGGTAGTCTGCGAAAATTGACATCATACAACGTTGGAAAGTGGCAGGTGCATTACAGAGTCCAAAGGGCATTCGTCTATAAGCGAATGTTCCATAAGGGCAAGTAAAAGTGGTTTTTTCTTGGTCCTCTGGGTGAATAGGGATTTGGAAAAACCCCGAATACCCATCAAGATAGCAGAAATATGAGTGTCTTGCTAGACGTTCAAGCATCTGATCTATAAATGGGAGAGGGAAATGGTCTTTTCTCGTTGCCTTATTCAACTTTCTGTAATCTATACACATACGCCATCCTCCTTCTGTTCGTTTTGCCACATGCTCAACTTTCTCATTTTCCATAACAGTGATACCTCCTTTCTTGGGTACCACATGGACTGGGCTTACCCATTTACTATCCGAAATTTGGTATATGATACCAGCTTCTAATAACTTAAGAACTTCTTTCTTGACTACATCACTCATGATAGGGTTTATTCTTCTTTGATGTTCTCTTGAGGGTTTTGAATCTTCTTCTAGCATAATCCGATGCATGCATACGGATGGGCTTATACCTTTTAAATCTGAAACTTTATACCCTAAAGCTGAGGGATATTTTCGCAAGGTATCTAAGAGTTGATTTGTTTCTATTTGGTTTAGAGCGGCGCTAATTATTACAGGTCTATTCATCTCCTCATCCAAAAACTCATATCTTAGATTCTTGGGTAGTTCCTTAAGTTCTATAGTGGGTTTCTCAGTACGCGGAATAAGGTCAGGGGTAAGAGCTAAGCATTCGAAAAGGTTGTCGTCAATGTACGGTTCGATACTCTTAAATCCGTCATCCTCTAAAATAGGGGTTAATGGTAATTTGATTAAAGATTCGTTTTGTTCGAGCTCATTTACACATTCGTCAATGACGTCGATGGCATAACATGCATCTCCTATCACTGGTGCCATTAGAAACTTTGATAAAATGAACTCAATCTTTTCATCTCCTACCTCGAAAGTCAGTTTCCCTTTCTTAACATCTATTATAGCTCCGGCGGTCGATAGGAAGGGTCTTCCTAAGAGGATTGGGATGTCTTCATCTTCTTTAATATCCATTACGACGAAGTCGGTCGGAATGTACAACTGACCAATCTTGATAGGTATGTCTTCTAAAATACCCATGGGATATTTGACAGATCTATCAACTAGTTGTAAGGACATCTTAGTAGGTTGAAGTTCTCCTAATTTTAACCTCTTACAGACGGCCAGAGGCATCAGACTTACGCTTGCTCCTAAGTCTAAAAATGCTTTGTCTATCATATGGTTACCTAGGATGCAAGGGATAGAAAAACTTCCAGGGTCTTTATCTTTCTTGGCGAGTTTATTTTCGGATATAGAATGACATTCTAAAGGCTTGGGATCATCGAGTCGCCGTTTATTGGTCAAAATATCTTTCAAGAACTTAGCATATGATGGTATCTGGGTTATAGCTTCAGTAAAAGGAATCTCTACATGGAGTTTCTCTATTACCTTAATAAACTTTTGGTACTGGTTTTCTACTTTGGTGTTTTTCAGCCTTTGTGGGAACGGAATAGGTGGTTTATAAGGTTGTTGAGTGTTATTCCCTACTTCTGGTTTTGATTGCTTTTCTGGTTTCTCTGGTTCCTCTACCTGGTCTTTAGGTGTAGCATCTTCCATAGGTTTTTCTGATGTGCTTAAGTTAGGATTTCTAGGCCCTTCATAAGCAGTTCCACTTCTTAAGGTGATAGAATTTGCTTGGCCTTTTGGATTTGGTTGAGTTTGTCCAGGAAATTGTCCTCCAGGTGCAACTTGTACATAGGTGTTTTGTGCTACTTGGGAAATCTGAGTCTCAAGCATTTTGGTGTGGGTTATCATCTGGTCAAACTTGGTTGCCAGTTGAGTAACTAGTTCGTTCGTGTGAATGTGTTGGTTCATAAACTCCTTATTTTGTTGAGTTTGAGTCTGAATAAAGGTGTCTATGGTTTCTTTAAGGTTTGGTCTTGGGGGCACTATTTGCATAGGTTGGTTTTGTTTTTGCGTTTGGAATCCTTGAGGTCTCGAAGGTCCGGGATTTTGGATAGGGTTATTGTTTTTGTAAGAGAAATTCGGGTGGTTCCTCCATCCAGGATTGTAGGTATTCGAGAAAGGGTTCCCTTGGGTATAGTTAACTTGGTCTGAGCTAGATTTGTTCAAAAGGTTACAGTCAACGGTTTGATGTCCTTGAGTTCCACAGAGTTCGCATTCCGATTGGATTGCTGCTACTGTGGTTGGGTTTTGAGACATGTTCTCGACTCTCAAAGCTAGGGCGTCCATCTTGGCATTAATCATGTCCATGCAACTTACCTCATGCTTTCCTCCTTGGCTCTCCTTTTTCTCTATTGTCGCTCGTTCTAATCCCCACTGGGCGTGGTTTTGGGCCATGTCCTCTATTAGGGCACAAGCGTCAGGGTAAGGTTTGTTCATCAACGCTCCGCCAGCGGCAGCGTCTATGGACATCTTTGTGTTGTAAAGGAGTCCATTATAGAAGGTATGTATGATTAACCATTGCTCCAGGCCATGGTGCGGACAAGCTCTTAAAAGTTCTTTATATCTCTCCCAGGCATCAAAAAGTGATTCGCCTTGGTTTTGGGTGAAACAAGTGATCAGGTTCCTAAGAATAGCGGCCTTGCTTGGTGGAAAATATCTCGCAAGAAAAGCTCTCCTAAGGTCTTCCCAAGTTGTTATTGAATTAGCTGGAAGGGCGTCTAACCATTCGTGAGCTTTACCTCTAAGGGAAAAAGGAAACAGTCTTAAACGGATGGCTTCGGGTGTGGCTCCATTTGCCTTAAGGGTGTCAGCTAACTGGATAAATACCTTTAAATGTTGATTCGGGTTCTCGGTAGCGAGACCAGCGAATTGGTTTTGTTGTACTAATTGTAATAATGAGGGCTTTAGTTCAAAGTTGTTGGTAGTTATAGTAGGGTTTACTATACTAGAACTAGGTTCCTCGTTAGATGGTTGGGCGAATTCCTTGAGTGATCTTTGGTTACGATCTTCTGCCATAGCTCTTCTTATCTTGCGTATAAAAAGACGGGCACGAGCGTAACGTTCAGGTTCTACTAAAGGATCTATTAGGTTACCGGTGCTACGATTTCTACGCATCTACCGGCTAGAATAGCCTTAGTCTAAACGGGATAACAATAGGGTACGAAATTTGACGAAGTTGGTCCCCGGCAACGGCGCCAAAAACTTGATGGGTGTGTGACGTATAGCCTAAATATAGTATTGCAAGTGCACAGCCTATCGAAGTAATATATAAGATTATCGAACCACAGAGACCAATTGTCAATCTATCGACTCTATTGCTAAGGTGCTTATCTAAGGTGAACAAGAATATTGATGTGAGTGCAGTGCAACAAAGTAAATGAGCGAGGTAAATAACAGTTTAAAAGACAGGTTGGAATGTAAATCATGTAATCAGATATTGGTCCGGTCATGCGTAGATGAAACTACTTATGGGGCAGTATTTTCTATTGATAGCAAAGAATCAATTTAACGGGAACTTGTAGCTTTTGACTACTAAGAACCGAATTTACTCTTTAAATTAAATTCCTTTATTGTCACATATAAAGGGTGCCTTCCGCGTTAAAGAGGTAAACCTATTTTTAAGAAATTGATAGTTTTGACTTAACAGAAAAGTAATTTTACTTGGAAAGATTAACTTAAAGAGACTTTTGGCTTTTGACCAAGAGTCAGATTTCAAACCTACAAACGCGTCCGAAAATAGTTTCAAAATTGTTTTCTAAAAAGGTCAATGATTCCTATTTAACCAATCAACGGCTTTCGCTCTTTTTGTTTGGTTAAATAATAATCAAGTCGTATCATTAGTTTGGACGGATTTCGATCTTATCCAATAAACATTTAAACATAATTGACTTAAGTTAAAAGCAAAACATCCCCAGAGTATTTTCACTAGCATGATAATTGGAACACGACCATGATGACAATCATTACATCCAAACCTTTATAGTTTAGCTAGACATAATAAGTGCGAGTCTATAAAACGTGTAGACTATGATAAGAGCGAGTAAGTAAAAGAGTGCGAGTCTATAAAACGTGTAGACTATGGTAAGAGCATTTAGAGTCTATAAAACGTGTAGACTATGGTAAGAGCATTTAGAGTCTATAAAACGTGTAGACTATGGTAAGAGCATTTAGAGTCTATAAAACGTGTAGACTATGGTAAGAGCATTTAGAGTCTATAAAACGTGTAGACTATGGTAAGAGCAATTATAAGTAAAGAAATGCAATAAATTAGAACCTTGCTCCAGTCGGAGACTTGAATCTGATACAAATCTGTGGAATGGTAAGGCTGGTATGATGAACTTCAACCAAAGTGCTCCAAGACTCGATTACAACTCAATCTACACCGCAATAACTCCCCGATGTGAAGAGATTATTACTTTACAGAAACTGATAGTATATGGCTTAAGATTGTACTAAGCTTGGATGAAACTAAAAAATGAAAATCGAAAACTATTTATAGAGGATCCTTGAGATGCGTAAAGACCAGCATGCCCCTCAACTTCTTCTGAGCGGGAAACTTTTGTGAAGGCCGCGGGCGCGGTGGCAGTGGCCGCGGGCGCGGTGGCTGGAACTGCCACATCGTGGGAACGTGGCATTTGGTCTCTGGGTGAAAGTGGGCCAAGTCATCGCGTTCCCTGTAGCCGGCGCGGTGCTGAACGCCATAAGTGCAGAATATCTTGAAAAACCCTAATTTCTTGGCGTTTTGGCTCGTTTCTTCACAGAAGGCTCTGGAATGACAAGAATCCTGAAAACAAAGGAAAAAGGAACATAATACGAGAAAATGATAATAAAAACTAAGGAAAACATGTGATATTTGAGTCAGAAACATAGTGCGATTTAGTGCGATCAGTAGGTAGGTGACTCGTAGATACTTGCTCTAATTCAAAACAAAAACAAAAAAAACTCTTTTCACACCGACACTTTGCAAAAAGTTTTCAAAAACAACTTTTCAAACACTCTTGAGGACTGATACAAGAATCGATCTGAAACTTTCAACGAAACTTTTTCAAACCCACTCACTTTGAAAAGCAAACAAATTTTTTGAAAACATAAGAGCAAGTATCTAAGAGCCCGTGGATAACCACGGATAGAAAGGGTGCTAATACCTTCCCTTTCTATAAATCTACCTCCAGAACCGAGAACTAATCTCAATAAGGAATTTTTCTGTGCTTTTGTCCTTTCCATATTGGAGAAAATAAAAGACGGTGGCGACTCTTGCTTCCGCGACATTTCGCGAACCAGCGTTAAACAGTCAGTTCCAGATCCACCGATCACAGGTCTCATGCAGCTTTAAGGAAACAAATGCCTCGTCCATGTTTTGCTAGACATCTTCAGCAAGATAACAAGGAGAAATATGGGCTAACTTTCTCTCAAATTGTTTCTTACCAACATTATTAATGTCGGCCATGAAGTATCCGTGATCAAACTCAATATTTTCTATTATACCATCTTCTCCCTAAATCACCAAACACTGATGCATGGAAGATGGCACATCTCCCTCACCATGTAGCCATTCTCCTCCTACTAAAAGATTATAACTTGGATTGGCATTAATAACCATGAATATGGTTGGCCTTGTTATTGTGCCGACAGTAATATCCACTTGGATTACTCACATGATGCTTCCTGTATTGCCCCAAGAATCTGACAAGAATACATTATGAGACCGTATGTCGGTATCATATTTGCCAAGTTTCTTCAATATGTGGTGTGGGATTATGTTCATAGTAGCGCCACAATCTATCAAAACTTTATTGATGGCTATCCCGTCTACTTTTTCTCTAATTAAGAGATGCTTCAAATGGCTCTTCATGGCCACACTTGGATTTTCAAAAAAGCATCTTGGTTCTCTACAAAACCATTATTCATAACAAAATAGTATGTTGGCTTATATAAAGCCATTTCTTCAGCATTCGCATATGCTGAATCATTAACTTTGGTGAGGCAATCATATTCAGCTGGTAAAATCGACACAACGTTAACCAAAATATTCAAACTCTCCTCTGAATCTGATTTGAAATCATCAGTAGATTATTTGTAGCTTTTGATGATTGGTCTACGAACAAATCATTTTATATGCTCTTTTGTAGCTGTGTCGACTTTCACCACATATTTCTTTCCAAAACCCTCTTTGCTTTCAGCAGTTCTCTCATCATTTTCTTCAGCAGCCTGCCTCTCAGCCTACTTACGACGCTGAAAGTGCCTCCACTGGGTCCTTGCCATAGGGTTTTTACCCATATATTTCTCAAAAACATGACTTTTCTTCTCAAACTTAATCTCTCGTCGGTAGTTTATGGTCGACTTTCTCTTGCCTCTGGAAGTGGCAACACTCTTTGGTGTCTCCATCTTCCCCTGAGGCTTTATCCAAGTGCCTTTAGGAACATTGGCCAACGAAACGAAACTCCTTGGTGTTGTACCCCAAAATTTTCCCTCTCACTTATCAAGAATTTTCTCACAAGATCTCCTTGGACTCAAGACTGCACTAGGGTTTGAACAACTCAAGACACCTTCTTAAGCACTAATGACCAAAATTAGGGTTTGAGATTGCACAAGGATGTTTGAACTTTCAATGCCCCATATGAATTTCATGGATCATTATGTACCCCCAAGATTACTCATGTCAAGTTTCAAGCCTTGGATCACACTTTTGCTCAGTCAATTGAGTAGTTGATCTAAAAATCAGTTGTATTGGGGGAAAGTCAACCATGCCCAATTTACAGTCAAACTTCATAATTTTTTATCCACATCAACATTTTAAACTCATATGTATCATTTGATCAAGTTTGGACCATAATTCCTCAAGAAATTTGATCAAATCTCCAAAAGGGCAAAATGGTCAAAATTAGGGTTTTTACTAGAAAAGGGCAATTTATGATTTTTGACCTAGCAAATGATCAATGGGTTTAAGGCATAATCTCAAGAGTCCAATTGCATCATTTTTACCTAATGATATGGCTCAAAACATTGCACAAGTCCAAAGGATTGACAGATGAATTTTCTGTCAACTAATCAAAGTCAACTGTATATTGAAAAGTCAAACTTTGACTTTTTGGTCTAATTCAAGTGCCAAAGATCATAATTCATCAAAATATGTAAAAATATGAAACTTATTCATCAAGAAATCAAAAATTCAAGATTTCATCTTGAAAAGTCAAAATTTCTAAACTTAGAAATTTTTCTAAGTGTTGGAAATTTCATGTTTTTTCATAACTTTGAGCAAAATTTTCACCATGATGCAAGATGATTCAAGAGAAACTTCCAACATTAAACTTGTATATCTCCATGAAATCTACAACTTTTCTTCACGCAACTTCTTCCAAAAGTGCTTGAGTCCTAAGTTATAATTTTAAGAACATGTGGTCATGAAACAAAACACTTAGTGAAATTTTGCCCTAATTTGGTCAGGATTTTGACCCAACTTCATGGAACTTTTTCATATAGATCCAAGGGGAATATTGAAAATAAATTCAAATATAAGTTGTAGAGTACATTACAAGCTTTCCAAAATGTCAAAAAACTCCTTGAGATCATTCTTGAGTAGGGAGAATCGAAGAGATGAAGTTAGGGTTTTATCACTTGATTTACAAGGCATTTTTGTGATGAACCAAATTAAAAATTCAAACTATGCTGCATAAAAACTACTTTGAAGGCCTCAAACTTGTCAGGAACTACATAATTAATAGTTTACACAACTATTAGAGGTCTCACTTTAAGCATTCAATGCATGGACATGCTTTATATCCATTTTTGGAAGAAAGGTTACATTGCCATTTTGATAAAGTGACTTTTTGCAAAAAACTTGTTCTTGAGCCTTGCACTTGTTCTCTTCTGGTCAAACAAGTCCTATAACTCATAAGAAATGGTTTAGACACTTACAATCACCTAGCCCATGCTTGTACCTCCTCTTGAAACTTGTTTCCCACTTTTCTTCAAAATAGAGTAACCTAGCCAAAAGGTAAAAACTTGTACTTCTGATTGTCCAAAGCTCTCCAATCCTTTTGCTTAAAGATACACAAACTATTTGCATCAAAGACACGAAGGCTCATGCCCTGAAAACAGCTAGAACTCAAAATCACATTCCATACTTCCATTTTCACACAAACTGACCAAAAACTTGAAACTCATAACTCCCTCGTGCGTTTTAAAGCCTTTTGGTTTCTAAAGCTTCTAAACATCATTTAGAATTGATCCCACACCCTGTTACAGAACTGTAACACCATTAACACCATCCTCCATTTTCAAAAATAGAGCTTTGCACTTGGACTTCTCTAGAACTCCTCAAGCCCTTTCAGCTCAAGATAAGTATTCCATTAGCTTCCTGGGAACTTGAGGAAGCTAACCCAACCATTGGATCTCCTTGAAAGCTGCTCAAACTTCAAACCCGATACCCTCTTGCAAGGTGAGTTTCCTAACTTTGAAACTTCTCATACAGGCATCATCAATGATTTATTTGTGAACAAAACATGTAGATATCATTGCCCTGAAGCTAACCATGTCCATAGTTTCCATTAATTTTACTTGTGCTTAGAGAATTTTGAGATTGAAATTTCTGAGATTTTTAAGGTTCAATTTAGGGCCAATAAAATTCATGCTTATCTTTGATCTATAGTTTTAATGCTTTATATTTTTGAAACCGTGAGGAAATTTGCTACAAGTTTCATGTTTATAGTTTTCATTTTTGATGAGAAATGAACAAGTTACAATTGATCTGGCTGGAGGTTGAAGATGAAGTAATCAGGGCGCGTTTTGTATCATATATTTATTAATTTGCTTATGTTAACAAATGTATAGCCACCCCAGTGGTTCGAGCCCCAGTAGTACCCTTTTAATTTTTTTCACATTTTTTGTTTTCTTGACTTTGTTTTTTTGGCAGGATGTTGGGCCTCTTTGGGCTTTGTTTTGTTTTTGTTTTTGCTAGTTAACCTCCATGTTTCATTTATACACTCCTGGTCCAATTTTATTTTATTTTCTTATTTTTATTCCATTTATTTTCTTAATATATATTCTAATATTAAAAAAATCATAAAAAATACAAAAATAATAGATTTATAGTTTGACTTAGTTTATTTTTATTTTTCTCACAAAATATTTTATTTAACTATACTTTATTTATTTTTACTAACTAGTCTTGTAAATTTAATTTAAAACTAGGTTATTATTTATTTTCTTTTACACAAATTAAAATATATTTATTTTAATGTAAAAAAAAGACAAAAATATTTTATAACACCATATATTATTTTTAAAATAAAAATACCAAAAATATTTTTCTTGAAACTTAATTTCCTTTTTTTCAATTAATATAATTAGGGTTTATTTAAAATCTTTTCTTAATAAATTTAAGATTAATTAAATATTTTCTTTAATTAATTAGGTTAAAACAAATTCACTTTTCCTAAAAAATCCAAGCAAATATCCATTTACTTTACATTTCACATTTTTTGTACATTTATTCATTTTGTACATTATATTCATTTAATTTCTTGTACATTTTTACAAATTCAATTTGGTTGTAATAGATTAATTAGATTTATATTTTTGCAATACCCATTCACAATTTGTACACCCTCTTCCCACAAGTATTATAATAGCCTAGCAACTTTAAATTCCGCAATTTATCACTTTATATACAAATGCTAGTAATTAGGGCTTGTATGGAAAGACTAAAACCAATACTTAGAAAACCCTAATTCAAGACAAAATCAAGCATGAAAATAATACACTTTCACACAAACACCCCTAGGGTTAACTCTACTTGGTTTCGTTTATAAAATGGCCATATTACGCATGTGAAGCATCTTAGCAAAAACAAGCAAAAAGTATAAGATCATAGTCCCTCGATGACGCTATCTAAGTTGCCTTTCAAATGATCTTAGTCCCTAAAATAGAATGCTAAGATACCTTGCATCATTACTAATCAAGGTTATACGATGACCCACGCCCGTCCCGTTTACATCCAAATATAGGGTTTCTTACCAAATCAATGGTAAGACAACAATGTCAAAGAAAAAGAAAATGAACAAGAAAGACTTTTGAGTAGGTAGAATGATCCTAATTACTTGCTCAATTTCAAACAAAACATCCTTGCTATTTTCAAAATAAACACCTTCACTTTCAAACATCTTACAAAATTGAAAATATTTTCAAAAGATCAGCATCTTTGTATACATTGTTATGAACGAGAATCATTACAAAGTTTGCCTAAACAATGGCCTCTTTACAAAATACTTTTTTAAACCACACAAAGCACAATTTCAAACAAAAGCAAGTAATCTAGCAAGTAACTAAGAGCCCATGGAACACAATGGATGAAAAGGGTGCTAATACCTTCCCTTTTCATAATCTACCCCCCGAACTCAAGAAATAATCTCAAAGGTCTTTCCTGTGCTTTTTCACCTTTCCTTTTGGATAAAAGAAAAGTCAGTGACGACTCTTGCTAACCACAACATTTGCGATCAAACGCAAAACCTTCAAGTCAGTTCTCCCACCGTATCACAGAATTGGCGACTCTGCTGGGGATTGATTCTAAAAGTGGGGTTACCTTAGGGTTAGATCACACTTACTTGCTTTCATTGTTTGATTTGTATGCTTTACATTATGGTTCTTTATTTGGGTTTAAATCCTCTACCCGATTTGGGATACCTTATAGGTAAGTAGCAATACATTGTGGAAACTGTACGGGGTATACCGGCATGGTCTAATCAATATCTACGTTAGTGCAACATATTTGTGGGTACCGGTAGCCCTCGAGTTAATCAAGGAGAATACGGGCCGCTGAGTGATGTCATGAAGCACTAATGAACTTTTAGAACCTTTACTTGACCAAATTGGCCTTTAGGACATAGTGAGATGACCAGCTTTGGTGCAGTCCGAAGTTGATAGATACTCGATAATACACTCATTGAGGTTTGGTTTCTTGGGATATTTCGATCGCCATTAAAGAGGCTTGTGCTGAAACAATGACCCAGGAAACAAACCAGTGATATTGAGCTCCTTAGAACCCGGTTACTATTGCTAGCACAGGTTGAGCCAACTAAACTTTAAGAGGGTACTTACCTATGACACCCCATGTAAGCCTAAACCTAAGGACTTGTTTGCTTTTTTTATATATACATACTTGTACATAACATCATGAACATCATAACATCATACTCATTCACTAACCATTTCAAGGATCTTGGGATTTATCTTTGTTCTGTTTTGTAGGATATGGTTTCTCTTCGAAGGAAAACTATTCAAGTCAATCTTGTAAGGATCCCTCCACAACTTAAGGAGTTAGCTTCAAGGATTCTTGAAAACTCTCTATTCACCGAGAGACATGGTCTCCTACTCAACTTGGTCACATCCAACATAGATGAGGACATGATAAAGGTTCTCTTTCAGTTCTTTGATCTTTTACACCATTGCTTTACATTTACCGATTATCAACTTGTGCCTACTTTGGAAGAATTCTCCCGACTCTTGAGGAATCCCATTCTCAATAAACTACCTTTCAATGGTACGGAAAGAGACCCAAAGCCAGAAGAGATTGCTTAAGCTCTACACTTGCACTCATCTGATGTCACAACCCATTGGGAAACAAGGAGTGGTTTCAAAGGTTTCCTAGCAAAGTTCTTGTTCGAGAAAGCCCAAAAATGTTGGAACTCCTTGGGTCTGCAAGCCTTTGAGGAAATTGTGGCTCTCCTCATCTATGGGATGATTTTGGTTCCAAATCCTGACCAACTTATAGATGTGAACATCGTCAAAATCTTCATATCCCGTAACCCGGTGCCTACATTGCTAGGGGATATCCTACATTCTTTTCACACTCGCACAATGAGGAAAAGAGGTGTCCTTATGTGTTGCACTCTGTGATACGGTGGCCAGAACTGGGACTATTTTTAGGAAAGCTGGTTTGTGTTTTGCATTTTTGTTTGCAAAATGCCGCGGTAAGCAAGAGTCGCCAATGACTTTTATTTTATCCAACAAGGAAAGGAAAAAAGCACCAAAAAAATTCCTTTTTCGAGATTATTCTAAGTACGGGGGGTAGATTATAGAAAGGGAAGGTATTAGCACCCTTTCTATCCGTAGTTATCTACGGGCTCTTAGGTACTTGCTCATCATTTTCAAAATTGCTTCTTTGTGTGCTTGTGTGATTTTAAAAAGTTTTTGTTTTGACTTCGATTTAACTCTTGCTTCTGTTTTCAAGAGTGTTACGAAGTGTTTTTTTGAAAGCTTTATTTGTAAAGGAGTGTAAGTGTGAAAAAGTTTGTTTTGATTGAGCAAGTACTTAAGAACTAATCTACCTACTCGAAAAAAATAATTGTTCTGTGTTCATTTCCATTAGACAGCAATATCCCACTATTAGTGAGTAGGTAGCACCGTCGTTGGAGTTTGAGGGTCAATTCGAAAGGGACGTACGGTCACTAAAGCAATGTTAGGACATCTTAGTAATAACCCTAATGTCTCCGATCAATTATTCGAGGCAACAATATCCGAGGCAACTTTGATCTTTGAGACAAAAGAACGACCACTAAAACATCCTATACTCAATGACCGTTTACCGAAGGCAACCGAAGTGGGAGTGTACCCTAGGAGTGCGCATGTGCGAGTGATTCAATTTCAAATTATTATCTTTGCACATTTTAGGGTTATCTAACTGTTTTAAAGTTAATCATACATTCTTGTCATGCAACCCTAATCATACATCTAACAGTTAATATTTTGCGGAATTTAAAGTGCGGAAATTAAACTACGCTATTACAAGGCTTCAGGTATTTACATAGCCAAAAACAAACCCTTAAAAAATAAAGCGATAAATGAAAATAAAAGACCTATTTAACTATTACAACTTGTGAGCAATTACATTAATAGGATAAAAATAAATAATAAAATGCGCGCGAGGAAAATTTAGATCGGGAGAGAACTAGGGTTTTGACCCTTTCTAACCTAATTGAAAGAGAAAATTGTTTTTGTTGTTTTTTTTTATTATTTTTAAGAAAAGAATTAGATTTCTAAATTAAATACAAAAAATTAATTAGCTAATTAAATTAATTAGCTAATTAAATTAATTAATGAAAATAAATAAATGGCCTATTTTTGTGTTTTTTGTTATTTTTAGGAAAAGAAAATATAATTAAGTTAGAAATAAAAACCTAATTGTTCTAATTGTTTTTAATTTATTTACAAAATAATTAAAGTTACCTAAAATTACATAACCTAATTAAATTAATTTATTTTTTGACAAAAAATAAAATCTAAACCTAATTTGATGAAAAGTTGATTTTATGTGATTTTTTAAATAAAAGAAAATTAATTTTGTGTTAGTAAATAAAATAAATAAATTAAATTAAATAAAGTAAAAAAAAGGAAAAGATAAAGAGAAATTGGGTCTGGGAAGCAATCTGAAGGGGGGGTGTGAATATCCAAATCTGGGCCCAAAACATGGTGGTCCACATTGACTCTCAAGATCTGATGTTACGCGTTGACTGCAGCCCATGATGGTCCCTCATTGATGGCCTTTGGATTTGGCCATCTGGCCACTTGGCAGACTGGATGATGTGGTCACATGATAGACCTTGGCCTTGTACGCGTATGTAATCCCTGAAAGAAAAATAATGTGAAGAAATTGAGGGACCTGGGATTCGAACCCAGGCCTTGATGCCTTTTGCCTTCACCCTGTAACCAACTGCGCTAGCTGTTTTTGTTGTATATAACATAAACAATAAATATTATATAATAATCAAGCGAAATAAGGAAATATGCACGCGGATTTTCAAACAGATGAGTGAGGTGATGCCACGCCATCATCCATGTCCTTGGTCCGTTGCTAAAAGTGAAACACTTTTACCTAAGGACGTTTGTTCGTCTGTACAAACGGAGCTCGTTCCAAAATCCTCCATGAGCAATATAAATGACATCTAATGCCATGGATCGAACCGTATTGTCATCCTGAACATCATGGTACCCTTTATGGGGGCTAATTTTGCCTGCACAAAAAAAACCTAAAATGAAACCATAAACCCTAACAACGGCAATTCTTGATTCAGTCTATAAAAATGCAATTAAATATTACAGAAAGCTTGCAAATGTTCTAAGGATCAAGAATATATGATCGTTTCATGCTATAGATTCCAGGATTATGAAATTCGAATTCAAAGATATATCAAAGTCGTGGCCGACTTACAGTGGGTTTCAGGGCCTGAGAATGCTTGTTCTTGATTGGTTTAGGTCCCTTGTGATCCCAGGAAGTGATTGGGATGGTCCAAGAGTCTTGTAGTTGCCTGGAACTATGAATTCGTGCCTGCACTTTTTATGGTTTTTTCCAAGTTTTGTTCTTGTTGCTGCGCCTCCTTCTAGCCTTCTTTTTGGTCTGCAATGGTTCAATATATATTAAGGACTGAATTAGGGTTCAAAAATTGATCTCAATCTTCCTCCATCAATGTCTTTGATTTGGATTTGATTCACTTTGAATATCTTTCTAAAATTAGGCAAATTCAATCTTTTTGTCCACACCAATGCTTTGCACAATTTCAAATACTTGCCAACTGGATTTTAGACCTGAAACAAGTACAAAATCTTGAGTTTTCAATGCTTTAGATTTTTTCATGATTTGTTTTATTTTAAAATTTATTTAATTCAAATAAAAATCAAAATAAATAATAAAAGCAAGATAATGACAAGTGGAAAGGGCTAGGGCTCGTGGACCATGTTGCCAACTCAAAACAAGTGCAAAAGATTGGGCCCATTAAGCAAAATTTGCAATTTTAGGCATAGTTGACTTTTGGCAATTTTGCAAAAAAGGTCAACTTCACCAATGCATAACTTCCTTAATTATGAATCTTTGAAGGTGTTCTTGGACTTTTTAGAATGCTTGAGATGTCCTATAAGCAACCCTTTTTGTCTAATCTCAATTTGAAATTCCATGCTCATGTATGAAGCTTTAACAAAAAAGGTGTTTTTGTTGACTTTTCAAAATGACCTATAATGTTCAAATTCATAACTTCTTGTGAGTGCATATTTTGAACTTGGGAGATGAAGATGGATCGCAGAGCATGGAATCCCCTTCAAAATGAGCTTTGGATGGGTCATTTCTCATAAAGTATGAGAAAGTTATGCTTGTTCAAAGTTGAGTTGACTTTTCCTGCAAAAACCCTAATTTAGCAACCTTTGAGTCTTGATGAATTATGAGCAATCCTTGATGAATCATGATCAACCCTTGATCAAATGATGATTTATACTTCAAAATGAGGATGTTCACCAAAAATCTTGAAGTTTGACTGTATGTAGGCCACAATTGACTTTTGCCCTAGCACAGTCGATTTTCAGGCCTTTGAGCAATTGACTGGGCAAATTTTCTCTGCAAGGCTTGAAACTTGACATGGATGATCTTGAGAACATATTAGGACAATGGTGAGAATTCAGGATCCCTTGGACTCAAGTATCTTGATGCAACATGAAACCCTAATTTGAGGTAGACTGCCTTAGGAGGGAGCTTGTATGGTCAACCCTTGGACTACCTTGAGCAACTTGAGTATCTTTCTTGAAATGTTTTGAGAAATATGGGAGGGTAAATTTTGGGGTACAACACACTCCTCTCTTGGCAAGATGGTTTATTTCGCATCTTCCCCAATCTGTATTAAAGAACGAGCAAGGTTCAAGATGGTCACAAAGGTTGATGACGCTCAAACATTCAGACATTCATTGGTGCTCCCGATCCATAGAGAATGTTACTATTGTCGACCGTTGTGGAGAATTTCCTAATGTCCCTTTGCTTGGAATTAGGGGAGGTATCACCTACAACCCCTGTTTAGCCATAAGACAGTTTGGTTACGCCCGAAGGGATGGCCTGCACGAGATGTTGATTCAAGGTTTAATATTTGACTACGACAACGACGATCAAGGTCTTCGCCAGAGATTTATCCGAGCTTGAAGGATGTTGAACAAGGTAGATAGCAAGACATTGGGGCACAAGAATTCCATCCCTCTCGAGCCTTACCTTAAATGGGTACTAACTCGTGCTCAAAGTCTTATGATGCCTTATCCTTCCATTCTCCCGGTAATCATTGAGCCTGTTATGGAAGGAGATGTTCCACACACTCTCCTACATCCTGACATGCCCACCTCTCTTAAAGACCTATAAAGCGATTGGATATAACTCAGGGGGGAGAGAGATAATTTCGAAGCCCAATTCTACGCAAGCGAGAAGAAGGTTTTGAAATCACTAAGCAACTTCATGAGGAGAGGAACTTGAATGCCTACATCGCACCAAAGAGGATGCGTACTGCCTTTTTATCTTAGAGTTTTTTGTATTATTTGCCCAAAAAGGAGTTGATGTACTCAAGCTTTAATTTATTAATATAACGTGTGTTTCCTTTTTGTCTAAAATAAATTTGAATCTTTAAGATCCTTGAAATCATTTCATACGCATTTACCATTCATCATAACATAAGCAGGTTTCTTGCAACAAGTCTCGTCATCTTTCCACTGTATATTTATGTAAGATGGATCTCGAGCAAACGGTGAAGGACCTCCAAGCTCAAAATGTCCAGTTTCAACATATGTTCTTAACTCTATCCAAAGGACAAGAAGAGTTGAAGACCTTGTTGGTTGAGGAGAAGAAAAAGAAGACGAAGAAAATAACCGGAGTTCTAAACATGGGAAGAAGATTTCACTGGCAGACAAGAAGGACCCTAGACTTTGCAACGACATCCGGTGAGAAAGAAAATCAATATGGGAAGAGCAAAGAAATAGTTGTCCAGTCAGAGTCAGAAGAGGAAGAGGAAGAAGAAGATTATTCTGAAGAAAAATATCCTCCAGCCGACGATAAGTATAGGCATCTAGAAAAACGGTTAAGTGCGATGGAAATCCAAAAAGTGCTTGGATTGGACTTTGAGGAATTGGGTCTAGTATCTGGGATTATCATCCCTCCAAAATTCAAAGCACCTATGTTCGCCAAATATGACGGAGTCTCATGCCCCAAAATGCATCTCTGATCCTATGTGAGGAAAATCCATCCCCTTACCGTTGACAAGGATTTATGGGTACACTTCTTCCAAGACAGTTTGTCTGGAACTCAACTTGATTGGTTTTATCAATTATAAAGAGCTAATGTTCATAAATGGGAAGATCTGGCTGCTGCCTTTTACAAACAATACCAATACAACGCTGATCTTGCGCCTATCCGTACTCAACTGTAGAGTATGGCCATGGTTTCAAGTGAAGGCTTCAAGGACTATGCACAAAAATGGAGGGACCTAGCAGGAAGGGTCCATCCTCCCCTATCTGAAAGAGAATTGGTATACATGTTTTTGGGAACCTTGTCTGGTCCCTTCTTTAATCACTTAATTGGGAGTTCATCAGCAGGATTTACTGAATTGATATTAACCAGAGAAAGAGTAGAGGCCAGGATAAAGAATGGGAAGATTCTAAAAGATGCATTATCTGCTATTGTAAGGAAACCATTCATCGGAAAGAAGGAAGTGGTTGCTGTTTATCCTCAGAGAAGTCAAGATAGAGCTGAATTCCGTCCAATGGTGGGGGCTGTCATGATTCCTAAACCAGAGCCTGCTCAACAAAGAAGCAACCAGCCAAGAATGGAAAGACCAGACATACAATTCACTAGAATTAACATGACCCTATCTCAGGTATTGCCACACCTGTTAAGATCTAACCTAGTAACTTTGAAAGAAGCTCCAAAGAACCCTAACACAACCTCTCCTCACTATCATCCTAATGCCCACTGTGCATACCATTCTTAGAGTCCCGACCATGACACTAACAACTGTTGGGCTCTAAAGAACAAAGTACAAGACCTCATTCAAGCCAAAGAGATTGAATTAGATGCGCCAGAAAAGCCTAATGTCGTTACTGCCCCTATGCCCAAACACGGCCATAATGCCAACGCCATTAAAGAAGATATGTTTGTTGCTTTAGTTGATGAACTTTTGACCCCACTCCTGACTATCAAAAAGAACTTGTTAAACGTCAGTGTTTTCCCAGGCTGTGATGAAAGCTGTCACTTCTGTTTATCCTCACAAACCAACTGTCCCTTGTTGAAAGTATGCGTTCAGTGCCTAATAGATAACAAGGAAATTTTGTTCAAGAAGGTTTCAATTCAAACTGTTTCTTATAAAGATGTTTCCATCGTGACCATTTTCGACAATTCTTCCAGGGTCTCCACCAAAATACCCGTTAGAATTACATCAGTTCCTAAAGTGGCTCCGTTGATAATTAAAATGCCTGCACCAATCCCATATTCGTCAGACAAAACCGTACCATGGAATTATGGATGGGATGTCTACTACCACGGTATCAAGCAAGATTGGCCAGCTACCGAATATTCAAGTTCCGAGAAAGTTGACTCCGATGTCAGTAATATCACAGGGAATAGTAAGATTACCCGAAGCAGAAGGATTTTCTCTCCAGAAATTGCTCCCTCAAAAGCAGTTTCTGGACCCGTAATCATTCTTCTTGTTGTTGCTTCTCCAAAGGTTATTCCCAGTTCTGCAATTACCTATGCTAATACTCATGTTGACAAAGTTGTTACAATCCCTGTTATCACCCCTACTAACATTCCTGCTGCCGAGTCATTTGAGACTCGAGGTAAAGGTATTATGATTAAGCATGTCCGGATGAAGGCACAATCAATGGCTATCCCTGAGACCTCCCGGAAAGAGATGGAGGAAATTCTAAAGATCATAAAAAGAAGCGACTACAATGTAGTTGAACAACTGGGGAAAACTCCATCCAAAATTTCCATGTTGGCTTTATTATTATGTTCCGAGGCTCATGCAAAGGCCTTGGTAAAGTTCCTTAAAACTGCCCATGTACCTCAAGAAACATCTACCGATCAGTTCCAAGACTGCGTAGCCAGCTTAACTGCAGATAAAGGTTTAGGTTTTTTGGATGCTGATTTAACGCCAAGAGGGAGGAAGTATAATGAGGCATTTCATGTCTCAGTGGAATGCAGGGGCACGACCTTGGCCCGTGTTTTGGTAGACACCGGTTCGTCGCTGAATGTGTTGCCTAAAAATGCTCTTGATAGGCTTGACTGTGGGGGATTGACATTGAAACCAAGTAACATAGTAATGAGGGCCTTTGACAGCTCAAAAAGGATGGTGCACGGGGAAGTGAATATCCCCATAAAGGTTAGAACCCAAACATTTGATTCAACCTTTTATGTAATGGATATTCGCCCTTCATACTCCTGCTTATTAGGCCGACCGTGGATCCACAATGATGGCGTTGTTACTTCTACGTTGCACCAAATGGTGAAATATCTGATTCAAGGGAAAATCATCATTGTTCATGGAGAAGAAGAGTATATGGTTAGTCATCTAAATTCCTTCAGATATATGGAGTTAGATGGTGAATTTATTGAAACTCCATTCCATCACTTTGAAGAAGTCCCTCAAGATGTGGCAGTCACCAAGGTTGTGTCTCAAATTCCCAAGATCACAAGGCCTCTACTCAAGATGTCGTCTTTGAAAGATGCCAAGGCAGTGATAGAAGAAGGTGGGTGCACTATTTGGGGACAACTCCTAAAAATCCCGTACAAATCTGAAACATTTGGTCTAGGTTTCACTTCAGGTGCCAAGAAAGTTGTACGCTGTGCTTGTGCCGGAGGACCACCCTTGAAGATCAGCAACCGCGAAGTCAACACAATGGAAGATGATGAAGACAACTATAACCTGGAGGATTGGATTTTCCCAACTTTCAGTGAAGAGCTCAGCAACTGGGAGGCTAGATATTTTATCCCGATCATTTTCATCCCACGGTAATTTGTCTTTAGATTTTGTTGGATCTGTAATATTAAAACAATTCAGACTCTTAAAACCTTGTGCCTTACCCGAGGCACAATGGTCCATTGGTAAGGGTTATTATCTCATTTCCATATGACATCAATGAATCATGGACGTTTTTTCAATATAAACTTTATGCTCGTTGTTTTTCTTTTTTACATTTTCATTTCTTTCAAAGATAGCTATACTCTTACACACACTCATAATACAGGTCTACATCCATTCGGGATCCTATGGCTAACGGTTCTGCTATGGCCTTCTGTGACTCTGAAAATCTAATCTACCAAACTGAAGACGAAGGTGAGGAAGATTGTGAAGTACCAGGGGAACTTTCCATATTACTACAATAAGAAGAGAGAACCATTCAGCCCCACGAGGAACCAGTGGATACAATCAACCTAGGTACCGAAGAGAGGTCAAGGTGGGTGCCAATATGGAACCCAGTATCAAGGAGTGTCTGATTCAAATGTTGCACGATTATGTTGAGGTCTTTCCCTGGTCGTATGAATACATGCCAGGACTTGATGCAGATATCGTAGTACATCATCTAACTACAATAGAGGACTGCCCACCGGTAAAGCAAAAGGTCTATCGTATACGACCGGCCATGTCAGAGAAGATTAAAGCAGAAGTCATGAAATAATTCAACGCTGGATTCTTGGTCGTCACCTCCTATCCGTAATGGGTTTCCAATGTTTTTCCCGTGTCCAAAAAAGATGGCAAAGTACGAATGTGCATGGACTACAGAGATTTAAATAGGGACAACCCTAAGGATGATTTCCCACTTCCCCATATTAATGTTCTAGTTGACAATACAGTGAAACATAAAGTGTTTTCCTTCATGGATGATTTCTCAGGCTATAACCAAATCAAAATGGCGCCTGAGGACATGGAGAAAACAACCTTTGTCACACAATAGGGCATATTTTTCTACAAGGTTATGCCATTTGGACTGAAGAATGTTGGGGTAACCTATCAACGTTCCATGGTAGCCTTATTTCATGACATGATACATCACGAAATAGAAGTCTATGTGGACAACATGATAGCTAGATCTAAATCAGAAGAAGAGCATCTTGATCACTTACAAAAATTGTTTGAGAGACAAAAAAAATACAAGTTGAGGTTGAACCCAAATAAATGCACATTTGGAGTGAGGTCTGGTAAACTCCTAGGCTTTTTCGTTAGCAATAAAGGTATTGAGGTAGATCCTACCAAAGTGAAAGCGATACAAGAGATTCCTGCTCCTCTTACTGAGAAGGAAGTCAGGGGATTCTTGGGACGTTTGAACTACATTGCCAGATTCATTTCTCACCTGACAGCTACTTGTGAATCAATATTCAAATTATTGAAGAAAGATCAAATAGTCAAATGGAATGACGAATGCCAAACTAATTTCGATAAGATCAAAGCGTACCTACAAGAGCCTCCTGTGTTGATGCCACTAGTCGAGGGAAGACCGTTGATTATGTATCTGACTGTTTTTGAAAATTCAATGGAGTGTGTTCTGGGGAAACATGACGAGTCTGGCTGAAAAGAGCATGTTATTTATTACCTGAGCAAAAAGTTTACTGAATGTGAAACAAGATATTCACTGCTCAAGAAAACTTGTTGCGCTCTGGCATGGGCTGCTCGCCGACTAAGACACTATATGCTAACCCATATTACCTTGTTGATATCGAAAATGGATCCAATAAAATACATCTTCGAGAAACCTTCTCTCTCTGGGAGAATAGCAAGATGGCAGATGATACTGACAGAATATGACATACAATATACTACCCAAAAAGAAATAAAGGGCAGTGTACTAGTTGATCACCTTACTCACCAATTTGTGGAAGATTACCAGTCTATGAAGTTCGAATTTCTGGATGAAGACATCATGATGGTAAACAACTGTGAAGAATTCAGAACATATGACGGACCTAAACAAGTATCCCGATGGACCCTGGTTTTTTATGGGGCATCTAACACACTCGGCAATGGTATTGGTGTTGTACTCATATCTCCTGAAGGGTGTAATACTCCATTTACTGCAAGACTCTACTTCAATTGTACAAACAACATGGCAGAATACGAAGTGTGCATCTTTGGTCTCAAGGCTGCCATAGATTTGGGGATCAAGTCCTTAAGTGTATTCAGAGATTCAGCTTTAGTCATCAACCAGATCAAAGGGGAATGGGACACCAAACACCCTAACCTTATCCCTTATAAAGAACATGTATTGACATTGCTCCCACATTTTGAGAAGATTACCTTTGAGGATTTCCCGCGAGAAGAAAATCAGCTAGCAGACGCACTAGCCACAATGCCATCCATGTTTAAACTTAAATGGGATAACAAGGCTCCCCGGATCACCATTGAACGAAGGGATGAACCAGCTCACTGTCACGAGATTAATACTGAAGAAGTAGTGGACCAACCTTGGTTTCACGAAGTCAAGAGGTATCTTGAGGTTCAAGAATATCCTGAAGGAGCTCCAGTCAATGATAAGAAGTTCTTAAGGAGATTCTCTGCTAAATTCTTCCTTAGTAATGGTATTATTTAAAAACGCAATCATGACTCTGTGTTACATTGGTGAGTAGACAAGGTTGAAGCGGAAAAGATCATGGCTGATCTACATGAAGGAACTTTTGGCACCCATTCCAGTGGGCATACAATGGCAAAGAAAATCCTACGGGCAAGCTATTACTGGTCTACCATGGAAGCAGATTGCTATCAACACTCTCGAACTTGCCATAAGTGTCAGATCTATGCTGACAAGGTGCACGTACCTCTGGTTCCTTTGAATGTCTTGATGGCTCCTTGGCCCTTTGTTATGTGGGGCATCGATATGATTGGGGAAATCAAGCCAACAACCTCCAATGGACATCGCTTCATCTTAGTGGCCATTGACTATTTTACAAAGTAGGTTGAAGCGGATTCTTTCGCTTCTGTTACCAAGGATGTGGTAGACCGGTTCATTAAACAGAACCTCATCTATCGGTACGGTATCCTAGAGAGGAGCATCACAGACAATGGTACGAACTTGAACAATACTATGATCATCGCCCTGTGCGAGCAATTAAGGATCCAGCATCATAATTCTTCCCCTTACCGGCCGAAGATGAATGGTGTTGTCGAATTCCTAAATAAGAATATTAAAAAGATCATACAGAAAATGACAGTCACATACAAAGACTGGCATGAGATGCTACCACTCGCTCTCCAAGGGTATCGTACCACAGCTTGCACATCAACTGGGGAAACACCCTACTCTCTGGTATACGACATGGAGGTTGTCTTGCCTATTGAAGTCCAGATCCCCTCTCTAAGAATTATGAAGGATGCAGGGCTGAATGAAAAAGATTGGATCCAGACTCGACTTAATCAACTAAACTTAATTGATGAGAAAAGGCTTACTGTTGTCTGTCATGGTCAAATGTATCAAAAACGGATGATCAAGGCTTTTAACAAAAAGGTCAGATGCCAAGTGTATCAAGTCGAGGATCTGGTGATAAACATGTCATACTGCCACAAGGTGATCCCAGGGGCAAGTGAACTCCTACATACGAAGGACAGTTTGTAATCAAAAACATATTCTCTGGTGGAGCAATGATCTTGACCACAATGGATGGCAACAACCTGCCACACCTTGCGAATGCAGACATAGTCAAAAGATACTACGCATAAGAGACCTGCTAGGTTGACACACCTATACAAAACAAGGGCATCTCGGCGAACCAAAGAGGTTCGGGCAAAAATTAGGGATAAAACAAAAAAATATGTACACCCGGCAAGTTGAAAACCCGAAAGGGCGACTTGGAAAAAAAAGGGTATCCTGGTGGACTGAAAACCCGAAAGGGCGGTCCAAGAAAAAGTTAGGGAATTAAAGCGTATGACTATGTCCCGTTGGATCACCTTACAGACAACCTGACAAACTCAGAGGTTCTGATCAATCCAATCAGCTTTGGACAAGGCAACAAACAGACAAGATGCTCAGAGACGCGAAGGCTATAGAAAAATGGGAACCCCATGGGATTATTGCACATAGCTATCTTTTCTTTGTATCAAAATTTTCATTTTTTATGACAGCATTCTATTACTAGAATGTTTGTCTCATTGTACAAAAATACTTACTCAAAGTCAATACAAAGATATCCCTTTGAACGTGCAAAACTACCTGTTTTTCTTTACTCTTGTGTTTTGTTTACAAAAACGTCCAATGATTTGTTTTTGAAAATATGCATTTGAACATAATTACTGTTTGCAAATAAACAAAATAGAAAGACAATCACTGATGGCTTTAAGAGATAGGGAAATCTCTCTAAGATATTTCCATAAATCCCCCATAGTGTGCATGATTAATCCCCACTGGAACAAAGCTTCTAGCTATCAATCCCCAGTAGAAGTCGTCCAATTTCTCAGGATTCCCCAAGAAACTTTTACAAGCAGTACACATCATTTCCCTTGCAACTAGGTTTATTTCTATAAGTGTAAATTCATCAACACTTCGACTTTACAACATGAAGACTTACACTCCATGTCCTCAGCAGTAGTCAGGGATTTATTTTCCCCAATCCAACAATCGTGCAATAAATTAGCTCACATACGCATACATTGCATCCATATGTCATAAACATTGATAACACAGATGCATATATCACAATATCATTGTACCATGCATTTTATACGTCATGACATTGGATACAACTAATGTATTTACCCTTTTCGGGATAAGATTAATCAAATGACTATCATTAACAAATTACAAAGGTCAGAAATTGATACCTAAGACAAGCCAGGACAAATTATCTACACGACCAACTGAAGCAATCCAATTCAACTTTCATATACAGTTCATATATGCTCCAAACACGGATGCCATCCTGATACTTATTCAAATTCAACTTTCAGATACAGTTCAGTTACGCTCCATACACGGATGCCATTCTGATACTCATTCAGATTCAGCTTTCAGATACAGTTCAAATACGCTCCAAACACGGATGCCATTCTGATACTCATTCAGAATCTCTTTCAGATGCAGTTCAGATACGCTCCATACGCGGATGCCATTTTGATACTCATTCAGATTCAATTTTCAGATACAGTTCAGATACGCTCCAAACACAGATGCCATTCTGATACTCATTCAGATTCAATTCTCAGATACAGTTCAGATACGCTCCAGACACGGACGCGATTCTGATACTCATTCAGTTTCAGCTTACAAATACTGTTCAGCAATCATTTTTGGATGGCATCTATAATCCCATTGTTATACGGTGGGAGAACTGACTTGAGGTTTGCGTTTCGTCGCAAATGTCGCGGTTTAGCAAGAGTCGCCACCGACTTTTCTTTTATCCAAAAAGGAAAGTTAAAAAAGCACAGGAAAGACCTTTGAGATGTTTTCTTGAGTTCGGGGGGTAGATTATGAAAAGGGAAGGTGTTAGCACCCTTTTCATCCATGGTTTTCCATGGGCTCTTAGTTACTTGCTTAGATCACTTGCTTTGCTTTGAAATTGTTTGAAATGGTGCTTTGTGTGGTTTTGAAAGTATTTTGAAAAGAGGCCATTTGTTTAGGCAATCTTTGTAATGATTCTCGTTCGTAAGAATGTATACAAAGATGTTTGTCTTTTGAAAAATGTTTCAATGTTTTGAAAGATGTTTGGAAATGTTTTGAAATGTGTGTGTGTTTGTTTTTGAAAATAGCAAGGATTATTTTGAAGTTGATCAAGGAACTAGAAGCTATCTACCTACTCAAATTTATTTCTTGTGCATTTTTATTCCTTTGACATTGTTGATTTACCATTGATTTGGTAAATAACCTTATCTTTGGATGTTAAACGGGACGGGCGTGGGTCATCGTGTGACCATGATAGCAATGTTGCCAAGTATCTTAGCATGTTTGGAGGGACCAAGATCATTTGTTTTAGGCAACCTTTGTATAGCGTCATCGAGGGACTATGATCTTATTTTTGTTTTGTTTTGCCAAGATACTTCGCATGCGTAACATGGCCATTTAATTTAGGCAACCAAGTGGGTGAAACCCTAAGGGTGTTTGTGTGCAATGTGTGTCATTTTTCATGCATTTAATTTGTCTTGGATTAGGTCTTTTCTATTTGTTTGTTTTTGGTCTTATCATGCAAACCCTAGTTTACTAAACATGGTATAAAAGTGATAAATTGCATAAATGTAAACTAAGCTATTACAACAATTATTATGGGAGGGGGGATACAATTTTTTGAATGGGGATATTGCACAAAATAAACCCTAAAAATACTATTACAACCCAATTGAATATTGTGCGCATTAAATAAATATACAAATATTAAAATGCAATGCAAATGTATTTATGCAAAAATGTTTTGTATTTGATTTTTTTTTGTATGAGAAAAATGATTTATTTAAGCCCTAAAAATAAGAGAAAAAATATTATTATTTTTGAAAGGGTGAAACCCTAATTTTTGATTAAAAGAAAAATATGTTTCCTATTATTATTATTATTTTGTCCATTTTTGTTCAAGGAAATAATAAATAACATAATATATAAATATTAAAAATTAAAATATGTATGAAAATAATTATTTTATGGGTATAAATAATATAATAAAAATGTATGGTATTTTTAAATATATTTACAATTTATTTAAGAAAATAAAGTATATTATCCTAATAAACTATTATTTTTATGCAAAAAATAATAATAAAATAAAATAAAATTGCAAAAAATAAAAGAAATTATTTTTATGAGTTTTTAATGTTCAGAAAAAATTATTAAAAGCAATAAACATAAAAATATGAGAAAATATGAAAAATATAACAAAATAAGTCAGGGGATGCAAATATTGATCCAGAGTGTGTGAAAAGCAAAAACAAAAAGGGGCAGGCGCGCCAAAAAGCCAGATGCTTCGTCCCTGACCTCCAGCTTCTTCCTCGCGCGCGTTTTCAACTCAAATCTGTAACTTTCACATGCTTGCATAAAAACAAAAACTTGTAACATGAAACTTGTGGCATTTTATCTCACGATTCCAACCATATAAAATTTGTAATGTAACTCTAAAAGATCAGGGAGAATCTTATCAGCCCTAATTCGTGACCTAAAAAAATCCACGAACTTCAAGCTTCAAGTTCTCATGGCACAGTTAATATAAATGAAAAGTGTGCATATGTACAGCTTTACCATGTTATGGACTACATCTTTCCTTCACAAATCGTGGCTTGAGGATGCCTAAATAGAGAGATAGAATTTTGAAAAATACCTCCTTCAGCTAGATTTGGATAGGGCAATGTGGGGACTTTGAGTGAGGCCTGAGGATCGTGTGAGCTTCCTTGAAGTTCCTTCAAGCTATTCCAATGCCTAGTTTGCTTTGTGGATGGCCAAAACTCACTACACAAGTCAAGCTGCAACCTCCAAATTTGAAAATGGCAATGGCTGAAATAGGGCTTACAGATGCAGGGCAAGGGCTTGGATAGCTTTGGTAGGATGTGTATGAAGTGTTTCAAATGTCAATCCACAAAACGCACGAGCAAAAATGAAGTTGGCAATGATTTTGCAGAACTGCAATGTTTGGGCAGAAAAATGATGTTTTTTGTGTTTGGGAGAGTTTTGGATGCAATGTCTTCGTGTTCTGAGTTGTGACAAGTTTGTATACTTGTATAGAATGGATACAAAGTCCACTCCTCATCTGATGTACAAGCTTTCTTCTTTTCACCCACTTTCTTGCTTTTGAAGCAAAGTGAAATGACTTATGCAAAATGCTTGTACTGGCTAGTTTTAGGGTTGCAAAGGGCTTGTACAAATTGCTTAAGATCTGTGGAAATTTCCTGCACCAAAGGGACAGCTCCAAGGCTCAAGAATGATAAAGTTACAAAAGCTCACTTTATGAAAATGGCATTGTAACCTTTATGCTTAAAATGGAATTATCTTTTGTACAATGCTTCAAAAGCAAAGATAAAGCCTCTAACCTCTGAGTTTTCATTTAATTATGGAGTGCAGAATGAGTTTAGGACCTGTAATGCAAGGTAAAAGCATCATGGATCTGATTTGCAACTTGATACACTTGTGAAAATGGCATGAACAAATGTGATAAAATGTCAATTTCTCTTCTTCGATTCTCCCTAACCACAAATGATCTTGGAGAGTTCTTGGACATTTTGGAAATATTGTCATGTGCTCTATAATCCATCTTTGAAATGCAATTTGATATACCTCTTGTAACTAGGTGAAAAATGTCCATGAAGTTGGGTCAAAAAACTGCCTAAATTAGGGCAAATTTTCACTAAGTTATTTAGTTCATGGACCTATGTTAACAAATTCATAACTTGAGATCCATGCATATTTTGGGAAAAGTTTGTGAAGAAAATTTGTATATTTCATGGAGTACTACAACTTTCATGTTGGAATTTTTCTTTGAATCAAATTGCATCATGGTGAAAAAGTGGTGGAAAGTTGGGGAAAAATAAGAAAATTTTCATAGAAAAATTTTAAGTTATGAAAATTTTCAAATTCAAAACCCTAATTTTCAAAATTGGTTTTCTTGGTCAACAAGTTTCATATTTTTACATATCTTGATGAATTATGACCCTTGGCATTTGAATTTGACCAAAAAGTCAAAGTTTGACTTTTCAGTGTACAATTGACTTTTGATCAGTTGACTGCAAAATTCATCTGTCAATCCAATGAACTTGAGACCTTTTGAGCTATGTGATTAGTTCAAGATGATGTTACTGAGTCCTTGAAATCAATCTTGAACCTAATTGGTCATTGGCTAGGTTAAAAATCAGAAATTTCCCTTTCTCAGTCAAAACCCTAATTTTGACCATTTTGCCCTTTTGATGATTTGATCAAATTTCTTGAGGAGTTGTGATCCAAACTTGATCAAATGGTACATATGAGTCTAAAATGTTGTTGCGGATCAAAAATTATGAAGTTTGACTGTAAATTGGCCATGGTTGACTTTTTCCCCAATCAAGCTGATTTTTAGGTCAATTGTCCAATTGACTGGTCAAAAATATGGTTCAAGGCTTGAAACTTATTGTAATCCATCTTAGGGGTCCAACATGATGTATGAAAGTCACATGAAGCATTGGTGGTCCAAAAATCCTTGTGCAAACTCAAACCCTAATCTTGGGTAATCAGTGCAAGATGAGATGTCCTGAGCTGAGCAAACCCTAATCTTGTCCTGAGTCCAAGAAGTCTTATGAGAAAAATCTTGCTAAATGAGAGGGCAAATTTTGGGGTACAACAGCTGCCCCTGTTCAATCTTTTTGAACCTGAAGAGTTAGATTGGCGAGTTTTTTAGTTCGTGACTCGAAGGTAAAAGATGATTGGACACTAGAGTGCCCATAAATTTGCACTCGACAAAGTATAGTTGAGGGAATGGGCTTAAAGATGCCATTTGGAGAGATGATAGAATCTTGTTGGAGATGGGCTTGTAGATGCCATCCAAGAATGTTTGTTGAATTGTAAGTTGTAAGTAAGAAGAATAAGTATCAAAATGGTGTCCACGTCTGGAACGTATCTGAGCTGTATCTGGAGACTTGAAATCTGATTGAGAAACAGAATAACATCCGTGTCTGGAGAGTATCCGTACTGTATCAAGATCGCGAAATCTGAATTTGAATAAGTATCAAAACGGGATCCGTATCTGGAGCATATCTGGACTGTATCTGAAAGTGAAGGTCTGAATGAGTAATAGAATAGCATCCGCGTCTGAGGCGTATTTAAACTGTATCTGAGATCTGAATCTGAATGAGTAACAGAATGACTTTCGCGTCTAGAGTGTATCTGAACTGTATCTGATGGTTAAAATCTGAATAAGTATCAGGATGGCATCCGTATCTGGAGCGTATCTAAACTTTATCTGAGATCTGAATCTGAATGAGTAACAGAATGACTTCCGTGTCTGGAGTGTATCTGAACTGTATCTGATGGTTAAAATCTGAATAGGTATCAGGATGGCATCCGTATCTGGAGCGTATCTGAACTGTATCTGAGATCTGAATAAGGGCCAGAATGGCATCCGTGTCTGGAGCGTATCTGAACTTGAAATATGAATGAGTAGCAGAATGATTTTCGTGTCTGGAGTGTATCTGTATTGTATCTTGAAAGCTGAATCTGAATAAATAAAAAAATGACTTCCGTGTCTGGAGTGTATCTGAACTGTATCTGATAGTTGAATCTGAATGAGTAACAGAATGACTTCCGAGTCTGGAGTGTATCTGTAGTGTATCATGATTGCATATTGTTAAACAATAGTTGTTAACCTTATCCTGAAAAGGGTAAAATGTTAGCTGAAACACAAAGTCATGTTGCATGAAATGTATGATGCAATAAATGTATTTTATCAATGTTTATGATATATGGATGTAATGTGTGCGCATGTAAGCTGATTTGCTGTATTGCTGAGGAAAATAAATCCTTGACTGCTGCCGGGGAAAATAAATTCTTGACTGCTGAGGATAAGAAATCCTTGGCGACTGTTAGGGATATAGGGATCCTTCATGTCTTGAAGTTGGAGTATTGACCAAAATTTTGTTGTGAGCAATGCCAAATTGCTTAAGTAATCCGCTTGGGGAATCCAGAGAATTTGATGACTTCTACTGGGGATTAAACAAAGGAAATCCTTGTTCTGCTGGGGAATAAAGAAAACTCTGATGACTTCTGCGGGGAAATAATAAAGAGAATCTTCATTCTGTTGGGGAGTAATGAAAACTCTGTGCGGAAGAAGGCTTACTGTTGGGGAGTAGGTTCAGGAGTTTGGATTGTCTACCATTCTACTGGGGAGTTATCCTGGGTTGGAGAGAGACAAAAGTTAACTGTTATCTGGTTGATTTCCAGGCTTTAAGATAACTTGTTGGGGAATGTAGAGAAATTGGATTGTGTCTGCTAGGGATTGATAGTTAGAAGTTTTGGTTCCGCTGGGGATTAGGAGTTTGAAGTTTTAACTCTGATGGGGATTTAAGGGTTTGAAATTTTAGCTCCACTCTGGATCTAGATGATATACTGTAGAGATTGCTCATGGAATAGCCTAAATACGTTTTCCTATCCTTTCAACCTGTCAGTAATTATTCTTTTCCATTATGTTTATTTGTAAACAGTAATTATGTTCAAATGCATATGTTCATTAATGAATCATTGGACGTTTTTGCAAATAAAAACACAAGTGTAAAGAAAAAGGCAAATAGTTTTCTGTACTTTGAAAGAGATATCTTTGTATTTACTTTGAATAAGTGTTTTGTACAAAGGAGACAGACATCCTAGTAAGAGGATGGTGTCATAAAAGTAAGAAAAATTTATACAAAGAAAGATAGCTATGTGTAAAAAATCCCATGGGGTTCCCATTCCGCTATAGCCTTCGTATCTCTGAATATCTTGTCCATTCGTTGCTTCGTCCGAAGATGATTGGATTGATCAGAAGTTCAGATTTTTTCTGTGAGGCGATTGTCCTTAAAGTGATCCGACGAGACATAGTCATACACTTTAATTCCCTAACTTTTGCCTGGACCGCCCTTTCGGGTTTTCAGTCCACCGGGAAACCCTTTTTTGCCCAAGTCGCCCTTTTGGGTTTTCAACTTGTCGGGTGTACAGATTTTTTTTATTTTATCCCTAATTTTTTCCCGAACCTTTTTGGTTCTCCAGGATGCCCTTGTTTTTCCTAGGTGTGTCAACCTAGCGGGTCTCTTATGCGTAGTATGTTTTGATTATGTCTGCGTTCGTAGGGTGTGGCAGGTCGTCGCCATCCATGGTGGTTAAGATCATTGCCCCACCAGAAAAGATGTTCTTGATTACAAATGGTCCTTCATAGGTAGGAGTCCATTTTCCCCTGGTATCACTTTGCGGAAAGATGATGCGCTTGATCACTAGATCTCCAACTTGATATATCTGGCGTCTGAGTTTCTTGTTGAAAGCCTTGATCATCCGTTTTTGATACGTCTGACCGTGGCAAACAGCAGTAAGTATCTTTTTGTCAATCAAGTTCAGTTGATCAAGCCGGGTCTGGATCCATTTGTCTTCACTCAAACCAGCATCTTTCATGATTCTCAAAGAGGGAATCTGAACCTCGATAGGTAAAACAACCTCCATGCCATAAACCAAATAATAGGGTGTTTCCCCAGTTGATGTGCGAGCGGTGGTACGGTACTCGTGAAGAGTAAACGGTAGCATCTCATGCCAATCCTTGTAGGTGACTGTCATCTTTTGTATGATCTTTTTAATATTTTTGTTAGCAGCTTCAACTGCACCATTCATCTTTGGCCGATTGGGGGATGAATTGTGATGTTGAATCTAGAACTGCTTGCACAAAGCGGTGATCATAGTATTGTTAAGGTTTTTACCGTTATCAGTGATGATCCTTTCGGGGATACCATACCGGCAAATAAGATTCTGCTTGATGAAGCGGGCAACAACATTCTTAGTAACGGATGTGAAGTAAGCTTCTTTGACCCACTTGGTGAAATAGTCAATGGCCACCAGAATGAAGCGGTGTCCATTGGATGTTGTAGGCTTGATCTCCCTAATCATGTTGATTCCCCGCATAGCGAAGGGCCAAGGAGCTATTAAGACATTTAGAGGAACCGGAGGTACGTGGACCTTGTCTGCATAGATTTGACACTTATGACAGGTGCGGGAATGTTGATAGCAGTCAACTTCCATGGTAGACCAGTAATAGCCTGCCCGTAGAATCTTCTTTGCCATCGTATGCCCACTAGAGTGAGTGCCAAAGGTACCTTCATGAAATTCAGCCATGATCTTTTCAGCTTCAATCTTGTCCACACAACGGAGCAGAATAGAATCATGATTGCGCTTGTACAGGATGCCATTACTTAGGAAGAACTTAGCTGAGAATCTCCTTAAGAACTTTTTGTCATTGACTGAAGCTCCTTCAGGATATTCTTGAGCTTCGAGATACCTTTTGACTTTGTGAAACCACGGTTGGTCCACTACTTCTTCGGTATTAATCTCATGACAATGTGCCGGTTCGTCCATCCGTTCAATGGTAATCTGGGGAGCCTTGTTATCCCAATCAAGTTTAAACATAGATGACATTGTAGCTAGAGCATCTGCTAGCTGATTTTCTTCTCACGGGAAGTGCTCGAAGGTAATCTGCTCGAAATGTGGTAACAATGTCAAAACATGTTCTTTGTAATGGATGAGGTTTGGATGTTTAGTATCCCACTCTCCTTTGATCTGACTGATGACCAAAGCTGAGTCCCCAAACACATCTAAAGATTTGATTCCCAAGTCTATGGCAGCCTTGAGTCTAAAGATGCATGCTTCGTACTCCGCCATGTTGTTCGTACAGTTGAAGAAAAGTCTGGCAATGAAAGGAGTATGGCATCCTTCTGGAGATATGAGCACAGCGCCGATACCGTTACCAAGTGCATTGGAGGCCCCATTAAAGTATAGGGCCCATCGGGATCCTTGTCCAGGTCCGTCATATGGCCTGATTTCTTCAACATTGTCCAATGTCATGATGTCCTCGTCATGGAAGTTGAACTTCATGGATTGATAATCTTCTACAGCCTGATGGGCCAGATGATCAACTAGCACACTGCCCTTGATAGCTTTTTGGGTCTTGTATCGTATGTCGTATTCTTTTAGAATCATCTTCCATCTGGTTATCCTCCCGGACAGAGCAAGCTTCACAAAGATGTACTTTATTGGATCCATCTTAAATATCAGCAAAGTGGTATGAGTCAACACATACTGCCTTAGCCGGAGAGCAGCCCATACCAAAGCGCAACAAGTTTTCTCGAGCAGTGAATATCTGGTTTCACAATCGGTAAACTTTTTGCTTAGGTAATAAATGGCATGCTCTTTTCAGCCAGACTCGTCATGCTGCCCCAGTACGCACCCCATTGAATTCTCTAAGACGGTCAGATACATGATTAGAGGTCTTCCCTCGACGGGTGGCATCAAGACGGGAGGTTCTAGCAAATACTCCTTGATTTTATCGAAAGCAACTTGACATTCGCCGTTCCATATGACTACCTGATCTTTCTTCAACAGCTTGAAGATTGGTTCACAAGTAGACGTTAGGTGAGAAATGAACCTAGCAATGTAGTTTAGGCGTCCCAAAAAACCTCTTACTTCCTTCTCAGTGCGAGGAGCAGGCATTTCTTGTATAGCTTTAACCTTGGAAGGATCAACCTCGATGCCTTTGTTGCTGACAATGAAACCTAAGAGTTTACCGGATCGGACTCCGAATGTGCACTTGTTTGGGTTCAATCGTAGCTTGTACTCCTTCAACCTAACAAACAGCTTTTGCAAGTGATCTAGGTGTTCTTCTTCAGTTTGTGATCGGGCTATCATGTCATCTACGTAGAACTCTATCTCATGATGTATCATATCATGAAACAAAGCTACCATGGCGCGTTGATAGGTTTCCCTGGCATTCTTCAGTCCGAATGGCATCACTTTGTAGCAGAACGTACCCCACTGTGTGACAAATGTAGTTTTCTCTATGTCCTCAGGTGCCATTTTGATCTGGTTATAGCCTGAGAATCCGTCCATGAAAGAAAAATACTTTGTGCTGGGCTGTATTGTCGACCAGGATGTCGATGTGCGGAAGTGGAAAATCATCTTTAGGGTTGGCCCTGTTTAAATCTCTATAATCCACGCACATTCTCACTTTGCCGTCTTTTTTAGGCACCGGAACAATGTTAGCAACCCATTGTGGATAGGAAGTAACAGCCAGAAATCCAGCATTGAACTGTTTCATAACTTCTGCTTTGATCTTCTCTGACATGTCAGGTCTCATGCGGCAGACCTTTTATTTCACTGGTGGACAATCTTCTCTTGTGGGTAGACGATGTACCACAATGTCTGTATCGAGTCCCGGCATGTCTTTGTATGACCAGGCGAAGATCTCAACGTAATCATGCAGTAGCTGAATTAGGCACTCCTTGACACTCGGCTCTAGATTGGCACCTATTTTTATTTCCTTTTTATCTTCCTCGGTTCCCAAGTTGAATGTATCCAACAACTCCTCATGAGGATGAATTGCTCTTTCCTCTTGCTGTAGTAATCTGGCCAATTCCCCTGGCACCTCACAATCTTCTTCACCTTCGTATTCGGCTTGGTATATCAGATCTTCAGAGTCACTGAAGGCTATAGCAGTATCGTTAACCATGGGTTCCGGAATGGAAGGGTACCTGCATTTTTGAGTGTGGGTGTGTGTAAGGGTATAGCCATCTTAAAACAACAAAATGTAAAAGAAAGACAATGATCACAAAAGGTTTATATATGAAAAAGCGTCCATGATTCATTGAAATGGCATATGAAATGAAATAAAAACCCTTACAAATGTACCATTGTGCCTCGGGTAAGACACATGGTTTTTAAAGTACTAATTTTTTATGAATTATTACAGTCCAACAGAAATGTAAAAGATAAATTACTGCGATATGAAAGTTATCGGGATGAAATCGTTGGCTTCCCAGTTGCGTAGTCCTCCGCCGACAGTAGGAAATATCCAATCTTCCAAGCTGCCCTCCTCTTCACTGTCTTCTAGTGCATTACCCCCTTGGTGGCTGATCTTCACAGGTGGCCCTCCGGCACGGGCGCGACGCACAGCCTTCTGAGCAGTCGAAGTAAATCCCAAGTCAAACTTGTCTGATTTGTAAGGAATGTCTGGAAGCTGACCCCAAATGGTGCATCCCCCTTCTTCCACTACTACCCTTGCACCCTTGAGAGATGACATCTGAGGTGGAGGTCTTGTGATCTGAGGAATCGAGGATACCGCCTTGGTTTCCGCTATTTCAGGAGAGACTTCTTCAAAATGTTGGAAAGGGGTCTCTATGAACTCGCCATCTAACTCCACATAACGGAAAGAATTCAGATGACTAATCATATACTCCTCCTCCCCATGGACAGTTATGATCTTCCCTTGGATGGGGTACTTGAGCATCTAGTGCAAGGTGGAGGTGACAACTTCGGCATTGTAGATCCAGGGGCGTCCCAACAAACAGGAATAAGAAGGACGGATGTCCATCACATAGAAGGTTGAGTTGAAAACTTGAGTTCCCACCTTTATTGGGATGTCCACCTCTCCATGGACCATGCTCTTTGATCCATCAAAAGCTCTCACCATTATATTGCTGAGTTTTAGAGTCAGCACCTCACAATCCAACCTATCAAGGGCTTTCTTCGGTAAGACGTTTAAAGACGACCCAGTATCAACCAAGACATGATCTAGGGTTTTTCCTCTGCACTCCACTGAGACATGTAATGCATCATTGTGTTTTCTCCCTCTGGGTGTCAAGTCAGCATCGTAGAAACCCAGACCATTATTAGCTGTCAAACTGGCCACACAGTCCTGGAACTGGTCAGCAAACGTCTCTTGCGGCACGTGAGCTGTCTTCAGAAATTTGACCAGAGCTTTGGCGTGTGCTTCAGAGCAGAGTAGTAGGGATAGCATAGATATCTTGGAAGGGGTATGCCCCAGTTGTTCAACCACATCATAATCACTCTTCTTAATGATCCTCATGATTTCTTCCATCTCCTTCTTGGATGTTTCAGGAATAGCTAGTGATTGAGCCTTCGTCTGGACCGGCTCCTCTTGAATGTTTTTCCTTTATTCTCAGCAGTGGAAGTAGGGATAGGAATTGTATTATCTTTGTCGGTGGGTACACTTGCCGGTACAATCACTGGTGTAGAAGTAATCTTCGGAACGACCACGGGTCCAAAGACTACTGTTGGAGGAGCAATCTCTGGAGAGAATATCCTACCACTGCGGGTGATCTTGCTAGTTCCAACAATGTTGCTAATGTCGGGACTGTCTTCTTCGGATATTTATTCTTCTATAGTCAGTTCAATCTGTTTAATACCATGGTAGTAGATTTCTCCACTATAGTTCCATGGTATTGTTTTATCTGAATTGTATGGGGTCGGCTCGGGCATTGTAATCTTGAGCGGAGCAGTCTTTGGAGAAGATGTAATCCTAACGGGTCTTTTAGGGACCCTGGAAGGATTGGCGTAGATGGTTATTATTGAAACTTCTTTCACTGGAACGGGTGAAACAGGAGCATTCTCGAACAAAATTTATTGGTTATCCATCAGTCGCTAGATACCTTTCTTCAACAGAGGGAAGTCAAATGGGGAGGATAGGAAAGCATGGAAGTCTTTGTCAAAACATGGGAAGATACTAGCTTTCAACAAATTCAACTTGATAGTCGGGAGCGGAGTTAACAGTTCATCCACGGTAGCAACAAATAGATCTTCTTCAATAGCGTTGGCATTGTGACCATGCCTCGGCATCGGAGCGGAAATAAGATTCGGTTTCTCAGGCGCTTCAAACTCAACTTCCTTCGCGTCTATCAGATCTTGAATCTTGTTCTTCAGAGCCCAACAATTGTGGTGTCGTGCCCTGGACTTTCAGAATGGTACGTGCATCTGGTGTTGGGATGGTAATGTGGAGATGTAGTATTGGGATTTTTAGGGGCCTCTTTTAGCATGGCCAGATTCAACTTCAGAAGATGTGGTAGGACTTAAGCTGGAGTCATGTTAATCTTGGTGAATTTCCGTACTGGCCTCTCTACCCTTGGCTGATTGTTTCTCGACTGGTTATTTCATGGCTGGTCTGATGCAGGCTTTTGAATCATAACGGACCCCACCGTTGGTCGGTGCTCAGTTCTTCCCTGATTCCTCTATGCATAAACAGCAGACACTTCCTTCTTTCTAGTGAAGGGCTTTTTTATAGCAGTAGAGGCAGATGCATCTTTCTGAATTTTCCCACTTCTTATACCGGCTTCCACCCTCTCGCCAGTTAGAATCAATTCGGTAAACCTTGCAGAGAAACTCCCAATTAGATGATTGAAGAAAGGACCTGATAGAGTTCCCAAGAACATGTCCACTAGCTCCCTTTCAGATAATGGTGGTTGCACCCTTCCGGCTAAATCCCTCCACTTTTGGGCGTAGTCTTTGAAGCCCTCATTGGATACGATCGCCATACTCTGGAGTTGAGTACGGGATGGTGCCAAATCAGAGTTGTATTGATACTGTTTATAGAAGGCTGCTGCCAATTCTTCCCAATTGTGGACGTCAGTCCTTTCTAATTGGTAGAACCAATCAAGTTGCGTTCCTGATAAACTATCTTGGAAAAAGTGGACCCACAAGTATTTTTCGGTTGAGTGTGGTTGAATCTTCCTGACATATGATCTGAGGTGCATTTTAAGGCAAGACACCCCATCATACTTGGCAAATAGTGGCACTTTAAACTTTGGAGGAATTACTATTCCTGACACCAGCCCTAACTCCTGAAAGTCTAGCCCCGGTACTCTCTATATCTCCATGGAAGTTAGGCGCTCTTCCAAGTGTTTGTATTTGTATTCGGCCGGAGGGTATTGTTGTTCAGAGTAGTCCTCTTCTTCCTCTTCTTCTACTTCTGAATCTGATGGTACTGCCGTTTCTTTTCCTTTTCTTTCCCCCTCTTCAGATGTTGTTGGGAATTCTAAGGTCCGTCTGGCTTGTCCCTGAAATTTTCTGCCCATGATAACCACACCGTTTGGCTTCTTCTTCTTTTTCTCTTTCTCTTTTTCTAGAAAAGTCTTCAGCTCCTCCTTCCCCTTGGCTAAGGTCATGAGTAACTGTTGAAATTGTGAATTATGAGCTTGCAAATCTTTTATCGTTTGTTCAAGATCCATCTTGCTGAAATAAACAGCAGAGAGATGAGGAAACTTGGTGTGAAGATCTGTTTATACTCATGATGAATGATATGTATTCATGCAATGCTTTCAAGGATTCAGAAATTCAAATTTGTTTTAAACAAAAAAATAAACACACGTCATATTAATAAGATAGAATTGTTAGTACATCAATGCCCTTTGGGTAAAATAATACAAAATTCTAAGGTAAAAAGACGTTGCACATCCTCTTTGGTGCAATGTAGGTGTTGAGAGTCTGCTCTTCATGAAGTAACCGAGTGAGTTCCAAAACCTTCTTCTCGCTTTCGTAGAATTGGGCTTCAAAAGTATCGCGTTTTCCCTTGAGCTGTATCCAACTCCTTTGTAGATCTTCGAGTGATGTTGGCATGTCAGGATGTAGGAGGGTGTATGGAACCTCTCCTTCCTTAACAGGCTCTATAATCACTAGGAGAATGGAGGGGTAAGGCATCATAAGACTTTGGGTGCGGGTTCATACCCACTTGAGGTAAGGCTCAAGAGGGATGGAATTATTGTGTGCCAGAGTCTTACTGTCTACCTTGTTTGGCGTCCTCCAAGCTTGGATGAACCTTTGTCGAAGTCCTTGATCATCGTTGTCGAAGTCGAAAACCAAGCCTTGAATCAGCATATCATATGGGCCATCCCTTCGGGCATAACCAAACTGTCTTAGAGCCAAGCATGGGTTGTAGGTGATGCCTCCCCTAATGCCAAGTAGAGGGACATTAGGGAATTCCCCACAACGGTCGATGATGATAACATTCTCTTTGGATCGAGAACACCAATGAATGTCAGAATGTGTAAGTGTCATCAACCTTTGCGACCACCTCAAACCTTGCTCATTCTTCAAGACTGGTTGGGGAAGATGAGAAATAAACCATCTTGCCAAGAGAGGAGTGCAACACATGAGAACACCTCTTTTCCTCATTGTACGAGTGTGAAAAGAGTGTAGGATATCTCCAAGCAAAGTAGGCACCGGGTTGCGAGACATGAAGATTTTGACAGCACTCACATCTATGAGTTGGTCAGGGTTAGGGAACAAGACCATACCATAGATGAGAAGAGCTACAATCTCCTCAAAAGCTTGCAAGTCTAGGGAATTCCAACAGCTTTGGGCCTTCTCAAACAGAAACTTTGACAAGAAGCCTTTGACACCACTTCTAGTTTCCCAATGTGTTGTGACATCAGATGAGTGCAAGTGCAGGGCTTGAGCAATATCTTTTGGCTTTGGATCTCTTTCCGTACCATTGAAGGGTAGTTGATTGAGAATATAAATCCTCAAAAGTTGAGAGAATTCTTACAAAGTGGGCACAAGCTGATAGTCAGGAAATGTGAAGCAGTGATGCAAAGGGTCAAAGAACTGGAAGAGAACCTTCATCATGTCTTCCTCTGTGTTGGAAGTGACTAGGTTGAGTAGATGACCATGTCTCTCGATGAATGGAGAATTCTCAGGAATCCTTGAAGCTAGCTCCTTGAGTTGTGAAGGAATTCTTACAAGGTTGACTTGGATAGTTTTCCTACGAAGTGAATCCATAACCTACAAAACAGGAACAAAGATGAATTTCCAAAATCCTAGAAATGGTTAGTGGATGCATATGATTCTCATGATGTCCATGATGTTATGCACAAGTATATATGTACAAACAAATCACACAAGTTCCTAGTTTAGGCTTGCATGGAGTTTCATAGGTAAGTACTCTCTTGAAGTTTAGTTGGCTCAACCCATCCTAGAAATAGTAATCGGGTTCTAAAGAGCTCAATATCACTGGATTGTTTCCTTGTTCATTGTTTCAATTCAGCCTCTTTACTGGCGACCTAAATATTCAAGGGAACCAACCCTCAATGAGTGTAGTATCGAGTATCTACCAACTTCGGACTGCACCAAAGCCGGTCATCTCACTACATCCTAAAAGGCCAAGTTGGTCAAGTAAAGGTTATAGAAGTTCGTTAGTGCTTCATGACATCACTCAGCGGCACCATATTCTCTTTGATTAACTCAAAGGCTACCGATAACCACAAATATGTCACACTAACATAGTTATTGCTTAGACCGTGTCGGTATATCCCGCACAGTTTCCACAACGTATTGCTATTTACCTATAATATTTCCCAAATCCGGGTGGAGGATTCAAACACAAACAATAGAACCAAAGTGTAAAGCAAACAAGTCAAACAATTGTAAGAAAATAAAGGTGATCTAAACCCTAAGGTAACCCCACTTTTATAATTATCCCCAGCAGAGTCGCCAGTTCTGTGATACGGTGGGATAATTGACTTGAGGTTTTGCGTTTCGTCGCAAATGTCGCGGTTTAGCAAGAGTCGCCACCGACTTTTCATTTATCCAAAAAGGAAAGGTAAAAAAGTACAGGAAAGACCTTTGAGATGTTTTCTTGAGTTCGGGGGGTAGATTATGAAAAGGGAAGGTGCTAGCACCCTTTTCATCCATGGTTTTCCATGGGTTCTTAGTTACTTGCTTAGATCACTTGCTTTGCTTTGAAATTGTTTGAAATGGTGCTTTGTGTGGTTTTGAAAGTATTTTGAAAAGAGGTCATTCGTTTAGGCAATCTTTATAATGATTCTCGTTCGTAAGAATGTATACAAAGATGTTTGTCTTTGTAAAAATGTTTCAATGTTTTGAAAGATGTTTGGAAATGTTTTGAAATGTGTGCGTGTTTGGTTTTGAAAATAGCAAGGATTGTTTTGAAGTTGATCAAGTAACTAGAAGCTATCTACCTACTCAAATGTCTTTCCTGTGCATTTTTATTCCTTCGACATTGTTGATTTACCATTGATTTGGTAAACAACCTTATCTTTGGATGTTAAACGGGACGGGCGTGGGTCATCGTATGACCATGATAGCAATGTTGCCAAGTATCTTAGCATGTTTGGAGGGACCAAGATAATTTGTTTTAGGCAACCTTTGTATAGCGTCATCGAGGGACTATGATCTTATTTTTGTTTTGTTTTGCCAAGATACTTCGCATGCGTAACATGGCCATTTAATTTAGGAAACCAAGTGGGTGAAACCGTAAGGGTGTTTGTGTGCAATGTGTGTCATTTTTCATGCATTTGATTTGTCTTGGATTAGGTCTTTTCTATTTATTTGTTTTTGGTCTTATCATGCAAACCCTAGTTTACTAAACATGGTATAAAAGCGATAAATTGCGTAAATGTAAACTAAGCTATTACAACAATTATTATGGGAGGGGGGATACAAGTTTTTGAATGGGGATATTGCACAAAATAAACCCTAAAAATACTATTACAACCCAATTGAATATTGTGCGCATTAAATAAATATACAAATATTAAAATGCAATGCAAATGTATTTATGCAAAAATGTTTTGTATTTGATTTTTTTTGTAGGAGAAAAATGATTTATTTAAGCCCTAAAAATAAGAGAAAAAATATTATTATTTTTGAAAGGGTGAAACTCTAATTTTTTATTAAAAGAAAAATATGTTTCCTATTATTATTATTTTGTCCATTTTTGTTCAAGGAAATAATAAATAACATAATATATAAATATTAAAAATTAAAATATGTATGAAAATAATTATTTTATGGGTATAAATAATATAATAAAAATGTATGGTATTTTTAAATATATTTACAATTTATTTAAGAAAATAAAGTATATTATCCTAATAAACTATTATTTTTATGCAAAAAATAATAATAAAATAAAATAAAATTGCAAAAAATAAAAGAAATTATTTTTATGAGTTTTTAATGTTCAGAAAAAATTATTAAAAGCAATAAACATAAAAATATGAGAAAATATGAAAAATATAACAAAATAAGTCATGGGGTGCAAATAGTGATTCAGGGGGTGTGAAAAGAAAAAACAAAAAGGGTCAGGCGCGCCAAAAAGCCCAGATGCATCGTCTCTGACCTCCAGCTTCTTCCTCGCGCGCGTTTTCAACTCAAATCTATAACTTTCACATGCTTGCATATAAACAAAAACTTGTAATATGAAACTTGTGGCATAAAATTTGTAATCTAACTCTAAAAGATCAGGGAGAATCTTATCAGCCCTAATTCTTGACCTAAAAAATCCAGGAACTTAAAGCTTCAAATTCTCATGGCACAGTTAATATAAATGAAAAGTGTGCATATGTACAGCTTCACCATGTTATGGACTACATCTTTCCTTCACAAATCGTGGCTTGAAGATGCCTAAATAGAGAGAGAGAATTTTGAAAATACCTCCTTCAACTGGATTTGGATAGGGCAATGTGGGGACTTTGAGTGAGGCCTGAGGATCGTGTAAGCTTCCTTGAAGTTCCTTCAATTTATTCCAATGCCTAGTTTGCTTTGTGGATGGCCAGAACTCACTGAACAAGTCAAGCTGCAACCTCCAAGGGCTTGGATAGCTTTGGTAGGATGTGTATGAAGTGTTTCAAATGTCAATCCACAGAACGCACGAGCAAAAATGAAGTTGGCAATGATTTTGCAGAACTGCAATGTTTGGGCAGAAAAATGATGTTTTTGTGTTTGGGAGAGTTTTGGATGCAATGCCTTTGTGTTCTGAGTTGTGACAAGTTTGTATACTTGTATATAATGGATACAAAGTCCACTCCTCATCTGATTTGCAAGCTTTCTTCTTCTCACCCACTTTCTTGCTTTTGAAGCAAAGTGAAGTGACTTATGCAAAATGCTTGTACTGGCTAGTTTTAGGGCTGCGAAGGGATTGTACAAATTGCTTAAGATCTGTGGAAATTGCCTGCACCAAAGGGACAACTCCAAGGCTCAAGAATGATAAAGTTACAAAAGCTCACTTTATGAAAATGGCATTGTAACCTTTATGCTTAAAATGGAATTATCTTTTGTACAATGCTTTAAAAGAAAAGATAAAGCCTCTAACATTTGAGTTTGCATTTAATTATGGAGTGTAGAATGAGTTTAGGACCTATAATGCAAGGTACAAGCATCATGGATCTGATTTGCAACTTGATACACTTGTGAAAATGGCATGAACAAAAGTGATAAAATGCCAATTTCTCTTCTTCGATTCTCCCTAACCACAAATGATCTTGGAAAGTTCTTGGACATTTTAGAAGGCTTGTCATGTGATCTATAATCCATATTTGAAATGCACTTTTAGATAACTCTTGGAACTAGGTGAAAAATGTCCCTGAAGTTGGGTCAAAAAACTGCCTAAATTAGGGCAAATTTTCACTAAGTTATTTAGTTCATAGACCTATGTTCACAAATTCATAACTTGAGATCCAAGCATCTTTTTGGAATAGTTTGTGAAGCAAAGTTGTAGATTTCATGGAGTAATACAACTTTCATGTTGGAAGTTTTCTTTGAATCAAATTGCATTATGGTGAAAAAGTGGTGGAAAGTTGGGGAAAAATAAGAAAATTTCCATACATAGAAAAATTCTAAGTTCTGAAATTTTTCAAATTCAAAACCCAAATTTTTAAAATTGGTTTTCTTGGTCAACAAGTTTCATATTTTGACATATCTTGATGAATTATGACCCTTGGCATTTGATTTTGACCAAAAAGTCAAAGTTTGACTTTTTAGTGTACAGTTGACTTTTGATCAGTTGACTGTAAAATTCATTTGTCAATCCAATGAACTTGAGACCTTTTGAGCTATGTGATTAGGTCAAGATGATGCTATTGAGTCCTTGAAATCAAGATTGAACCCAATTGGTCATTGGCTAGGTTAAAAATCAGAAATTGCCCTTTCTCAATCAAAACCCTAATTTTGACCATTTTGCCCTTTTAATGATTTGATCAAATTTCTTGCGGAGTTGTGATACAAACTTGATCAAATGGTACATATGAGTCTAAAATCTTGTCGTGGATCAAAAATTATGAAGTTTGACTGTAAATTGGCCATGGTTGACTTTTTCCCCAATACACCTGATTTTTAGGTCAACTGTCCAATTGACTGGTCAAAAATATGGTTTAAGGCTTGAAACTTATTGTGAGCAATCTTAGGGGTCCAACATGATGTATGAAAGTCACATGAAGCATTGGTGGTCCAAAAATCCTTGTGAAAACTCAAACCCTAATCTTGGGTTATCAGTGCAAGATGAGATGTCCTGAGCTGAGCAAACCCTAATCTTGTCCTGAGTCCAAGAAGTCTTGTGAGAAAAATCTTGATAAATGAGAGGGAAAATTTTGGGGTACAACACCCATCTCCAACAACTTTCCATCATCACTTTAAATGGCATCTTTAAGCCCATTCCCTATACTATCGACCCTCACATCACCGAGTGCAAATTTTCGGGCACTCTAATGTCCAATCATCTTCCACCTTCGAGTCACGAATGACAAAACTCGACAATCTAACTCTTCAGGCTTAAGAAGATTTAACAGGGGAAGCTATTGTACACCAAAATTTTCCCTCTCACTTATCAATAATTTTCTCACAAGATCTCCTTGGACTCAAGACTACACTAGGGTTTGAACAGCTTAAGACACCTCCTTAAGCATTGATGACCAAAATTAGGGTTTGAGATTGCACAAGTATGTTTGAACTTTAAATTCCCCATATTACTTTCATGTATCATTATGGACCCCGAAGATTACTCATGTCAAGTTTCAAGCCTTGGATCACACTTTTGCCCAGTCAATTGAGCAATTGATATAAAAATTAGCTATATTGGGGGAAAAGTCAACCATGGCCAATTTAAGGTCAAACATCATAATTTTTTATCCACATCAACATTTTAAACTCATATGTATCATTTTATCAAGTTTGGACCATAATTCCTCAAGAAATTTGATCAAATCTCCAAAAGGGCAAAATGGTCAAAATTAGGATTTTAACTAGAAAAGGGCAATTTCTGATTTTTGACCTAGAAAATGATCAATGGGTTTAAGGCATAATCTTAAGAGTCCAATTTCATCATTTTGACCTAATGATATGGCTCAAAACATTGTTCAAGTCCAACAGATTGACAGATGAATTTTCAGTCAACTGATCAAAGTCAACTGTATATTGAAAAGTCAAACTTTGACTTTTTGGTCAAATTCAAGTGCCAAAGATCAAAATTCATCAAAACATGTCAAAATATGAAACTTATTCATCAAGAACTCAAAAAGTCAAGATTTCATCTTGAAAAGTCAAAATTTCTAAACTTAGAAATTTTTCTATGTGTTGGAAATTTCATGTTTTATCATAACTTTGAGCAAACTTTTCAACATGATGCAAGATGATTCAAGAGAAACTTCCAACATGAAAGTTGTAGATCTCCATGAAATCTACAACTTTTATTCACACAACTTCTTCCAAAAGTTCTTGGATCTTAAGTTATAATTTTAAGAACATGTGGTCATGAAACAAAACACTTAGTGAAATTTTGCCCTAATTTGGTCAGGATTTTGACCCAACTTCATGGCACTTTTTCATATAGATCCAATGGTTATATTCAAAATAAATTCAAATATGGGTAGTAAAGCACATTACAAGATTTCAAAAATGTCAAAAAACTCCTTGAGATCATTCTTGAGTAGGGAGAATCGAAGAGATGAAGTTAGGGTTTTATCACTTGATTTACAAGGCATTTTTGTGATGAACCAAATTCAAAATTCAAACTATGCATCATAAACACTACTTTGCAGGCCTCAAACTTGTTAGGAACTACATAATTAATGGTTTACACAACTCTTAGAGGTGTCACTTCAAGCATTCAATTCATGGACATGCTTTATATCCATTTTTGGAAGAAAGATTACATTGCAATTTTGATAAAGTGACTTTTTGACCAAAACTTGTTCTTGAGCCTTGCACTTGTTCTCTTCTGATCAAACAAGTCCTATAACTCATAAGAAATTCTTTATACACTTACAATCACCTAGCCCATGCATGTACCTCCTCTTGAAACTTGTTTTCCACTTTTCTTCAAAATCAAGTAACCTAGCCAAAAGTTAAAAACTTGTACTTCTGATTGTCCAAAGCTCCCCAATCCTTTTGCTTAAAGATACACAAACTATTTGCATCAAAGATACGAAGGCTTATGCCCTGGAAACAACTAGAACTTATAATCACATTCCATACTTCCATTTTCATACAAACTGACCAAAAACTTGAAACTCATAACTCCCTCGTGCGTTTTCAAGCCTTTTGGTTTCTAAAGCTTCTAAACATCATTTAGAATTGATCCCACACCGTGTTACAGAATTGTAACACCATTAACACCATCCTCCATTTCCAAAAACAGAGCTTTGCACTTGGACTTCTCCAGAACTCCTCGGGTCCTTTCAGCTCAAGCTAAGCATTCTATTAGCTTTCTGGGAACTTGAGGAAGCTAACCCAACCATTTGAACTCCTTGAAATCTGCTCAAACATCAAACCTGATACCCTCTTGCAAGGTAAGTTTTATAACTTTGGAACTTCTCATACAGGCATCATCAATTATTTATTTGTGAACAAAACATGTAGATATCATTTCCCTGAAGCTAACCATGTCAATAGTTTCCATTAATTTTGCTTGTGCTTAGAGAATTTTGAGACTGAAATTTCTGAGATTTGTAGGGTTCAGTTTAGGGACAATAAAATTCATGCTTATCTTTGATCTATAGTTTTAATGTTTTACATTTTTGAAACCGTGAGGAAATTTGCTACAAGTTTCATGTTTACATTTTTTTTTTATGAGAAATGAACAAGTTATAGTTGAATATGCTGGAGATTGAAGATGAAGTAATCAAGACGCATTTTGTATCATGTATTTATTGATTTGCTTATGTTAACGGATGTATAGCCACCCCAATGGTAGAAGCGCGCGCCTGTAACCTTTGGGACTTGGGTTCGAGCTCTAGTGGTACCCTTTTAATTTTTTTCACATTTTTTGTTTTTCTGACTTTGTTTTTTTGGCAGGATGCTGGGCCTCTTTGGGCTTTGTTTTGTTTTTGTTTTTTCTAGCTAACCTCCCTGTTTCATTTATACACTCCTGGTCCAATTTTATTTTATTTTGTTATTTTTATTCCATTTATTTTCTTAATATATTTTCTAATATTAAAAAAATCATAAAAAATACAAAAATAGTAGATTTATATTTCGACTTAGTTTATTTTTATTTTTCTCACAAAAAATATTTTATTTAACTATACTTTATTTATTTTTACTAACTAGTCTTGTAAATTTAATTTAAAACTAGGTTATTATTTATTTTCTTTTACACCAATTAAAATATATTTATTTTAATATAAAAAAAAGCCAAAAATATTTTATAACACCATATATTATTTTCAAGATAAAAATACCAAAAATACTTTTCTTGAAACTTAATTTCCTTTTTTTCAATTAATAGAATTAGGATTTTATTTAAAATCTTTTCTTAATAAATTTAAGTTTAATTAATTATTTTCTTTAATTAATTAGGTTAAAACAAATTCACTTTTTCCTAAAAAATCCAAACAAATGTTCATTTACTTTACATTTCACATTTTTTGTACATTTATTCATTTTGTACATTATATTCATTTAATTTCTTGTACATTTGTACAAATTCAACTTGGTTGTAATAGATTAATTAGGTTTATATTCTTGCAATCCCCATTCACAATTTGTACACCCCCTTCCCACAAGTATTGTAATAGCGTAGCAACTTTAAATTCTGCAATTTATCACTTTATATACAAATGCTAGTAATTAGGGTTTGTATGGAAAGACTAAAACCAATACTTAGAAAACCCTAATTCAAGACAAAATCAAGCATGAAAACAATACACTTGCACACAAACACCCTGTTGTACCCCAAAATTTTCCCTCCCATTTTTCACAGAAATCACAACCCTAGGGTTCCTCAAATATTCAAGGATGGCTCAAGAATCGATCAGACAGATTTTCTCCTTTGGCAGTAAATCAGGAATTAGGGTTTTTCTTACGTTTCTCAAAATAATTGAATTCTCAGAAATTCAATTAACTGTCACATATTTTCATGCTTTTTCAAGTTTACTGAAAGGTTACTGTTTGATCTCAAGGCCTGTTTATTTGGGACAAGAAATGGGAGCTGAGATTGTCATTTGGAACATTCATGTTTTGTCTGATCCAGGTTAACCAGATAATGTGTGTTTGTTAAGGCATTTGCTTGTTGATGGAATAAGACGTTTACTGGTTTATGGAACGAACATTCGTTTATGGAATACACAATGCGTGTTTATTTAGAATGCAGTGGCGAGATTGCATGATCATTGGAATTTAAGTTATCTTGGTTGGAATTATTGGAATACAGTTTCAATTATTTTAATCAGGAATCTTAAATAATTAGTGAAGATGCAAAAAGAAAATTGCAAGTTATTGACAGTAGAAGATTTTAATGGATATTAGAATACCTCATAAGACTTTCTTTCATTTATTTCAAAAAAATTGTTACATTACAATTTATTATTTAAATGCTTTAAGTTTTACAACTTATTTTATTTGAAAAAATAAATTAGTACAATTATTTGAGTATTCCTATCTAAATTACAAATGAAGAATTTAAGCCTAAGAGTGACTAAGTTTCCATTGCTTCCATGCATGCCAAAGAATCATCTGCTTCCTCTACTTTGCCACCATCCAGTTTGCGCTCACATGAAAAACAAAAGACAAAAATTTGATCAGTACAGTTAATTGGATATGTTTAAGAATTTTCAAAAGAAAAAAATATGTTCATCATTAAAGTTTGCAATTTGGAATCAGAGGGCTATTTTCATCACGTTTTTATTTTTCTATTTTTGCAAATCACAAGAAGACCGCTCTTCTTGGTTCACAAAAAAATAAAAATAAAAATAAAAGCAAAGTTGTCCAAATAAAAAGAATGCAAGCAATTTATCCAAGCACAAGCCAAGCTGCCCAAACAAGTTCCAATATGCAGCATCAGCATACCAAATAGGCAGCAGGCGCACAAGATCCCAAACAGGCGCAAATATGCAGCATCAGCATACCAAACAGGCAGCAGGCGCACAAGATGCCCAAACAGATGCAAACAAAATACAAATAGCATAGGCATAAGCAGACAAGAAGGCATCAGCAAATATAAACATATAAAACTAAGTCAACAAGCAAGAGGAGGCTTGTCTAATAAGCCATGGTTCATCATTTTCCAAAAGAAAATTGCAAACTTTTCAGAAAATTATTTGGCTTAGGGTCATTAAGAGAGGAAGATGAAAGAAGTCACCTAGGGGATATTTCCTGTTGTCACAATTGCACCAAAAATGCTAACAAACAAAACTACAAGGAAAAGAGCCTAAGAAGAAGATCCCAAAGTATTCAAAATTTGGTGGTTTCCCACCATTTTGAATGAGCTGTAAAGAAAGAAGCCAATATAACAGTAGAAAAGGTCATTAAGAAAAAAGAACACAAAAAAATTATCAAACAGAATTGCCATCTTCCTCAACCTACAAAAAAAAAACTGTAACAACAACAAACAACCTCCAAACCTATTATCAAGCCAAAACCAAATCCTAACCAAACTGTCAAACAAACAGTAACAACAACAAACATAAAAAAAACCTGCATAACTCAGAAATAAGCCAACAACTTCCAAACATTTCAAACTCAGTTCCCAAATACTAAACTGAAAAACCACAAGAAATCATAACCATTTTCCAAACTGTGAAACCTGTTAAACCAACAGTAACAACAACAAGAACATTCAAGTGTCAAAACTTCCAACTCATTCCAAAAACCCTTCAACCTGTAACCCAGTTAAAACAGTAAAACCAAAATTGTAACAAGCAGAATAAACCTCAAAAACTACCAAAACTAGCTCAAACATCCAAAAAAAAACTTGAACTCATTTCAAAGCCTGCAACATTTTCAAAAAGCATCAAAGCTGCAAAACCGTTTCAACACCAAGACATAACAATTTTCAAACAACCTTCAGCAATACCAATAATCATTAAACAGTCTAAACAAAACTGTCAAAAATCAGTATTCAAGTCTCAGAAGCATCATCTTCATCGTTTAACATAAAGGACAGAAAAAGAAAATTACCATAAGCGTGCATCCTTCATCATTTCTTCCTTCTTGCCTAGCCCGTCACCAGGGAGTATCTCACCTCAAAATCTCATTTCTCACAGACAAAAGCTCCAAAGGTATATTTCTTGACAAACTATTTACTGCATCTCAAGCATACAACACAATAGGTTAGTAAGAGAAAACGTGAACAAGGCAAGATAATAACAAAAGCTTGTTTAAACATCAAACCAAATCGTAACAAAAGCGTAAAGCCATACCCTTTCAAGAACAGAACCATTAGCATAGGAAGTGAGGAGTGTGAGATGCTCCGGTAACCGTAGGCGAAAGGAAGATCAGAGAATGTGTTTCAAAACCCTTTTTGATAAATCCATCTCAGAGCTTAGTTTTTTCCCAGAGAAAACGCGTTTCACTCATGATTCAACAACGATTAAGGGACTCAGAGCGAGAAAGATGAATGAATTTGAGAGATGTGAGAGAGACAGACAGAAGCGGCGCCGCTGTAAACACAAACCCATAAACCCTAATTGTTTCGTTTACCCTAATCAAACAATAAACTGCAAACTTAAGCATTGGGCCAAAGACATTGCAAACCAATAAGCCTGTAACGCACACTAACGCACCCCCCCCCCCCTTTTTTTGGCTTGTTTCACATGCAGCAAGCAAAGTTTCTTTTATTTATATGGGCCTGGCATCTTTTAGAACTTTAAGCCCATTTTTAATTGTTTTTGTTTCAATCTATTTTAATTTATCTTTTTTTTTTTTCTTGTGTTAATAATATACTAGTAATATATTAAAACTTCATTTTTGTAAAATAAATTTGATTTTCTTAATTAGTTTTATGTTAATCATTTTATTTTATTTTATTATTTTTCTTACACTTAATAAAAACACCACAAAAAAAACATTTAAATTAGTTTAATTAATTTTTCTTTCTTTAAACTTTTCCTTTTAAAATTAATAAAAATACATAAAGAAATAATAATAATAAAATTTAATCTTTCTTTTTAGAATAGATTTTATTTATCTCTTTTCAAGTAAATACATGCATTTCACACTTTATTGATTTTATTTCCGTAAATTGTCTTAGTTTCATATTGAATCGCAACAATTCGATTTGGTTGTAATATTTGGACTTTGCTATTTTTATGAGATTCATCCACATTTGTAATAATTGTACCCCCATTCCCGGATACTTTTGTAATAGCTTAGACTTTTAATTCCCGTAATTTATTTCTTTCGATATATTGTGTAGTAATTAGGAATGTATGGCAAGATTAAAAAAAATCAATCGCTAGATGACCTAATCCAAGAATAAATAACTTGAAACTGACACACTTCTCACACGTGCACCTCTAGGGTAACCTCGCTTGTTGCCTCAGAAATACAATCATGTCCCTCGAATTTGAGACACTCTAGTAAGGGACCCTTCGATAAACAAAGATCGTAGTCCCTCGATGACCCTCGATGTTGCCTTCGATAAAACGATCTCGTCCCTTACAAAAATTGCTAGAGCATCTCACAAGTTGCCTTCAATGACTGTAAAATTGACCCACGCCTGTCCCGTTTAACATCCAAACACAAGGTTGTTTACCAAATACAATGGTAAAACAATAATTTAAAAGGGTTAAAAACGTATAGGAAAGATCTTTGAGTAGGGTAGACAACTCCTAGTTACTTGATCAACTTGCAAACATCCTTTCTATTTTCAAAAATACTTAACACAATTTCAAAACATTTCCCAAAACAAACTTTCAAACATTGAAATATCTTTTCAAAAGACAAACACCTTTGTATACATTCAAACAAGAATCATTATAATGGTTGCCTAAACATAGGCCTCTTTTCAAAATATTTTCAAAAACACACATAAAGAACCATTTCAAACAATTGAAAAGCAAAAGAAAGTGATCTAAACAAGTAACTAAGAGCCCATGGAAAACCATGGATGAAAAGGGTGCTAGCACCTTCCCTTTTCATAATCTACCCCCCGAACCCAAGAAAAACATCTCAAAGGTCTTTCCGGTGCTTTTTGACCTTTCCTTTGGATAAAATAAAAAGTTGGTGGCGGCTCTTGCTAACCGCACAAGTGAGAACGAAACGCAAAACCTCAAGTCAGTTCTCCCACCGTATCACAGAACTGGCGACTCTGCTGGGGAAAAAATAAAAAAAGTGGGGTTACCTTAGGGTTTTAGATCACCTTTACATGCTTATCTTGCTTGACTTGTATGCTTTATCTTTTGGTTCTATTGTTTGGGCTTGTTTTGATCCTAACCCGGATCTGGGAAATACCTTTTAGGTAAGTAGCAATAAACTGTGAGGGAATTGTACGGCGTAGACCGATATGGTTGAAATAGTAGCTACGTTAGTGTGACGCATTTGTGGGTACCGGTATCCCTCGTGGTGGATCGAGGAGAATACGGGGCCGCTGAGTGGCATCGTGAAGCACTAATTGACCTTAGAACCCTAATTGAACAAACATGGCCATTAGGACGTAGTGAGGTAATCAATTTCGGTGTAAAGCTGAAAATCGGTTGACACTCGATACTACACTCATTGAGGCTAGACTTTTGGGATATCTCGGCCGCAAGAAAAGATTGATTATGTTGAGATAATGCCTAAAGGAAAGGTCGATGATATTGAGACCCTTTAGAACCCGATCTTTATTTCTAGGACAGGTTGAGCCCACTAAAACTTCAAGGGGGTACTGACCTACAAACTCATGCGAGCCTGAAACATAGGGATCTGTTTGTTGTGTGTATATATGTTTGCCTGTACATAAACATCATAAACATCATCAACATCATATGCACGCTCACTAACCATTTCAAGGATTTAGTAATTTATCTTTGTTTTTGTTTTGTAGGAAATGAATTCTCTCCGAAGAAACACCATCCAAATCAACTTTGTGAAAGCACATCCTCAACTTCAAGAGCTAGCTTCAAGAATTCCCGGGGATTCTCCTTTTACCAAGAAGTATGGTTGACTTCTCAGCTTGGCTACATCCAACTTCCAAGAGGAGATGATGTGTGTACTGTTCCAATTCTTTGACCCCGTACATCATTGTTTCACTTTTCCGGACTATCAGTTGGTACCAACATTGGAAGAGTTCTCTCTGCTCTTAGGGGTGCCCATGCTTAATCAGATACTGTTCACTGGTTTAGAAGGGATTCTGAAACCTGAAATCATCTCCGAAGCTTTACATATGAAGAGGGTCAACTTCACAGTCAATTGGGAGATAAGAAGTGGGGTTAAAGGATTTTTAGCTAAGTTTTTGTTGGAAAAATCTCATTCGTTCTGGGATGACATGGATTTCCAAGCCTTCAAAGAAGTGCTAGCGCTCCTCATTTATGGTTTGGTTCTGTTTCCTAACTCGGATCAATTCATAGACATTAATGCCATCAAAGTCTTTCTCTCTCGCAATCCTATACCCACCTTGCTAGGAGATATCTTGCATTGCCTTCATACCCGTACCATGAAGAAAAGAGGTATCCTTTTGTGTTGTATACCTCTACTTGCTAAGTGGTTTACTTCACACCTGCCTCAGTCAACATTGAATAACGAGCAAAGATTGACTTCGTCTCAAAGGATGATGTCTCTCACCCACTCTGATATCCGTTGGTGCTCAAGATCCTTGGAAGATATCTCTATCATCGACCGCTGTGGTGAGTTCCCTAACGTACCTTTGCTAGGTATTAAGGGAGGTATCACCTATAACCCGTGTTTAGCTCTTAGGCAATTTGGGTATGCCCAAAGGGACGGCCCTCATGAGATGCTCGTCCAAGGTCTGGTTTTTGAATATGACAAAGAAGACCAAGGTTACCGCCAGAGGTTTACACGTGCTTGGGGAATGGTGAACAAAGTGGATAGTAAGACTTTGGGCCATAAAAACTCTACCCCTCTGGAGCCTTACCTTAAGTGGGTACGGGCTCGTGCCCAGAGTCTCTTAATGCCTTACCCTTCCATCCTTCCTATCATCATTGAGCCTGTTATTGACGGAGACATCCCGTACATTATTCTTCATCCAGGCATGCCTACCTCTCTCGAAGACCTGTAGAAAGCCTGGATTCAGTTGAAAGAAGAGCGAGACACCTTTGAAACCCAGTACTACGCCAGTGAGAAGAAGGTTCTGGAGCTCACCAAACTGCTTCATGAAGAGAAGAATCTGAATACTTACATTGCTCCCAAAAGGATGCGTTCGGTCTTTTTGTCTTTAGAATTTTGTTGTATTTTAGTTTCTTTCTTTGTAAGCCCAAGGAGGCATGATGTATTCAAACATGGTTTTATTTAATATGACGTGCGTTCTTTTTTGGTTTGGGCAAATTTAAATCTTCTAAACTTCCTTGAAATCATTTTCATATCGCATCTTCATTCATCATATGCATAAGAAGGTCTTCACACCAGGTTTCCTTATCTCTCTGCTGTTTATTTCAGCAAGATAGATATAGAACAGACGGTCAAGTATTTTCAAGTGCATAATTCACAGTTCCAACAGCTACTCATGACCTTGGCAAAGGGTCAGGAGGAGCTCAAAACCTTGCTGGAAAAAGAAAAGGAGAAAAAGAAAAAGAAAAGAGTTGGTGTGGCTACTTTGGGTAGAAGATTTGAAGGTCACACTAGAAGGGTCTTGGATTTCCCCTCAACATCTGATGAAGGGGTTGGAAAAGGAAAGGGAGTTGTAGTACCAACTGAGTCTGAGGAAGAAGAAGAAGAAGAAGAGGAGGATGAAGACTATTCTGAATAGCAATACCCTCCGGCAGACGATAAATACAAGAATCTGGAAGAGCGTCTGACAGCCATGGAGGTGCATAGAGTGCCTGGGCTGGACTTTGAAGATCTAGGGCTGGTCTCTGGAATTGTGATTCCCCCTAAGTTTAAGGTGCCTATATTTTCTAAGTACGATGGTTTGTCTTGTCCCAAGATGCACATACGGTCTTATGTCATAAAAATCTAACTGCATTCTTCTGATAAGGATCTGTGGGTCCATTTCTTCCAGGAAAGTCTTTCAGGGACGCAGTTAGATTGGTTCTACCAGCTAGGAAGGTCTGACGTGCACAATTGGGAGGATTTGGCAGCTGCCTTTTACAGACAATATCAATATAACGCGGACTTAGCACCAACCCGTACTCAATTACAGAGATTGGGCATGGTCTCTAATGAAGGCTTTAAGGAGTATGCCCAGAAATGGAGGGACTTGGCTGGAAGAGCACAACCACTATTGTCTGAAAGAGAGCTTATGGATATGTTATTGGGTACACTGTCGGACCCCTTTTTCAATCACTTGATCGGAAGTTCGTCTGTGGGGTTCACCGAGTTAATTCTGATTGGGGAGAGAGTTGAAGCCGGAATCAAGAGTGGAAAAATTCAAAAGGATACATCTACTTCCGCTGCCATCAAAAACCCTTTCCCAACGAAGAAAGAAGTATCAGTTGTCTACTCTCAAAGAGTTCAGGGAAGAGTTGAGCGCCGGCCAGCGGTGGGGGCCGTAATGATTCAACAGTCTGCAGCTGATCAACCCAGAAACAATCAACCCAGAACCAACCAGCAAAGGGTAGAAAGGCCTGCACGGCAGTACACCCAGATAAACATGACACCTTCTCAGGTTCTTCCCCATCTCTTGAAGTTAAACCTTACAACCTTGAAAGAGGCACCGAAAAATCCGAATACAACTTCTCCGTACTACCATTCAAACGCCAAGTGTGCTTATCATTCAGATAGCGTGGGGCACGACACCAACAATTGTTGGGCCCTCAAGAATAAGATCCAGGAGTTAATAGACGCTAAGGAAGTGGAATTTGACGCGCCCGAAAAGCCGAATATGATTTCTACCCCAATGCCAAAGCATGGTCACAATGCCCATGCTATTGAAGAGGATCTGTATGTTGCTGTTGTTGATGATTTGATGACTCTGTTGCCAATAATCAAGATGAATCTGTTGAAAGCTGGGATTTTCCCAGGCTGTGAAAAAGATTGTTACCTTTGTTCGTCCTTACAATCCGACTTTCCGTTGTTGAAATTAGGCATCCAACGCCTAATGGATAATCAAGAAATCCTCTTTGAGAAAACTTCTGTTATTCCGACTCTTGTCAAAGATGTTGCTATAATTACCATTTCCGCCAATCTTTCCAAGGTCTCCAAAAGACGTGTTAAGATTACATCCAATCCAAAGTTTGTACCTCTGAAGATAACTATGTTGGGGTCTATCCCATACAAGTCAAACAAATCAATACCGTGGAATTATGGAGGAAGATCTTCTACCACGGTGTTAAGCAGATTGAATCAGTTGAAGAAAGTTCCGATGAAGAGACTCCTGATATTGGAAATATTGCTGGAACGAGTAAAATCACCCGCAGCGGAAGAATTTTCTCTCTGGAGATTGCTCCTCCAAGGGAAATCTTCGGACCCTCAAATGCTCCTAAGGTTATTCCTATGCCAGTCAACATATCTGTCAGAACTCCAGTTATTGAAGAAATTGTTACTCCTGTAGTTGAACCCTCTGTTGTTGCTGCAGATAAAGGTAAGGGGATCCAAGAAGCGCCTGTCAGAACGAGGGCTCAAACTTTGGTCATCCCCGAGACCACTCAAAAGGAAATGGAAGAGATTTTAAAAATGATTAAGAAAAGCGACTATGATGTCGTAGAACAACTGGGGCAAACCCCCTCAAAAATCTCTATGCTCGCTTTGTTGCTCTGTTCCGAAGCTCATGCCAAAGCCTTGATCAGATTCTTGAAGACGACCCACGTGCCCCAGGAATACTCCGCGGACCAGTTCCAGGAGTGTGTAACTAGCCTAACAGTTGACAATGGTCTTGGCTTCTCCGATGCCGATTTAACATCTAGGGGGAGGAAGCATAATGACGCACTGCATGTCTCGGTGGAATCCAGAGGGACCACTCTAGCTCACATTATGGTTGATACCGGGTCGTCTTTAAATGTCTTGCCGAAGAAAGCATTGGACAGATTGGACTATGAAGGTTTGACCCTGAAGCCCAGCAATATCATTGTCAGGGCCTTTGATGGTTCTAAAAGGATGGTCCACGGGGAGGTGGACATCCCGATTAAAGTGGGAACGGAAACTTTCAACTCCACATTTTATGCGATGGACATCCGTCCCTCCTACTCTTGCTTGTTGGGAAGACCCTGGATCCATAATGTGGGGGCCGTCACTTCTTCTTTGCACCAAATGCTCAAGTACCCAGTCCAGGGGAAAATTATAACAATTCATGGCGAGGAGGAGTATATGATAAGCCATCTAAATTCATTCCGCTATGTTGAATTAGATGGTGAATTCATCGAGACCCCCTTTCAGCACTTTGAAGAGGTTTCTCCTGAAGTTGCGACAGCCAAGACAATGACTTTTGTACCTGTAGTTACCAAACCTGTGTCTCAGATGTCATCCCTTAAAGATGCGAAGGCTGTAATCAAGGAAGGAGGAAGCACAATATGGGGTTAACTACCAGATTTTCCTTTCAAGACAGATAAGTTCGGCTTGGGTTTCACTGCTTCTGCTCAAAGGGATGTGCGCCGCTCCCGGGCTGGAGGGCCACCATTTAAGATCACTTATCATGGAGTTCATGCTTTGGAGGATGGTGAAGATGAAAGCAACTTTGAAGACTGGATTTTCCCGACTATTGACGGAGGGCTGAACAACTGGGAGGTAAAGGATTTTGTTCCCATTACTTTCATAAATCAGTAATTTATCTTTCAAACATTTCTGTTGGTTTGTAATAATTCTTAAACAATTTGTACTCTTTCAACCTTGCGTCTTACCCGAGACACAAAGGTCCATTTGTAAGGGTTCTTATTTTTCATCTTCATATGCCATTTAATGAATCATGGACATTTTCACATATAAACTTTTGTGTTCATTTTCTTTCTTTTGCATTTTATTTGTTTAAAGGTGGCTATCCCTTATACACACCCACACTCACAAATGCAGGAACCCTTCCATTCCGGATCCCATGGGTAACAATTATGCTATGACCTTCAGTGACTCTGAAGATCTGGTCTACCATGCCGAATACGAAGGTGATGAAGACTGTGAAGTGCCGGGAGAAATGGCTAGACTGCTACAACAGGAAGAAAGAGCTATTCTACCACATGAGGAGTTGTTAGAGACAATCAACTTGGGAACTAAGGAAGACAGAAGAGAATTTAGAGTGGGTTCCAACCTAGAGCCAAGTGTCAAAGAGCGGTTAATTCAGCTGTTGAACGAATATGTTGAGATCTTCGCCTGGTCCTACAAAGACATGCCAGGACTTGATACAGACATTATGGTACACTGTCTCCCCACAAGAGAAGACTGTCCACCTGTTAAATAGAAAGTTCGTCGCATGAGGCCTGATATGTATGAAAATATCAAAGCAAAAGTTATGAAGCAGTTCAACGCTGGGTTTCTTGCTGTTACTTCTTATCCACAATGGGTTGCTAACATTGTGCCTGTGCCTAAGAAGGACAATAAAGTGAGAATGTGCATGGATTACAGATACTTAAACAGGGCTAGCCCTAAAGATGATTTTCCATTACCTCACATTGACATCTTGGTTGACAATACGGCTCAGCACAAGGTATTTTCTTTCATGGATGGATTTTCAGGGTACAACCAGATCAAAATGGCCCTCGAAGACATGGAGAAAACTACTTTTGTTACACAGTGGGGTACTTTCTGCTATAAAGTGATGCCATTCAGACTGAAGAATGCCGGGGCAACCTATCAGCGCGCCATGGTAGCTTTGTTTCATGACATGATACATCATGAGATTTAAGTCTACGTAGACGACATGATAGCCCGATCACAATTGGAAGAAGAACACCTCGACCATTTGCAAAAGTTGTTTGTCAGGTTGAAAGAATACAAGCTCGGATTGAACCCTAACAAGTGCACTTTCGGAGTCAGGTCCGGTAAACTCTTGGGTTTCATTGTCAGCAATAAGGGCATCGAGGTTGATCCTGCTAAAGTCAAAGCTATACAAGAAATGCCTGCCCCTTGCACTGAGAAGGAGGTCAGAGGTTTTTTGGGTCGCCTAAATTACATTGCAAGGTTCATTTCTTACCTAACATCTACTTGTGAACCAATCTTCAAGCTGTTGAAGAAAGATCAGGTAGTTAAATGGAATGATGACTGTCAAGTGGATTTCGATAAAATCAAGGAGTATTTGCTAGAACCTCCTATGTTGATGCCACCCGTCGAAGGAAGACCGCTAATCATGTATCTGACTGTCCTAGAGAATTCAATGGGGTGCGTACTGGGCCAACATGATGAGTCTAGCCGAAAAGAGCATGCCATATATTACCTTAGCAAAAAGTTTACCGACTGTGAAACAAGATATTCACAGCTCGAGAAAACTTGTTGCGCTTTGGTATGGGCTGCTCGCCGGTTAAGACAGTATATGTTGACTCATACCACTTTGTTGATCTCTAAGATGGACCCGATCAAGTACATCTTTGAGAAGCCTGCTTTGTCTGGAAGAATAGCTAGATGGCAAATGATCCTCACAGAGTATGATATCTAGTACACGACCCAAAAAGCTATAAAGGGGAGTGTGCTAGTTGACCATCTAGCTCATCAAGCTGTCGAAGATTACCAATCCATGAAGTTCGACTTCCCCGACGAAGACATTATGACATTGGACAACCTTGAAGATAATGGACCGTATGAAGGACCTGAACAAGGATCCCGATGGACTCTGTACTTTGATGGTGCCTCTAATGCACTTGGAAACGGTATCGGTGCAGTGTTTATCTCTCCAGAAGGTTTCCATACACCTTTTACCGCCAGACTCTGCTTCAGATGCACCAACAACATGGTTGAGTATGAATCTTGTATCTTTGGTCTCAAGGCTGCAATTGACTTGGGAATCAAATCTTTGGTTGTGTTTGGGGACTCAGCTTTGGTTATCAGTCAAATCAAAGGAGAGCGGGACACTAAACATCCTAATCTCATCCCATACAAAGAACATCTCCTGACATTGCTACCACATTTTGAGCAGATTACCTTCGAGCACTTCCCGCGAGAAGAGAATCAGCTAGCAGATGCGCTAGCTATAATGTCCTCCATGTTTAAACTTAACTGGGATAATGAGGCTCCTCAAATCACCATTGAAAGGATGGACGAACCTGCACATTGTCACGAGATTAATACCGAAGGAGTAGTAGACTGACCCTGGTTTCACGAAGTCAAAAGGTATCTCGAGACTCGAGAATACCCTGAAGGAGCTTCAGTCAACGAAAAAAAGTTCTTGAGGAGATTCTCTGCCAAGTTCTTCCTGAGAAACGGTATCCTATACAAGCGCAATCATGATTGCATTCTGCTTCATTGTGTGGACAAGGTTGAAGCTGAGTAGATCATGTCTGAACTGCACAATGGTACATTTGGCACCCACTCGAGCGGTCATATGATAACTAAGAAGATTCTACGGGAAGGCTATTACTGGTCTACCATGGAAGCTGATTGTCATCAACATTCCCGTACTTGTCAGAAATGCCAAATTTATGCTGACAAGGTACACATACCTCCAGTTCCTCTTAATGTCCTAACAGCTCCTTGGCCATTCGCAATGTTGGGAATCAACATGATTGGAGAGATGAAACCTACAGCATCCAATGGACACCGTTTCATTCTGGTAGCCATTGATTACTTTACCAAGTGGGTCGAAGCAGCATCCTTCGCATCCGTCACAAAGAATGTGGTTGCCCTCTTCATCAAGCAGTACCTTATCTGTCGGTACGGTATCCCCGATAGGATCATCACTGACAACAGTACAAACCTTAACAATACTATGATCACAGCCTTGTGCGAACAGTTCAAGATTCAACATCACCATTCATCTCCCTATCAGCCAAAGATGAACGGTGTTGTCGAAGTTGCGAACAAAAATATCAAGAAGATCATACAAAAGATGACAGTTACCTACAAAGACTAGCATGATATGTTACCGTTTGCTCTCCACGTGTACCGTACCACGACTCGCACTTCAACTGGGGAAACACCCTATTCCTTGGTATATGGCATGGAAGCTGTTTTACCTGTCGAGGTTCAGATTCCCTCCTTGAGAATCATGAAGGATACTGGTTTGAGTGAAGACGATTGGATTCAAACCTGGCTCGATCAGTTAAACTTAATTGACGAGAAGAGACTTACTGCTGTTTTCCACGGTCAAATGTATCAAAAACGAATGATCGAAGCTTTCAACAAGAAAGTCAGGCGCCAAGTGTATCAAGTTGGAGATCTTGTGATCAAGCACATCATCTTTCTGCAAAGTGATCTCAGGGGCAAGTGGACTCCTACCTACAAAGGACCATTTATGATCAAGAACATCTTTTCTGGTGGGGAAATGATTTTAACCACCATGGACGACGATGATCTACTGCACCCTGCAAACGCAGACATAGTCAAAAGATACTACGCATAAGAGACCCGCTAGGTTGATACACCTAGGCAAACCATGGGCATCCCAGTGAATTGAAAACCCGAAAGGGAGGTTCAGGCAAAAATTAGGGACAAAACAAAAAAATCTGTACACCCGGCAAGTTGAAAACCTGAAAAGGGCGACTTGGGCCAAAAAGGGTTTCCCGGTGGACTAAAAACCCGAAAGGGCGGTCCAGGCAAAAGTTAGGGAATTAAAGCGTATGAATATGTCTCGTCAGATCACTTTAAGGATAATCTCTTCACAGACAAACTCGGAGGATTCTGATCAATCCAATCATCTTCGGACGAAGCAACGAACGGATAAGATATTCGGAATTACGAAGGCTATAGCAGAATGGGAACCCCATGGAATTTTTTACACTTAGCCATCTTTCTTTGTATAAATTTTTCTCATTTTTTATGACACCATCCTCTTACTAGGATGCCTGTCTCCTTTGTACAAAACACTAATTCAAAGTAAATACAAAGATGTCTCTTTCGAAGTACAGAAAACTACTTGCCTTTTTTATTTTTTATTTACGCTTGTGTTTTATTTGCAAAAACGTCCAATGATTCATTAATGAACATATGCATTTGAATATAATTACAATTTACAAATAAATATGGTTGAAAAAGAGTAATTACTGACAGGTAGAAAGATTAGGAAAACGTCTTTAGGCTATTCCATGAGCAATCTCTACAGCACGTCATTAAGATCCCCCAGTGGAGCCCAAACTTTGGACTACAGGTCCCCAGCAGAGATGAGACTACCAACTACTACTTCCCAGCGGAGCTGAAACTTTCAACCCACAACGGAAGTTACCCAGTTTCTACAGGCTTCCCCCAACAAATTGTCTTGAAGCCTGAAAATCAATCAGTTAACACTTAACTTCTGTTTCTCCCCAACCTAGGGTAACTCCCCAGTAAAGTGGCATACAACCCAAACTCCTGAACTCCCCAGCGGATTTAAGCTTTCCCCCACAGAGTTTTTATCGCTTCTCGACAAAACGAAGACTCCCGGCAGTAATCCCCAGTAGAAATCTTTAAAATTCTCTTGATTCCCCAAGTAGATTCCTCAAGAAGTATATGGCATTACTCTCACAGGAGGAATCTTCAGCAGTCCAGGGTTTATTTCCCCCGGCAATAGTCAAGGATTTATTTTCTTCAGCAGTACAACAAATCAGCTTACATGTGCATACATTACATCATAAGCATGAATAAAACACATTTATTGCATCATACATTTCATGCAACATAACTTCGTGTTTCAGCTAACATTCTACCCTTTTCAGGATAAGATTAACAGTTATCTGTAACAAAATATCCACAGATCACCGATACAGTACAGATACACTCCAGACACGGAAGTCTTTCTGATACTTAATCAAATTCCAAGTTCTGATACAGTCCAGATACGCTCCAGATACGGAAGCCATTATGTCACTCATTCAGACTCCAACAATCAGATACAGATTAGATACGCTCCAGATACGGAAGCCATTCTATTTCTCATTCAGATTCAACTATCAATTTCAAGTCCAGATACACTCCAGACACGGAATTCATTCTGTCACTTATTCAGATCTACAGATACAGTTTAGATATACTTCAGACACGGAAGTCATTCTGCTACTCATACAAATCTCAACTTCAGATACAGTCCAGATACGCTCCGTACACGGTGGCTATTCTGTCACTTATTTTGACTTTTCTCCCAGCTCAGATACACTCCAAGACATGGAAGTTATTTTGTTGCCTATTTAAGATACAATACAGATACACTCCAGACACGGAAGTCATTCTATCACTTATCCAGATCCCAAGTACAGATACAGTTCAGATACGTTTCAAATACGAACACCATTTTGATGCTTATTCTGCCGATTTACAACCAAACATTCTTGGATGGCATCTTTAAGCCCATCTCCAACAAGATTTTGTCACCTATCCAAATGGCATCTTTAAGCCCATTCCCTCAATTTTACTTTTGTCGAGTGAAAATTTACGGGCACTCTAGTGTCCAATCATCTTTTACCTTCGAGTCACGAATGGAGAAACTCGCCGATCTAACTCTTCAGGTTCAAGAAGATGGAACAGGGGCAGCTGTTGTACCCCAAAATTTTCCCTCCCATTTTTCACAGAAATCACAACCCTAGGGTTCCTCAAATATTCAAGGATGGCTCAAGAATAGATCAGACAGATTTTCTCCTTTGGCAGTAAATCAGGAATTAGGGTTTTTCTTGCGTTTCTCAAAAGAATTGAATTCTCATAAATTCAATTAACTGTCACATGTTTTCACGCTCTTTCAAGTTTACTGAAAGGTTACTGTTTGATCTCTAGGCCTGTTTATTTGGGACAAGAAATGGGAGTTGAGACTGTCATTTGGAACATTCATGTTTTGTCTGATCTAGGTTAACCAGATAATGTGCGTCTATTAAGGCATTTGCTTGTTGATGGAATAAGACGTTTGCTGGTTTATGGAATGAACATTCGTTTATGGAATACACAATGCGTGTTTATTTGGAATGCAGTGGCGAGATTGCATGATCATTGAAATTTAAGTTATCTTGGTTGGAATTATTGGAATACAGTTTCAATTATTTTAATCAGGAATCTTAAAGAATTAGTGAAGATGCAAAAAGGAAATTGCAAGTTATTGACAGTAGAAGATTTTAATGGATATCAGAATACCTCATTCGACTTTCTTTCATTTATTTCAAAAATATTGTTACATTATAATTTATTATTTAAATGCTTTAAGTTTTACAACTTATTGTATTTGAAAAAATAAATTAGTACAATTATTTGAGTATTCCTATCTAAATTACAAAGGATGAATTTAAGCCTAAGAGTGACTAAGTTTCCATTGCTTCCATGCATGCCAAAGAATCCTCAGCTTCCTCTGCTTTGCCACCATCCAGTTTGCGCTCACATGAAAAACAAAAGACAGAAATTTGATCAGTACAGTTAATTGGATATGTTTAAGAATTTTCAAAAGAAAAAAATATGTTCATCATTAAAGTTTGCAATTTGGAATCACAGGGCTATTTTCATCACGTTTTTATTTTTCTATTTTTGCAAATCACAAGAAGACCGCTCTTCTTGGTTCACAAAAAAAGAAAAATAAAAATATAAGCAAAGTTGTCCAAATAAAAAGAATGCAAGCAATTTATCCAAGTATAAGCCAAGCTGCCCAAACAAGTGCCAATATGCAGCATCAGCATACCAAACAGGCAGCAGGCGCACAAGATCCCAAACAGGCGCAAATATGCAGCATCAGTATACCAAACAGGCAGCAGGCGCACAAGATGCCCAAACAGATGCAAACAAAATACAAACAGCATAGGCATAAGCAGACAAGAAGGCATCAGCAAATATAAACATATAAAACTAAGTCAACAAGCAAGAGGAGGCTTGTCTAATAAGCCATGGTTCATCATTTTCCAAAAGAAAATTGCAAACTTTTCAGAAAATTATTTGGCTTAGGGTCATTAAGAGAGGAAGAGGAAAGAAGTCACTTAGGGGATGTTGCCTGCTGTCAGAATTGCACCAAAAATGCTAACAAACAAAACTACAAGGAAAAGAGCCTAAGAAGAAGATCCTAAAGTATTCAAAATTTGGTGGTTTCCCACCATTTTGAATGAGCTGTAAAGAAAGAAGCCAATATAACAGTAGAAAAGGTCATTAAGAAAAAAGAACACAAAAAAATTATCAAACAGAATTGCCATCTTCCTCAACCTACAAAAAACAAAAACGGTAACAACAACAAACAACCTCCAAACCTATTATCAAGCCAAAACCAAAGCCTAACCAAACTGTCAAACAAATATTAACAACAACAAACAGCAAAAAAACCTGCATAACTCAGAAATAAGCCAACAACTTCCAAACATTTCAAACTCAGTTCCCAAATACCAAACTGAAAAACCACAAGAAATCACAACCATTTTCCAAACTGTGAAACCTGTTAAACCAACAGTAACAACAACAAGAACATTCAAGTGTCAAAACTTCCAACTCATTCCAAAAACCCTTCAACCTGTAACCCAGTCAAAACAGTAAAACCAAAACTGTAACAAGCAGAATAAACCTCCAAAACTACCAAAACTAGCTCAAACATCCAAAAAAAACTTGAACTCATTTCAAAGCCTGCAACATTTTCAAAAAGCATCAAAGCTGCAAAACCATTTCAACAACAAGACATAACAATTTTCAAACAACCTTCAGCAATACCAATAATCATCAAACAGTCTAACCAAAACTGTCAAAAATCAGTATTCAAGTCTCAGAAGCATCATCATCATTGTTTAACATAAAGGACAGAAAAAGAAAATTACCAGAAGCGTGCATCCTTCATCATTTCTTCCTCCTTGCCTAGCCTGTCACCAGGGAGTATCTCACCTCAAAATCTCGTTTCTCACAGACAAAAGCTCCAAAGGTATATTTCTTGACAAACTATTTACTGCATCTCAAGCATACAACACAATAGGTTAATAAGAGAAAACGTGAACAAGGCAAGATAATAACCAAATCTTATTTAAACATCAAACTAAATTGTAACAAAAGCGTAAAGCCATACCCTTTCAAGAACAGAACCATTAGCATAGGAAGTGGGGAGTGTGAGATACTCCGGCAACCGTAGGTGAGAGGAAGATAAGAGAATGCGTTTTAAAACCCTTTTTGATAAATCCATCTCAGAGCTTAGTTTTTTCCCAGAGAAAACGCGTTTCACTCATGATTCAGCAACGATTAAGGGACTCAGAGTGAGAAAGATGAATGAATTTGAGAGATGTGAGAGAGACGGACAGAAGCGGTGCCGCTGTAAATATAAACCCACAAACCCTAATTGTTTTGTTTACCCTAATCAAATAATGAACTACAAACTTAAGCAAGACATTGCAAAGCCATAAGCCCGTAACGCGCACTAACGCCCCCCCCCCCCCCCCCCCCCCCCCCCGCTTTTTGGCTTGTTTCACATGCAGCAAGCAAAGTTTCTTTTATTTATTTGGGCCTGGCATCTTTTAGACCTTTAAGCCCATTTTTAATTGTTTTTGTTTCAATCTATTTTAATTTATCTTTTTTTTATTTTTCTTGTGTTAATAATATACTAGTAATATATTAAAACTTCATTTTTGTAAAATAAATTTGATTTTCTTAATTAGTTTTATTTTAATCATTTTATTTTTTTTATTATTTTTCTTACACTTAATAAAAACACCAAAAAAAACATTTAAATTAGTTTAATTAATTTTTCTTTCTTTAAACTTTTCCTTTTAAAATTAATAAAAATACATAAAGAAATAATAATAATAAAATTTAATCTTTCTTTTTAGAATAGATTTTATTTATCTCTTTTCAATTAATACATGCATTTCATACTTTATTGATTTTATTTCCGTAAATTGTCTTAGTTTCATATTGAATCGCAACAATTCAATTTGGTTGTAATATTTGGACTTTGCTATTCTTATGAGATTCATCCCCATTTGTAATAATTGTACCCCCATTCCCGGATACTTTTGTAATAGCTTAGACTTTTAATTCCCGCAATTTATTGCTTTCGATATATTGTGTAGTAATAGGCATGTATGGTAAGATTAAAAAAAAAATCAATCGCTAGATGACCTATTCCAAGAATAAATAACTTGAAACCGACACACTTCTCACACGTGCACCTCTAGGGTAACCTCGCTTGTTTCCTCGGAAATACAATCATGTCCCTCGAATATGAGACACTCTAGCAAGCGACCCTTTGATAAACAAAGATCGTAGTCCCTCGATGACCCTCGATGTTGCCTTCGATAAAACGATCTCGTCCCTTGCAAAAATTTCTAGAGCGTCTCACAAGTTGCCTTCGATGATTGTAAAATTGACCCACGCCTGTCCCGTTTAACATCCAAACATAAGGTTGTTTACCAAATACAATGGTAAAACAATAATGTAAAAGAGTTAAAAACGTATAGGAAAGATCTTTGAGTAGGGTAGACAACTCCTAGTTACTTGATCAACTTGCAAACATCCTTGCTATTTTCAAAAACACTCAACACAATTTCAAAACATTTCCCAAAACAAACTTTCGAACATTTAAATATATTTCCAAAAGACAAACACCTTTGTATACATTCAAACAAGAATCATTACAAAGGTTGCCTAAACATAGGCCTCTTTTCAAAATATTTTCAAAAACACACACAAAGCACCATTTCAAACAATTGAAAAGCAAAAGCAAGTGATCTAAACAAGTAACTAAGAGCCCATGGAAAACCATGGATGAAAAGGGTGCTAACACCTTCCCTTTTCATAATCTATATCCCGAACTCAAGAAAAAAATCTCAAAGGTCTTTCCTGTGCTTTTTGACCTTTCCTTTGGATAAAATAAAAAGTCGGTGGCGACTCTTGCTAACCGCACAAGTGCGAACGAAACGCAAAACCTCAAGTCAGTTATCCCACCGTATCACACACCCCTAGGGTTAACTCCACTTGGTTGCCTTTACAAAATAGTCATATTACGCATGTGAAGCATATTAGCAAAAACAAGCAAAAAATATAAGATCATAGTCCCTCGACGACGCTATCTAAGTTGCCTTTCAAATGATCTTAGTCCCTAAAAGAGAATGATAAGATACCTTGCAACATTGCTAATCATGGTTATACGATGACCCAAGCCCGTCACGTTTACATCCAAATATAGGGTTGCTTACCAAATCAATGGCAAGACAACAATGTCAAAGGAAAGTAAAATGAACAAGAAAGACTTTTGAGTAGGTAGAATGCTCTAAATTACTTGCTCAATTTCTAACAAAACATCCTTGTTATTTTTAAAACAAACACCTACACTTTCAAACATCTTACAAAATTGAAAACATTTTCAAAAGATCAACATCTTTGTATACATTCTTATGAACGGGAATCATTACAAAGGTTGCCTAAACAAAGGCCTTTTTACAAAATACTTTCAAAAACCACACAAAGCACAATTTCAAACAAGCAAGTGATCTAGCAAGTAAATAAGAGCCCATGGAAAACCATGGATTAAAAGGGTGTTAATACCTTCCCTTTTCATAATCTACCCCCCGAACTCAAGAAATAATCTCAAAGGTCTTTCCTATGCTTTTTCACCTTTCCTTTTGGATAAAAGAAAAGTCGGTGGCGACTCTTGCTAACGGAAACATTTGCGATCAAACACAAAACCTTCAAATCAGTTCTCCTCCGTATCACACTTGGCCTGGACTAGCAGTTTTCGATAGCCTTTCTTGGAGCTCGTTCTTTGCGTGGGTGGAACTTCTGATTAAAGAACCCGCCTTTGGCTTTCTCCAGTTGTAATATCTGAAAAATTCTAGCATCAAATTTTTCAGTTAGAGAGCCACATCTAGGGCACAAACAAGCTTGTGAGCCCTTATTCTTGCACCGATACAAGAAGTCTAGCAAATGCTCTTCAGGCTTAGGGTGGACGTCAACCAAGTCCACATCAACACTTTCATCAGCTCCCTCTACCATGTATGCATCAGCAAACTCAATAATTTCCACCATGTTTACCTTGATTGGGTCAACAAACAATGTTTCTTCTTGCTGTGGAGGGTCGACATCGATTTTCATCTATCTACTGGAAAATTTCAGCCTTCCTTCTTGAAGTTATTTTTGCACAAGATCCATGAAAAGAAAACATTGTGAGGTTGCGTGACCAAGATGATTATGATATTTACAAAAACCTTGTTTCTATCGTTGTTCCAATTGTGGTAATTTAGCACCTGGAGGCACTAAACTTTTACCATCTTTAACCAGCAAATCAAAAATCTCACACTTAGTGACATCAAAAGTATAAGTCTTTGCTGGAAATTTTTTATTGTTTTCGACAAGGTTTTTTCCTTTGGAAGGAAATGATAATTTACATTCATATGAAGGCCCTGGCTTCATCTCAGCCATGTCGACCTCTACCTCTGTAAGTGAGATATAATCAGCCTCATAAATAGGATTTGCTTCATCAAAATTTACAAAGGCTACTTTTTATTTTTTGGCCTTTGTATATCTGACTTTCTCTAGGCTCAAACACTCAAGTTGTCATCTCTATCAGCTAGTTGTGACATTCTTTTCACATAGGTTGGATCTATTATCTTCCTAATGTAGTAATCCAAAACTTCTGCAGCCATTTGAACAAGTTCATGTTCAGGCACCTGAGTGAAGCATATTTAAGTAATAATCAATACTCTCTGCAAACCTTCTTTTTATATTTGATAATTCTACCAAACTAATTTTTGAATTTCCCTCATAAAATTGTTCATGAAAAAGCTTTTCCAACTTAGTCCATGAATGAATTGTATTTGGGGACAGGGTAGTTAACCATGTGAAGGTTACCTTAGTAAGGGATTAAGGAAAAAAATTTACCCCCAGGTTTTCATTATTCGCCATATTCCCCGACTTAGTTAAATATCTAGCAATGTGTTCTACTGTCAACTCACCAGATTCACTCCTAAACTTTGTGTATTTAGGGATTTTCCACCCCCTATGTAATTCAGTCTGTAAGATGTATTTAGAAAAATAGGAAGAATATGTTGGCCTCTGCAGTATGGTATTCATACCATTCCTGGCCATGATTCTTTCGACAATGGTGGTTAAGTTATTTTCTACTGCTAAATCTTCTTGTCGATATTGATCAACAATCTGATTAGCATCTTGTTGTCGGTTAACCAATACCACTGGAGGGCGTTTTATCACCTTTGGTGGGTCGACCATAAGATTTTTCTGTACTTGAGGCTTTATTACTTTCCCCTAGTAAACAATTTCATCATCTATTTCCCCCAAATCTGTTTGAACAGAGACGACTGGTTGAACAATAGGTGGCGCCTGTCGAACAGGCGCTGGAGGAGCACCTAGAAAATTACACAAGCGTGTTAATTGAGCAATTACCTGCCTATTTGTCTCAGTAGTTTGTCTATTCATTTCAGTCGATTCCTGCAATATAGGGTTAAACACAATACCCATTTGATAGGTTAACATGTTAACTAACTCATGGTTACTATCATCCATTTACCGCCTTAAAACTGATACTGAAGTGTTAGTTAGAGGAGGCACTGGATGAGGAGGCACCACTCTACTTTAGTTATTTCTATTTAGAGAGTTTACTCCTGGTGCAGACCCTTGTAACGAGGAATTCGCATTCTGAGCGTTATCTAAAAATAATGTTGGGCTTGATGTTGACAGATACCTTGGCATTAAAGAATACGAAATTCCATAAATATGATTAGCAGTACCAAAACGAGGAACATCAGGCCTTACATTCGTAGTTACCACAGGCCGTGGACTCACCAGTGGAGCCTGGGGGATAGTGACTACACCTGCAATCGACACTAGCATAGTTATATTTTCCAATGGAGGAAAATGCACAACTTAAGAAACTACTATATATGTGGTAGTTATTGTTCATGGTGGTACTACATCCGCATTAGTGTTGACAAGATTAATCAAGAGTTTTTAGATAGATTCCACTAGCACTAGTCATACTAGACGTGCCAATTTCTTTACTGTAGAAAATGGTAAACAACCGCTAGTCCTCCCAAACCCTAAAACTAAGGGTTACTCACAGGATCGACTAGTTAATCCTAAGACATATGCTAATAGAATGAAATAGGGCTTGTTCTGTCGATGCAAATCTTTAATTTGTGAGAACCAGTTTTTCTCTAAATAAGGGAATAAGTAAAGTTTTCCACAAATATGCTATGAGTTGACCGACTGAAGGTGACTCGTGACTGACAGAAGACTAGGACTTCTCCTAAATAAGTAAATGTTGAGTGAACTCTTAGTGAATTCTAGTATCGTAATGTAACGAGACTCAATAACTTAAATGACAATATAAAAATATTAGTCAAAAGTAAATAATATTCAAGCAAAAAATTTAAAGGGAACAACTGAAATGAAAGGAGTTTGTATTGAAATAAATGTGGTGATTCACGTACATTAACATTCTTGAACTCTTGCTTCCTTACGCTTGGAAATATGGAGTTTTACAAGTGATTTTAGTACAAAATGAACACCCTGAATCCTATATTAGACCCTTTTATTTATAGTAGATATATAATAATTAAACATGCATTTCAACATAATACTAATCTGACATGTATGTGGCTTAATAAAATTGCTTCCTCAGATTTAGCCACGTAGTTGGCGCCTTAATCAGAAAACTTCTTGCAACCGCTGTCATATTCAAATTTCAAAATCTATCCCGCCTGCAAGTTTTTCTTTGATATCAACCATTTTCGTAGACAAATAACCCAAATTCTCTAAGTCTTGGATTCCATTCTTGTCGACAAAACTAAAATCTACTAGCTTGTTATTATCTTTGTCGACTACTTGCTCTTTTGTTCGTCGATCTCCCTTTAATTCTTTATAAGAACTTTCCAGCTATCACTTTCTTGACTGTAATCTCCTTAAAGTCCCTACTCCTAGAATGCACTTTCCTTTCAGTTTATAGGGTTGCCATAATAACAATGCAATAAATGCCTTACAAAAATTTTAAGGTAACAACAATGAAGGCAATGGAGAAAAAGGACTCAACATATGTTTACAAATCCAAATATCACAACACATATTGAACCTACTGCCTAGAAAAATTGCTTAAGTTATTACCTAGATGACACGTAATTCGTATATTTCATTTTAGAGAAGTATTGAAACTAATGCACAGTTTAGGTCATTATGTCAAAATTTACCTGTGATGTCTTCAACATATCTTTGGGATGGTGGATCTCAAAATACTTTATACGTGTATTTGCAACTCACCAAAAATTTTAGTGTACACAATACTGTTTCATGGATTTTAATTTAATAAAAAATTATTGAAGCAAAATAAAGCTTTGTGTACCATGTCTCTCCTCCACATCCATGAGTGAAGTGAGTTCAGTTCCACCAATTTTCCACTCTTCGAACGGAGCACATAAATTTCCAACCTAATCAATTTACATATCAAATTAAACCAAAATTGATGGGTTCAGTATATACTTGAAATTACCTTTAAAAATGAACAAAGAAACATCCAATAATAGAGTTAGAGATAAAGAACTTGACCGTTTAAAACACCAATTCATCACCAGTTGTATGTGGTCGTGAAACCAATGCTTTTCCAAAATCCTTATTTAGGGTTTCTTCTTCATTTTCATACGATTTCTGAAACCCTAATTTCCTGCGCGTGATAAAGAGAAATACAACAAAAATTAAATATTAGGGTTTTACCATTAGAGAAAGAGAAAGACAAGAAAGAAGAGAGGAAAGAGAGATATAAAGAGAAATAAATTTGAGGAAGATGAAGAGGAAGAATGTTGAATCATTATCACCTTATGTCGAGAGAGAGAGAGAGAGAGAGAGAGAGAGAGAGAAGAGAGAGAAACATTATGGGAAAAAGAACGACGACGAGAGAGAGTGTAAGATTCTGAAATTTTTGAATTTTGAATTAAATTAACATTGAAAGAAGAGAAAATAGAAAAAGAAATTTTATTTGGACCAAATGGCATCATCAATTTATTCTAACCTAATCATTAAAGGGAAAAAATACAACCATGTGTTGCAACTGGATTTAAAATCAGAGTCGCCACTACTAGTTTTTATCCTAAGGAATGGAATCTAATAGAAAATCCTAATTTGTACACAAAGATTCTAGGTTTAGGGCTTCTTTAGACGAAAGGAAGGTGTTAGGCACCTTTCATCTACCTTATTCGTAAGGATACTAGGTTTAGGTTTAACAATTATGTACAAAGGGTTTTAAATTTTTGATAGGGGAACTCGCTGCGATTTATATCGTATGCCTACGTATTCTCTTATGAGGAATTAGAGTCTAATTTCGTAGTTCGTATGGGTTTGTGTGTTTTATAGATTTCAAAAGTAGTTTCAATTGTCTCGCATTTAGACCCGATGTAGAGATAGCGGAATTCTGGACTAAATGCGCGATTAGTCAAAATATATTTGGAACCCTTTTGCAAAAATTGTTTATTAGATTAATTTATTGTGAAAAGAAGATTTAATATTGGTTGAGTATTTTTTAATTATATTAATTATGAAAATTCTAATTAATGCACGATTAAAAGTTTAATGCAATAAAAATAGAAATATATACATGAATTTTTAAAGAAAATAATACTTAATGATAATAATAATAATAATATTTAGAAATTAAAAATAATAGTAATAATCTATAAATAAATAAAGGAAAGAAATAAGAAAATATAATAATAATAATAATAAAATTTAGAAAATAAAATAATTTTCCAAAGGGGTGTAATTTGAACTAGGAAGTAAAAAGGTGGGGGTGTAGATAGTGGGGGCCTGAATTCAGATATTGAATTCAGGCCCAGTTGACCTGGGGTAAATTTTGTAACTACAAAGTAAAGTAGGGGTATGTGAAGAAACTGGGCCCAAGTTCAGATATTGAACTGGATCCAGCGGTAGGGGATGAGTTTCTTGTGATGGTTTAGTAAAACAGTAAAGGGGAGGCGTGGATAGAACTGGGCTAGGCCCAATACGCATTCTGAAAGAGGCATGCATGACAGTGTGTGTGAAGGTTAATGGAATCATGGTGGGACTTGGCCTTACGGTCGTCCGATACGGATCAGATGAACACAATTGAGGGAGCATGCTATTTACAGTGAGCGCGTGTACACTAAACTATTACAAAATATAAGTTTTGTTTTCTTACATTTTCATATTTTACTTTTTTTACTCCTCGTTCTCTCTCTCTCTCTCTCTCTCTCTCTCTCTCTCTCTCGTTCCTCTTCTAACCCTAAGCCGACCATCACAAACCCTAAAGCTAAGAGGCCCGAGGCGGCGCGATTCCACCTTTCCCCTTCTGTACACCTAAACCCCACATGACCCAGCAGTAACACCAGAATAATAAACGTAGAAAAGATGAGTTATTTACCTCTTCGTGTTCTGAGTTCAAGTTATCAATCGATTGAAGATTCTAATCTCTCTCCCTTTCCTTTATTCGCAGGTTCCGGTGGCTTTCGAGGGTGGAGTAACAGCGGCGGAGCATTGAAACTGTCAGCAGAGGTGTGATAAGGGTTTCAGATATTGAAACCCTAATCGTTTTCCTCTTCTCTTCAACAAATTGAGTTTGGTAATTCTTTTTCGTCTCTGCCTCCATCCAGAATTCTTCCTTTCTTCTTAGGAATTTTGTCCAGAAAAATCCCCCCCTCTCTGTATTCTGTTTAGACTACTTATAGGGTTAGGGTTTTTACAGATTTGGTATTATCGTTACAAGTTTAATTAGAGCTTAGATTTAGGGAAATTAGAGATTGAAATTTGTTGTAATTTATTTGATTATGTAATGTTGGACCGATTCGATTTGATTTTAAGATTTTGATTGAATTTTGATTGAAATTCTGAGATTTGGTTATAATAAATTTGATTCTGTTTATCTTTGATCCAAACAGTATTTGTTTGTTCAATTGAAACGTGCATTTTTTACTTAGATTTCTACAGTATCTATTCTCAACTTGGGTCTTATAGCAACAACGTTTCTGCCCAGTACATGATTTTTGTTTATTACAACAACATTTTTGGATACGTATTGGGCCTATCTGGTCCCACTCCTCTAACCCAACAACTATTTTTTTCAAACACAATGTTATTTACAAAAAGATATTTTAATTTTGTAAAAATAATTAATAAAAAAGTTGTAATAAAAAGTGTTTTAATAATAATAATACTTAAAATAAAACAGTAACAACAAAATAATTTCTAAAAATGACAAATGGACCCAGAATGCATCTATTGTTTGGGCCTCAAAATGAATTATTATGCACCCCCCCCCCCCTTTCTACTATTAAACAACCAAAAAAATGGGCCAACTGAATCACCTAATGGGCTTATAATTTCAAATCGTACATGTTGTACCCCAAAATTTGCCCTCTCATGTTTTCTAAGATCTTCCCTTTGCATGGTGGTTACAAACACTTTCTTAGAGAAAATATAAAAAAAAATTGAAGATAACCAAGTGTCTTTCGATTGGCATATGAACAAGGTACTTCGATTGGGCGTTTGGCACTCTTCGATCATGCATTGATTAGTAAGCTTCGATTGGGTATTTGGCATCCTTCGAGAAAGATTTGGCCCACAAGTATCGTTCCAGCATTGCCCTATCTGTGTGCCTTCAGCGCACTAGGAAAATACTCCCTATGTGCGTGTCTTCAGCTCACAAGGCAAGAACCCCCTACAAGTTTGCTTTGATTCACCGATAGTGGACTCCTGAATGAAAAATTCATTCAGGAAAAGGCTTCTTTAGACCTACCTTTAATCCACAAGGCAAAGGCCTCTTCATGTTTTCCTTTGATCCACTAGGCAAAAGCTTCATCATGCTTTCCTTGGATTCACAAGGCAAGGGCCTATCAACTTGTCTTCTGTCTACAAGGCAAAAGGCCCCTTCACTAGTCTTCGATTCACAAGATAAAAGGTTGTCTCAGACTTGCCTTCGATCCACAAGGATAAGGCCCCTTCAACTTCCCTCTGTGTTTGTTTTCGACCCGCAAGAAAATGACTTCCTCTGGGCTTGCCTCCAATGCGCAAAGCAATGGTTTCCCCTCATGCTAGCGCTCATAAAGCAGTGGATTTATTTCATATGTGCTTCTATTCATTAAGTAGTTGGCTTCCCTCATGCTAGATTTGACTCCACCTCTACAATATTCAACACACAGTTTTCCACATTTGACACCTAGTAAGGTCCACTCGAAGGAAACATCAATGGTGCCTTCAAAGGACATACATGTGGTCCATTCGAAGGATACATAATTGGAGGAAACAAGCTTGTTTTTCCTTTTGATAAGTATTGGTTCCAGATGCTTTCCTTCAACGCACATGGCAAAGGTTTCCTCTTCAACTGACCTTTGATTCACCAAGCAAAGATTTCCTCTTCATGCCTGCCTTCGTTTCACAAGCATAAGATTGCCACATTATGAGCACACATGGGTGGCCCATTCGAAGAATGCACAAGGCATACATGCGGGCTATTCGAAAGACACACAAAAGGGTCATTCGAAGGATGTACAAGTGATCCATTCGAAGGAGACATATAATTATTGAAAATAAGTTTATCTTATGATAAGTCTTGGTCTAAGTTTCTTGCTGGCCCAAAAGCCAACTTGTTTCCAAGCCCAAGCCTCTTGCACAAGTACATTCATGTCAAAGGAAGTTTCTACTAGCCAAAATGAAGTCTTTCGATTGGGCTAGTTGGGTAGTTTCAGAGTCAATCGAAGAACAAGGCAAATAGGGACTCAATCGAAAACCCCACCATGATGAGGCTTGGAGCCATTCGAATGAGGAAACTCAGGGCCAATCGACGAGCAAGGATTGAGGGCATTCGAAAGATCCAAACATGTTCAGGTTCATCCCAAGACCCAAAGGCTAGGAATCCCTCAAAAATGGAAATATTTTAATGTGTCTGATTTTACCTTCAAAGCCTAGTTAATGGTTGTCCCTTTCCATTTCCATGCATATCACATCCCTATAAATACAAGCCTAAGAATACATTGTCAGGGGCAGAGAAAAAACCATAAAAAAGAAAGAAACACTCTTGCCACACTCACACCAACAGCCAGACGTTGCATCACGCACATACTTATTACCAATCGAAGTTGCAGGATGACCGCCCACAAATTTTTTTTGGCATATATACGCATTAGCCAGGTGAAAACTTTGCCTTCAGGTACACACATATTGCCCCATACGAGCCACACGAAGGCTGCAAGGAATACACCAAAACTGCCAAAATCGAAGCACACTTTGTAAACCATCTCCATCCAAAACAAAGCATCCCATTGGTAATAAACCTTCGATCTTAAGTTCATCTCATGTGTAATTTAATTTATATTGTTTCATGACGTTTGTGATTGTTAAGTAACAGGATACTTTTGTTAAGGCATGTGAAACAGATTCCTTCGAATCTCAATCCATGCATCCCTGTCCTTTTATCTTGTGCAGCATGCATGTGGGGATTTCGAATTTTATATATATATATATATATATATATATATATATATATATATATATATATATATATATATATATATATATATATATATATATATATATATATATATATATATATATATATATATATATATATATATATATATATATATATATATATATATATATATATATATATATATATATATATATATATAATTCATTGGCTAATGGAATGTTATGATTTTATTTGTACTAACGATTGACCAACAACTCAGATGGTAAAAGGGAATATATGCAATTGAAAAGACCTGGGTTCGATCTCCAGTCATGTATTATGTTTTTCTAATATGGCATATGCAGATCTAGTACTGGCAGGTACTACGCATGCTCACCATACACCAACAATTCCATGCCATCAGATGCATATTTGATCTGGATCCAACGCCCTAAGCACATAACCTCACCATGGACTCTCCTAGGGACCTCCCCACTGGATCCAAGGGCAGATCTGGGCTTCTCTCACTTGGGCCCAGCGAATTTCATTTCATACCCACTTTACTTCTTTTGCTATTAGGCCCTTTACTTATTTTGGTATTAGGCCCGATTATATTTTTGTTTTGTCTTTATTATCTACTTCTTTTAAATTTGTTTAATTTTGCTTAATCAATAATAAAAATCACAAAAAACATTAGGTTAGTATTTTTTTATTAAGTTAATTTTGTAAATTAATTAATTAATTATTTTAACCTTTTCTTTAAATTTAAATTAAGTAGAATTAGGTTTTGTTTTACTTTATAAAAACAAATAAAAGATTTCCTTTCATTTAGGACTTAGACGTTATTTTCAATTCGCGCGCATTTATTTATTTTTGCACTTTTCATATTACTGTAATTGCATATGGGATGTAATAGAATTAGTTAGGATTCCTTTACCGCTTTTCTTTATTTTTCCAAAATTTTGGACTTGTAATAATCCCCTCCCCGAAGCCTTGTAATAGCGTAGGTTTAAACTCCCGCACTTTAAATCCCTGTACATATTAACTGTTAGATGTTTGTTAATAGGGTTGTATGATAAGACTAATAATTGAACGCTAGCAAACCTAACACGAAAGACAAAAATAACTGAATAGAACACACTTGCACATATACACCTCTAGGGTACTCCCACTTTGGTTGCCTTCGGAAAATAAAACAGTCATGTCCCTCGAAGTAGGGACGCTTTAGCAAAGACCCTCGAATCAAAAGATCATAGTCCCTCGATGACCCTTCGGTGTTGCCTTACGGTAAATGATCTAGTCCCTTAAACAAAATTGCTAATGCATCTCTATATATTGCCTTTATGACTGTACGATGACCCACAAATGTCCCTCATACATCCAAACGACTATGGCTACCTACTCACTAATAGTAGGACAATCTTGTCTAAAGGAAAAGAGGAAAAGAACAAACTCTTTCAAGTAAAAGTAGATAGTTTCTAGATGCTTGCTCAAACAAACTTTTTACACCTACACAAAACAAATTTCAAAACATTTTCAAATGCTTTATCAACACTCTTGAGGACTGATACAAGTGTTATCATAAAGAAAATCGCCACACTAAGGCATTTTAAAAAATATTTTTCAAAACACACAAAGCACAAGGTATTTTCAAAATGAGCTAAGGATCTAAGAGCCCGTAGAAAACTATGGATGGAAAGGGTGCTAACACCTTCCCTTTCCATAATCTACCCCCCTTACTCAGAAAACTCTCGAAAGGTCCTTTTCTGTTCTTTTCACCATTTCCTTTGTTGGATAAAATAAAATTCGGTGGCGACTCTTGCTTACTGCAACATTTACGAATACAAATGCAAAACCAGTATAATAGTCAGTTCTCCCACCGTATCATAGAATTGGCGACTCTGCTGGGGAAAATTGAAAAGTGGGGTTACGTTAGAGTTTAGTTCATTCTATATTTGCGTTCATTGTGTGTTTTGTTTGCTTTAACTTTGAGGGTTTTCTTGGGTTTACTTGAAAAGATCCTACACCCGGATCTGGGACACCTTTTAGATAAGTAGAAATTGATCGTGGGGACTATGCGGGGTATACTGACACGGTTGAAATGATAGTTACATTGGTGTGATACATTTGTTGGTACTGCTAGCCCTTGAGTAGTCAAGGAGAATACGAGGCCACTGTGTGGTGTCATGAAACACCAACTGACCTTAGAACCTTTAATTGAACAACTTGGCCATTAGGAAGTAGTGAGATAGCCGGCTTTGGTGCAGTCCGAAGTTGGTTAATACTCGATACTACACTCATTGAGATCTAACTTCTGGGATATTTCGATCGCCAATAAAGAGGCTAGCGCTAAAACAATACCCAGTGAAGAAAGATTAATGATATTAAGATCCCCTAGAACCCGGTTACTATTAATAGGACAGACTAAGCCAACTAAACTTCAAGAGGGTACCTACCTTGGGAATCCATGCAAGCCTAAACCTAAGGCGGCTTGGGTGACTTGTTTTCTTTCATTGTCCAACAACTTGAACTTATTGCAGAGATTTATTTATACTCCTTGCAGGACTTGTTCGTAGTCATTATCCAATAACTTAGATTGCCTGCAAGACTCACTTGTCTTCATCACCTTAAATTTTTTTCTTGATGCACGGCATACCCATCATAGCATCATACCATACCATTTCCTTAACTATTTCTAGGATATCAAGGGCCTACGATGCAAGTTATGATGAACTAGACGTCTAGCAAGGGGAAAGGGGAGTTATTTACCTCTAGCCAATGTTGTCAAAAGACCAAAACACAACAACTTGAGTCAGAGGCTATGACCCACTCGACATGGTGAGCTTGATTATCGTAGAAGTACCATTAACAATACGAAGTTCTTCAATCAAAGTTGCAGTCGAATTGTAACAGTTTCTTATGTTTACCCCATGAGATCCTTGAAAACATTGCATGCATGTCATTACATAACAGGTCTTCCAGTACAGGTTTCTCATCTCCCCGCTGTTTATTTCAGCAAGGAAAATGGCTCTCAAACATAACGACAGAGACATCCAAACACAAGATGCTCAGTTCAAGGAAATGTTCCTAAACCTATCCAAGGGGCAAGAAGAATTGAAAGCACTCCTTGTTGGGAACTCGACCAAGAAACATCCTTACAACAACAAGGATGACCAATTGGAACAACTGCAGGATGAGGTGGGAAGGATGAGAATCCAGATGAGTAGTCAGATGGCCCTTATTAAAAGATTAGCTCGGGAATAAGAAGAGTTGAGGATTCTCATCAGAAAGCTTCTTCAGGGAAGATATGACGGTCTGGGGAAAACTGCTAGAGCTTGGGCCTAATCAATGATCAATCTCTCTTGGAAGATAGGGAATTGGGTGACATGTTTATACGGGGGCATGTTGAAAATAAATTCAGGAGCAATGACATTCAAGGGACTGCATCTTCAAGTACTTATAAGAGACCATACAATTGGAAGAAAGAGTCCAATGCCGTGTACGACCAGATGGGCCGCAATAAGAGTAATCTCAACTAATCTGTGGGGGTAGTGCAGACTTCTATTCCAGCACCGATGCAGAAACAATGGCAAGTAAATCAGCATAACAAGGACACACCCAAAAGGAAATTCACCAAAATCAATATGTCCTTGGCTCAGGTATTGCAACACATGTTGAATATGGAGCTGATTACATTAAGGGATCCTCCTCGAAATCCCAATGTCCCCGCTCCTAGCTATCGTCCTGATGCAATATGCACATACCATTCTAATAGTCCTGGACATGATACGAATGACTGTTGGGAATTGAAAAATAAGATTCAGGAATTGATCAATGAAGGAGTGCTGGAACTCACACAAGATGGCAAACTGAATTCTTCTGCCATCTCTCAAAGGCACATCATCTGAATTCATAAGTTTAGACAAAGAGGCTTTTGTTCATTAGAATTTTCAAGTTGTAATTTTCTTTTGATTGTTCGAACATTTATTTATGTCAAACTTTATCATTTCATCAATGCATTGCATATGTTTGTCTTGAATTATTTCATTCGTTGTCACTATACTAAAACTGTGCTTTTACTTCCTTTTTGTGATATTCAACTCTTGATTAAAAGTTATAAGCCTTTTAGAGGGAGGATGACGAAAATGATACCATAATCTCTACAATGTGATTTTGAAAAGACCTTGTTGACGATGTACGGGCGTTCCTTTAAATCCTAAATAGTGGAGTTATAAGGAAGATAATCCCTAGTTAAAACCCTTTGAGCCTAAGAAGTAGGAGTTTTCTTTTTCACACAAAATCGAAACCCGTAATCATAACCTGGGACATGGTAGTTTCTCAATTAATTCAAAGGTGTATTTGATCGCAAGCTTTCTCTTCATACACGACGAGTGGTGTTGAAGAAGCACTTCCAAAACAAAGATGGTGATGGTTCCATATAATCATTGAAACATGCAGTCATTATATCTCAGAAGAAAAGCCCGCTAAGTCAAAACCTATGAAGGAGACTTAAGAAGAAAGAAATAGGGCATCCCGCTGAATGTAATCGTAAAAGAAACAGTTCAGGAAAAAAGTAGGAATAATAAAATATAAAAAAAGAGGTCGTTACAAATCCTCAATAAAGAGAAAAGGTTAAAATTGACTTCTTTCTCAAAACAAACGTTCAATTTCTAAACCATCACCAGAATATCAGGGCCAAGATTCCAGATTCAATTGGGATCTAAACGCACAGTTAACTGAGTATAGGACTGAAGGACATCACGAAGAATAGGTTGGGTACAAATAAATTTCGAGCATTATCCTTTGTTTCTTAAACTGTGAACCAGGCCACGTTACAACCCTTAAAAGTCCTAACTAAAGCATGTGTTAGTTCCAAAGCATACTTTTACAAAAGGTATCCTGACTCCTGTAAGGTTTGCTATAAATCCTAAGTTGATATCACATTCTTGAAAATTTTGTTTTACTGAAAATATGAATTTTCAAACTTCAAGACAGACATAAGCTTTGCATTTTTAAAATACCATTGTTTGCATATGACTATTTTTTCAACAGTAGAGAAATTTGCACGACGGATATTCGATGAACAGAAATCCTCTCAGTGGAAAGAATCACCTCAGATGAAAAAAACATTTCCAGTAATGGGCCTTCCATAATTAAGGGGAATGACATGGTTCCTAGCTAATTTGGGGCAGTCAAGTCAAGATTCGAGGAGTCTCTCAAAAATCCCAAATAGCCAGGGGAAGATCTCCATCTGAATCACTTAGGGCCTTGGACATGAATTCTAGCAACGAATCATGTGCGATCAAGAAAACATATTTTGGCAGTCTGGCAACACTTACTACTATTGACAGTGACAATTTTCCACACCCCGTGAACACAGAAATAGTCCAAAAATACTACGCATGAATAAAGACCCACTAGGTTGACTGGCCTAGGCAAAAATAAGGGCATCCCAGTGAACCAAAAGGATTCGGGAAAAAGTCAGGGATACATATATAAAAGAATTATACACTCGGCAAGTTGAAAACCTAAAAGGGTGGCTTGGGAAAAAAAGGGTATCCCGGTGGACTGAAAATCTGAAAAGACAGTCCAGGAAAAAGTTAGGGATTAAAGCGTAAGACCATGTCTCGTCATCTCGTCACTTGTCTATCAGTAGAATGTTGACCACCCTGAACCGAATTCACCAAGGATTCCAGGAGTTGGGATAACAGTCAGGCCATCCATAAAATCCCAGCAGATACTTTCTCCGGCAGGTACAAAGGCAGGGGCATCTTACTATAAGATCACTACTAAGTTCTCTGCATACAACCTAATGATGTCAGGTGTTCTCACATCCCCGGTAGAGTAAAAACTTCCAATTACTGCTCCAAATATTCCCCAGTGAAGTCACCAAGCTTCTCAGGATTCCCCTGTAGGATTTCACAAAATCCCCAAACAGTGCACAATGTTTTCCTTCCCCAACAGAGTTTATTTCTCTAACAACAGAAATCTATCTTCCAGCATTTAACTTCAACATATGTGAAGACCTACATTCTTCATCCCCAGCAACAATCAGGGATTTATTTTCCCTAATTCAACAACACTACAATAGAACATATGACACGTTCATACATTGCATTCATGCATCATTCTACAAACATCATAGCATATGCAACACAAATGCATATATCACAATCTCATTTATTTTGAGAGCATCATGCAATTCATACATCATGTCATTGCATGAAACTGGTTTTACCTTTTCAGGTTGAAATTAGCAGAAAAACAAACACTATCAACTTAGACAGTAGGTCAAAGATTAATGCCTGAAACCAGACGAGGAAACTATCTACACGACCAAGTGGTATGAACTCCCGAAGCAACACGAGTTTACCAACAAATACAGCAGGTCAAAGATTAATGCCCGAAACCAGACTGGGAAACTATCTACACGACCAAGTGGTATGAACTCCTGAAGTAAGACGGGTTTACCAACAAATACAACAATTTAAAGATTAATGCTCGAAACCAGACGGGGAAACTATCTACACGACCAAGTGGTATGAACTCTCGAAGAAAGACGGGTTTACCGAAAATTACAGTAGATCAAAGATTAATGCCCGAAACCATATGGGGAAACTATATACACGACCAAGTGGTATGAACTCCTGAAGCAAGATAGATTTACCAACAAATACAACAGATCAAAGATTAATGCCCGACACCAGACGGGAAAACTATCTACACGGCCAAGTGGTATGAACTTCTGAAGCAAGACAGGTTTACCAAACAAATACAGCAGGTCAAAGATTAATGCCAGAAACCAGACGGGGAACTATCTATGTGACCAACATTGCCACGTTCCAGAGTAATACCTATAACAAGCCAGAACAACTATTTGTGGACGACTGATTGTAGATTAATACCTGTAACAAGCCAGGAAAACTATCTACATGAGAAGATTGAAGATTAATACCCAAAACCAGACGGGAAAACCATCTTTCTTTCTAAAGTCAGAGATTAATACTTGAAACCAGCTAGGACAACTATCTCAGCGACCAACAGAAACAAGTTCCAGATTAATACCTGAAACCAGACAGGACAATTATATGTGGACGACTAATTGTAGATTAATACCTTAAACCAGAAGGGAAAAATATCTACATGAGAATATTGAAGATTAATACCCCAAACCAGACGGGAAAACTATCTTTCTTTCTAAACTCAGATTAATATCTGAAACCATCCAGGATAACTATCTCAGTGATCGACAGAAACAAGTTCCAGATTAATACCTAAAACCAGACAAGACAACTATTTGTGGATGACTAATTGTAGATTAATACCTGAAACCAGATAGGAAAACTATCTACATGAGAAGATTGAAGATTAATACCCGAAAATAGATGAGAAAATTATCTTTATTTCTAAAGTAAGAGATTATTAACTGAAACTACACAGCTGAAACCTGTCATTTGGATGTTAATGAAACATCAATAAAGTTTCCACCGGACGTCTTTTATCCCGCTGAAAGGGAAAGGTAAACATCGAGAAAACCTGAAAAGGGAGAAATCACGGTCTTTCGATCGAGAGATCGGATAAGGGAGTCTGTTACGCGAGGGGAAGGTGTTAGCACCCCACACGCCCGTAGTACTCTATGGTATCCACTCTTGTTGTCTAATTTAATGGGTGTGGTCAAATCCTATGTCTATGGCTTAAAGCTAAAAAAAGGGAATGCGTGCGAGAAAAAGAAAACAATGTAGGGAAAATAAAAGTTGTGCTCGATTGGGCCCTACCCCTTTGCATACGTATCCCTTTTAAGGAATCAGAGCAGCTGTAGTTCGGCTTATGTGTTTTGGTTGGTTTGTGTTTTTTAATTAAGACAAACAGAAATAAATAAGATGGCAAAACATCGAATGAAACAACAAACAAATGAGATGGTCAAACATCGACTAAATAATAACAAAGTAACATGTCAAATATGGCGAGACATTAAATGATAAAGCATCACACCTAACAATGACATTGAGGGTCAAAGTAGGATAACAAACATGTGCAATGGAGAAACATTGGCTTCCAACAAATGTGCGATGGCGAAAGCTAAAAGGTAACAAGATATCATGGCAAAGGTGTCTAAACATCAATAAAACAGATGACAAAACATCACACCTAATAATGATATTGGGAATCAAAGTAGGATAACAAACATGTGTGATGGCGAAACATCGGCTTCAAACAAATGTGCGATGGAGAAACATCGGATAAAAGGTAACAAAGACAAAGTAAAATTGGTTTGTATCTTTTACTTTGGAGATGGATTTGAGTTCATTAGAGGTGTCTTATGATTTGCCAAGAAAACAAATTTTGTTTTAAGATGTAAAATGCAAAGAAAGGAAAAAACTACTAAGGGAAACTAGCCTAGAACTATCCCTAGCGTTATCATACAATGGTTGATCCTAAGGTTGAGGATAAAGGGAAAATATTACCCTAATTTACATGTTAAAGAGGCTTAACAAAACTATCATATAGGGAACATGCAAAGAGAGCGAAGTCGTGATCTCAATTTCTAAATTGAGTGACTCATCGATCAACAATTAAAGAAGAAAAGCAATAAACATCCTATAGGGAACATGCAATGAGAGCGAAGTCCTGATCTCAATTTCTAAATTGAGTGACTCATCGATTAACAATTAAAGAAGAAAAGCAATAAACATCCTATAGGGAACATGCACTGAGAGCGAAGTCGTGATCTCAATTTCTAAATTGAGTGACTCATCGATCAAAAGCAAACACAACACATGCATCACACAAAAACCAGAGGGCCTCCTGACATATATCAGCAACAGAGGTCCCATCATGCCATCAAAGAATTATGAAAAATGAAAATGGAAGGAAGGAAATAGTGCAATACCAAACGGATAATTATCCGTAGCAACTGAGCAAGAATAAAAAGAAACCCAGAGAACTTCAAGCAAGCTGGCATCAGTAGACAAATTAAGTCAAAAATTATGCCATAAGGATGTAAGTAATGTGATTATCAGATATGAACAGATCCCATGGGCAATGTGTAACATTCATAATCAAATGTATGTATATCATGCATAAACCATCAAACATGCCAAGCACAAAAAATAATGCCAGTATAATAAATTGTGTTCCACAAATAAAGTGAAACACAAAAGCCTCAAGCCAAATGTGGCAACTTTCTCAGAGTACCTCGCATATTTAACAACCAAGTTAGTATTCTATATGGTGAAAAAGTGAGAACAATATTGTAGCAATTATCAAACATTAGACATGATAGGCAAGAGGAAGCAAGCATATGCACATATTAGGTCAAAAGAATCAGAGGAATATTGCTCCTTTCTATCACCATGTTGAATTGACAATTGAATATCAATCAAGGATCATAAGAGCTTGAGAATAATATGAACAAAGACCATGAAGGTCAGTAGAAAACACATTTTAATCATGCACAATTAATTCAATCACAACTTCATGAACACAATAGGAGATGAAACCTACATAATGCATTAAATGGTTCATAACATTCAAGCATGAGGCTCCTAAGTGAAATGGCTTGAGCTAACATGGACAATTAGAATCAACATGATCATTAGGTTCCCAACTATAGGCCTTACTCAAGTTCATTGGCCATCAAAAAAATTTCAACATGACATGGTTTTCAAAATTATTTGTCAAACCAAGTCAAATAATTCAAGAAAAATGGTTTTCAAATCCCCAACACATTCATGAACCATAAACAAGACCTGAATTCCCAATAAAGTCCAAGGCACAAGGGTTTTGAACATGAAACTTGCACCATAAGCAACAAAACCCTAGATGTTGACTTTTAATCCTAAATATTAATTAAATAGGATCAAAACCCAAACAAATTAAACCAAGGCCAAACTAATCACCAAGGAACCTTAAATGTCAGGAAATATATTTTTTCATATTTTTTTGAATTAGGAAAAGTCAAGAAAGAAATTAATATTCAAACAATTATGTATTTAACAAATATTCACATATCAAAATAATATTTAAATCAACAAGTAATAAAAATGGCCAACCAAAATTATATTCAAATTTTAGGGCTAAAAACACACATCCCTGAATTTTTGTGAATTTTTTTAGTTAAAGGAAAATATTAAAATAAAAAATAAACAAACAATTAATAATTGAATTACTATTTGTTGTAACCCAAAATTTTCCCTCCCATATTTCTTAAAACATTTCAAGAAAGATCCCCAAGTTGCTCAAGGTAGTCCAAGGGTTGACCAGACAAGCTCTCTCCTAAGACAGTCTACCTCAAATTAGGGTTTCATGTTGCATCAATATACTTGAGTATAAGGGATCCCAAATGCTCACCAATGTCTTAATATGTTATAAAGATCATCCATGTCAAGTTTTAATCCTTGCAGAGGAATTTTGCTTAGTCAAATTGCTCAAAGGCCTGAAAATCGACTGTGTTAGGGCAAAAGTCAACTGTGACCCCCATATAGTCAAACTTCAAGATTTTTAGTCAACATTATCATTTTGAAGGATATTTAATCATTTTATCAAGGTTTGATCATGATTCATCAAGGATTGCTCATAATTCATCAAGACTCAAAAGTTGCTAAATTAGGGTTTTGTAGGAAAAGTCAACTCAACTTTGACCAAGCATAACTTTCTCATACTTTATGAGAAATGACCCATCCCAAGCTCACTTTGAATAGGATGCAATTCCTTACAATCCGTATTCATCTTCCGAGTTCAAAATATGCACTCACAAGAAGTTATGAATTTGGACATTATAGGTCATTTTGAAAAGTCAACAAAAACACATTTTTTGTCAAAGCTTCATACATGAGCATGGAATATCAAATTGAGATGAGACCAAAAAGGGTTGATTAGAGGACATCTCAAGCTTTCTAAAAAGTCCAATAACACCTCCAAAGAATCAAAATTGAGGAAGTTATGCATTGGTGAAGTTGACCCTTTTTGTAAAATTGTCAAAAGTCAACTATGCCTAAAACTTCAAATTTTGCCAAATGGGCCCAATCTTTTTCACTTGTTTTGAGTTGGCAACATAGTCCACGAGCTCTATCCCTTTCCACTTGTCATTATCATATTTTTATTATTTATTTTGATTTTGATTTGATTTAAATCAATTTTAATCAAAACAAATCATATAAAATCCAAGATATTGAAAACACAAGATTTTGTGCTTGTTTCAGGTCTTAAATTACAGCTAGCAAGTATTCAAATTCGTGTGAAGGCATGTGTGCATAAAAAGATTGGATTTAGGCCATTTTTGGAAAGATTTTAAGGTGAATCAAATCAAGATCAAACTCATTGATGGAGGAAGATTGATTGCACTCTTTCAACCCTAATTCAGTCCTTGATACAAATAGAACAAAGGCAGACCAAAAACTAGGTTGGAAGCAGGCGCAACATCAAGAACACAAACTTGAAAAATCAAAAAAAAAGTGCAAGATCAAATTCAGTGTTCCAGGCATCCTAGCTATCTCAATCACCTCCTGAGACTCCCAACAAGCGAAAGCAATCGAAACCAGGCGTTTTCAAGTCCTATATTACGCTGTAAGTCAGTCACGATACCTAACTTTTCTTGAAATCGAATTCCATGATTTAGGCATTGATAGCATGATCTAATGGTATATTCATGATCCTTAAGACATATGCTAGATTTCTGTGTTTTTTAATTTCATTTATATAGCTTGTATTGGAATGTGCCATTGTTAGGGTTTCATAGCTCGCTTTGGGGTTTTTGAATCCAGGCAAAATTGGGCCATGAAAGGGCCACCAATAAACTCAGCAGGTCCAGACGAATCTAACCATGGCTTTGGTTTCTATTTATCATGTTTGTATTTGATTTTAAGAATGGCAGGGGCTATAGCGACGGACAAACGTCTGTAGGTAAAAGTGTTCCACTTTTACCAACGGAACAAGGTCAGGGATAACCTGCGTGTCACATTCCTATTGGAGCATTCAAACTCTGGCGCGTGATTTTTGACATCCTCCACTAATTCTTGTTTTTATATATTATTATTATTCATTATTTGTACAAACGAACACAAGTGGTGCAGTGGTGAGCGTAGCGTGGAAATTGCTTCAGGACCTGGGTTCGAATCCCAGGTCCCCCAAATATTTCATGTATTTTTTTCTTTTCAGATTCAGATGCGCACCAAGAACCAAGGTCCATCATGTGACCTCACAATCCAGCTTGCCAAGTGTCCTAGGGCCAGATCCAAGGGCCATCACTGGAAGAACACCATGAGGCTCAGTCAATGCATTGCATGGGATCACAGAAAGTTAAAATGGACCTCCTTTGTTTTAGGCCAAGGCTTAATCTTCGCACCTCCCCGAGTTGCTATTTTCAGGCCCATTTCTTATTCTTTTTCTTTTTATATTTCATTTAATTAATTTATTTAATTTACTTTACTAACAAAAATTATTTTCTTTTTATTAAAAAATCACAAAAATATTATTTTTCACCAATTAGATTTAGGTATATTTTTTATCAATAAATTTATTAATTTAATTAGGTTTATTAATTTAGATAACTTTAATTTCTTTTTTTTTTCATAATTAAAATTAATTAGAACAAATAGGTTTTATTTCTAATTTAATTATATTTTCTTTTTCCTAAAAAATAACAAAAAAAACAAAAATTGGTCATGTAATTATTTTCATTAATTAATTTAATCACTAATTAATTTTTGTATTTAATTTAGAAAACTTAATTCTTTTCTTTAAAAAATATTAAAAACAACAAAAACATTTTTCTTTTGATTAGGAGGGTCAAAACCCTAATTTCTCGTCGATCTAATTTTCATCGCGCGCTTTATTATTATTTTGTTCCATATTGATGTAACTGCCTACAGTTTGTAATAGTTTTAATTAGGACTTTTACTTTTCATTATCGCTTTATTTTCAAAGGGTTTGTTTTTGGCTATGTAAATACCCGAAGCCTTGTAATAGCATAGTTTAATTTCCGCATTTTAAATTCCGCAAATTATTAACTGTTAGTTGTATGATATTAGGATGCATGACAAGAATGTATGATTAATTTTAAAACATTTAGATCACCCTAAATATGCAAAGATAAATAATCTGAAATTGAATCAGTCGCACATGCGCACTCCTAGGGTACACTCCCACTTGGTTGCCTTCGGTAAATGGTCATTGAGTATAGGATGTTTTAGTGGTCGTCCTTTTGTCCAAAGATCAAAGTTGCCTCGAAAAGGTTGCCTCAGATATTGTTGCCTCGGATAAATGATCTAAGACATTAGGGTTATTACTAAGACGTCCTAACGTTGCTTTAGTGATTGTACGTCCCTTTCGAATTGACCCTCAAAACTCCAACGACGGTGCTACCTACTCAGTAATAGTGGGATAGTGTTGTCTAAAGGAAACATGCATAAAACGATTCTTTTTTCGAGTAGGTAGATTAGTTCTTAAGTACTTGCTCAATCAAAATAAACCTTTTCACACTTACACTTCTTTACAAACAAAGTTTTCAAAAACACTTCATTACACTCTTGAAGACAGAAGCAAGAGTTAAATAGAAGTCAAAACAAAAACTTTTCAAAGCACACAAACACAAAGAAAACAATTTTGAAAATGATGAGAAAGTACCTAAGAGCCCGTAGATAACTACGGATAGAAAGGGTGCTAATACCTTCCTGTTGTACCCCAAAATTTGCCCTCCCATTTCCTCAAAATTTTCTCACCACAAGACCTTTGGAGCTCAAGATCAAGTTAGGGTTTGCTCTGCTCAAGACTCCTCCTTGCACTGTTGACCCAAATTTAGGGTTTGAGTTTGCACAAAGATGTTTTGACCTAAAATGCCCAAAGTGACTTTCATGCTTCATGTTGGACTCATAAGTTTATCCATACCAAGTTTCAAGTCTTGATTCCAATCTTTGCCCAGTCAATTGGACAGTTGACCTAGAAATCAGCTGTATTGGGGAAAAAGTCAACTGTGGTCAATTGACAGTCAAACCTCATGATTTTTGACCCACATAAACATTATGAACTCATATGGACCATTTGATCAAGTTTGGATCACAATTCCACAAGAAATTTGATCAGATCACCAAAAGGGCAAAATGGTCATTTTTTAGGGTTTTGACTGCACAAAGGCAATTTTTGACTGTTTGACCTAGCCAATGGCAAACCAAGCTCACATATGGACTCAAGGACCCAATGGCATTGTCTTGACATGTTCAACAAGTTCAAAAGATCCCAAATGCACAAGATTGACAGATGAATTTTCCACTCAACTGAGCAAAATTTGACTGTATACTGAAAAGTCAAACTTTGACTTTTTGGTCAAAATCAAGTGCCAAGATTCATTTTTCATCAAGACATGTCAAATTATGAAACTTGTTCATCAAGAAATCAAAAATTACAAATTAGGGTTTAAAATGAAGAATTTTCATAACTTAGAAATTTTCTAAGTTATGAAAATTCCTAATTTTTTTCTAACTTTGTCCCATCTTTTCATCAAGATACATTTGGATTCAAACAAAACTCAAAACATGAAAGTTGTAGTCCATTGAAAAATCTATAACTTTGTTTCACAAAGTTTCCTCTAAAGAAGCTTGTAGCTCAAGTTATGATTTTTGGAACAAGGGTGCAAAACATTCTTAACTTAGAAAATTTTTGACCTATTTTAGGCAGGGTTTTTGCCTAACTTCATGGCCACTTTTCACATGCTTCCACTTGGAATTTCAACTTGCATTACAAAGATGGATTATATTACACATTCCAAGCTTTCCAAATTGTCCAAGAACTTCTCAAACACCCTTGTGGTTAGGGAGAATCGAATTTGTCAATATGAGCAAAAGTCACTTTGATTCATGGCCAAATGCATGTTCATAACTTGGGCATTTTTGAAATCAGCATGTGCAAGCTACATTACAGGCATCTAATCCTTCTTACACTCAATAATTGAATTCCAATCCATTGTGTTCTAGCATTATTTTGTGCATTTGGTCATTACATGAAGAATTAAGCCATAATTAGAAAAAGCGTTTTATCTATTCTTGTAAAGTTACACTTTATGTCAAGTTTACAATCCAAGAGGTACAAAGAAAATCTCTGAGGCACAAAGGTATGGACATATCCCACTGATCAAGAGCAAACTTTGCAGCATATTTGAGGGGCCTAGAGGAGCCTGTAACAGGACTGGGCATTTTTGACTTAAGAAGGAAGAAAACTTGCATAACTAACCACAACTCACATTCCTGTCAAGAGAAGCCTAAGCAAGCTTATTGAACAGATTCCAAACATCAAACCTGACCTGAAACACGAGCAAACCACCTTCAATACCTCCTCAAACACAGAAACACCATCCTGTTGCAAAAACAGGGCACCTGCTGCAGATTGAGGTCCCCAACTCAATCCACTCGTGCACTTTGGCTAATAACCTTGCAAACACATTCCATACCATCCCTTGAAACTGTTCCAAGCCCTAAACACCAGCTGTAACACTCCTAACCCCATCTGCCATTTTCATTTTTCAGTTTTGTAGGTGAACTTCCATAGCTCGTTTCAGTTAGTTCCAAAGCAAGCTAGAGGTTAGAGAAGCATCCCTGGACCTCAAGCAAGCTATACAAGTCCTCACATTGCATTGAAAGTACCTCCGTTGTCATACATGAATCAAGCTGAACAGGTAAGTTTTTGAACTTCTATCTCTCTATCCATGCATAGTTAGGCTTAAGTTTGTGAAGAAAGCATGTTCTAATCATAGTCCTGAAGCCATCCATATAGTTACTTCTCATTTATGTTGTATATGCTGAGAGAATTTTGAAACTGAATATCTGAAAAAAGCTAGGTCAGGAATTGGGGGAAGAGAAATTCTCTCTCATTTCTGAGAGTTAGATCAACTTCTTTATATGTTTAGAATCGTGACATGATGCTCTATAACATTGCTGTTGTGAGTTTTTGTTGAAAATCAAGGAATCAGAAGATAGCAGGGAAGGAAGAAAACGCACGTTTTTTGTTTTGAAAATGTCTGGAGGTTGAAGACAAAGTTCTTTTGGGCTGGGCCTGTTTCATTTTTCTGTTTGCACCACCTTTTCACATTCACACCCCCTTGGCCCATTGTGTGATTTTTTAATCATTTTTTACTTTTTCTTTTTTATTCTGACTTGTTATTTTTTGACAAAACATAAAAAATATTAAAAATATTTTTCCATACATTTTTGCATTTTATTTTGAATTTATTTGCTTTGTTTATTCTTGTACATATAAATAAATATAATGCTTTTATTTAAAACTTTAGAAATAATGTGAAAATATATACTTTTAGTTATTATTTTTATTTGCATTTTCTGAAAACATTTTCTAAAAATATAATTTTTTTATAAATAATAAATATTTTTATTTTTGTACATATTTAATATATTTAGTAAATAATATAAATACTTATATATTTATTAGAATATTTAGGATAAAAATACAAAATAATACATTTTTTATTTTTATTAATATTTAACCTCAAAAATACTTTTTTACAATATACTTCCTTTTTATTTATTTTTTTGTACATAATTAATAAATATTGCATATATTAAATAATTAATACTATTTATTTGCAAAATTAGGGTTTTTGCCCTAAAAATATAAAAATATCCAAATTAACTTTTTTTATTTTTATTTCACTTATAAATAATTATATACACTTACACAAATATATTTACACATACACATTTGATTATTCTTGTACATTACTTTACATTTACATTTGCAATTTAATTCGATTTGGTTGTAAATATTGGGATACCACTCTTCCATTTAAGTCTCATCCCCATTTGAACATTTGTATCCCCATCCCCATGACTATTTTGTAATAACTTAGGACTTTAAATTCCGCATTTTAAAGCTTCCTAAATATGCCATGATAGACTTAGGATTTGCATGCAAATCAAAAACAACAAATAGTTTGACCTAATTCAAAGACAAAAAAGCATGAAAATGGACAACACCAATCACACTTTCACCCCTAGGGTTACTCCACTTGTTGCCTTCAATATGGGTCATGTTGCATGTTGAGTGTCTTTGGTAAAACAAAACAATATCAAATGATCATAGTCCCTCGATGACGCTTTCGAAAGTTGCCTAAAAATGATCAAGTCCCTTAAAAGAAAAGTTGCCAAAGACACTTGGCACTATTGCATTCATGGTCTAAACGATGACCCGCGCCCGTCCCGTTAACATCCTAACACAAGATTTTCCACCAAATACAATGGTGGAACAAAATTGTTAAAAGGGTTAAAACATAGGAAAGATCTTTGAGTAAATTTAGGGGTAGAAAACTCTTGGATACTTGCCAACTCACAAAACAAAAACACTTGCCTATTTTTTCAAAACCACACATCACAACACATTTTCAAAACAACTTTCAAAAAACATTGAAAACTTTTCAAAAGATATACACCTTTGTATACATCCAAACATGGGTCATTACAAAGGTTTCCACCACATTGGCCTCTTTTCAAAACATTTTCAAACGCACACACAAAGCACCATTTCAAACAATTGAAAGCACCATTTCAAACAATTGAAAATGCAAGGCAAGTGATCTAAGCAAGTAACTAAGAGTCCATGGATAACCATGGATAGAAAGGGTGCTAATACCTTCCCTTTCTATAATCTACCCCCCGAACCCAAGAAAACATCTCAAAGGTTTTTGCTGTGCTTTTTAAACCTTTCCTTAGGATAAAATAAAAAGTCGGTGGCGACTCTTGCTCAACCGAAACATTTGCGAAAACAAACGCAAAACCTCAAGTCAGTTCTCACACCGTATCACACTTCCCTTTCTATAATCTACCCCCCGTACTCAGAAACATCTCGAAAAAGGAATTTTTATGTGCTTTTTTCCTTTCCTTGTTGGACAAAATAAAAGACGGTGGCGACTCTTGCTTACCGCGACATTTTGCGAAAATAAACGCAAAACGCAAACCAACAATTCCTTAAAAAATAGGGAAACACGTCCTGGTTCTAGCCACCGTATCACAGAACTGGCGACTCTGCTGGGGAATTAATAAGTGGGTGTACCTTAGGAATAGTTCATTATATTGTTTTTAATTGTTTGATCTGTTTGATTTATCTTTGTGGACTTTGTATCGGAGTTACTATAGATCCTAACTCGGATCTGGGGACACCTTTTAGGTAAGTAGCAAAAGACTGTGAGGGAACTGTACGGTGTAGACCGATACGGTTGAAGCAGTAGCTACATTGGTGTGACACATTAGTTGGTACCGATATCCCTTGTGGAGGAACAAGGAGAGTATAGGGCTGCTAATGGGTCATTAAGCATCAACTGACCTTAGAACTTATAATTGACCAACTTGGCCATAGAAAGTAGCAGTATGATACACTCATTGAGACCATACTCTCGAGATGGTTCCGGCCACGAGAAAAGATCGCGTGTTCGGAATTATGATCGATGGAGGATGGCCAGTGATATTGAGAACCTCTAGAACCCGGTTACTATTACTAGGACAGTTTGAACCAACTAAACTGAAAGAGGGTAATACCTAAACTCCATACCAGCCTGAAATTTAAGGGCTATTGTGTGACTTGTTTGCCCTTACCATGTTTTCTATCTGTGATACCTGTGGTGTGTTTTTATCATGACATCATGCATCATGACATCACATGCATATTTCATTAGACTAACCATTTCAAAGACCGAGGGGATTCATCTTTGTTCTGTTTTGCAGATCATGGCTTCCATGCGCAGAAATACCATTTGAATCAGCTTCGTGCAAATCCCGGCTCAGCTCAGAGAGTTGGTTTCAAAGGTTCCTGATACTTCTTCCTTTGTCAGAAGACATGGTCATCTCCTTAGCTTGGTCACTTCCAAGGTGGATGAGCAAATGATGAGCGTCTTGTTCCAATTCTTTGACCCGTTGCATCACTATTTCACCTTCCCGGACTATCTGTTGGTCCCTACTTTGGAGGAGTTCTCTGATTTACTTGGCATATCTATTCTAGAGCAGACACCCTTTACAGGTTTGGAGATAGCTTCTAGGCCAGAGGATATTGCTTCAGCCTTACATCTAACAATGGCTGATGTAGTATCTAACTGGGAGACTCGGAGTGGGATGAAAGGTTTCTTGGCTAAGTTCTTGATTGATCAAGCTCAACGTTCTGGGATAGTTTGGAATTTCAAGCATTCGAAGACATCCTGGCTCTCCTCATCTATGGCTTAGTTCTGTTCCCAAATTCAGATTCTTTTGTCGACGTGAACGCAGTCAAGATTTTCATGTCTCGTAATCCAGTGCCCACTCTCTTAGGTGATATTCTGCATGCTCTTTATACCCGTACTGTTCGGAGAAGGGGAACTCTTATGTGCTGTACACCGCTGCTGGCGAGGTGGTTTATTTCTCACCTCCCTAAATTTGTATTAAAGAATGAGGAAGGTATGGGTTGGGCTTACCGAATCATGTCCCTTGCTCATACGGACATCCTTTGGAGTACTAAAGATATGGAAAAAGTAGCTGTCATTGATCGCTGTGGGGAATACCCCAATGTTCCATTGCTTGGAATTAGAGGAGGAATAACCTATAATCCTTGTTTGGCCTTACGACAGTTTAGACGAGCTCGAAGGGACGGTCCTCATGAGCTGCTGCTTCCAGACATTGTCTTTGACTTCAAGGGGGATGTTGAGGGACATCGCCGCAAGTTTATACGAGCTTGGGATAGGGTGAACAGGTCTGATCCACATGAGCTAGGAATGAAGACTTCTCTCCCGATGCAACCGTACCTCCAGTGGGTTCGAGCCCGTGCTCAAAAGTTGGGGATGCCATATGAAGCTGTTTTGCCGGTGATTGTAGAGTATACTAATAAAGAAGGGGTTCCTTATACGGTCATCCATCCATACATGCCTACTTATATTGGGGCATTGAAGAGGTCTTGGATCCAGTTAAGGGAAGAAAGGGATACCTATAGAGAGAAGTATCATGAACATGAATAGAAGATCCTGAAGCTTACAAGGCAGCTGGAGACTGAGAGGACAATCAACGATTATGTCAGCACGAAAGGAAAACGACCATGGGAATTCTGATGTCTATTATTGTTTCTAGTTTAGATTTTCTTTTCAGTATTTCTTTTGTAACGCCTTAAAGGCATTTGTTAAACATTGTTTCAAGTTTTAATCTAATAAAAGTGTGTTTTATTTTGGTTTACAAATTTGAATCTCCCTAAGTATTTGAAATCATTTCATACGCATTCATTACCATGCACCTCATTACAGGTACCCTTACAGGTTTCTTATCTTCTTCGCTGTTTATTTCAGCACAACATGTCTTCTGAAACACCTATTGATCAAGCTATTAAGGCTCTTCAAGCTCAGAATGCCCAGTTCCAGGAAATGTTCCTGAATTTGGCCAAGAATCAACAAGATCCTAAGACTCTTATCTTGAAGGACAAGAAGAAGAAGAAGAAGAAGAAGGTGGTCCTCCTGAATATGGGTCACAGATTTGGGAACAATTTGCGACAGGAAACTGATTTGTCCCATTTATCTGGAGGGGGAGAAAATCAAGAAGAAAGAAAGGAGCCTAGTCCTGTGGTCTCTGATAATGACACGGATTTTGATGAAGACCAGTATCCTCCCGCCGAGGATAGATATAAGCAACTCGAAGACCGGTTGAGTGCAATGGAGATCCAGAAGATACCTGGGTTGGACTTTGGAGATTTGGGTTTGGTATCTGGGGTAGTGATCCCGCACAAGTTTAAAGCTCCTGTCTTTTCTAAGTATGATGGGGTATCCTGTCCGAAGCTACACCTCTGCTCGTATGTCAGAAAGATTCAACCATATACTGCTGATAGGAACCTGTGGGTTCACTTCTTTCAAGATAGTCTGTCAGGGACTCAACTTTAATGGTTCTATCAACTGGAAGGAGCTAACGTCCACAACTGGGAGGACCTCACTGCTACTTTTTACAAGCAATACCAGTATAATGCCGACCTTGCCCCCACACGTACCCAACTTCAGGGTATGTCTATGGGTGCGAGTGAAGGTTTCAAGGACTACGCTCAGAAATGGAGAGATCTTGTTGGAAGAGTACAACCCCCTCTGGCTGATAGGGAGTTGGTGGATATGTTTCTTGGGACTTTGTCTGGTCCGTACTTCAATCACTTGATCGGTAATTCATCGTCCGGGTTCACTGAGTTGATTATGACTGGGGAGAGAGTTGAGGCCGGTATCAAAAGTGGCAAGCTACAAAAAGGTGCTTCATCAAGTACAGAGAAGAAGCCTTTCAAGAAGGAATCTAGTGCAGTTTACAGCTCGAGGAGCTAGAACCGAGCTGAACACCGCCAAGCAGTTAATGTGGTAGTTATATCAAGACCAACTGTTTCCCTATAGTGCAACAATCAGCAAAGAATAGAGATACCGCAAAGGCAGTATACTCGGCTCAGTATGACTCTATCTCAAATTTTGCCGCAATTGTTAAAAACCAACTTGGTGACTCTGAGGGAAGCTCCAAAGAATCCCAGTACTACATCTCCGCTGTATAATCCAAACGCCCGTTGTGCTTATCACTCTGATAGCTCGGGGCATGATACGAACAACTACTGGGCTTTGAAGAATAAAGTGCAGGATCTGATTGAAGCTAAGGAGATTGATTTTGAAGCGCCGGAAAAACCTAATGTCATAACGGCACCTATGCCCAAACATGATCCGGGAGTGAATGCAATTGAGGTCGATGAAGAAGAATCAGATATTGACAGCTAGATTTACCCGACTACCGGCGGTGGCCTGAGCAATTTGAAGGCGAAGGATTCTATGCCCGTTTCTGTTATTACACAGTAATAAGACTTTTGTTTTGAGATTTGTAACAAACAGTTTTAAACTTTATGGTCCAGTGTCTTACCCGAGGAACCGTGGCTTTGTTTGTGAAGGCTTAATATTTGTCATTTACATATATCATCAATAAAGCATTGAACGTTCTCTTGCATTACAAATTTTGCGCTCCTTGTTTTTCTATTTTGCACTTTATCAAAACATCTATTGTCTTACACACACTCACATATCACATATACAGGTCTACATCCACTCTGGATCCCATTGATAACGACTCCGCTACTTCCAGTTATAACTTCGAAAGTCCAATCAACCAAGTCGAGGACGAAGGTGAGAATGATTGTGAAGTGCCTGGGGAACTTGCTAGACTGTTACTTCAGGAAGAAAGGTCCATACAGCCCCATGAAGAGCCAGTGGAAACAGTAAATCTGGGTACAGAGAAAGACAAGAAAGAGGTCAAGATCGGTGCAAATTTGGAGCCTAGAGTCAAGCAACAGCTGATACAGATGATGCGTGACTATGTTGAGATCTTCGCCTGGTCTTATGAAGATATGCCTGGGTTAGATACTGATATTGTGGTTCACCGCCTGCCCACCAAGGAAGACTGTCCTCCAGTGAAACAGAAAGTTCGCCGAATGCGCTCAGAGATGTCTGAGAAAATCAAGGCCGAGGTTATGAAACAATTTGATGCCGATTTTCTAGCAGTTACTTCTTACCCACAGTGGGTTGCCAACATGGTTCCAGTGCCGAAGAAAGATGGTAAGGTTCGAATGTGTGTTGACTATAGGGATCTGAACAAGGAAAGCCCCAAGGATGATTTCCCTCTGCCTCACATTGATGTTTTGGTCGACAACACCGCACAACATAAGGTCTTATCCTTTATGGATGGTTTCTCTGGTTACAATCAGATTAAGATGGATCTCGAGGATATGGAAAAGACAACCTTTGTTACACAATGGGGTACCTTTTGCTACAAGGTCATGCCGTTTGGATTAAAGAATGTTGGGGCAACGTATCAGCGCGCTATGGTCGCTTTGTTCCACAACGTGATTCATCATGAGATTGAGGTATACATTGACGACATGATTGCAAGGTCCTAGACTGAGGAAGAACACCTCGACCATCTTCAGAAACTATTTGACAGGTTGAAGTTGTACAGACTGAGGCTAAATCCGAACAACTGCACCTTCGGAGTTAGGTATGGTAAGCTGCTGGGTTTCATCGTTAGTGATAAAGGTATTCAAGTGGATCCTGCAAAGGTGAAGGCTATACAGGAAATGCCAGCTCCCCGAACAGAAAAAGAAGTCAGAGGCTTTTTGGGACGTCTGAACTACATTGCCTGATTCATCTCACACTTAACTGCTACTTGTGAGCCAATCTTCAAGTTACTAAAGAAAGATCAAGTGGTAAGATGGAACGATGAATGTCAGTCCTATTTCGAAAGGATCAAATAATATCTCAAAGAGCCTCATATTCTGATGCCTCCAGTTGAAGGAAGACCTGTAATCTTATACTTGATAATACTCGATAATTCGATGGGGTGTGTGTTGGGGCAGCATGACGAGTCTGGCCAAAAAGAGCATGCTATTTATTACCTTAGCAAAAAGTTTACCGACTGTGAGACTCAATACTCACTGATTGAGAAAACTTACTGCACTTTGGCATGGGCTGCTCGCCGGCTGAGACAGTATATGCTGACTCACACTACTCTATTGATATCAAAGATGGACCCAATCAAGTATATCTTCGAAAAGCCTGCCTTGTCCGGAAGAATAGCAAGATGGCAGATGATCTTGACTGAGCATGACATCCAATATACGACCCAAAAGGCAATCAAGGGAAGTGTGTGGCGGATCATTTGTCGCATCAGGCTGTAGACGACTACCAATCCATGAACTTTGAATTCCCGGATGAGAACATCATGTTGGTAACTGACTGTGAGACACCTGGACCGGATGAAGGACCTGAGGAGGGATCCCGATGGTCTATGTAATTTGATGGAGCTTCAAACTCTTTGGGTAATGGCATTGGTGTCGTGATCATATCTCCTGAAGGCTGTCATACTCCGTTCACCGCCCGATTATGTTTTAACTGCACCAACAACACGGCGGAGTATGAAGCATGCATTATGGGTCTTCGAGCAACTATTGACCTAAGGATTAAGTTCTTAAGTGTATTCAGAGATTCCTCTCTCGTGATCAGTCAGATCAAAGGCGAGTGGGATACGAAACACCCAAATCTTATTCCTTACAAAGAGTATGTGTTGACGTTGCTTCCGCACTTCGAGGAGATAACCTTTGAACACTTCCCAAGAGAAGAGAATCAGATAGTAGACGCGCTAGCTACGATGTCTTCTATGTTCAAAGTCAGATGGGACAACGAGGCTCCCCAGATTACCATTGAAAGGTTGGACAAACCCGCACATTACTGTGACAATGAGACTGAAGAGGTAGCAGATAAACCCTGGTTTCATGAGGTAAAAAGGTATCTTGAGGCTCAAGAGTACCCCGAGGGTGCATATGTTAATGATAAGAAGTTTCTGAGGAGGTTCGCAGTGAAGTTCTTTATCAGTAACGGCATCCTTTACAAGCGTAACCATGATTCGACCTTACTGCGTTGTGAGGATCAGAACGAGGCAGAAAGGATTATGGTAGAGTTACACGGAGGTACTTTCGAAACTCATTCCAGTGGACACACAATGGCAAAAAAGATCCTACGGGCAGGATATTATTGGTCCACCATGGAAGCCGATTCTTATCAGCATTCCTGAACCTATCATAAGTGCCAAGTCTATGCTGATAAGGTGCACATACCTTCAGTACCTCTGAACATCTTGATAGCTCCTTGGCCTTTTGCAATGTGGGGCATCGACATGATCGGCGAGATCAGACCTACTGCGTCCAACGGGCATCGTTTCATCTTGGTAGCGATCGATTACTTTACAAAGTGGGTTGAAGCAACTTCCTTTGCTACAGTGACCAAGAACGTCGTGGCACAGTTTATTCGGCACAATTTGATCTGTCGATACGGTGTACCCAATAGGATCATTACGGACAATGGTAAAAATCTCAACAATACAATGATCACCGAGCTCTGTAAGCAGTTCAAGATACAGTATCACAACTATTCTCCTTACCGGCCGAAGATGAATGGGGCTGTTGAAGCAGCTAATAAGAACATCAAGAAGATTGTGCAGAAGATGACGGTGACATACAAAGATTGGCACGAGATGTTACAGTTTTCTCTTCATGGGTACTGTACCTCAACGCGGACGTCAACAGGGGCAACACCTTACTCCTTGGTATATGGTATGGAGGCAGTCTTGCCCATTGAAGTTCAGATACCCTCTCTTCGGATTATGAAGGATGCAGGTTTGAGCGAAGATGATTGGATATAGACCCGACTTGATCAGTTGAACTTAATTGATGAAAAGAGACTTACTTCTACTTGTCATGGTCAGACATATCAAAATAGGATGATTAAGGCATTTAACAATAAAGTTAGATGACAAGAGTATCAAATTGGGGATCTAGTGATCAAGCGTATCATATTACCTCAAGGTGATCCCAGGGGCAAATGGACCCCTACGTACGAAGGGCCATTTTTGGTTAAGAACATTTTCTCAAGAGGAGCCATGATTCTAACCACCATGGATGGTGACGACCTTCCTCACCCTGTCAATGCAGACATAGTGAAAAAATACTACGCATAATCAAAGACCCCTAGGTCGACTGGCCTAGGAAAAAATAAGGGCTTCCCGGTGAACCAAAAGGGTTTGGGAAAAAATAAGGGATGAAAATGAAAAATACATGTACACCCGGCAAGTCGAAAACCTGAAAAGGCGGCTTGGGCAAAAAAGGGTATCCCGGTGGACTGAAAACCCGAAAGGGCGGTCCAGGCAAAAATTAGGGATCAAAGCGTAACACTATGTCTCATTGGATCACCGTGCAACCAGACTTCAGTATCGACTAACAGGCTCGAACGGTGCCAAACAATATGATTTACCTTCAACCACGTAGCAAAGTGATAAGACGCTCGAGGATATAAAGGCAATAGCAGAGTTGGAACCCAGTGGGATTATTCACATAGCTGTTTTTCTTTTTTGTTCACAAATTGTATAAATTCTATTTGTTCGGCAACATTCTCTTACTAGGACGTCAGCCTCTTATACAAAAACGCCTATTTTCAGGCTAATTTCAAAGTTAATACAATTCATTTTTCACAAAGAAATTTCAAACTGTTTTCTTTTTTCTGTTTTGTTTTGCAAAAACGTTCAATGTGAAGAAGTGAAAAACACAAGAAGGGGGGTTGAATTGTAAAATTGAAAATCAATGTAATGAACACGATATTTTTATCCTGGTTCGTTTGATCTCAAACTACTCCAGTTCACCCGTCAAGGTGATTTCGCCTCTCTCTAACGAGGTCTTAATCCACTATATTCAACTGAATATTACAATCTGCTTTAACAACTGCTAAAGCCTTCTTGATGCAAACCACAGCCTGGTTTGTCAAGGAAACACTTTCTTACAAAGAAGAGAAATATGTGTGTGAATGTTTTCTACAAAACTGTTTATCATAACTGTGATATTACACAACTTAAGCTTATGAAACTAGATTGCTAAAATATAATTGAGTAAGGAATTATGGAGCTTTTTAGCAAACTGAGAATGAGAAGATGTAGAATAGCTTTTAGGCGTGGAAAATAGTTGTAGAGCATTAGCCAATTCAATCTTCATTGTGTTGTTTATATAGCACTGAATTTGTTGAACGTTGGAGCAATATTCTTGATTCAATGCCAATAACAAACTTTCCTTATTGAGCAGATCTTGTCTGGAATGATGCCGTTGGTAATAATTCGCTTTGAATGCACAGTACCGTTGCTAATTAAAGCGTGTTCTGGCTTTGGCTCATTCTGACTCTGCTTAAGTGCTGATAAACTGTTGTTGTCTTTATCAGAGTGTTGAGCGCAGTTCTGTTCATCAAGCTTCAACAATCGCGTGAGTTGTTCTTCTGATTCTGGTATTCTGATATAGCAACTTCTGATGCTGATGTTAATAACCAATATTCTGATGCTGATTAGGTGTGCTCTTGCTGATACCTATCAGAGTTTCTGCAAAACAGAAGGTAATATTTTAGGTAGCAAATAGTTCTTACATGAATCACATAATTAATATATCCTTTCATTTTGTTATCATCAAAACTTAAACTTAGGGTAGTAGATTCAAACTTTGTTCTAACAATCTCCCCCTTTTTGATGATGACAAAAACTAGATATTTTTAATTGAAAATAACGTTAAGAAGTATCAGAGATAACTATTTGATAAGATGTATCAGAGTAAGAAGTTATCAAAGATAAGGGATAAAGAGATATCAGAGTTGAGATCGGAGATACTCCCCCTGAATTTATTACTTCCCTTTTTAATTCCAAGAGTTCTTCAGGATCAGATCTTTATTGTCTTTCTTTGATCATCAGAATATCAGAGCTTTGACTATCAGAAGCTTTAGATCAGAATATCATAGCAGAGCTTCAGATTAGAATATCAGAGCTTTATTAGAGCTTTGCTTTGGATCAGAGTATCAGAGCTTTAGTCTTCAGTGAGTTAGAGAGCATTCTTGTACCTGTAGACTTAAGCAAAAACAGAAGAAAACATTCAAGTATATCAGAGTTAGAATGTTTGAGATTTTCTGTCTTAGTAATCCATTATTGAAAAATATCTTTCTTATTCTCCCCCTTTTTATCAGCAATCAAAAAGTGTAAGTGATGTGCTAAAACATTTAGATCAGAAAAACTTGTCATATTAAAATAGTCAGAGCCAGACAAAACAGTACAGAGGATATGCAAAGAAAACATGAAAATGGCATGAATGAAAATCTAAGGTTGGGGAGGAAGGCGTGTGAACAGAGTCTCCAGCATTGCTTTAATCTGATCAGCAATCTCATTCTGCTTGTGCACCATGCTGACTACTGTGTCTATCTTGCTATCCTGCACATCCATCCTTTCTTTCATCTTCTGGTCATTTTCATCCATCCTTTGCTGCAAACGGATATCATTCAGCTTCAGCTCTTCCAGAGTCTTCCTGTCCAAGGCAGCTTAAGAAACATCAGAAGCAGGGAGCTTCTGAGAGCTTTCTGCAACATCTTCAGCTTGACTGGCTTCAACTTGAATAGTCTGATCTTCTTCTGGCTGCACTATTGCCGTTGGACGCTTCTCAGACCATGGCTCACTATCCAGAAGGAGCACGTCTTCTTTCAACAGCTGACTTCCTACTTCGTTCAGAAGCTTGCTGAAATCCTGCTGTGCTTGCTCGTAATTGATGTCTTGCAATTTTAGAGCTTCAGCACGTACCCAAATTCTGAATTGTGACCAGAGCTGGTCAGAGGCAGCTTTCTTCTGAGAACCTGCAGAAGCACTGCTGGAGGTTGCCATGTTCACACTTAGGGTTTTTCTGAGAAAACTGAGAAAAAGGGTTTAAGATTGAAAGAGATGAACACAGAGAGAATGCAGAAAATATTTGAGAGATAATGAGAAACTGTAAAAGATTAATGTGAGAAATTAACGTTCTTAAATAGATTTCAGAATATTTTGAAAGAGTAAACATTTTCAAGAAAGAGAAATAAAATCATGATTACGTTTTAAAAACATGATTACTTTCATTTAATGCTTGCTGATTTTGGGGGATTTGAGAAAGATACTTGAAACGGTTACCAGACATGTGTCTCAATGCACCCAATTAACGTTTTGCCTTCTCAGAAGCGTGCACGCGTTCTGCTTCAGAGATTTGCTGATGATTGGATGACACTTGTTTGATTTAGTGATCAGCACGTCTATCCTTGAGCTGAAACGCTCAGATCTTTAAGACTAGCATCTGATACAATCTGCATGTTCTATCTTTCTGAAAAGAGATTGATCAGAAGTTCATAGTAAAACAAATACATTCTGAAGATAAATATATGGAATTAAAACATTTTCACTCTGGGCAGATTTTCATGCTGAGATGTTTCAGAATGAAATTGAACTTATCTTCAGAAATGGGTTTAGTGAAGATATCAGCCCATTGATGGTCTGTATCTATAAATTTTAAGTTCAAAATTCCTTTCTGAATATAGTCCCTAATGAAATGATGTTTTATTTATATATGCTTAGCTCTAGAATGTAAAATAGGATTCTTACTTAAGCAAATAGCAGAAGTATTGTCACAGAGTATAGGGATGTTACTCTCAAAAATCTGGAAGTCTTCAAGCTGACTTTTCATCCAGAGCATTTGTGTGCTACATCCTGTTGCTGCTATGTACTCAGCTTCTGCTGTTGATAGCGCAATTGTGGATTGCCTTTTGCTGGACCAAGAGATCAGATTTTCTCCCAGAAACTGGCAGTTTCCAGAAGTACTTTTACGCTCTACTCTGTCTCCAGCAAAGTCAGCACCGCAGTAGCCTACTAAACTGTAATCACTAGATTTTCTATAAAATAAACCCAGATTAGTAGTACCTTTCAGATACTTGAAAATTCGCTTAACATCTGTTAAGTGAGATTCTCTAGGATCTGATTGGAATCTAGCACAAATACATACGCTGAATAATATATCAGGTCTTGAAGCTGTCAGATAGAGGAGAGAACCAATCATACCTCTGTAGACTTTCTGTTCTACCTTTTTGCTTACCTCTTCTCTTTCCAAAATGCATGTGGGATGCATTGGAATCTTTGATGGCTTACATTCTGAGAGGTCAAATTTCTTCAGAAGATCTCTGATGTATTTGCTCTGATGAATGTAAGTTCCCTCTGGGGTTTGATTGATCTGAATTCCTAGAAAGAATTTCAGTTCCCCCATGAGGCTCATCTCAAATTCTGCCTGCATACACTTAGCAAATTTTCTTCCAAGAGAAGGATTAGTAGAACCAAAAATAATATCATCAACATAAATTTGACAGACTAAGATGTCATTCTTAACTGACTTACAGAATAAGGTAGTGTCCACCTTCCCTCTGGTGAATTCATTTTCTAACAGAAAGTTACTTAGTCTTTCATACCAAGCTCTGGGAGCTTGTTTCAGACCATATAGTGACTTCTTAAGTTTGAAAACATGTTCTGGATGTTTTGAATTTTCAAAACCAGGGGGTTGGTGCACATAAACCTCTTCCTCTATATAACCATTTAAGAATGCACTCTTGACATCCATCTGATACAGAGTGATGCCTCTATTAGCAGCAAATGAAATTAAAAGCCTGATAGATTCTAACCTGGCGACTGGGGAAAAGGTTTCTCTATAGTCTATCCCCTCTTTCTGACTATAACCTTGTGCAACCAGTCGTGCTTTGTTTCTGATGACTTCACCTTGTTCATTTAGCTTGTTTCTGAACACCCATCTTGTTCCAATGACGTTGAATCCTTTTGATCTGGGAACAAGATCCCATACGTCATTTCTGGTGAATTGATTCAGCTCTTCTTGCATTGCCAGAATCCAGTCATTATCCAGAAGTGCTTCATCAATAGAAGAAGGTTCAATCAGAGACACAAGTCCCTTGAGGGTTTCTTCAGAGTTTCTGAAGCTTGCTCTTGTTCTGATTGTATCTTCCTTTCTTCCTAAGATTGTTTCTTCTGGATGATCCAAGCTGCTTCTGGGTAATCTTTTCTGAGGTTGATCAGCAGCTGTTGTAGGATTGCTAGCAGTGCTCCTTTCAGACGTTGAAGGAGTGTCTGTGTTGAGAGCTTCTGATGACTTGTCTTCAGAACCTGTAAATTCAATTTCCATACCTGCAAAAACTTCATTCTGCTTTGAATTTTCAGAGTCAAGCTTATCATCAAAACAAACACTGATTGATTCTTCCACAATCTGTGTTTCTGTATTGTATACTCTATACCCTCTTGAGTGTTCAGAGTATCCTAACATAATACACTTCTGTGCTTTATAGTCAAACTTGTTCAAATAATTCTTTGTATTTAACATAAAACAGGTACATCCAAATGGATGAAAATATGAAATGTTGGGCTTTCTGTTCTTCCACAATTCATATGGAGTCTTTTCTAGAATAGGTCTTATTGAGATTCTATTCTGAATGTAGCAAGCTGTGTTTATTGCCTCTTCCCAGAAGATCTTAGCAACGTTTGTCTCATTGATCATGGTTCTGGCCATTTCTTGCAATGTTCTGTTCTTTCGTTCTACAACTCCATTTTGTTGGGAAGTTCTAGGACAAGAGAAGTCATGCAGAATGCCTCTGTCATTAAAGAATGACTCAAAATCTTTGTTTTCAAACTCTCCACCATGATCACTTATGACTTTAATGATTCTAAGATCCTTTTCATTCTGAACTTGGTTACAGAAGGTAACAAACACAGAGTGTGACTCGTCCTTGTGTCTTAAGAACTTTACCCATGTCCATCTGCTATAGTCATCTATGATTACTAACCCATACTTCTTGCCACTGACTGAAGCAGTTTTAATTGGTCCAAATAAGTCAATGTGCAGAAGTTCTAATGACTTAGAGGTAGAAACAACATTTTTAGATTTAAAAGAAGGTTTTGCAAACTTGCCTTTCTGACATGCTTCACACAGAGCATCTGAATTGAACTTAAAATTAGGAAGTCCTCTGACCAGATTGAGTTTGTTAATCTGAGATATTCTTCTCATACTAACATGCCCCAATCTTCTGTGCCAGATCCACTGCTCATTGTTAAAAGACAGAAGGCACTTTATGTTCTGACTTTTTAGTTCAGAAAGTTTGATTTTGTAAATGTTGTTTTTCCTCTTTCCATTAAACAGGATAGTCCCATCTTTCTGACTAACAGCTTTACATGATTTTTGATTAAAGATTATATCATAACCGTTATCACTTAATTGACTTATGGATAACAGATTATGCATTAATCCATCTACTAGCAGAACATTATTAATAGAGGGAAGATTTCCATTACCTACAGTTCCAGAGCCAATGATCTTTCCCCTCTGATTGCCTCCAAAGCCAACGTGGCCTCCAGGCTTAAGTTCCAGGCTTTGGAACATATTCCTTCTTCCCGTCATGTGTCGCGAGTAGCCAGAGTCCAGGTACCATGACTGGTGTTTCTGATTTGCTGCTAAAGATATCTGCAACATGTATTATTTTATCCTTAGGTACCCAGATTTTCTTGGGTCCTGATTTGTTAGATTTACCAAAACTTTGGTTGAATTTTGGTTTCACAGAGTACTTACTGCTAGTGTATTTAATATCATGTGTGTGACCATACACAAAATGTGAATTCAGAGGAGTGTGTTTAACGGTTAAATCCGTGACATTCTTTGGTGTAGGAACCTTACCTTGGTATCCTATTCCCTTCCTTCCGTTTCTGCTAACTCCATAGATCATTGAAGCCATTTTGCTTCTATCTATGCTTTTAGCAAGGAACTTCTGGAAACTGTGATCATACTCCTTGATGATCTCATCAGCGTTGCTGGGAGTTTCATAAATTGGTTCCTTCTGAGAGTTTTGTAAAGTATTTTCTAATTTTGAAATTTTAATTCTCAGCTCAGAATTCTCCAATTTAAGACTCTCAGTCTTATTAGAGTCAGATTCAAGATTCCTTTTCAGGTCTCTGAATTTAACTCTAATCTGCTGATACCTTTCCAGAATTTCATTAAGGCTTTCAGCAAGTTCATCCTTGGTAAAATTAACAGCAAAGTAAAGAAATACCTCTTCAGTATCTGATTCTGAGTCTGATTCAGAAGCTTCACTATCTTCTGAGATGTTGGCCATGAGAGCTATGTTTGCTCTCTCATCATCTGATTTTGAGTCAGCTTTAGACGAGTCAGAGTCATCCCATGTAGCCATGAGACTTTTCTTCTTTTCTCTTCCAAACTTCTTTTTGGGCTTTTCCCTCTGAAGCTTTGGGCAGTCACTCTTGTAGTGTCCTTGCTCATTGCAATCATAACAGATGATGTCCTTGGTGTTTGGCTTTCTGCTTCCTGAGGAGCCTTCAGATCTTCTGTATCCAGAGGAAGAATCTGTCCTTCTGTATCTGGAAGAAGACTCGTTCTGATCAGATCTTCTGGGATTCCTGAACTTCCTTTGCCTCTGCTTCCACAGTTGATTCACTCTTCTGGAGAGGAGGGAGAGTTCGTCTTCTTCTGATGAGGATCCATCAGATGTTTCTTCAACTGCCTGCAAAACTTTAGACTCATATTTTTTGTTAGATTTTAATGCTAAAGGTTTACCTTGCTTCTGGGGTTCATCAGCTTCTAGCTCTATCTCATGACTTCTGAGGGAGCTGATAAGTTCCTCCAGAGAAATTTTGTTGAGATCTTTTGCTAGCTTCAGAGCTGTAACCATTGGCCTCCACTGCTTGGGTAAGCTTCTGATGATTTTCTTGACGTGATCAGCAGTAGAGTAAACTTTGTCCAGAACCTTGAGACCAGCTACCAGAATCTGGAATCTTGAGAACATTGTTTCAATGGATTCACTTTCTTCCATTTTGAACGCCTCATACTTCTGAATGAGCGCCAGAGCTTTAGTTTCTTTGACCTGAACGTTGCCCTCATGCGTCATTCTGAGTGAGTCAAACATGTTCTTTGCTGTGTCTCTGTTGGAGATCTTTTCATATTCAGCATACGAGATGGCGCTGAGAAGGATGGTTCTAGCCTTGTGGTGATTCTTGAAGTCACGCTTTTGTTGGTCAGACATTGTTTTCCTATCAATCTTCTGACCGCTTGCATTCACAGGGTGCGTGTATCCATCTGTCACCATGTCCCACAGATCAGCATCATGTGCCAGAAAGAAGCTTTCAATTCTGTCTTTCCAGTAATCAAAGTTTTCTCCATCAAAGACTGGAGATTTCCCGCTAAATCTGTCTATGTCCTCATGGTTGTCATTGCTGATGTGAGAATAATTTCCTGCCATTGTGTTTTTCTGACGCTGGATCTTGTACTGACACGGTTAAGTGTTTTAGCTCAGAACCAGGCGCTCTGATGCCAATTGAAGAAGTGAAAAACACAAGAAGGGGGGTTGAATTGTAAAACTGAAAATCAATGCAATGAACACGATATTTTTATCCTGGTTCGTTTGATCTCAAACTACTCCAGTCCACCCGTCAAGGTGATTTCGCCTCTCTCCAACGAGGTCTTAATCCACTATATTCAACTGAATATTACAATCTGCTTTAACAACTGCTAAAGCCTTCTTGATGCAAACCACAGCCCGGTTTGTCAAGGAAACACTTTCTTACAAAGAAGAGAAATAGGTGTGTGAATGTTTTCTACAAAACTGTTTATCACAACTGTGATATTACACAACTTAAGCTTATGAAACTAGATTGCTAAATATAATTGAGTAAGGAATTATGGAGCTTTTTAGCAAACTGAGAATGAGAAGATGTAGAATAGCTTTTAGGCGTGGAAAATAGTTGTAGAGCATTAGCCAATTCAATCTTCATTGTGTTGTTTATATAGCACTGAATTTGTTGAACGTTGGAGCAATATTCTTGATTCAATGCCAATAACAAACTTTCCTTATTGAGCAGATCTTGTCTGGAATGATGTCGTTGGTAATAATTCGCTTTGAATGCACAGTACCGTTGCTACTTAAAGCGTGTTCTGGCTTTGGCTCATTCTGACTCTGCTTAAGTGCTGATGAACTGTTGTTGTCTTTATCAGAGTGTTGAGCGCGGTTCTGTTCATCAAGTTTCAGCAATCGCGTGAGTTGTTCTTCTGATTCTGGTATTCTGATATAGCAACTTTTGATGCTGATGTTAATAACCAATATTCAGATGCTGATTAGGTGTGCTCTTGCTGATACCTATCAGAGTTTCTGCAAAACAGAAGGTAATATTTTAGGTAGCAAATAGTTCTTACATGAATCACATAATTAATATATCCTTTCATTTTGTTATCATCAAAACTTAAACTTAGGGTAGTAGATTCAAACTTTTTTCTAACACAATGTTAATTTTTGATATATGCATTTGACAATAATTGTTTCTCATAAATATTTACATGCGAAACAAAAGACGATTATTCGTAATATCAAGAGCAGGGAAAAATAAGAATTGTCCAGACCTTACAGTTGCTCTGTCCACCAGGTAAAGGAATAGATTTAGCTAAAGAATATAACTAAGGTACATTCACTCCCCGCAGAGTAAGAAAAGGACAACAGTGTTAACTCTCCCCAACTAAGGCTCGCAACCGCGAACGAGTCGACGATATTCTCCCCCAAGCAGAGTTTATCTATCACCAGCACTAGAAAATTATCCCCAGTGGAGTTTGGAGAATTATCCCCAGTATACTCTGGAAGTTTGTCCCCAGTAGAGTCTAAAAGTTTATCCCCAGTGAAGTCGCAACTAGAAAATCATCCCCAGTGGAGTTCATTCCTTTCACAAACTGAAATTCAATCCCCAACAGGTTTCATTATCGCCAACAACGGGAATTCATCCCCAGCTGAGGTTATTTCTCCAAATCAACAGGTTCTCTAGCAGAGTTTATCCTCCCCACAGAGACATTTCCTCGTCAGTTTATTCCGCAGCCGAGTTATTCTCTCCTACAGGATTATTCTCACAATCATCTTCATTCATTATCCCCAGCGGAAACGAAGAATTCAACTCTTTCTCCTGCAGCAATCCGAGATTTATTTTCCCCAGCTAAAAACATCACATTTCCATACATCATGACACATGCATATATGCATCATACAAACACAATCTCATTTATTTTGAGAACATCATTGCTTGATACATATCATGCATTACATACAGCTAACTTTTACCTTTCAGGAAGGATACAATCAGATTCTCACAAAATTCAAGCTGTGAAGCCCGGGTAAGACTGAATAATAGTTTAATTCCCAGTTGAATAACGGACGACCAAAGCTCCTAAAATTCAACTTTCCTCTTCAATAGAGAAGATTCCTCAGTAGAATACGGACGACCGAAGTTCCTAAAATTCAACAGAGAAGATTCCTCAGTAGAATACGGACGACCAAAGTTCCTAAAATTCAACAGAGATGATTCCTCAGTAGAATATGGACGACCGAAGTTCCTAAAATTCAACAGAGATGATTCCTCAGTGGAATACGGACGACCGAAGATCCTAAAATTCAACAGAGATGATTCCTCAGTAGAATACGGACGACCAAAGTTCCTAAAATTCGACAGAGATGATTCCTCAGTAGAATACGGACGATCGAAGTTCCTAAAATTCCACAGAGATGTTTCCTTAGTAGAATATGGACGACCGAAGTTCCTAAAATTCAACAGAGATGTTTCCTCAGTAGAATACGGACAACCGAAGTTCCTAAAATTCAACAGAGATGATTCCTCAGTGGAATACGGACGACCGAAGATCCTAAAATTCAACAGAGATGTTTCCTCAATAGAATACGGACGACCGAAGTTCCTAAAATTCAATAGAGATATTTCCTCAGTAGAATACCGACGACCGAAGTTCCTAAAATTTAACAGAGATGTTTCCTCAGTAGAATACGGACGACCGAAGTTCCTAAAATTCAACAGAGATGATTCCTCGGTAGAATAACAGACGACCGAAGTTCCTAAAATTCAAACAGAGACGACTCACTAGCAGAATAATGGACGACTGAAGCTCATAAAATTATATTTCTCTCAAGATAGAGATCAGCCTTCCCCAACAGAATTCTCCTCAATAACAGGTATACAAGCTCTCGCTAAGGAATCTCTTATGCGATCAACACTCCTTCAGATGGCATCTTTAAGCCCATCCCCATCGCCAACAATTTCCAAATGGCATCTATAAGCCTATTCCCTATATCACAAGACAATTACCACCTCATGCGAGTGCAAATTTCTGGGCACTCTAGTGCTCAATCATCTTCCACCTTCAGATAACGAAAGGCAGACAAGCCAATCTAAATCTTCAAGTTTAAGAAAATTGAACAGGAGCAGCTGTTGTACCCCAAAATTTTCCCTCCCATATTTCTCAAAACATTTCAAGAAAGATCCCCAAGTTACTCAAGGTAGTCCAAGGGTTGACCAGACAAGCTCTCTCCTAAGGCAGTCTACCTCAAATTAGGGTTTCATGTTGCATCAAGATACTTGAGTCTAAGGGATCCCAAATGCTCACCAATGTCTTAATATGTTATCAAGATCATCCATGTCAAGTTTCAAGCCTTGCAGAGGAATTTTGCTCAGTCAAATTGCTCAAAGGCCTGAAAATCGACTGTGCTAGGGCAAAAGTCAACTGTGACCCCCATACAGTCAAACTTCAAGATTTTTAGTCAACATTCTCATTTTGAAGGATATTTCATCATTTGATCATGGGTTGATCATGATTCATCAAGGATTTCTCATAATTCATCAAGACTCAAAAGTTGCTAAATTAGGGTTTTGTAGGAAATATGCACTCACAATATGCACTCACAAGAAGTTATGAATTTGGACATTATAGGTCATTTTGAAAAGTCAACAAAAACACCTTTTTTGTCAAAGCTTCATACATGAGCATGGAATATCAAATTGAGATGAGACCAAAAAGGGTTGATTAGAGAACATCTCAAGCTTTCTAAAAAGTCAAATAACACCTCTAAAGAGTCAAAATTGAGGAAGTTATGCATTGGTGAAGTTGACCCTTTTTGCAAAATTGCCAAAAGTCAACTATGCCTAAAACTTCAAATTTTGCCAAATGGGCACAATCTTTTTCACTTGTTTTGAGTTGGAAAAATAGTCCACGAGCGCTAGCCCTTTCCACTTGTCATTATCATATTTTTATTATTTATTTTGATTTTTATTTGATTTAAATCAATTTTAATCAAAACAAATCATATAAAATCCAAGATATTGAAAACACAAGATTTTGTGCTTGTTTCAGGTCTTAAATTACAGCTAGCAAGTATTCAAATTCGTGTGAAGGCATGTGTGCATAAAAAGATTGGATTTAGGCCATTTTTGGAAAGATTTTAAGGTGAATCAAATCAAGATCAAACTCATTGATGGAGGAAGATTGAGTGCACTCTTTCAACCCTAATTCAGTCCTTGATACAAATAGAACAAAGGCAGACCAAAAACTAGGTTGGAAGCAGGCGCATCATCAAGAACGCAAACTTGAAAAATCAAGAAAAACTGCAAGATCAAATTCAGTGTTCCAAACATCCTCAAGGCATCCTAGCTATCTCAATCACCTCCTGAGACTCCCAGCAAGCGAAAGCAATAGAAACCAAGCGTTTTCAAGCCCTATATTGCGCTGTAAGTCAGTCAGGATACCTAACTTTTCTTGTAATTGAATTCCATGATTTAGGAATTGATAGAATAAACTAATAGTATATTCATGATCCTTAAGACATATGCTAGCTTTCTATGTTGTTTAATTTCATTTATATAGCCTATATTGGAATGTGCCATTGTTAGGGTTTCATAGCTCGCTTTGGGGTTTTTGAATCCAGGCAAAATTGGGCCATGAAAGGGCCACCAATAAACTCAGCAGGTCCAGACAAATCTAACCATGGCTTTGGTTTCTATTTATCATTTTTGTATTTGATTTTAAGAATGGCAGGGGCTATAGCGACGGACAAACGTCCGTAGGTAAAAGTGTTCCACTTTTACCAACGGAACAAGGTCAGGGATGACCTGCGTGTCACATTCCTATTGGAGCATTCAAACTCTAGCGCGCGTTTTTTGATATCCTCCACTAATTCTTGTTTTTATATATTATTATTATTATTATTATTCATTATTTGTACAAACGAACACAAGTGGTGCAGTGGTGAGCGTAGCGTGGAAATTTCTTAAGGACCTCGGTTCGAATCCCAGGTCCCCCAAATATTTCATGTATTTTTTCTTTTCAGATTCAGATGCGCACCAAGAACCAAGGTCCATCATGTGACCTCACAATCCAGCTTGCCAAGTGTCCTAAGGCCAGATCCAAGGCCATCACTGGAAGAACACCGTGAGGCTCAGTCAATGCATTGCATGGGATCACAGAAAGTTAAAACGGGCCTCCTTTGTTTTGGGCCAAGGCTCAATCTTCACACCTTCCCAAGTTGCTATTTTCAGGCCCATTTCTTATTCTTTTTCTTTTTATATTTCATTTAATTAATTTATTTAATTTACTTTACTAACAAAAATTATTTTCTTTTTATTAAAAAATCACAAAAATATTATTTTTCACCAATTAGATTTAGGTATATTTTTTATCAATAAATTTATTAATTTAATTAGGTTTATTAATTTAGATAACTTTAATTTCTTTTTTTCATAATTAAAATTAATTAGAACAAATAGGTTTTATTTCTAATTTAATTATATTTTCTTTTTCCTAAAAAATAACAAAATAACAAAAAAAACCAAAAATAGGTCATGTAATTATTTTCATTAATTAATTTAATCACTAATTAATTTTTGTATTTAATTTAGAAAACTTAATTCTGTTCTTTAAAAAATATTTAAAACAACAAAAACATTTTTCTTTTAATTAGGAGGGTCAAAACCCTAATTTCTCGTCGATCTAATTTTCATCGCGCGCTTGATTATTATTTTTATCCATATTGATGAAACTGCCTACAGTTTGTAATAGTTTTAATTAGGACTTTTACTTTTCATTATCGCTTTATTTTCAAAGGGTTTGTTTTTGGCTATGTAAATACCCGAAGCCTTATAATAGCGTAGTTTAATTTCCGCATTTTAAATTCCAAAAATTATTAACTGTTAGATGTATGATATTAGGATGCATGACAAGAATGTAGGATTAATTTTAAAACAGTTAGATCACCCTAAATGTGCAAAGATAAATAATCTGAAACTGAATCACTCGCACATGCGCACTCCTATGGTACACTCCCACTTGGTTGCCTTCGGTAAATGGTCATTGAGTATAGGATGTTTTAGTGGTCGTCCTTTTGTCCAAAGATAAAAGTTGCCTCAGAAAGGTTGCCTCGAATATTTTTGCCTCGGATAAATGATCTAAGACATTAGGGTTATTACTAAGACGTCCTAACGTTGCTTTAGTGACCGTACGTCCCTTTTGAATTGACCCTCAAAACTCCAACAACGGTGCTACCTACTCAGTAATATTGGGATAGCGTTGTCTAAAGGAGACATGCATAGAACGATTCTTTTTTCGAGTAGGTAGATTAGTTCTTAAGTTCTTGCTCAATCAAAATAAACATTTTCACACTTACACTTCATTACACTCTTGAAGACAAAAGTAAGAGTTAAATCGAAGTCAAAACAAAAATTTTCACAGCACACAAACACAAAGAAAACAATTTTGAAAATGATGAGCAAGTACCTAAGATCCCGTAGATAACTACAGATAGAAAGGATACTAATACCTTCCCTTTCTATAATCTACCCCCTATACTCAGAAACATCTCGAAAAATGAATTTTTCTGTGCTTTTTTCCTTTCCTTGTTGGACAAAATAAAAGACGGTGGCGACTCTTGCTTACCGCGACATTTTGCGAAAACAAACGCAAAACGCAAACCAACAATTCCTTAAAAAATAAGGAAACATGTCCCGGTTCTGGCCACCGTATCACACTATTTAAGGGAAGAAAAATGCAAACCCTAACCAAAAATCAAGAAAAGGTCAAAATAAAAATATATTTAGATTCTATGATTAAAAACAAGATTACATGATATTTTTTTGAGAATTTTTTATTAAGGGAATATTAAATTAAAAATCTAACAAAACAAATATTACAAATAACCTTTGAATTTAAATTTTATATCAAAAATAAGAAAAAAAGATGAACCAAAATCAGAATCAATTTTTACATTATTTTGTGAGTTTAGAATATCTTTTGTGGAATTTTTTGGATCAAAGAAATATTAAAATAAAAATTATCTTTAAATAATCAATTAATCAAACCTATGAATTTTTTTAACCAATCAAATTATTTTTAAAAAATCCAAAAAAAAATATGACAAATACTAGAAAATAATATTGACCTATGGTAATTTTTTTGTGATTTTTGAAAGTGTTTTGATCAGAAAACAAAATTAAACAAAATGTCAAATAAAACAAAAATTCAAATGAGACAAAAATTCAAACGGACCAATCACGCATTGCCACCACATCATCTTCAACCTTTGGACATAAAAAACGAGCACAACATTCAGGTTTAGGGCTCACTTTAAGATTAACATAACATACTCAATTTCGCACCATTTTCATGAAATCAAGGACAATTTAAAGCTAGCATGGCAAGGAATCCATAGCAATTCGAATTAAAAAACATCATCAAGTATAGATCCAGTATGAATCTCATGAAAACTCAAGAAACAATTATGTACGCAAAGTTTCAGAAACTTCAAATCATGATTCAAGCTCAAATCAAACACAAAGTATACATCAGACCTATTTGTCTGGCCAACTAATACACCATGGATATTAAATAATTCATCTAATCATGCTAAACAAGGAAAATCGAAGTTCAAAGATCTCACCTCAAAGCGAAACTGGAAACCTTGATTCCTTAGTTCCAGAAGCTAACAAACTCCATGGTCTTGATCTATACACTTCAAAGAATATGAATCCACTGGAAATTGGATGAATGCGCGAAGAAGATGAGAGAATTGAAGAAAACTTCAGTAACAACAAATAAAGTTCAGATCCAGTTTTTTGATGAATGAAGCGCGTCCCTTGTGAAATGAGGCTTGCAATTCATTATATAGTGTGAGTAGAGAAGGTTAGAAGAGGAAATTGATCCTCAAAACTGTTTAGGGGCAAGTTTGGAAGATTTGGCCAAAAGATGGATGCACATAGGTCTCAGCTGTTTGCTCGTGTGTTTTTTCATTTTCCTTGCATTTTATGAGCTAAATAACATCAGAAATAGATCCTCAAAGGGCCAGGTCATGATCATTTGAAATGAGAGTTGTATGGATCAATTTGCTAGATTGGGCAAGTTCATCATTTTGTAACCAAGCAAACTCTAATGGTCCATGGAGCACGAAATTGCTGGCATTATGGCCCTTAGCAAGTCATAAATAAGTCATGGACTGGATTAGGACTAAAGAGAATGGCTGGAACCCAAGTTTCCATGAATTGGTTATTTTGCACTTTTGCCAAATTTTAATAAAATGCTCCAAAGTTCCAAGACTCATAACTTGCTCATAATTTTGAATTTTGGCACAAATGAGAACAATTTAGAAAGGTCTTGAAAATATCTAAAATCCCCTAGTTTTGAGTTTTAGCAATTGAGTTGATTAAGGTCCTCAAAATTTGGCTTGAAATTCACTATTTTTAGAAAATGACCCATTATTTTGTGACTTCAAAAGGTCATAACTCTTGATTCCTTGCCAATTTGGACATGAGACCAAAAGGAGGTGAAAGATCATTCTCTTAGCTTTCCAAGAATATTTCATTTGCATATTCTTGATCAAGGATAAATAAAATATGATTTTTTAGAAATTAGGTCTTTATTTTCCAAAATTAGTAACTTTTTGGGTTTCTTCAAGAAAAAGTTTCAACCCAAACTTCAATCTCTTTGATCCAATGACCAAAATGGACTTGAAATATGAAAATTACATCCTTTAATTGATGGTTGGCCAAAAATTCACTTGGTCAACCTTGACTTTGACTAATTTTGACCAAAATGACCATTTTGCCCCTCTGAATCAATTGATCCACTTTCCTTCAAAATTGATGATCAAAACTTCAAACATATGATCTTCCAAACATATAGAGGCCATGTGCAAAGTTTCACATTAAAATTCTCAAGAAATCTTGATGAAATCCCAAACCCTAGTTTTGTTCAACACATTAGGAGACTGATGAATCATCTTCAAAACTTCAAATCCTCTGGGCATCCTGAACAATTTCTTGTGCAAAGGCCCCTTAGATACCAAAGAGATGTTATAGCTCCCTAAATCAAGACTTGTGAACCCAAAGAGTGATTCCCCTTGTGATCAAACACAAACTTCAATCCTCTGATGATCCAAAGATATGGATAAAATATCTTGAGATATGCAATAACTTTGAGCTTAAAAGATCCAGAGGTTTAGATGGTAAGATATTTATTGAGTAACTTGTCAATGCAATCAGCCTTCAAAGCTTGAGGAAGACTTGATAACCAAATTACTTTGATCCTAACACAATGTATGAATGCAATGCACAATGATGTTCATGATGAAACATAAGCCTAAATCAAGAGGGTAAATTTTGGGGTGCAACAGCTGCCCCTATTCAAATATCTTCAACATGATAAGTGATAAATGTGATAACTTTCGAGCGTTCAGGGTTGACGATGTTTGAATACGAAAGAACCCGAAAATTTACACTCTTGAAAGAAACGGAAACAAAAACTCCCAAGACATGCGTCAGAATGAAGCTGCAACGCAGGTTGAGACAGGACGAAAACAAGAGAAGGATAGGCGCAACTAGCCTTCCGGATAAATGTGCCAGGGCAAAACTGGGCTTCAAAAGGAAGGGGTGAGACAAAACTCAACCAACAGAGTATAGGCGCAACTAAGCTCTGCAACAGAAAACGTACGCGGGTGAGGAGACGAAACTTTGAGCACGACCCAAAGCAAAGTGGCTAGAGTGCGTGATTCTAGGAACACTTGCCAATCTCAACTAGGATAGACAGTATGAAGGAAATGAGAGAAACCCAGAAATGAGGAACAAAAGTGAGACAAAACTCGACTCAATAACCAGTTAGACGAAACTAAACCAGATGAGTACCTGGATGAGACTGGATTTCACGCACGGGTAACGAGGTGAAACTCGACCCAAAGCAAAGTGATGATAGTGCATGTTTCTCAGAGCACCTATTGGTCTCAGATCAATGGATAAATAGTGACGAAAACTGATAGGAGCATCCAAAGAACAAAGGAGACTAACTTCAAACCAGGGACGCAGTATGAATACTGCACTCGGTAAACGAACACCGCCAAAGAGTCCAAGGTAGGAAAGAAAAAACGAGATGAAACTCGACTCAATAACTAGTTAGGCGAAACTAAACTAGACGAGTACCAGGACGAAACTGGATTTCATGCACAAGGTGAAGAGACAAAACTCTGAGCTTAGCCCAAAGCAAGGATATTAGGACGTACACCTAAAAACCTGCTGAAAGCGAATATCAGAATGAAACTCGCATTCGAAAGGTGCATCAATAGAGATTGGAATGAATCGGAGAGGGTAGTGAAGACTAAACTCGAGAAGACTGTGCCAGGGAGAAACTAAACTACAGTCAAGAGTAGACACTTAAACAAAATATTGACGTCAGAAGGATATTGGTATGGGGTGTATAATGAGGACGAAGACCTCGTTGGGGATGAAATCCGAAGTATTAGCAAATCAATGGGGATGACGGAAATAATAATGGCTTATGTTCTGATGCATGTTTGAATTCTTTTTATATAGCGCAATGCTCTAGATAATGGAGATGCTACGCGTTTTGGTAGATGCAATGTAATGATGCATTTTTAAAAAAGTTCCACTAGGGAATGGCCAATTGAGAAGTCAATAATCAAGGAGTCAGCATCTGACCAGACTTGCAAAAATAAATTGCAAAATCCAAAGGAGAGGAGAAGATACGGGGAACCGCTAGAGGGGGAACCTCGAAGAGATGAAGCTTTGTGGAGAATAAAAGAAGGGCAACCAGTAGAAACGGGCCACAAACATTGAGAGGAGCTACAAAAATAAATTGCGAATTCCTAGGGAAGATCAGGTCGACACTGCAGCTTCCGGGAAGGGATGAAAACCTTTGCTGGGGGAACAAAGCTTTGCTGAGGAGGTGGGACTTTGCTGGGGAGATAGAACTTTGTTGAAGAAGATTTTATGTTGGAACGCAACCAATGGATAAATCATGCAGAAAGTTACAGTAACGACCTTACTTGGGAATAAGAGAAGATCTTTAACATAAAGATGCCCCGATCAACAGATCGGCTGGGAAATGAGAAGTCAAAGCGAGGGATCTCTATTGGCAATTTCATTGGGGAGTTGAAACTTCTTCAGAATGTGGGTTCCTACTTAACGACTCCGTTGGGGATAGGCGACATATCCAAACTCGAAGTCTTGGAACGAGGCTTTTTGAAAGAAAATCCCTGGAGTAATAAAACTTTGCTGCGGAAATGAAACTTTACCGGGGAAAGGAAACTTCACTAGGGAAACGAAACTTCTTAGGGGATAAGAAACTTCACAGGGAATAAGCAGAGTCCTAATTAAACATGGGCTCTGTCAAAACAGAAGAAGGCCGAACATTCCCTTCTTGACAATATTAAGCTCTTTACAGGTGTTCAACGTGTAAACTCTTTTGATGTCAAACAGTTGTTTTGCATACAGAAAAATATTTATTTAGAACGATAGACCTGATGCGATGATTATTTAAACCTTGGAGAACTTAACAAAGTGTCGCATCTCTGTTGTGAATGAATCACTGGCTAGAGTGCAAAAATGTTTTAAAACTTTTCTTCCCCTTTTTGAAAAATGAATCAAAATGCGAGCGATAAGATACCAACACGGCTATGCAACACATATTTGGGGCGTTTAGGAAATATTATCCTATTGTAGTATGCTTTCGAGTTAAACCCTTGTTTAAGTTAGGACTTTTAGAGGTTGTAACGTGGCCTGATTCAAGGTTCTTTTGAAAAAAGTTTTCAAGGCTCAAGTTATTTGGTGCCCACCCCCTTAGTGATATTCTCCTATCCTAAATTCAGTTGATTTATCACAAGCATTCATCTTTCAAAAGGATTTATAATGGTTGAGTGATCACGACAAATCCTCCAACATGATCGTCACTTAACTTCTGCTGCTTCGATTTTTTTTTGAACATTATTGTTCTTCCTTTGATGAAAATTTTATTTGAACAATCTCTCCCCCTTTTTTTACGGCTTTTTAGGCTCTTCTTTTCCCTAACTTTTGCCTGGATAAAATCTTTTGAATTTCCATTTTGGGAGTCCAGCGGGATGCCCTAACTTTTGCCTAAGCGACTTGTTTTCAAGTTTTGACTTAGCTGGGCTTTTTGTTTCTTTCTTATTCATACATTCCACTTTGAACAGGTCATTATGACTTTAGGTCTTTGAGATTTTTTACTCTTTCTTTTTTTTTTGAAGAAAAAAAATGCCCCATTCCTTGGTCGGTGAGGAATAGCCATTATTGTATCGATTCGATCTCGACCTCGGGACTTTGTGAGGAAATGAACATCGTAGTTTAGACATTTTTGATCTTATGATGTGAAAGATAAAGTGTGGTGATCCTCAAATGGGACATTCCTTCTGAAATTTGAATGCTTGGGCAAATCAAATGAACATCTACCCTGCCCCTGGTTTAAAAAAAAATTTATTATTATTTTTGAATGAAAAAAGAAACTCTTACTTCGAAGGCTCAGAGGGGTTAACGAGGGTCTAACTCCCTTATATCTCCGGTGTTTGGGGGTTGAAATAATGCATGTACATCATCAACGGGGTTCTACTTAAAAGCATACTACTACAGTCATTGTTTTTAGCTAAACTCCTTCCTCCACGTTCTTGGCCATGCAAAAGAAATGGCACAGTTGGTATCAAAATCCTATATGTAGACAATGCTAAAACAATCAATCAAAATGACACATGAGAGCGCGGAAAAGAAACGTAATAAAAGCCATTATGGGGAAGCAGTATCTCCAACCAAGTTCACTGGTCCCGCTGACCTTCCGTAATCTTGATATTACCCTGACCTATGATCTTTACCAACAGCCCGAAGCTGCGGAACAGAATGGCAAGGCAGACGCCAACAACGTGAAAGAGAGATTCATCAACCACAGAACCAAACATGCCCCTTGCGCAGGTCGTTGTTGTGTTTGTTATCCGTATTTCAAGTGATCAACTAACCATGACTTAGATTACCATATCCGTGTTAGGTCCACGAAGTTTATATGCTCATGCTTATAAAAAATATTGGACATTTTTGCAAACAAAATAGTAAAAAGGGGAGAAAAGAAAAGAATACGCATACTTAAAAGAAGATATTTTATTGATTTTGAGAAATCAACCTGTAAAAAAGGCATTTACATTTGGAAGCAAGCAATTACAAAATCAAAGCAAAATAGTGTTTACAAATGGCAATGTGAATGTGAACATCCATCAAGTCCCAACTCTGCTATGACTCTTATGACTCTCATCTTCATGCTTTCGGATAGATCAAACTTAGATTGGCTTCGAACTTATGCCAGGTGACAGAACGAAGGAAAGAAACAAAGGATTTCATGTTGAGCGTAGTCATTTGCTTTAAGTCCCTAACTTTTTCCTGAATCGCCCTTTCGGGTTTTCGATTTACCAAGACACCCTCTTTTTTGCCTAAACCACCCTTTCGGGTTTTCAGTTTAGCGGGTTTTTATTTTTTTTATGCAAAGTATTTTTTAACTACGTCAGCATTCACAGGGAGAGGGAAGTACTCTCCATCCATAGTCGTGAGCATCATCGCTCCTCTAGAGAAAACTTTTCTTACCACGAAAGGACCTTCATAGGTTGGAACCCACTTTCCCCTGGTATCTCCCTGGGGAAGAATTATCCTCTTGAGCACAAGGTCACCTAGTTTGTAACACTGAGGTTGTACCCTCTTGTCAAAAGCTTTTCTCATCCTTTGCTGATATACCTGACCATGACATACAACCGTCAACCTCTTCTCGTCAATAAGTTCCAACTAATCCAGCTGATTCTGAACCCATTCACTTTCATCCAGCTCAACATCTCTCATGACCCTAAGAGAAGGAATCTCGACGTCTACCAGCAATACTGCTTCCATGCCGTAGACCAAAGAAAATGGGGTATCCCCAGTCGAAGTTTGCACCGTGGTGCGATAACCATGCAAAGAGAAAGGCAACATCTCATGCCAATCTTTATAGGTTACCACCATCTTCTGCATAATTTTCTTGATATTTTTATTGGCCGCTTTGACAATGCCGTTTATCTTTGGTCTATATGGGGAAGAATTATGATGCTTGATTTTGAAGGACTCACAAAGCTCCTTCATCATTTTGTTGTTCAGATTAGACCCATTATCGGTAATGATCTTTTCAGGCACTTGGTAGCGACAGATAATATTGTGCTTAAAGAATCGAGTTACCACCTGCTTGGTGACATTGGCATAGGATGCAGCTTCGACCCATTTCGTAAAATAATCAATGGAAACCAGAATAAAATGGTGCCCGTTGGACGCAGTCGGTTCAATCTTGCCGATCATATCAAATCCCCACATCGCGAACGGCCAAGGGGAGGTCAAGACATTCAAAGGTACTGGCGGCACATTCACTTTGTCAGCATAGACTTGACATTTGTGGCAAACCCGTGCATGATTGTAACAGTCAGTCTCCATGGTGGACCAATAATAACCTGCTCGCAAAATCTTTTTAGCCATGGTGTGCCCATTGGAATGGGTCCCGGAATCACTTTCATGTATCTCTTCAATGATTCTAGCTGCTTCTTTCTTGTCAACACATCTGAGCAGTATACCATCATGATGCCTTATGTACAACACACCACCACTGAGAAAGAACTTGGCTGAGAATCTTCTCAAGAACTTCTTATCTGTGACGGATGCCTCTTCAGGGTACTCTTGTGTTTCCAAATACCGCTTAACATCATAAAACCAAGGATTACCATTTGGTTCCAATCTGGCCTCAAAACAGAAAGCTGGCTCACTCAAACTTCTGATAGTAATGGAAGGTGCCTCATTAGCCCACTTAACCTTAAACATGGAGGACAAAGTTGCCAATGCATCAGCCAGATTGTTTTCTTCTCTGGGAATGTGTTCAAACGTGATCTCTTCGAAGTACGGAACCAGCTTCATAACATGCTCACGATATGGAATTAGGTTCTGATGGAGAGTCTCTCAATCTCCATTAATCTGACTGATAACGATATTGGAATCCCCGTAAACTTTCAAAAATTTGATGCGCAGGTCGATCGCCGCTTCAATGCCATAAATGCAAGCCTCATATTCGGCCATGTTGTTAGTGCAATGGAAACAAATGCGAGCCGTGAAAGGAATATGGTATCCCTCAGGAGAAGTGATAATAGCTCTGACATTGTTGCCCATGGCATTAGAGGCACCATCAAAAACAAGCATCCAACGTGATCCCGGCTCGGGTCCTTCGTTTGGGTCTGGCATATTACAATCCCGAATATACACAATTTCCTCATCTGGAAAATCAAACTTCATCGGTTTATAATCGTTCAAGGGCTGATGAGCAAGATGGTCGGCCAGTACACTACCCTTAATTTCTTTTTGAGTAGTGTATTAGATATCATATTTAGTGAGTATCATCTGCCAACGGGCTACCCTGCCTGTAAGAGCTGGCTTCTCAAAAATGTACTTGATTGGATCCATTTTGGATATCAAGTAGGTGGTGTGAGTTAACATGTACTTCCTCAAACGTTTGGCGGCCCAGGAAAGCGTACAACAAGGCTTTTCCAGCAATGAGTACCTTGACTCGCATTCCGTAAACTTCTTACTCAAGTAGTAAATAACATGTTCTTTCTTCCCTGTCTCGTCGTGCTGACCGAGGACACAACCCATTGAGCTCTCTAACACGGTTAGATACATGATTAGTGGCCTTCCTTCCACTAGCGGCATGAGTATCGGAGGTTCCTGCAAATACTCCTTTATTTTGTCAAAGGCCTTCTGACAATCCTCATTCCACTTCACCATCTGACTTTTCTTCAACAACTCGAACATACGTTCACAGGTGGCTGTGAGATGAGAAATAAATCTGGAAATATAGTTTAACCTTCCCAAGAAGCCACGTACTTCCTTCTCTGTCCTTGGCTCAGGAATTTCCTGTATCGCTTTGACTTTGGTCGGGTCCACCTCGATACCTTTTTCACTTACAATAAATCCCAATAGCTTGCCAGATATCACCCCGAAGGTTCACTTATTCGGATTCAACCTTAGCAAGAACTGCCTCAGTCTCTCAAACAATTTTTCCAGATGAACAAGATGTTCCTCTTCCGTGTCATACTTAGCAATCATATCGTCTACATATACCTCAATATATTTGTGAATCAAGTCATGTAAGAGAGTGACCATGGAGGGCTGATATGTTGCCCCGACATTTTTCAAACCAAACGGCATCACTTTATAACAGAAGGTTCCCCAAGGCGTGATAAATGTTGTCTTCTCCATATCCTCTGGAGCCATCTTAATTTGATTGTAACCCAAAAAGCCATCCATGAACGAGAACACCTTGGAATGAGAAGTACTATCGACCAATACATCAATATGCGGAAGGCGGAAATCATCTTTAGGGCTGACCTTGTTTAAATCCCTATAATCCACGCACATCCTGACCTTACCATCTTTCTTGGGCACAGGCACAATATTTGCAATCCATGGCGAATAATTGACAACCTTTAAGAAATTTGCGTCCAACTGCTTCTGGACCTCCTCCTTAATCTTCTTGGACATCTCAGGATGAGTTCTTCGGAGCTTTTTCTTGACAGGAGAACAACCTTCTTTGAGTGGTAGTCGATGCACCACTATGTTTGTATCCAACCCAGGCATATCTTCATAAGACCAAGCGAAGATATCAGAATACTCACGGAGTAACTTGATCAATCTCGCCTTTATACTTTCTTCGAGATCGGCCCCTATCTTGACTTCTCTTCTTACCTCTTCTGAGCCAATATTCACCACCTCAATCGAATCCTGATTCGGCTGGATAACCTTCTCCTCTTGTTTCAACAGTCTTGCTAATTCCTCAGGAAGATCGCACTCCTCATATGCTTCTTCTTCAGCTTGATAAATAGGAGTATCAAAGTCATAATGAGCCATAGAAGAGTCGTTATCAATAGAATCAGTGGTGGAAGTGCATCTTCATGAATGACATTTTTGTGTTTTTTAGTGACAGTGTGTGAAAAGAGAAACATTGCCATAAAAAAGGAATGGAGCAAAATTTTGAATGCAAAAACGTCCTTTATTTCATGATAAACTTTGAAAAATAAACATGGTGGCCCTACACAAATGATTCAGTACGCCTTGGGCAGAGCGTAGGAATTATGATATGACAATAAAAGAAACAAGAAAATTACTCCTCAGCGCTTGAAACTTGGATAACATCCACAGAAGTCCAATTGTTGAGTGTCTGGCCTGGAATACTCGGACGAATCCAATTTTTGATATTGTAGCCATCAACCCTATCTTTGCCAACTTCATTGACGTGTCCTTCTTGAGTAGCACAAGGACGGGAAAACTTCACAAGAGTAGATAAACTAGATGCTCTGGGAGATGCACTCTGCTGACCTGGGCTAAAACCAAGACCAAATTTATCAAATTTCGGAGTAACGTCCAGCACCTGACCCTAACCTTTAGGGTTACCACCTTCCACTACAGCTTTTGCATCTTTGAGAGAAGACATAACAGTTTCCGATTTCCTTTTCTGCTCTAGAGGAGGAAGATTGACAGCATGAACTGTCTCAAATGCCTGGAACAGCGTTTCATGTATCTCACCTTCAACTTTGACATAGCGGAACGATGTCAAATGACTCATGATGTACTCTTCCTCACCGCACACAGTTATCACCTTTCCCTCTGCAGGATACTTGAGTTTCTGATGAAGAGTAGAAGTGACTGCTCTTGCTCTATGAATCCACGGCCTCCCCAACAAGCAACAATATGTTGGCTGTATATCCATCACAAAAAATGTAGCTGTGAAGGTGCGAGGGCCAACCTTGATTGGTAGCTCCACCTCCCCAAGTACTGACCTTCGAGACCCATCAAACGCCTTCACCATCAAATTGCTAGGGCGCAACTCTAGTCCAGAATAATCAATCTTCATCAATACTGACTTGGGAAATACATTTAAAGATGATCCTGTGTCTACCAAAACCCGGGATAAAGTAGTGCCTCTGCACTCTATTGAAATATACAACACTTTTTTATGGTCTGGTCCCTCTGGAGGAAAATCAAAATCGGTGAAGCCCAAACCATTCCCGACAGATATATTAGCACATACATTCTCGAACTGATTGACTGTTATCTCATGTGGCACGAACGCATTCTTTAACAACTTCATCAAATCATTTCTGTGAGGTTCTGAATAAATCAACAGAGACAAGATAGACATCTTAGAAGGAGTATGGCTCATATGATCAATTATGCTATAATCACTCTTTCTAATGATTCACGTTAACTATTCAATCTCATCGGGAACTGAAGAAGCTTCTGGTATAGGTATTTATTAAGTCACATTGGCTGGCGTAACCCTTGGATTACCCATCATTACCTGTTGTTTTTCCTTTTCTCTTACGGAAGCATCAACCGCATCTTGCACATTGGAAGGACCAAATACTCTCCCGCTTCTAGTCATTCGACCCACACCAGAAAAGTTATGGACTTCCTCTTCATCACCTTCAACACGTTCTTTCTCAGACAAACGAGCATTAACCTCCCACTTTACCCCATGGTAATAAACATCGGTGTCATAATGCCATGGGATAGCCTCCTCACTGGTGTACGGCATGGGACCAGGTACTGTAATCATCAGAGGGGTGCCCTTGATGGGGAAGGAATGCGCGCAGGGGTGTAAGGAATAGATATTACAGTGACATTCTCTTTAGTAACCTTGCGGTAGCTCAATTTTCTATCAAACTGTAGGAAACCCTCCTTTATCATCAACTGGATACCAGCTTTTAAATCATCACAGCCTTTTGGTTGCTCTCTACACTTGGCATACTCTGAAGTACAACCCGGGAAAATAGAATTGTCAAGCAAATACCTCTTAACATAGCTCAACGGAGTAGTTACTTGTTCCACATTCATGATCAAGTTCAACATTTCACCTTTATCATCAATCATGTTAACAACACCCCCTCCATGCCTAGGCATTGGGTTCTGAGTAACATTCGGACCAGTCACTGGAGTAAACTCAATTGCCTTAGCATCTACCAAGTCTTGTACCTTTCACTTCAACGCAAAACAATTGTCAGTAGAATGACCAACTACTGCCGAATGGAATTCGCACCTTGCATTAGCATCATAGTTAACATGGAGTCTTGCGGGTGGCGGTGGAATATTTCTCAAAATGATCAACTTCAAATCAAGCAGGTGGTGGAGCGCTTCAGTAAGAGTTATTGGAAAGGGATCAAACTTCCTTGGCTGTCTCGGCTGTTGGTTATTATATTGACGGGGAGTATCTTGCTACCTTTGTTGCTGAGGCACTGTATTCGGTCTCTGCTGCGGAGGAGCATTAACAGGAATAGAAACAGCATTGATTTGTTGGTGCTGACGATCCTCTCTTCGTCCCCTATAAGAGTAAACCGCGCTTGCATCGCCTTCCTTTTTCTTAGGGTAAGTGTTGAATGGTTTCTTATTGCCTCCTGATGAGCCACCAGAACCTCCAATCTGAATTTTCCCCAATTTCAAACCCACTTCAATTCTTTCACCAGCCATAACCAAGTCTGCAAATCCTGCCGAAGTACTTCCTATCATGTGCTCATAGAATGGCCCTTGCAGGATACTCATAAACATATCAATGAGCTCTATCTCCATGAGTGGAGGTTGAACCCTCGCAGCCAACTCACACCACTTCTGAGTGTACTCCTTGAAAGATTCTTTTGGTCCTTGTGACATATTCTGTAACTGAGTGCGATTAGGTGCCATATCCACATTGTACTGATAATGTTTGACAAAAGCCCGAGCAAGATCATTCCAGCAGCGAATATGAGTTTTCTCTAATTTCATGTACCATTCCAGGGATGCCCCAGATAGGCTATCCTGGAAGAAGTGAATCAAAATCCCCTGAAATAAGTAGTTGCGTGAGTGATAGGACACGAAGTTCCGTTGTACTTTTCAAATGTAGGAGGCTTGAACTTTGGAGACACTTTCACCCCAGACACCAACCCGAGATCATTAGAATCCATACCAAGGACTCCTTGCCCTTCCACAGCCTTCAGACGCTCTTCCAACAACAGATATTTCATATCCTCAATCTGAACCCCCGGCTCTGAACGCCGAACAGAAAACTGATCTTCATCCTGGTCAAAGTCAAAATCCTACTCCTGATAGTTCCTTACACCGCCCTTATTAACCCTTCTGTTTCCCACAAGACGAGGTCCTGGAGACGGAGGAAACTACCTTATGTTGCGCACGAAAGGGTTTCCCGGCATCCCATGAAAATATCCAGCAGGCTGATCTTGCACATCCCCCAATCCTACAAAAATGTCCTGATAGAGCCCTTGACTTACATCATCCCCTAAATAGTGGCGCTGGTTGTTGACAATGGCAGCTAATTCCTCCTGTCGGCGATTTACATTGGTGATGACCTCCATGAACTGAGTCATCTGAGTAGCCATCTGGGCCCTCATTTCAGCGAGTTCCGCTTGAACCTGTTCCATTTGTCTTGGCAAATTGTTTCTGGTGGAATACCGATGAGTAGTCGTCTTGAATTCTGAATAAGAAAAGCAGCAGAATAAGAAAACCGTCTTGAGATAACCTATAATGTTATGAAATGCATGATGTGCATGATATGTTTGTCATTTCCAAGTATCCAAGAGTCCTTTTATTCATCAGTCACGGCGTGCGACCATACAATCAAAAGAGAAAGGGTAATAAGATGAACATTTCAACTATTTATAAATAAAAGAAACGATGTCCAAGTGACTTTGGACATTTTAAGAGTAAAATGATAAACAACTAAATACATGTCTTAACAATAAAGCAAAAAAAACTGAATAATAACAACAATCAATTGGCCCCTTCCAACAATTCTAGGGGTGACCAAATACACCAAGAGTAAATAACAGGACTAAATCTCTGGAACTAAACATGCTTCAAGATGTTGACAGTACTCTTCAAGCCTAGCTTTCTCCTTCAAAAGTTGAGATACGACTATTTTACTCTCTTGGAACCGATCTTCCGCAACACGCTTCTGGGCTACCTCCTTCTTAAGCTGAGCATCTTTGTCTTTGAGTTGTTTCTCTAAGTTCTGAATCTTCTTCCTATAGCTATTCTCAGATACTTGCAATTTCTGACACTCTTGATGAGTCTTACTCAACTCTTCTTCCATTTCAGCGTGAGACCTCTTCCTAAAATTGGTTGCATCAGAAGTTTCCTCTTGAGCTTCCTTGAGTTTGCGAGCTAAGTCGGCCCTTTCTCGATCTGCCCAATAAAGTTTCATCCCCGCCTTACGGTCTTTTGCACGAAGCTGAATATTCTCAACATGAACCTGGGTGAACATCTCGGTAGGCACCGTGTTACTTAGAACAACAAGAGGTTGCTCGTATAGAGGAGCCAACCTTGCAAATGGTAACCGTAAAATCTTGACCCTGGCTTTAACCCACTCCAGGTAAGGAACCCTAGGGATATGAACCTTCTTGTCCAAAGTAGTCATATCCTTCCTGTGAATTCCATTCCAAGCACTTGTCACTCTTTTCAACATCTCAGGATCACTTCCTCTAGCGAAATACACTGATTCAGACACCTCCTCAACCTTTGGTGGTCCATCCATTGCATATCCCAATTGAGGGTAAGCAAGCACAGGATTATAGTTGATACACCCCTTAGTTCCTATGAGGGGAACATTAGAGAAGCCTCCGCAGTTAGTGACGATACTTCGCACTTCCCCCATGTCATAATTCCACCGGATATCAAATGAAGTAAGGTTAACAAGCCTTGATGACCATCAGAGAGAAAGCCTGGTATCCATGAAAGGGCCACTTACTGGTAGATGCAACTTAAGCCATTAATACAGCATCGAATGGCATAAACTCACATTACCACCTTTTCCATGTCTGGAATGAATGGTGTAAAGAGTATCTGCCAAGAGTGTCGGTATCGGGTTCTTGTTTCTAAAAACACATATGGCCGTCAGATCCACAAAATTTCTCTTGCAAGGGAAAAGGACGATCTTGTATATCATGAGAGCGAACAGAGAACTGAAGTCACTGCAATTGCCTTTCTTTGCCCGGTCTTCCGCTTTCTTCACCAAGAAATCCAAATAAAACCCTGTAGTATCCTCACTTGATTTCCAATTGTCTTTCACCTCTTTCTAACTTAAACGAAGAATTTCAGCAACAACTTCGAGCTTCGGCTTTTCCGGCACTTGGACAAAAGGAACCTCATTGGACAGCTTGATATTAAGCAGGTACGCGTACTCTTCTAAGGTGGGAACCAATTGATAATCTTAAAAAGTAAAGCACCATAATTCTTTGTCATGGAACTGGAGGAGAGTGATCAAAGCCATCGGGTCAATTGGAGTGTTAAGGACTAGTAACAAGTTGCCATGATTTTTGTTGAAATTATTCAGAACATCACCCTTCAGATAAGAACTCAACCTCTTCAACTCTGACACATAAATGGTAGGAATATGATTAGAGAAAGTATGCCTAGTGAGCTCTTTAACACAAACTGAATCAAACTCAACTAGAGGGAGACCAGCCATTTCTGATGGAAATAAGACTCTTGAATGTCCCTGGAAAATGACATGCGCATGTTAGTTATTTTTTTTACATCATTTTTTAGAAATAAATATGCTATGATGCAATATGACAGGATCAAAGTTCACACTGGATCGTGGCTGGACCATTACAGAACAACACCGCTCAAAATCGAAAGAGAATCTCGATGCTTCAAAACTATCATGGGAACCTGAGTCACCTTTGCAAATTAAAGTCACCAACAGTACCTGTACCAGTAAGAAAAGTTTTCCCGCCCCTCTCACGAGTGTATTCTAGGTCAAGGTAAGGTTAAAAGCCAAATCATAGTACGAGATCTCGAATGTCGGTATCATTATACGATGACGCCTATCCAAAATACCTCTGAAGTCATGGATCTCATGGTCAGGTCTACAAAACATCCGCCTCGTAGCTGCCATGGCCACTCTATTCCTAGTTCATATGGAATTCACTCATAGCCTGGGTATGAGGCCTTTAACCTCATGGAACAACCCACCCATCAAGAAATCCAGAATCCAAACAGTCCAGCCAAATCCAGTATGCAGAAAGTAAAGCGCACATAAGATGCAATGCAAACAGATAAATATGCAAAGCGGTAAAATAAACACCCAAAAAGAAAACAAACAAGAGCTAGGATCAACTCCGGGATGGACCAGCAAAAGGTCAATCTGTCCCCGGCTGAACCTATGCGGCCGGAACCTGTCATCTGGATGTTAATGAAACATCAATGAAGTCGCCACCGAACGTCTTTTATTCTACCGAAAGGGAAAGGTAAACATCGAGAAAACCTGAAAAAGGAAGAAATCATGGTCTTTCGACCGAGAGATCGGGTAAGGGAGTCTGTTATGCAAGGGGAAGGTGTTAGCACCCCACACGCCCGTAGTACTCTACGGTATCCACTCTTGTTGTCTAATCTAATGGGTGTGGTCAAATCCTATGTCTACGGCTTAAAGCTAAAAAAAGGGAATGCATGTGAGAAAAAGAAAACAATTTAGGGAAAATAAAAGTTGTGCTCGATTGGGCCCTACCCCTTTGCCTACGTATCCCTTTTAAGGAATCAGAGTAGCCGTAGTTCGGCTTATATGTTTTGGTTGGTTTGTGTTTTTTAATTAAGACAAACAGAAATAAACAAGATGGCAAAACATCGAATGAAACAAAAAACAAATGAGATGGTCAAACATAGACTAAATAATAACAAAGTAACATGTCAAAGATGGCGAGACATTAAATGATAAAGCATCACACCTAACAATGACATTGAGGCTCAAAGTAGGATAACAAACATGTGCAATGGCGAAACATTGGTTTCAAAAAAATGTGCGATGGTGAAATATCGGCTAAAAGGTAATAAGATATCATGGCAAAGGTGGCGAAACATCAATAAAATAGATGACAAAACATCACACCTAACAATGATATTGGGACAGTAGGATAAAAAACATGTGTGATGGCGAAACATCGGCTTCAAACAAATATGCGATGGCGAAACATCGACTAAAAGGTAAAAAAGACAAAGTAAAATTTGTTTGTATCTTTTACTTTGGAGATGGATTTGAGTTCATTAGAGGTGTCTTATGATTTTCCAAGAAAACAAATTTTGTTTTAAGATGCAAAATGCAAAGAAAGGAAAAAACTACTAAGGGGAACTAGCCTAGAACTATCCCTAGCGTTATCATACAATGGTTGATCCTAAGGTTGAGGATAAAGGGAAAATCCTACCCTAATTTACATGTTAAAGAGGCTTAACAAAACTATCCTATAGGGAACATGCAAAGAGAGCGAAGTCGTGATCTCAATTTCTAAATTGAGTGACTCATCGATCAACAATTAAAGAAGAAAAGCAATAAACATCCTATAGGAAACATGCAATGAGAGAGAAGTCGTGATCTCAAATTCTAAATTGAGTGACTCATCGATCAACAATTAAAGAAGAAAAGCAATAAACATCCTATAGGGAACATGCACTGAGAGCGAAGTCGTGATCTCAATTTCTAAATTGAGTGACTCATCGATCAAAAGCAAATACAACACATGCATCAGACAAAAACCAGAGGGCCTCCTGACATATATCAGCAACAGAGGTCCCATCATGCCATCAACGAATTATGCAAAATGAAAATGGAAGGAAGGAAATAGTGCAATACCAAACGGATAACTATCCGTAGCAATTGAGCAAGAATAAAAAGAAACCCAGAGAACTTCAAGCAAGCTGGCATCAGTAGAAAAATCAAGTCAGAAATTACGCCATAAGGATGTGAGTAATGTGATTATCAGATATGAACAGATCCCATGGGCAATGTGTAACATTCACAATCAAATGTATGTATATCCTGCATAAACCATCAAACATGCCAAGCACAAAAAATAATGCCAGTATAATAAATTGTGTTCCACAAATAAAGTGAAACACAAAAGCCTCAAGCCAAAAGTGGAAACTTTCTAAGAGTACCTCGCATATTTAACAACCAAGTTAGTATTTTATATGGTGAAAAAGTGAGAACAATATGGTAGCAATTGTCAAACATTAGACATGATAGGCAAGAGGAAGCAAGCATATGCACAGATTAGGTCAAAAGAATCAGAGGAATGTTGCTCCTTTCTATCACCATATTGAATTGACAATTGAATATCAATCAAGGATCATAAGAGCTTGAGAATAATATGAACAAAGACCATGAAGGTCAGTAGCAAACACATTTTAATCATGCACAATTAATTCAATCACAACTTCATGAACACAATAGGAGATGAAACCTACCTAATGCATTAAATGGTTCAAAACATTCAAGCATGAGGCTCCTAAGTGAAATGGCTTGAGCTAACATGGACAATCAGAATCAACGTGATCATTAGGTTCCCAACTATAGGCCTTACTCAAGTTCATTGGCCATCAAACAAATTGCAATAAGACATGCAAACATTATTGGGTACCTTCACTTTAAAATTACATCAAAAATAGAAATAAAGATCTATAATTCAAACCAAAAAAGTATTAGTTTCTTTGAAAGGTATGGAAGTCGGAATGAAAGCCCTTAGTTCATGAATGATTGGGGAGGAGGCCAAATGAAGTTCAAAGTTCAAGACTAGTTGGCAAAACAACCAAACTAGGCAAGTTTTCAAAATTATTTGTGGAAAAATATCAAACCAAGTCAAATAATTCAAGAAAAATGGTTTTCAAATCCCCAACACATCCATGAACTATAAACAAGACCTGAATTCCCAATAAAGTCCAAGGCACAAGGGTTTTGAACATGAAACTTGCACCATAAGCAACAAAACCCTAGATTTTGACTTTTAATCCTAAATATTAATTAAATAGGATAAGAACCCAAACAAATTAAACCAAGGCCAAAATAATCACCAAGGAACCTTAAATGTCAGGAAATATATTTTTTCATATTTTTTTGAATTAGGAAAAGTCAAGAAAGAAATTAATATTCAAACAATTATGTATTTAACAAATATTCACATATCAAAATAATATTTAAATCAAAAATTCTGAAAAATGGCCAACCAAAATTATATTCCAATATTAGGGATAAAAACACACATCCCTGAATTTTTGTGAATTTTTTGAATTAAAGGAAATTATTAAAATAAAAAATAATCAAACAATTAATAATTGAATTACTATTTAAGGGCAGAAAAATGCAAACCCTAACCAAAAATCAAGAAAAGGTCAAAATAAAAATATATATAGATTCTATGATTAAAAAAAAGATTACATGATTTTTTTAGAATTTTTGATTAAGGGAATATTAAATTAAAAATCAAACAAAACAAATATTACAAATAACCTTTGAATTTAAACTTTAAATCAAAAATAAGAAAAAAAGATGAACCAAAATCAGAATCAATTTTTACATTATTTTGTCAGTTTAGAATATTTTTTGTGGAATTTTTGGATCAAAGAAATATTAAAATAAAAATTATCTTCAAATAATCAATTAATCAAACCTATGAATTTTTTTAACCAATCAAATTATTTTAAAAAAATCCAAAAAAAATATGACAAATACTAGAAAATAATATTGACCTATGGTAATTTATTTGTGATTTTTGAAATTTTTTTGATCAGAAAACAAAATTAAACAAAATGTCAAATAAAACAAAAATTCAAATGAGACAAAAATTCAAACGGACCAATCACGCATTGCCACCACATCATCTTCAACCTTTGGACATCAAAAACGCGCACAACATTCAGGTTTAGGGCTCACTTTCAGATCAACATAACATACTCAATTTCGCACCATTTTTCAGGAAATCAAGGGCAATTTAAAGCTAGCATGGCAAGGAATCCATAGCAATTCGAATTAAACAACATCCTCAAGTATAGATCCAGTATGAATCTCATGAAAACTCAAGAAAACCTTATGTACGCAAAGTTTCAGAAACTTCAAATCATGATTCAAGCTCAAATCAAACACAAAGTATACATCAGACCTATTTGTCTGGCCAGCTAATACACCATGGATATTAAATAATTCATCTAATCATGCTAAACAAGGCAAATCGAAGTTCAAAGATCTCACCTCAAAGCGAAACTGGAAACTTTGATTCCTTACTTCCAGAAGCTAACAAACTCCATGGTCTTGATCTATAGACTTCAAAGAATATGAATCCATTGGAAATTGGATGAATGCGCGAAGAAGATGAGAGAATTGAAGAAAACTTCAGTAACAGCAAATAAAGTTCAGATCCAGTTTTGTGATGAATGAAGCGCGTCCCCTGTGAAATGAGGCTTGCAATGCATTATATAGTGTGAGTAGAGAAGGTTAGAAGAGGAAATTGATCCTCAAAACTGTTTAGGGGCAAGTTTGGAAGATTTGGCCAAAAGATGGATGCACATAGGTCTCAGCTGTTTGCTCGTGTGTTTTTTCATTTTCATTGCATTTTATGAGCTAAATAACCTCAGAATAGATCCTCAAAGGGCCAAGTCATGATCATTTCAAATGAGAGTTGTATGGATCAATTTGCTAGATTGGGCAAGTTCATCATTTTGTAACCAAGCAAACTCTAATGGTCCATGGAGCACGAAACTGCTGGCATTATGGGCCTTAGCAGGTCATAAATAAGTCATGGACTGGATTAGGACTAAAGAGAATGGCTGGAACCCAAGTTTCCATGAATTGGTTATTTTGCACTTTCGCCAAATTTTAATAAAATGCTCCAAAGTTCCAAGACTCATAACTTGCTCATACTTTTGAATTTTGGCACAAATGAGCAAAATTTTGTAAGGTCTTTAAAAGATCTAAAATCCCCTAGTTTTGAGTTTTTTCAATTGAGTTCATTAAGGTCCTCAAAATTTGGCTTGAAATTCACTATTTTTAGAAAATGACCCATAATTTTGTGACTTCAAAAGGTCATAACTCTTGATTCCTTGCCAATTTGGACATGAGACCAAAAGGAGGTGAAAGATCATTCTCTTAGCTTTCCAAGAATATTTCATTTGCATCTTCTTGATCAAGGATGAATAAAATATGGTTTTTTAGAAATTAGGTCTTTATTTTCCAAAATTAGTAACTTTTAGGGTTTCTTCAAGAATAAGTTTCAACCCAAACTTCAATATCTTTGATCCAATGACCAAAATGGACTTGAAATATGAAAATTACATCCTTGAATTGATGGTTGGCCAAAAATTCACTTGGTCAACCTTGACTTTGACTGATTTTGACCAAAATGACCATTTTGCCCCTCTGAATCAATTGATCCACTTTCCTTCAAAATTGATGATCAAAACTTCAAACATATGATCTTACAAACATATAAAGGCCATGTGCAAAGTTTCACTTCAAAATTCTCAAGAAATCTTGATGAAATCCCAAACCCTAGTTTTGTTCAACACATTAGGAGACTAATGAATCATCTTCAAAACTTCAAATCCTCTGGGCATCCTGACCAATTTCTTGTGCAAAGGCCCCTTAGATACCAAAGATATGTTATAGCTCCCTAAATCAAGACTTGTATATTGGCCAATAGTCTTACCCAAACAAAACCCTAATTTGACTGGTGAACCCAAAGAGTGATTCCCCTTGTGATCAAACACAAACTTCAATCCTCTGATGATCCAAAGAGATGGATAAAATATCTTGAGATATGCAATAACCTTTGAGCTTAAAAGATCCAGAGGTTTGGATGGTAAGATATTTCTTGAGTAACTTGTCAATGCAATCAGCCTTCAAAGCTTGAGGAAGACTTGATAACCAAAGTACTTTGATCCTAACACAATGTATGAATTCAATGCACAATGATGTTCATGATGAAACATAAGCCTAAATCAAGAGGGTAAATTTTGGGGTGAAACAATAACTGAAACCAGCCAGGACAACTATCTTAGCGACTGACAGAAACAAGTTCCAGATTAATACCTGAAACCAGACATGAAAACTATCTTTGGACGACTAATTGTAGATTAATACCTGAAACCAGACAGGAAAACTATCTACATGAGAAGATTGAAGATTAATACCCGAAACCAGACGGGAAAACTATCTTTCTTTCTAAAGTAAGAGATTAATACTTGAAACCATCCAAGATAACTATCTCAGCGACCGACAGAAACAAGTTCTAGATTAATACCTAAAACAAGACATGACAACTATTTATGGACGACTAATTGTAGATTAATACCTGAAACTAGACAGGAAAACTATCTACATGAGAAGAATGGAGATTAATACCCGAAACCAGATGGAAAAAATATCTTCCTTTCTAAAGTCAGAGATTAATACCTGAAACCAGCCACGACAACCTCACAGTGACCGACAGAAACAAGTTCTATATTAATACCTGAAACCAGACAGGACAACTATCTGTGGACGACTAATTGTAGATTAATACCTGAAACCAGACAGGAAAGCTATCTGCATGAGCAGATTGAAGATTAATACCTGTAACCAGACGGGAAAACTATCTTTCTTTCTATGATCAAAGATTAATACCTGAAACCAGCTAGGACAACTATCTCAGCAACCGACAGAAACAAGTTCCAGATTAATACCTGAAACCAGATAGAACAACTATTTATGGACGACTAATTATAGATTAATACTTGAAACCAGACATGAAAACTATCTACATGAGAAGATTGAAGATTAATACCTGAAACCAGACGAGAAAACTATCTTTATTTCTAAGATCAGAGATTAATACCTGAAACCAGACAGGACAACTATCTCAACGACTGACAAAAGCAAGTTTAGAATAATGCCTGAAACAAGACAGGACAACTATCTGTGAATGACTGATTGTAGATTAATACCTTAAACCAGACAGGAAAACTATCTACATGACCAGATGAAGCAACCTTACACGAGTTCCTTCTCATGATCTCCAGATTCAGTCTAACACGGACTCATCCTGAAGCAATATTACACGGATTCCTTCTCAATCTCCAGATGCAGTCTAACACGGATTCATACTGAAGCAATCTTACACGGATTCCTTCTGAGTTTCCAGATGCAGTCTAATACGGACTCAGCCTGAAGCAGCCTTACACAGGCTCCTTCTAATACATTTTCAAGTAACAGTTAACTTCATCCTCTCCAGCAAGTTACTGTGAAGCTTGGATTTCAACCAGAAAACAACAAACTTTCATCTCTCCAGTCCAAAGATAACTCCTCAGTAGAGCCATGGACAACTGATGTTCCTACACTCTATTCTCCATAGATTTTTCCTAAGGTGGGAAAACAACATAAATCAACCTTCCCCTGTGGACTCCTCCTTAGACAGCAGGAACAAGAATTCCCCACAAAGGGACCTCTTATGAAGTCAGCACCTATGTTGGATGGCATCTTTAAGCCCATCTCCGATAACTCTTAGTCATCTTCTCCAAATGGCATCTTTAAGCCCATTCCCTACACAGTCAATCATCACATCATGCGAGCGTAAATTTCTGGGCACTCTAGTGTTCAATCATCTTACACCTTCAGATCACGAAAGGCAAACAAGCGAATCTAAATCTTTAGGTCTAAGAAGATTGAACAGGGGCAGCTGTTGTACCCCAAAATTTGCCCTCTCATTTTTTCCAAGATCTTCCCTTTGCATGGTGGTTACAAACACTTGCTTAGAGAAAATATAATTTTTTTTTAAAGATAATCAAGTGTCTTTCGATTGGCATATGAACAAGGTATTTCGATTGGGCGTTTGGCACTCTTCGATCATGCTTTGATTAGTAAGCTTTGATTGGGTATTTGGCACCCTTCGAGCAAGCTTTGACCCATAAGTATCATTCCAGCATTGACCTCTGTGTGTGCCTTCAGTGCACTAGGCAAATACTCCCTCTGTGTGTGCCTTCAATGCACAAGGAAAGAACCTCCTACAAGTTTTCTCCGATTCACCAATTGTGGACTCCTGCATGCAAGATTTGTTTAGGAAAATGCTTATTCAGACCTGACTTCGATCCACAAGGCAAAGGTATCTTCATGCTTGCCTTTGATCAACTAGGAAAAAGCTTCCTCATGCTTTCCTTGGATTCACAAGGCAATGGCCAATCAACTTGCCTTCGATCTACAAGGCAAAAGGCACCTTTCACTAGTCTTCGATTCACAAGACAAAAGGATGCCTCAGACTTGCCTTCGATCCACAAGGCCAAGGCCCATTCAACTTGCCTCTGTGTTTGTTTTAGACCCACAATAAAATGGCTTCCTCTGGGCTTGCCTACAATGCACAGGGCAATGGTTTCCCTTCATGCTAGCACCCATAGAGTAGTGGCTTTCTTTCATATGTGCTTCGATTCATTAAGCGGTTAGCTTTCCATATTTTGACACCTAGTAAGGTCCATTTGAAGGACACATCAATGGTGCCTTCGAAGGATATACACGTGGTCCATTTGAAGAATACATATTTGTAGGAAATAAGCTTGTTTTTTCCTTTTGATGAGTATTAGTTCAAGATGCTTGACTTCAGTGCACAAGGCAAAGGCTTCCTCTTCTACTGGCCTTTGATTCACCAAGCAAAGATTTCCTCTTCATGCCTGCCTTCGTTTCACAAGCACAGGATTGCCACATTATGAGCACACATGGGTGGCCCATTCAAAGAATGCACAAGGCATACACGGGGGCTATTCGAAAGACACACAAAAGGGCCATTTGAAGGATGTACAAGTGTTCCATTCGAAAGAGACATATAATTATTGACAATAAGTTTGTATTATGATGAGCCTTGGTCCAAGTTACTTGCTGGACCAAAAGCCAACGTGTTTCCAAGCCCGAGCCTCCTGCACAAGTACATTCATGTCAAAGGAAGTTTCGACTGGCCAGAATGAAGTCTTTCAATTAGGCTAGTTGGGTAGTTTCAGAGCCAATCGAAGAACAAGGCAAATAGGGACTCAATCGAAAAGGCCACCATGATGAGGCTTGGATCCATTCGAAGGAGGAAACTCAGGGCCAATTGAAGACCAAGGCTTGATGGCATTCGAAGGAGCCAAACATGTCCAGGTTCATCCCAAGACCCAAAAGGGTAGGAATCCCTCAAAAATGGCAATATTTTAATGTGTCTGATTTTGCCTTCAAAGACTAGTTAATGGTTGTCCCTTGCCATTTCGATGCATATCACATCCCTATAAATACAAGCCTAAGGATACATTGTCAGGGACGGAGAAAAAACCATAAAAAAGAAAGAAACACTCTTGCCACACTCACACCACCAGGAAGACGCTGCATCACACACAATACATATTACCAATCGAAGCTGCAGGCTGACCGCCCATAAAAACATTTTGGCCTATATACGCATCAGCCAGGCGAAAACCTTGCCTCCAGGTACACATACATTGCCCCATACGAGCCACACGAAGACTGCAAGAAATACACCAAAGCTGCAAAAATTGAAGCACACTTTGCAAACCATCTTCATCCAAGACAAAGCATCCCATTGGTAATAAACCTTCGATCTTAAATCCATCTCATGTGTAATTTAATTTTGATTGTTGCGTGACGTTTGTGATTGTTAAGTAACAAGATACTTTTATTAAGGCGTGTGAAACAGATTCCTTCGAATCTCAATCCATGCATCCCTGTCCTTTTGGCTTCTGCAGCACACATGTGATTTCGAATTATATATATATATATATATATATATATATATATATATATATATATATATATATATATATATATATATATATATATATATATATATATATATATATATATATATATATATATATATATATATATATATATGATTCGTTGGCTAATGGAATGTTATGTTTTTATTTGTACTAACGATTGACCAATAGCTCAGATGGTAAAAGGGAATATATGCAATTGAAAGGACATGGGTTTGATCCTAAGTCATGTATTATGTTTTTCTAACATGGCATATGCAGATCCAGTACTAGAAGGTCCTACGCATGCTCACCATACACCATCAATTCCATGTCATCAGATGCATATCTGATCCAGATCCAACGCCCTGAGCACACAGCCTCACCATGGACTCTCCTAGGGACCTCTCTACTGAATCCAAGGGCAGATCTGGGCTTCTCCCAATTGGGCCCAGCGAATTTCACTTCATACCCCCTTTACTTATTTTTATATTAGGCCCTTTACTTCTTTTGCTATTAGGACGGTTATATTTTTGTTTTGTCTTTATTATCTACTTCTTTTAACTTTGTTTAATTTTGCTTAATCAGTAAAAACAAATAAAATCACAAAAAATATAAGGTTGTAAATAAATTAATTAGTCATTTTAATCTTTTCTTTAAATTAAAATTAAGTAAACTTAGGTTTTGTTTTCTTTTAAAAAAACAAATAAAAGATTTCCTTTCATTTAGGACTTAGACGTTATTTTCAATTCGCGTACATTTATTTATTTTCGCACTTTTCATATTATTGTAATTGCATATGGGATGTAATAGAATTAATTAGGATTACTTTACCGCTTTCCTTTATTTTTCCAAAATTTTGGACTTGTAATAATCCCCTCCCCGAAGCCTTGTAATAGCGTAGATTTAAATTCCCGCACTTTAAATCCCTGTACATATTAACTATTAGATGTTTGTTAATAGGATTGCATGATAATACTAATAATCAAATGCTAGCAAACCTAACACGAAAGACAAAAATAACTGAATACAACACACTTGTACATATACACCTATAGGGTACTCCCACTTTGGTTGCCTTTAGAATATAAAAGAGTCATGTCTCTCGAAAGTAAGGACGCTTTAGCAAAGACCCTCGAATCAAAAGATCATAGTCTGTCGATGACCCTTCGGTGTTTCCTTACTGTAAATGATCTAGTCCCTTAAACAAAATTGCTAAAGCGTCTCTATATGTTGCCTTTATGATTGTACGATGACCAACGAATGTCCCTCATACATCCAAACGACTATGGCTACCTACTCACTAATAGTAGGCCGGTCTTGTCTAAAGGAAAGGAGGAAAAGAATAAACCCTTTCGAGTAAAAGTAGATAGTTCCTAGATGCTTGCTCAAACAAACTTTTTACACCTACACAAAAAAAAATTTTCAAAACATTTTCAAACGTTTTATCAACACTCTTGAGGACTGATACAAGGGTTATCATAAAGAAAACTACCGCACTAAGGCATTTTAAAAAATACTTTTCAAAACACACAAAGCACAAGGTATTTTCAAAATGAGCAAAGAATCTAAGAGCCCGTAGAAAATTATGGATGGAAAGGGTGTTATTATCTTCCCTTTCCATAATCTACCCCCCTTACTCAAAAAACTCTCGAAAGGTCTTTTCTGTTCTTTTCACCCTTTCCTTTGTTGGATAAAAGAAAACTTGATTGTGACTCTTGCTTACCGCAACATTTGAGAACACAAACGCAAAACCAGTATAACATTCAGTTCTCCCACCGTATCACAGTACCCCCCCCCCCTTTATTACTTAACAACAGAAAACCTTTAATGGCCCTTCTTATATAATTAAAATATTTCCTTTCTTTAGAAATAGCTTCTAATATCAGAACTCATGGGCCATTGGCCAACATGCCTCGCAAATGGGCCTACGGGCATATGGGTCTTTCTGATTTAGAAAGCCCTACTCCCTTGAATTAGGATACACCCCTCTGTTGATTCGAATTCTTATAAATAGGCCATCAAATATTGATGGGCCATTTTCAGTTGAAACTTTTTCTTTCATTTTTAACTTCAAAAATCACACAGTGATATACTTATAAAGGTTGGGCAAATTTGGGGTACGATAGCTGCCCCTATTCAATTATCTCTCGATCGAATAGTGCGAGAATACGCAAGTCTTCTGCATTCTGATTGGGAGTTTATTGAACACTTGGAATACCCTAAAATTTGTCCGACAAATGTAAGGTTACGCTGATATTGCATACCCTTAAGATTTTTGATAGAAATAGGCAAATTTGATGATGTATCGCTTACCAAGATTTGAAGACGAGGATGATTATCTAGAACTTGGGAGACCATTATGGTACATTTTGGTTTGACTTTGCTTATTCATCACAACTTGGGGGATGAATAAAACAACACTTGATAACGCATGGCTTCTTGGAGACTAAGGAAATGGGTCATGTTTGCGAATCATTGCGTGGAGTCTTAGGCGATGAGCTAAATTTGGATTTCGAACACTGCTGCATGGAGTCTTAGGCAATGGCCTGTATCACGAAATAAGGAAGCACACTGCTGCGTGGAGTCTTAGGCAATGGTATGCATCACGAAATTAGGAAGCACACTACTGCATGGAGTCTTAGGCAATGGGTTATGTCGTACATTACTACTTGGAGTCTTAGGTAATGGATGAAGAGAAGAAAAAACATTGCTACATGGAATCTTAAGCAATGGGTTATGTCGCACTACTGCATGGAGTCTTAGGCAATGGACTAAGTTTCACACATTACTGCATGGAGTCTTAGGTAATGGATAAGGAGAGGAAAATACATCGTTGCATGGAGTCTTAGGCAATGTACCGAGTTTCACACATTACTGCATGGAGTCCTGGGTGATGGGCTGAAATTTATAGAGGAAATGTGTTTTGATGATCAACCCTTAGATAGCTAACTTAAGGATGAGATTGTTCATTTGTTGGTTGTCTGTTTTCAACTAAGGTGAAAAATTGCTAGGGTCAAGAGTGTATGTGCATTGGGTGTCTATGTATGCAAAATGTGTGTATGCCTTAAAATGTTATGAAAAATGTATTTGGTACTCTCCCGTTTAAACCATCGATTTTGAGTTACCACCTCTCTGACGTTGCACGTTGCATTGTTGGGGTATTTTTGAATTGAGCTGAACATGGTGAAGAGTGTCAGCAAGACCTTGATTTTTTGTGTCATAGGTGCATGCGTCAGTGTAAACGGGTGCATGGACGTAGACGTAGATTTTCTTTTTGATGTTTTTCTAGCCAAAATGCTTTTTAATGTTTTATCAAGTGCTTTTAGTTGTCAAATCCCCCAAAATGATTTCAACACAATATTCATAAGTAATAGGCGTATTATTTTGCAAACAAGTCTGAAAAACGAAAAACACAATTTCAAAGATGAAAAAAAAAGTAAATGTTTTATTGATATGCCTCTGAATATGCGGGAGTACAAGATGTAATTCCTTGAAAGAAGTAATTACAGAAAGTTTTAAAATTGTAAATGGCAATGAAAATGATAATTGCTACTGTTGTTCCCCAATGTCCTTTTAATAGCTCATATCTCCTTTGCTTCTGAGTCGTATGATTTGGATCCATCTCTTTCTTCTTGGTTCATAGTCGTAGTTCTTAGATTTTAGTCTTTTTGTTCTTTATTTCCTTTTAAATAAGATCCCTATTTTTTGTCTGGATCGCCTTTTCGGGTTTTCAATCCATCGGGATAGTTTTTTTTGTATGTCCCTAATTTTTTCCTGGGTCGCTCTTTAAAGTTTTCGATCCACCGAGATGTTCCTTTTTGCCTAAGTCATTTGTTTAGGTTTCGAGCTTAGTGAGATTTCTTATACATATTATTTTTTGATTGCGTCTAAATTTTCCGGATGTGGTAGTTCTTCCCCATCGATTGTTGTGAGGATGAGACCACCACCGGGGAATGCTATTTTTACTACGTATGGACCCTCGTAGTTAGGTGTCCATTTACCACGTGAATCGAGGCGAGGTAACAGAATCTTCTTGAGTACTAAATCCCCTTCTTTGAATATTCAAGGATGAACTTTCTTGTCGAAGGCCATCTTCATCCGCTTTTGATGTAATTGACTGTGGCATAGAGCTGTCAAGTGTTTCTCTTCAATGAGTTTGAGCTAGTTGAGTCGCGTCTAAACCTTTTCTGCTCCTTCCAACTTTGTTTCCATTAAAACCTGAAGTGATGGTATCTCTATTTCAACTAGAAGTACTGCCTTCATGCCATATACAAGAGAGAAAGGAGTCGCACCTATTGATGTGCGTATGGAAGTGTAATAGCCATGTAGAGCAAAGGGAAGCATTTCATGTCAATCTTTTATGTATTCATCGTTTTCTGAATGATCTTCTTGATATTTTTATTGGCTGCCTCGAAGGTTCCGTTCATCTTGGATCTATATGGTGAGGAGTTATGATGCTCGATTTTGAAATTATTACACAGTTCCTTCATCATCTTGTTGTTCAAATTAGACTCGTTGTCCGTAATAATCTTGCTTGGGACCCTGCATCTACATATGAGATTCTGCTTGATGAAACGTGTAACCACTTGGATCGTCACATTGGCATAGGATGCCGCTTCTACCCATTTGGTGAAGTAATCTATGGCTACTAGTATGAAATGGTGTCCACTGGATGCTTTTGGCTCAATCATGCCAATCATATCAATTCCCCACATTGAAAATGGCCACGGAGAGCTCATGACATTCAGGGGAGTTGGTGGCACATTTATTTTACCAGCGTAGATTTGGAATTTGTGACACGTTTTCATATAGTGGTAACAATCGGCTTCCATTGTTAACCAATAATACCCTGCTCGCAGAATCTCTCTAGCCATGGCGTACCCATTTATATAAGTTCCAAAAGTACCTCCGTAGATTTATCTTATGAGTGTATCTTCTTCCTGTTTATCCACACACCTGAGTAGTACCATATTGTAATTTCTCTTGTATAGCACTCCATTACTCAGAAAGAATTTCGAGGCTAACTTCCATAGAGTTCGCTTGTCAATGATAGAGGCATTTTTTGGATATTTTTGCTTTTCAAGGTACTTCTTGATGTCGTAAAACCAAGGCTTATCATTTGGCCCTTCTTCAATAGCAAGGCAATGTGAGGCCTCTTCAAAGTGTATGATGGTGATGCATGGTTCTTGGTTTGGCCAAGTCACTTTGAACATAGCTGATAGAGTTGCAAGAGCGTCTGCCATTTGATTTTCTTCTCGTGGGATGTGACTGAAAGTGATCTCCGTGAATTTTGTAGCCAACTTTAAAACATGATCCCGATACGAAATCAGTTTGGGATGTTAAGTATCTCATTCTCCATTGACTTGGTATATGACTAGTGTGGAGTCTCCAAATACTTCGAGGTGTTTGATTCTTAGATCAATGGAAGCTTCCAGTCCTAGCATACAAGCTTCGTACTCGGCGATTTTGTTGTACAGTTAAAACACAACCTTGCAGTATAGGGCTTGTGATAATTCTTTGGAGAAGTCAAAATTTCCCCTATACCATGCCCCACTGCATTTGAAGCCCCGTCGAACATTAGTGTCCAGTGCTCCCCTGGTTCGGGTCCTTCGTTAGGTCCTGGTATTTCATAGTCACCTATAACCATGACATCTTCGTCAGGAAAGTCGAACTTAATAGGTTAATATTCTGGAAGCGGTTGGTGAGCTAGATGGTCATCTAGTATACTACCCTTGATGGCTTTTTGAGTAACATATTGGATGTCGTATTTTGATAGTAGCATCTGCCATCGGGCGAATTACCCTGTAAGAGCCAGTTTTTCGAACATGTATTTCAAAGGATCCATTCTTGCTATTAACCATGTGATGTGGGTTAACATATATTTCCTTAACCTATGAGTAGCCCAAGCCAATGCACGACAAGTTTTCTCGAGGAGCGAATACCTGGTTTCGCAATCAGTAAATTTCTTGCTGAGGTAGTAAATTGCATGCTCTTTTCTTCTTGTTTCGTCCTGCTGCCCCAAAACATAATCCATTGATCTTTCCAGCACCGTCAGATACATGATGAGTGGTCTTCTGGGAACTTGTGGCAGTAATATTGGTGGCTCATGTAAATATTGTTTTATTGTCTCAAAAGTCATTTGGTAATCGTCATTCCATACTACCGTTTGATCTTTTCGTAATAATTTGAATATAGGCCCACATGTGGCTGTTAGGTGCGATATGAACCTTGAGATGTAATTCAATCGCCCTAAGAAACCACGAACCTATTTTTTTGTCCTTAGTGATGGAATTTCTTATATGGCTTTTACTTTGTCAGGGTCTACCTCGATGCCACGCTGACTTACAATGAAACCCAACAGCTTGCCTGATCTGACGCAAAATTTGCATTTGTTCGGATTCAACCTCAGCCTGAACTTGCGCAGCCGCTCGAATAATTTTTGTAAATGTATGATGTGTTCCTCCTCTGTATGGGATTTGGCGATCATATCATCTACGTACACCTCAACCTTTTTTGAATCATATCATGGAATAGTGTGATCATAGCCCTTTAATAAGTTTCCCCTGTATTTTTTTGACCAAACGACATTACTTTGTAGAAGAAATTCCCCCAAGGTGTCATGAAAGTGGTCTTTTCCATGTATTCGGGTTCCATTTTGATTTGATTATAGCCTGAGAAACCATCCATGAATGACGATACTGAGGCTTGAGCCGTGTTGTCTACCAAAACATCTATGTGAGGTAACGGGAAGTCGTCATTGGGACTTGCTTTGTTCAGATCTCGATATTCCACACACATGCTTACCTTTCCATCTTTCTTGGGTACCGTCATAATGTTAGCTATCCATGGCAGATAATCTACCACTGCTAAGAACCCCACATCGAATTGTTTAAGAATCTCTTCTCTAATCTTGCTGGACATATCTGGACGAGTTCTCCTGAGTTTTTGCCTAACTGGAGAACAAAATTCTTTGAGAGGTAGTCTATGCACCACAATGTCTGTATCTAATCCTGGCATGTCCCTGTAGAACCAGGAAAATATATCCACGTACTCCTGCAATAGCTTGATCAGCCTTTCTTTGACGCTCAACTCTAACATTTCCCCTAGCTTGATTTCTTTCAGATCTTCCTCCGTGTCGAGATTAATGGTCTCAATAGCTTCTTGATATGGTTGTATGTTGTCGGTATTTAGCTCTATTTCCCTTTCCATTTATTCATAAAGTTCAAGATCTTCATCACCTTCCTCTTCAGCTTAGTTGATGGGAGCATCAAAATTATATCGGATCGCAGCAGTAACATCATCGGTGGTTTTTGGCATGGACCTTCACGTTTGTCATGTTTTGGTGCATATTTTAGTATATGAATTTTGAAGATGCATATGAAGAGAAAGTATAACCATTTTTTTAAATTTAAGAGATAAATGCAAGAGAAAGACAAATATCTTAGAACTTTTATTAATTGTGAATATTGTTCGAAACAAAACGGGAGGGGGGGGGACCCTTACAAGCAACCCTTATGCCTCGGGCTTGACATAGGTTCTTTAAAAACAAAACAAAATTACTTAGGAAAGAAAAAGATCTCGGGAATCTCCATGATGGTCCAGCTCTTGAGTTCTTCTCCTGGGGCACATTCTCCGATGAAGTTAGTTGTCCTTTTGGTGTTAACTTTGTTGGATATCATAGTCACCTGTCCGCCATGCTCTATTCCCTTGTTGAAAAATGTCTCTTGGAGTGGAGAAAATCGTGCTTTACCTTTCAGAGTAGCTTTTGATAGTTCATAGCCCAAACTAAAGTGATTCTTCTTCTCAGGAATTTCTGGGAGCTTTCCGCAAACTTTTGAGGCACCACTTTCCATTGTTGTTTGCAAATATCTCCATGAGGTTACCTTGGGTTTATTACTCTTCTTCACTAGTAAAGGCACCATTGAATCAACTTCCAGGACTTGGAATGGGGTGGCTATATAGTCTTCATCGGCACTAATATACCTGTACGATTCGATGTTACTTATGGAGATGTTCTCCTCACCGTCGATTATAATTAACTTCCCTTCCACTAAGAACTTCAACTTTTGATGTAAGGTCAAAGTGACTGCCCTTGCTGCATGAATCCAGGGTTGCCCTAGTAAGCATGTGTATATCGGTTTTATATCCATGACTTGGAAAGTGATATAGAAGATATTTGGTCCTATTTTGACTGGAAGGTCCACCTTTCCAAATACTGAGCTTTGAGAACCGTCAAATGCTTTACCTATGGTAGAGCTTGGCCTTATCACGACACCATCTAATGTTAACTTCATCAGATTTGATTTTGGTAACACTTTGAGGGAAAAACCAGTATCGGTGAGTACCTTGGATAGGATGGTAGTACCTATTTGGATAGAGATATGCAGTGTTTTTTTGTGAGCTCGGCCTTGTGGCGGCAAATCATTGTTATTAAAACCCATATATGATCTGGATATCAGGTTTGCTACCACATTGTCAAATTGATTTATGGTAATCTCCTCTGCAATGTGGGCGGAACTTAGTACCTTCATTAAAGAGTCTCGGTGCGCCTCAGAATTTATGAGCAACGAGAGTATGGAAATTTTAGTCGGGGTTAGGTGAAGCTGATCCACCACCCTATAGTCACTTCTTTTGATAATCTTCAAAAATTTCTCCACCTCTTGGTGAGTAAAGTTTTTGTTTGGAGGTTCTTTCTCTTGACTTGTTTCTACCACTACTTTTCCTTTATCCTTTATTTCTATCTCATCATTCTTCTTTGGTGGTTCAGATCAGATGACTCGACCACTACGGATCATACCCCTTGTCCTTGCTATGTTTGAAATTGCGGGTCCTTGACTTGATAATGGCTCACTTTCTTATTTCAATCCATTAATATATACGGCTGAATCATAACTTCATGATATTGCTTTGTTACTTTCATAAGGGATAGGTGACGGCCCCTTAATTACCATTGTGGCCCTTGGAACTGCTGATATTTGCAAAGTCTTCTTTGGTGCTACCCCTAGGGTTTTTGCTGATTCTTACCACGGGATCACCAGAGTCTTTTTATTAAGATTTGGGCCTTGGAAAGGGATTACCAATGGCTTCTTTCCTTCAATTGCAGATACATATTTTTCTTCAAGGTATGGTCTGAATTAGACTATCCCATAGTCTACTAGCTTCTGTAACGTTCTTTTGAAGGCTCTATTATGTTCCAACAGGAACCCACATTCCAATAGATATTTTTTAATGAATTTATCTGGGCCTTTTCTTGCCTAGTTTCCCCACAGTCAGTGACTATCTCGATCTCATTTATTTCCGTTCCACCATGCGGAGGCATGGGTTTTGATTTGATGTTAGGTTTCTCAAAAGTGATGTCTTGAGATTCTAACAAATCTTGAACTTTATGCTTGAATGCCCAACATTGTTCTATGGTGTGTCCAGGAGAATTAGCATGATACTCGCATCTAGCATCGGCATTGTACTTTCGTGGGAGTGGCCCGACTGGAGGAGCCAGAGGTTTTAGTTCCACCAAGAATGCATTGACTAAGTGTTGTAATAGTTGGCTGTATGGCAGAGGGAGTGGATTAAAATTTCTCTGTGGCCTTCCAAATCTGCCTTGTTGTTGTCCTTGTGGGATCATTAATGGTTTTTGGTCCCTTGGTTATGAGGCTTAAACATTAATTTCTCCCTCCTTTCTTTTTGGGAAGTTAGGAGCTTGTCTCTTTGCATTATAGGGGGTATTTGATGGTTCCCCTGGCATTTTCCACTATTTACTCAAGTCTCAATTCTTTCCTCGATAGTTACTAAGTCCTAGAATCCTGAAGAGATACTTCCTACCATCTTTTAATAGTATAACCCTTGCAAGGTTCCCATGAACATATCCATTAGCTCCTTCTCCAACAGTGGTGGTTGCACCGGGGATGCCATCTCCCTCCAACTCTGAGCGTATTATTTGAAAGACTCTTCTTTCTTATGAGATAGGTTCTGAAGTTTCATGCGAGTAGGTGCCATGTCCAGGTTATATTTATAATGTTTTAGGAAATCATTAGCAAGATATGCCCATGTGAGAACATGAACTCGTTCCAACTATATATACCACTCTAGAGATGCCCCGCTTAAGCTATCTTGAAAACAGTGAATCATCAGCTTCTGATTTTGGGCATGGGCATACATCTTTCTGCAATATATGCGCAGGTGGTTTCTCAGACAAGTGAGCCCTTTGTACTTTCCAAAGTCAGGTACTTTGAACTTCGGCAGAATCACCACATCGGGAACTAGGCCCATTTCAAGAGTATCTACCTCGAAGGCGTCATAACCCTCCACAAATTTCAACCTTTCTTCAAGAGCCTTATATTAATTCATCACTTGTGGATTATCAACATCATGAATACCAGTCCCTCTTAAAGGTGCATGATTTCCATCCTCTAGGTCGTGGTCTCTGTACTACAGGTCCAAGTAGTTGTCTGCATTATTGATCGGAATTTGTAGGGTATGCGATGCCTCTACTTTTGTTGGCGGTGGTACAAACCCTTCAGTTTCAGCTTCTCTTGTCTCTTGTTTGGCCATGACGTACTTTTGTGGTTCTGCTTCTGGCTCCTTTCACAGTTGGTGACGGCTCTATGCACCAATCGTTTGGGCTACTTACTCAAAAGCTACCTTGGGAATCTGGTCTTGTCTATCACTGATGTTCTTCAAAGATAGGAGAAATTGACTCGGGTCTCCTTTTATTGAACTCACGTTGCCTTTGACCTGGTCAAGATCCTCCTTGAATGCAACCTCATTCTCTTCAATTTTTTCCATTCTTCTTTGTTGGTAAGCTCCTGTCTAATATGGAGGCCAAGGAGGTGGTGATATTCTTCTACCAATGGTTTAACTGGAGAGATTTTGAAAATCAATGAACTTTGGTATGAAATACAAGTGTTTTTGAATGCATGCATGTGTATGAGTATGTATGAACATGCAGGGGTTTCTTCTTTTACATGTCTTATTCACTTGGGTATATATTTATTATGCTTTTTTTGTGAATATCTTAAAAATAGATACGAAAACAAAATGTCTTTATTGAAAGTAACATAATTCAGATATTGAAAAATATTACAACTTTAAACCAAAACTTATTTGCATGAAAGTGAACAAAGGGAAACAAATATTCTAGGTGCGCTTGTGGATATTGCTCTGAAACTATCGACCGTTACTCGACAAAGCTTGAGAAAGTCTTCAACATCTTTAGGAAGAGGAACCATTACACTTTCCAAGTCTCTCAAACTTCTAGGAATATCCTCAATGAGATTGTTGGCTAGGAAAGCGAGCCTTTCATGTTTGTCCTTGAATATCGATATTCTTGATAAAGATATGGGATTATCGTATGGTTATCTCTCCCTGCTTGGGCGATATTTGTATACTGCTATTCCCAATACTATTTTTCAGCCATCATTTATGTATAAAGTCTCTGTTGAATCGGGAAATATTTTTGGAGGCCTTCTAGCTCTAGGCACACTTGCTCATATTCTTCAGTTCTCTGAGTCAGGAGTCTTTCTTCCTTCATCCTTTCAAGGCGTTCCTTAATCTCTGATTTTTAGCTGTCTTGAAGTCTGATGGTGAGGTACTTCATCTACACTTATTGATCTAAAAAACTTGCACCAAACTTTGGATCTGGGCTCTTAGGTCTTCCTCTAGCACCTTCTTATCATATGTTGCCTTTTCATACAATTTGGTTAACCTCCTGATTTTAGTAGCAATATCTTCTAACCTTTGGTTGTGGGAATCTAGAATGAAGGTCACACTCAATAGTCCTTCAGTTGTATGCTTCCGCTTGAGGCTCTATTTTTCCAATTCCTTTTGATCTCTCTCAATCTGTTGGTCCTTTAACTTAAGTATAAGTTGCATTTGCTTCTTTTCTTTGGTTAAATTGAGGAGGTTGAGTTATAGTTATTCCTTTTCCCTCCGAGCTTGTTTTAGGGCGCTTTTCAGATCGTCGACTTCTTTCAAGGATATAGGCGTGACCTCTGGGACCTCTGACTTATACTCCAGATCTATATCAAATGGAAGCTTCGTAATTTTTACCCTATCCTGGACACATCTAATATATGGTTCCCTTTCTATGGCATTCTTTCTTTCAGCTTTTCTTTTATTAACCTTGTTCCAAGCCCGGATAACTTTGTTGAGCAACCCTTGGTCATTTATATCCATGTCATGAATGATCAATGATTGGAGTTTTTCTTCTGAAGGTTTATCTTCCAAAGGATATTGTTGTACCCCAAAATTTTCCCTCTCATTTATCAAATATTTTCTCACAAGATCTCTTTTGGTTCAAGACTGCACAAGGATTGATCAGCTCAAGACACCTCCTTAAGCACTGATGACTGAAATTAGGGTTTGAGATTGAACAGGGATAATTGAACTTTCAATGCCTCATATGACTTTCATGGATCATTATGGACCCCCAAGATTACTCATGTCAAGTTTCAAGCCCCGGATCACATTTTTGCTCAGTCAATTGAGCAGTTGACCTAAAAATCAGTTGTGTTAGGGAAAAAGTCAACTATGGACAATTTACACTAAAACTTCATAATTTTTTATCCATATCAACATTATAAACTCACATGTATCATTTTATCAAGTTTGGACCATAATTCCTCAAGAAATTGGATCAAAACATCAAAAGGGCAAAATGGTCAAAATTAGGGTTTTGACTGGGAAAGGGCAATTTCTGATTTTTGGCCTAGCAAATGGTTATTTGGTTTATGTCATAATATCAAGAGTTCAATTGCATCATTTTGATCTAATTTTATGACTCAAAACATTGGTCAAGATCAATTGGATTGATAGTTGATTTTCAGTCAACTAATCAAAAGTCAACTGTACACTGAAAAGTCAAACTTTGACTTTTTGGTCAAAATCAAGTGTCAAAGATCACATATCATCAAAACATGTCAAAATATGAAACTTGTTCATCAAGAAATCAAAAATTCAAGATTTCATTATGAATAGTCAAAGTTTTCAAACCTAGAAATTTTTCAAAGTGTTGAAAACTTCATGTTTTTTCACAACTTTGAGCCAATTTTTCACTATGATGCAAGATGATTTAAAAGAAACTTTAAACATGAAAGTTGTAGATCTCCATAAGATCTACAACATTTCTTTACACAACTTCTCCTATAAATTCTTTTATCTCAAGTTATTAATCCATGAAGTCATGGTCTTGAAACTAAACACTTAGTGAAATTTTGAGCATTTTAGGTCAGTATTTTGACCTAACTTCTGACCCAAGTTTCACATAGTTCCATTTGGATTTTTCAAAAGTTATTAAAAGAGGGGTTGTAGATCATATTTCAAGCTTTCTAAAAAGTCAAATAACTCATTGATATCATTTGTGAGCAAGGAGAATCAAAGGCCAGAAGTTGGGGTTTCAAGTTGTTTTACAAGGCAAATTTTTTTATGAACAAAATTCAAATCTCAAACCTTTTCTGCATAATATTTTCTTTGAAGGACTTAAACTTGTTATGAACTCCATAATTAAATACTTGCACAGCTGTTAGAGGCTTCAACTCAAGCATTCAATGCATTGCCCATGCTTTATGTCCATTTTAGGAAGAGAGTGCACAATGCTATTTTGAAAAAGTAGCTTTATACACAACTTGTTCTTGAGCCTTGCAATTGTTTTATTATGATAATACATGACTTATAACTCAAAAGAAGTTTGTCTCAAGCCTCACAATCACTCAGCCCATGCTTGTACTTCATCTTGGAACCATACTCCCACTTTTCTTCAAAATCAAGTAACATTGCAATCAACCTATATCTTGTACTTCTGACCCTCTCAAGCACTCAAGCCTTCTCCTTACTTATGAACAAGTCATTTGCATCAAAACACACGCATGCTTAAGCCCTCAAACACACAAGAACTAAGAACTGTATCACATACCTCCATTCTTGCATAATCTGACCAAAAACTTGAAACTCACATCTCCCTCGTTCATTTTCAAGCCTTTTGGTTCCTAAAGCTTCTAAACACCAAATACAACTCATCCCAATACCTATTACACGACTGTAACTCCATTTCCACCACTTTCAAAACTCAAAAAATAGAGCATTGCAAGTGGACTTCTCCAGACCATTTCAGCCACTCTCCATCCAAGCTAATCATTGCATTAGCTTTCTGGGACCTCAGTGGAGCTATTCTAATCATCACAACACCTTAAGGAGTGCTCAAACTCAGAATACAATTTCTAGTTTTGAGGTAAGTTTCCTTAACTTTGAACTCTTCATACAAGCATCATTAATGGTTTATTTGTGAATAAGAAATGTAGATATCATTGTCCTGAAGCTAACCATGACCTTAGATTTCATTATTATTGCTTGAGTAGTTAGAATTTTGAATATGAACCCCTGAAAATATCTAGGTCAGGATTTGGTACCATTAGAAATTCATGCTCATTTTTTGGAATTAGTTTAATTTATTAACATTTCTGGAATCATGTTTAAATTCTACACAACTTTCATGTTTACATTTTTGCAAATGGTTGAGAAATGAACAAGTTGCATGGATTCTGGCTGGAGGTTGAAGATGAAGTTATAACATGGACTTGTCTTTCTTTAAGTTTATTGATTGTTGTATAATTAACGGATGAAACAGGACACCCCAGTAGTACAACAAGTGTGTGCGTATTACGAGGACCTGGGTTCGAGCCCTAGCGAGACCTTTTGGCAATTTTCTCATTTTTTTACACTTTTCCAAATTTTTTTGCAGCCAACAGGTGCTTGGGCCTTCCTCCTTTGGGCCTGGGATTTTTTGCTGGCCTTCCACCCTCCTGACTGTTTTTAACACCCCTGACCCTAATTTTGTGTTTTTATATTTTCATATTTTTTATTAAAATTATTATTATTATTATTATTATTATCATTATTATTTTTAATACCATTTTTTTGCTACTAATAAAAACCCAAAAAATATTTATATTTTTATTATTTATATTTATTTAGTTTATTTTCTTCATAAAAACTAAAAGAAAAAAAAACATTTTTCACTTAATAAATTAATTTCTTTTTTATTCAATGAATATTTAGACCAGAGTTTAACTAGTATATTATTTTCTTATGAACAAATTAATTAGGGTTTCTTTTAATTAATTAATATCCATATTATTTTTACTAATTTAAAACCTTTTCATAAATTAAAACCCTAAAAAATCTTCTTTTTAGTTATTTTCTTTTCTTATTAAGGTTAGATTAATTTTGCTTAATTTTCCTTAATAATTTTCAATTAGGTCAAGACTTAAAACCCTTTCATATAAAAACTCAAACAAAAAACAATCTTCTTTTCTTTTGCATTACCTTTATATTCTTGTACATTTATTCAAATTCAATATGGCTGTAATAATTATTTAGATTTAATTTCTTGTAATTCCCCATTTGTAATTTGTACATCCCCTCCCCTAAATGATGTAATAGCGTAGTATTTTTATTTTTCACAATTTAAATGCTTTATATACAAATGCTAGCAATTAGGGTTTTGTATGGAAAGATTAAAACCAACAAATAGAAAACCCTAATCAAGACAAATCAAGCATGTAAACCAATACACTTGCACACATACACCCTTAGGGTAAATCCACTTGGTTACCTTACAAAAATGGCCATATTATGCATATGAGGTATCTTAGCAAAAACAAGAAAAAAATACAAGATTATAGTCCCTCGATGACGCTATCAAAGTTTCCTTTCAAAAATGATCTTAGTCCTTAAAAGAAAATGCTAAGATATCTTGCAACATTGCTAATCATTGTTATACGATGACCCTTGCCCGTCCCTTTTACATCCAAAGATAGGGTTACTTACCAAATCAATGGTAAGATAACAATGTCAAAGGAAAGAGAAAATAAACATGAAAGACTGTTGAGTAGGTAGAATGTTCCTAGTTACTTACTCAATTTCAAAATAAAACATCCTTGCTATTTTCAAAACAAACACCTACACTTTCAAAACATCTTATAAACTTGAAAACATTTTCAAAAGATCAAACACTTTGTATACATTCTTAGCAACGAGAATTATTACAAAGTTTGCCTAAACAATGGCCTCTTTACAAATTACTTTCAAAAACCACACAAAGCACATTTTAAACAAAAGCAAGTGATCTAGAAAGTAACTAAGAGCCCATGGAAAACCATGGATGAAAAGGGTGCTTATACCTTCCCTTTTCATGATCTACCCCCCGAACTCAAGAAAACATCTCAAAGGTCTTTCCTGTACCTTTTTCACCTTTTCTTTTGGATAAAAGAAAAGTCAGTGGTGACTCTTGCTAACTGCAACATTTGCGATCAAACGCAAAACATCCAAGTCAGTTCTCCCACCGTATCACAGAACTGGCGACTCTGTTAGGGACTATTTTAAAAGTGGGGTTACCTTAGGTCTAGATCACATTTACTTGCTTTCATTGTTTGATTTGTTTGCTTTATATTTTGGTTCTTTGTTTGGGTTTTAAATCCTCTACCCAGATTTGGGATACCTTATAGGTAAGTAGCAATACATTATGGAAATTATGTGGGGTATACCGACATGGTCTAAGCAATAGCTACATTAGTGTGACATATTTGTGGGTACCGGTAACCCTTGAGTAGTCAAGGAGAATACAGGGCCGCTGAGTGATGTCATGAAGCACTAACTAACTTCTAGAACCTTTACTTGACCAACTTGTCCATTAGGATGTAGTGAGATGACCGGCTTCGGTTCAGTACAAAGTTGGTAGATACTCGATACTACACTCATTGAGGTTTGTTTTTTTAGGATATTTCGGTCTCCATTAAAGAGGCTTGCGCTGAAACAATGCTCGAGGAAAAAAACCAGTGATATTGAGCTCCCTTAGAACTTGGTTACTATTGCTAGGACAGGTTTGAGCCAACTAAACTTCAAGAGGGTACTTACCTATGAGACTCCATACAAGCCTAAACCTAAGGACTTATTTACTTTGTTTGTATATATTTACTTGTACATAACATCATAAACATCATAACATCATACTCATACTCACTAACCATTTCAAGGATTCTGGGATTTATCTTTGTTCTGTTTTGTAGGACATGGATTATATTCGCAGGAAACCATTCAAGTCAACCTTGTAAGGATCCCTCCTCAACTTAAAGAGATAGTATAAAAAATTCTTGAAAATTCTCCGTTTACCGAAAGACATGGTCGCCTCCTAAGCTTGGTGACCTCCAACATCGATGAGGACATGATGAAGGTGCTCTTCCAATTCTTTGATCCTCTACACCATTGCTTCAGATTTCCTGATTATCAACTTGTGCCAACTTTGGAAGAATTCTCCCAACTCTTGAGGATTCCCATTCTCAATCAACTACCTTTCAATGGTACGGAAAGAGATCCAAAGCCAGAAGAGATTGCTCAAGCCCTACACTTGCAATCATCTGATATCACAACTAATATGGAAACAAGGAGTGGTGTCAAAGGTTTCTTAGCAAAGTTCTTGTTTGAGAAAGCCCAAAACTGTTGGAACTCTTTGGACTTAAAAGCTTTTGAGGAAATTGTGGCTCTCCTCATCTATGGGATGGTTTTGTTTCCAAATCCTGACCAACTCATAGATGTGAGTGCCGTCAAAATCTTCATGTCTCGTAACCTAGTGCCTACTGCTAGGAGACATCCTACATTCTTTTCACACTCGCATTATGAGGAAAAGAGGTATCCTTATGTGTTGTACTCCTCTTTTGGAAAGATGGTTTATTTTGCATCTTCCCCAATTTTTATTGAAGAACGAGCAAGGTTCAAGGTGGTCACGTAGATTGATGACGCTCAAACATTCAGACATTCATTGGTGTTCACGATCTATAGAGAATGTTACTATTATCGACCATTGTGGAGAATTCCCTAATGTTCCCTTACTTGGCATTAATGGAGGTATCACCTTTAACCCCTGCTTAGCCTAAGACAGTTTGGTTACGTCCAAAGGGATGGCCCACATGAGATGCTCATTCAAGGTTTGGTATTTGACTACGAGAATGACGATCAAGATCACCGCCAAAGGCTTATCCGAGCTTGGAGGATTTTGAACAAGGTAGATAGCAAGACATTGGGGCATAATAATTCCATCCCACTTGAGCCCTACCTCAAATGGCTACGAGCTCGTGCTCAAAGTCTTATGATGCCTTACCCCTCCATTCTCCCAGTTATCATAGAGCCTGTTATGGAAGGAGATGTTTCATACACTATCCTGCATCCTAACATGCCTACTTCTCTTGAAGACTTGCAAAGGGATTGGATACAACTTAAGGGGGAGCGAGACACTTTCGAGGCCCAATTCTACGCCAACGAGAAGAAGGTTCTGGAACTCACCAAGAAACTTCATGAGGAGCGGAGCCTGAACGCCTACATTGCACCAAAGAGGATGCGTACAAATTTTTCATCTTAGAGTTTTTTGTATTTCTTTGTAAGCCCAAAAGAGGTGTGATGGACTCAAACTTTGATTTATTAATATAATGTGTGTTCCTTTTTGGTCTAAAGCAAATTTAAATCTCTAATTTCCTTGAAATCATTGCATATGCATCTCCATTCATCAAAACATAAGAAGGTTTCTTACAACAAGTCTCCTCATCTTTCTACTGTTTATTTCAGTAAGATGGATCTCGAGCGGACAGTAAAAGACCTCCAGGTGCAGAATGCTCAGTTTCAACAGATGTTCTTGACTCTAGCCAAGGGACAAGTTGATTTGAAAACTTTGTTGATCGAAGAAAAGAAGAAGAAAGAAAAGAAAGCAATCGGTGTTCTGAATCTAGGAAGAAGGTTCCCAGGGGAAGCCAGAAAGATCTTAGACTTTGCAACATCATCTGGTGAAAAAGACAATCAAGAAGGGAAAGGCAAGGAAGCAACTGCCCAACCAGAATCTGAAGAGGAAGAAGAAGAAGACTACTCTGAAGAACAGTATCCCCCGACCGACAACAAATACAAACATCTAGAAGAGCGTCTAATTGCAATGGAGATTCAGAAAGTGCCTGGGCTGGACTTTGAAGAGCTGGGTTTGGTTTCTGGGATTGTTATTCCACCAAAATTCAAGGCATCAGTGTTTGCTAGGTACGATAGGGTTTCGTGTCCCAAGATGCACCTCCGATCTTATGTGAGGAAGATACAGCCTCACACTGCTGACAGAGATTTGTGGGTCCGCTTCTTTCAAAACAGTCTATCCGGGACTCAACTGGATTGGTTCTATCAAATGGAAAGGGCCAATATCCATAATTAGGAAGACCTTGCCGCTGCTTTTTATAAACAGTATAAGTACAACACAGACCTTTCTCCCACCCGTACTCAACTCCAGAGTATGGCTATGGTTTCAAGTGAAGGTTTCAAAGACTACGCTCAGAAATGGAGGGACTTAGCAGGAAGAGTTCAGCCTCCCCTGTCTGAAGTAGAGCTAGTAGACATGTTTCTGGGTACCCTGTCCGGTCCTTTCTTTAATCATCTAATTGGAAGCTCCTCAGCAGGCTTCACTAAATTAATCTTGACCGGAGAAAGAGTGAAAGTTGGGATTAAGAGTGGGAAGATTCAAAAAGACACATCCTCCAATGCCGTGAGAAAACCATTTATTGGGAAGAAAGAAGTTGGTGTTGTATATCCTCAAAGGAATCAAGATAGAACTGAACACCGTCCAATGGTAGGGCTGTCATGATCCCTAAGTCTGCCCCTACTCAACAAAGGAGCAACCATCCTAGGACGGAAAGACCAGTAAGACAATTTACCCGGATAAATATGACACTATCTCAAGTCCTGCCACATTTGTTAAGATCTAATCTGATAACTTTGAAGGAAGCCCCGAAGAATCCCAACACAGCCTCTCCTCACTACCATCATAATGCTCGTTGTGCTTACCATTCAGAAAGTCTAGGCCATGATACCAACAATTGTTGGGCTTTGAAAAACAAGGTGCAAGACCTTCTCGAAGCAAAAGAAATTGAATTTGATGCTACTGAGATCCCAAATGTTATCACTGCTCCTATGCCCAAGCATGGTCGTGATGTTAACACTGTTGAAGATGATATGTTTGTTACTACTGTTGATGAACTTGTTACTCCTCTCCTGACAGTCAAGAGGAACCTGTTGAAAGTCAATTTATTTCTGGGCTGTGACAAAAGCTGCCACCTCTGTTTATCCCTACCAACTGGTTGTCATTTATTGAAAACAGGTGTCCAACGCCTAATGGATGACAAAGAGATTTTGTTTGAAAAGACTCTCGTTCCAACCATTTCTTACAATGATGTTTCAATAGTAACCATTTCCGCCAATCCTTCCAGAGTCTCCACCAAAAGACCCGTTAGGATTACATCAGTTCCTAAAGTGACTCCACTAATAATTACTATGCCACGACCAATCCCGTACTCATCAGATAAAACTGTCCTATGGAACTATAGGGGCGACGTCTACTATCACGGTGTCAAACAGGATTGGCTGGCTGATGAAGACTCAATTTTTGGGAAGGTTGACCCCGATATCAGCAACATTACAGGAACTAGCAAGATAACCCAAAGTGGCAGAGTATTCTCTCCTAAGATTGCTCCTCTAAAGACTGTTATTGGTCCTGTGATCATCCCTATTTCTGTTCCTGTTGACACTACTACTACAATCCCTATGGTTACCCCTACTAACACTCCTACCACCGAGTCGACCGAGACTCGAGGCAAAGGCATTTTGGTTGAGCCTGACCGGATGAAGGTGCGATCAGTATGTATCCCTGAAGCCTCCCAAAAGGATGGAAGAAATTCTGAAAATTATAAAGAAAAGCGACTACAACATAGTCGAACAACTAGGGCAGACTTCGTCAAATATTTCCATTCTTGCTTTATTGTTGTGCTCTGAGGCTCATGCGAAGGCCTTGGTGAAATTTCTTAAAACTGCCCATGTACCATAAGAAACCTCTTCTGATCAGTTCCAAGACTATGTGGCCAGTTTGACCGCTGACAATGGTTTAGGCTTTTCTGATGCTGACTTGACACCTAGAGGTAGGAAGCACAATGAGGCATTGCATGTCTCTGTCGAATGTCAGGGCACAAGTTTGGCCCATGTCTTGGTTGATACTAGTTCATCTTTAATTGTGTTGCCTAAGAAGGCTCTCGATAGACTCGACTGTGGAGGTTTGACCTTAAAACCCAACAACATAGTGGTAAGGGCCTTCGACGTATCAAAGAGGATAGTGCATGGGGAGGTGGGCATCCCCATAAAAGTTGGAACTCAAACCTTTGATTCAACTTTCTACATGATGGACATTCGCCCTTCCTATTCCTGTTTATTGGGCCGACCATGGATTCACAATGCTAGTGTCGTCACTTCTACATTACATCAAATGCTGAAATACCTAACCAAGGGGAAATCATTATTGTCTATAGAGAAGAGGAATATATGGTCAGTCACTAAAACTCCTTCAGATACGTGGAATTTGATGGTGAATTCATTGAAACTCCATTTCAGCATTTCAAGGAAGTCCCACAAACCGCGGCAGTAACTAGGACTATTTCCCAAGTCCCAAAGATTACAAGACCTCCACTAAAGATGTCTTCTCTGAAAGATGCCAGGGCCGTGATCGAGGAAGGTGGGTGTACTATTTGGGGCCAACTCCCAGATATCCCTTACAAATATGACAAATTTGGTTTGGGTTTCACTTCAGGGGCCCAGAAAGTTGTACGTCGTGCTCATGCCGGAGGACCACCTTTAAAGATCAGCAATCACAGAGTCAACATAGTGGATGGTGACGGTTGTAACCTAGAAGACCGGGAAGCTAAAGATTTTGTCCCAATTACTTTTATCCAACAGTAATTGTCTTTAAATTTTTGTTAGATCTGTAATAATTAAACAATTCAAACTTTTAAAACCATGTGTCTTACCCGAGGCACAACGGTCCATTTATAAGGGTTGTTACCTCATTTTCATATGTCATCAATGACTCATGGACGTTTTTGCATACAAACTTTGTGCTCTTTGTCTTTCTTTTTTTACATTTTTATTTCTTTCAAAGATAGCTATACTCTTACACACACTCAAATTCAAATTGCAGATCTACATTCACTCAGGATCCTGTGGGTAACAATTCTGCTATGGCCTTTTGTGACTCTGAAAATCTAATCTACCAATCTGAAGACAAAGGTGAGGAAGATTTTGAAGTGCTAGGGGAACTTGCCAGGTTACTACAACAATAAGAAGGGACCATACAGCCCCACGAAGAACCAGTGGACACAGTTAACCTAGGTACCGAAGAGGACAAGAAAGAAGTCAAGGTAGGTTCCAATCTGGAACACAGTGTCAAGAAGCATCTAACTTAGTTGCTACATGATTATGTTGAGGTCTTTTCCTGGTCGTACAAAGACATGCCTAGACTTGATGCTGATATTGCGGTCCATCGTCTATCGACAAAAGAAGACTGCCCTTCGGTAAAACAGAAAGTTTGTCGCATGCGGCCAGACATGTCAGAGAAAATCAAGGCTGAAGTCATGATACAATTCAACACTGAATTCTTAGCCGTCAACTCCTATCTATAATGGGTCACAAATGTTGTTCCAGTTCCTAAAAAGGACAACAAAGTACACATGTGGGTGGACTACAGAGATTTGAATAGGGCAAGCCCTAAGGATGATTTCCCATTCCCCCATATCGATATTTTGGTTGACAACACCGCACATCATAAAGTGTTCTCATTTATGGACGGTTTCTCAGGCTACAATTAAATCAAAATGGCCCCTGAGGACATGGATAAAATAACCTTCGTCACACAGTGGGGCACATTGTGTTACAAGGTTATGCCATTCGGGTTGAAGAACATTGGGGAAACCTATCAGCGTGCCATGGTAGCTCTATTTCACGATATGATACATCACGAAATAGAGGTTTATATGGACGACATGATAGCCCAATCTCAAACTGAAGAGGAACATCTTGACCATTTACAGAAACTATTTGAGAGGTTAAAGAAATACATGTTGAGGTTGAACCCGAATAAATGCACATTTGGGGTAAGGTTCGGTAAACTCCTAGGCTTCATCGTTAGCGGTAAAGGTATCGAAGTAGACCCTGCCAAGGTGAAAGCAATATAAAAAATGCATGCTCCTCATACCGAGAAGGAAGTCAGAGGATTCTTAGGATGACTAAACTACATTGCCAGATTCATTTCTCACTTAACAGCTACTTGTGAACCAATCTTTAAATTACTGAAGAAAGATCAAGTAGTTAAATGGAATGATGAATGCCAAGCTGCCTTCAACAAGATCAAAGAGTACCTAAGATAGCCTCATGTTTTGATGCCGCCCATCGAGGGAAGTCCCTTGATCATGTATTTAACTGTTTTGGAAAATTCAATGGGGTGTGTGCTGGGGAAGCATGACGAGTCTGGCCGAAAAGAGCATGCTATTTATTACTTGAGCAAAAAGTTTACCGACTGTGAAACAAGATATTCACTACTCGAGAAAACTTGCTGCGCTCTGGCGTGGGCTTCTCGCCGGCTAAGACAATATATACGGACCCATACTACCTTATTGATATCCAAGATGGATCCAATTAAATACATATTCGAGAAGCCTGCCCTCTCTGGGAGAATAGCAAGGTGGCAGATGATTCTGACTGAATACGACATTCAGTACACTACCCAAAAAGCAATAAAGGGCAGTGTGCTAGCCGATTACCTTGCTCATCAAGTTGTGGATGACTATTAGTCCATGAAATTCGAATTCCCAGATGAAGACATCATGATGGTAAACAACTGTGAAGAACTCATACCATATGACGGACATGAACAAGGATCCCGATGGACCCTGGTTTTCGATGGGGCGTCCAACACACTCAGAAATGTCATAGGTGATGTACTCATATCCCTTGAAGGATGTCATACTCCCTTCACCGCAAGACTTTGCTTCAACTGTACAAATAACATGGCAGAATATGAAGCGTGTATTTTTGGTCTCAAAGCTGCCATAGATTTGGGAATCAAGTCCTTAAGTGTATTTGGACATTCAGCCTTAGTCATCATCCAGATCAAAGGAGAATGGGACACGAGGCACCCTAATATCATCCCCTACAAAGAACATGTGTTGACATTAATCTCACATTTCGAGGAAATTACATTTGAGCATTTTCCACGAGAGGAAAATCAACTAGCAGGCGTGCTAGCCACAATGTCATCCATGTTTAAACTCAAATGGGATAACGAGGCTCCCCAGATAACCATTGAATGGATGGATGAACCAAATTACTGTCACGAGATCGATACTGAAGAAGTAGTGGACTAGCCTTGGTTCCATGAAGTCAAGAGGTATCTTGAGGCTCAAGAGTATCCGGAAGGAACTTCGATCAACGATAAGAAGTTCTTAAGGAGATTCTCTTATGTTCTTCATCAGTAATGGCATTCTCTACAAATGCAACCATGACTCTGTTTTTCTTCGTTGCGTAGACAAGGTTGAGGTAGAAAAGATCATGGTTGATCTACATGAGGGCACTTTTGGCACCCATTCCAGTGGGCATGCGATGGCAAAGAAGATCCTGCGGGCAGGGTATTACTGGTCTACCATGGAGGCAGATTGCTATCAGCATTCACGAACCTGCCACAAGTGTCAGATCTATGATGACAAAGTGCATGTGCCTCTAGTTCCTTTAAATTTCCTGACTGCTCCCTGGACATTCGTGATGTGGGTCATCAATATAATTGGAGAAATCAAACCTACAAATTCTAATGGACACCGCTTCATCTTGGTGTCCATTGACTATTTCACGAAGTGGGTTGAGGCAGCTTCTTTCGCTTCCGTTACCAAGAATGTTGTGGCCCGTTTCATCAAACAGAATCTCATATGTCGGCACGGCATCCCAGAGAGAATCATCACATACAATGGTACGAATATCAACAATACTATGATCACCATACTATGCACGCAATTTAAGATCCAGCACCATAATTCATCTCATTATCGGCCGAAGATGAATGGTGTTGTCGAATCCGCAAATAAGAATATTAGAAAGATCATACAAAAAATGACAGTAACCTACAAGGACTGGCATGAGATGCTATCATTCGCCCTCCACGGTTACCGTACCACAGCGCACACATCAACAGGGGAAACTCCCTTCTCCTTGGTATACGGCATGGAAGTTGTTCTACCAATTGAATTACAAATACCTTTTATAAGAATCATAAAGGATGCATGGATGAATAAAGACGATTGGATCCAAACTCGATTTGACCAGTTAAACCTAATTGATGAGAAGAGGCTTACGGCTGTCTGTCATGGCCAGATGTACCAAAAACATATGATCAAAGCTTTTAACAAAAATGTCAAATGTCAGGTATATCAGGTTGGTGACTTGGTAATCAAGCGTATCATATTACCACAAGGTGATCCCAGGGGCAAATGGACTCCTACATACGAAGGACCGTTTGTGATCAAAAGCATATTCTCTGGTGGAGCAATGATCTTAACCATTATGGATGGCGACGACCTCCCACACCCTGTGAATGCAGACATAGTCAAAAGATACTCTGCATAAGAGACCTGCTAGGTTGACACGCCTAGGCAAAACAAGGGCATCCCGGCGAACCACAAAGATTCGGGAAAAAGTTAGGGATAAAACAAAAAAAATCTGTACACCCAGCAAGTTGAAAACCTGAAAGGGTGACTTGGGCAAAAAGGGGTATCCCGGTGGACTGAAAAACCGAAAGGGCAGTCCAGGAAAAAGTTAGGGAATTAAAGCGTATGACTATGTCCCATTGGATTACCTTATATACAACCTTTAACTTCGACTGACAAACTCAACGGTCCTAATCAATCCAATTAACTTTGGACAAGGCAGCAAGTGGACAAGACGCTCAGAGACACGAAGGCTATAGAAGAATGGGAACCCCATGGGATTATTGCACATAGCTATCTTTTATTTGTATCAAATTTTCATTTTTCTACGTCGACATTCTCTTACTAGGATGTTTGTATCATTGTACAAAAATACTTATTCAAGTTAAATACAAAGATATCCCTTTGAAAGTGCAAAACTATCTGTTTTTCTTTATTTCTGTGTTTTGTTAAAAAAAAAACGTCCAATGATTTATTTTTGAACATATGCATTTGAATGTAACTACTGTTTACAAATGAACAAAAAAGGGAACAGAAAATAGAAAGACAATCACTAATGGCTTTAAGAAATAGGATAATATCTTTAGACTATTCCATAAAACCCCCCACAGTGTGCAGCTTAATGATATCAAGCTCTCTCACATCCCCGGCAGAACAAAACTTCGAGTTATCACTCCCCAGTAAAAGTCGCCCAATTTCTCAGGATTCCCAAACAGGATTTCACAAGCAATACACGTCGTTTTCTTTACACAACAGAGTTTTGTTTCTCTAACAAATGGAATCTCATCAACTCATCAGCAACTTCAAAACATGAAGACTTACACCCTTTGTACCCAGAAGTACTCAAGGACTTATCTTCCCCAGAAACACTACAGTGTAACAATTAACATGTCCATACATCGCTCTCATACGTCATAACATTGACAACACAAATACATACGACACAATCTAATTTATTTTGAGAACATCATTACACCATGAGTTTCATACATCATGACATTGCATACAACTAACCTTTCATCTTTTTCAAGAAAGATCAATCAACAGAAAACTGTCATCAAATTTTCAACAAGTCAATTACAGATCAATTCCCAAGAAAGGATTGGTCAACCATCTATACAATAGATGTTTCTTCCAGACTCCTACCGGTTCAGTTTAAATATCTCAACAATTTATTCTAATTCTTTTCCTGCAGTTTGTTTTCTATGGTTCAGATAAATCTCTCAACGATTTGTTCTTATTCTTTTTCAGATCCATGTCGGCTCAGATAAGTCTCTCAATGATTTATTTGGATTCTTTCTCGCAGACACTTTCTCTGGTTCAGATAAATTTCACAAAGATTTACTCTGATTCTTTCCAGTTAAAGAACATTCAATATCTCTTTTGGTTCAGTTTAAACCCCTCAACGGTTTATCCTGATACTTTCCAAAGGAACCGTTCGGGTTCAGATAAATCTCTCAACGATTTATGCTGATTCTTTCCCGCCAACACTTTCTCTGGTTCAGATAAATGGCACAAAGATTTACTCTGATTCTTTCCAGTTAAAGAACATTCAAGATCTCTTTTGGTTCAGTTTAAACCCTTCAATGGTTTATCCTGATACTTTCCAAAGGAACACTTCGGTTCAGTATAAATCGCTCAACGATCTATTCTGATTCTTCCCAGTCAAACAACATATATGACTTCTTCTGGTTCAGATAAGTCGCTCCAAAGATTTATTCTGATTCTTTTCCAGTTGAAATCAGGTTCAGACTTAGTACAGTCTCTGTCAACAGTCACCTTTGGATGGAATCTACAATCCCATATCCGACAAATCTCCATCATTCCTCCAAATGGAATCTTTAAGCCCATTCACAATCCATCTTCGAGTGCAAATTTCTGGGCACTCTAGTGTCCAATCATCTTCCACCTTCAAGTAACGAATGGCAGACTCGCCAATCTAAATATCCAGGTTTAAGAAGATTGAACAGGGGCAGATTTTGTACCCCAAAAGTTGTCCTCTCATTTATCAAATATTTTCTCACACGATCTCCTTTGGTTCAAGACTGCACAAGGATTGATCAGCTCAAGACACCTCCTTAAGCACTGATGACTGAAAATAGGGTTTAAGATTGCACAAGGATAATTGAACTTTCAATGCCTCATATGACTTTCACGGATCATTATGGACCCCCAAGATTACTCATGTCAAGTTTCAAGCCTTGGATCACATTTTTGCTCAGTCAATTGAGCAGTTGACCTAAAAATCAGTTGTATTGGGGAAAAGTCAACTATGGCCAATTTACAGTCAAAGTTCATAATGTTTTATCCATATCAACATTATAAACTCATATGCATCATTTGATCAAGTTTGGACCATAATTCCTCAAGAAATTGGATCAAATCATCAAAAGGGCAAAATGGTCAAAATTAGGGTTTTGACTGGGAAAGGGCAATTTCTGATTTTTGGCCTAGAAAATGGTTATTTGGTTTGTGGAATGATCTCAAGAGTTCAATTGCATAATTTTTACCTAATGGCATGACTCAAAACATTGCTCAAGATCAATTGGATTGATAGTTGATTTTCAGTCAACCGATCAAAAGTAAACTGTACACTGAAAAGTCAAACTTTGACTTTTTGGTCAAAATCAAGTGTCAATGATCACAATTCATCAAAACATGTCAAAATATGAAACTTGTTCATCAAGAAATCAAAAAGTCAAGATTTCACCATGATGCAAGATGATTCAAAACTTAGAAATTTTTGTAAGTGTTGAAAACTTCATAATTTTTCACAAATTTGAGCCAATTTTTCACCATGATGCAAGATGATTCAAAAGAAACCTTCAACAAGAAAGTTGTATATCTCTATTAGATCTAAAAAATTACTTTACACAACTTCTTCTAGAAATTCTTGGATCTCAAGTTATTAAACCATGAAGTCATGGTCTTGAAGCTAAACACTTAGTGAAATTTTGAGCACTTTAGGTCAGGATTTTGACCTAACGTCTGACCCAAGTTTCACATAGTTCCATTTGGATTTTGAAAAAGTGATTCAAAGAGGGGTTGTAGAGAACATTACAAGCTTTCTAAAAAGTCAAAGAACTCCTTGATATCATTTGTGAGCAAGGAGAATCGATGGCCAAAAGTTGGGGTTTCAAGTTGTTTTACAAGGCAAATTTTGTGATGAACAAAATTCAAATCTCAAACCTAAGCTGCATAATATTTTCTTTGTAGGCCTCAAACTTGTTATTCACTCCATAATTAAATGTTTTCCCAACTATTAGAGGCTTCAACTCAAGCATTCAATGCATTGCCCATGCTTTATGTCCATTTTAGGAAGAAAGTGCATAATGTCATTTTGAAAAAGTAGCTTTATACACAAAACTTGTTCTTGAGCCTTGCAATTGTTTTCTTATGATCATACACGACTTATAACTCAAAATAAGTTTGTCTCAAATACCATAATCAGTCATCCCATGCTTGTACTTCATCTTAGAACCATACTCCCACTTTTCTTCAAAATCAAGTAACATAGCAATCAACCTATATCTTGTACTTCTGACCCTCTCTAGCACTCAGGCCTTCTCCTTACTTATGCACAAGTTATTTGCATCAAAACACATCCATGCTTAAGCCCTCAAACACACAAGAACTCAGAATTGTATCACATACCTCCATTCTTGCATAATCTTACCAAAAACATGAAACTCACATCTCCCTCGTGCATTTTCAAGACTTTTGGTTCCTAAAGCTTCTAAACACCTAATACAACTCATCCCAATACCTGTTACACGACTGTAACTCCATTTCCACCATTGTCCAAACTCAAAAATAGAGCACTGCAAGTGGACTTCTCCAGACCATTTCAGCCACTCTCCATCTAAGCTAATCATTGCATTAGCTTTCTGGGACCTCAGTGGAGCTATTCTGATCATCACAATACCTTGAGGAGTGCTCAAACTCAGAATATGATTTCCAGTTTTGAGGTAAGTTTCCTTAACTTTGAACTCTTCATACAAGCATCATTAATGGTTTATTTGTGGATAAGAAATGTAGATCTCATTGTCCTGAAGCTAACCATGTCCTTAGATTTCATTATTATTGCTTGAGTAGTTAGAATTTTGAATATGAACCCCTGAAAATATCTAAGTCAGGATTTGGTACCATTGGAAATCCATGCTCATTTTTGGGAATTAGTTTAAGTTATTTATATTTCTGGAATGGTGTTAAAATTCTACACAACTTTCATGTTTACATTTTTGCAAATGGTCGAGAAATGAACAAGTTGCAGGGATTCTGGCTGGAGGTTGAAGATGAAGTTATAACATGGACTTGTTTTGTTTTAAGTTTATTGATTGTTGTATAATGAACGGATGAAACAGGCCACCCCAGTGGTACAACAAGCACGTGCATATTAGGAGGTCTTGGGTTCGAGCCCCAGCGAGACCTTTTGGCAATTTTCTCATTTTTTTTACCTTTTCCATTTTTTTGTTTGCAGCCAACAGGCGCTTGGGCCTTCCTCCTTTGGGCCTGGGATTTTTTGCGAGCCTTCCACCCTCCTAACTGTTTTTAACATCCCTGACCCTAATTTTTTGTTTTTATATTTTCATATTTTTTATTAAAATTATTATTATTATTATTATTATTATTATTATTATTATTATTATTATTATCATTATTATTATTTTTAATACCATTTTTTTCTACTAATAAAAACCCAAAAAATATTTATATTTTTATTATTTATATTTATTTAGTATATTTTCTTCATAAAAACTAAAAGAAGAAAAAACATTTTTCACTTAATAAATTAATTTCTTTTTTATTCAATGAATATTTAGACTAGGGTTTAACTAGTATATTATTTTCTTATGAATAAATTAATTAAGGTTTCTTTTAATTAATTAATATCCATATTATTTTTACTAATTTAAAACCTTTTCATAAATAAAAAACCCTAAAAAAACTTCTTTTTACTTACTTTCTTTTCTTATTAAGGTTAGGTTAATTTTGCTTAATTTTCCTTAATAATTTTCAATTAGGTCAAGACTTAAAACCCTTTCAGATAAAAACTCAAACAAAAAACAATCTTCTTTTCTTTTGCATTACCTTTATATTCGTGTACATTTATTCAAATTCAATATGGTTGTAATAATTATTTTGATATATTTTCTTGCAATTACCCATTTGTAATTTGTACACCCCCTCTCCTAATTGATGTAATAGCATAGTATTTTTATTTTCCGCAATTTAAATGCTTTATATACAAATGCTAGTAGTTAGGATTTTGTATGGAAAGATTAAAACCAACAAATAGAAAACCCTAATCAAGACAAATCAAGCATGTAAACCAATACACTTGCACACATACACCCTTAGGATGAATCCACTTGGTTGCCTTACAAATATTTCCATATTATGCATATGAGGTATCTTAGCAAAAACAAGCAAAAAATACAAGATCATAGTGCCTCGATGACGCTATCAAAGTTGCCTCTCAAAAATGATCTTAGTCCCTAAAAGAAAATGCTAAGATATCTTGCAACATTGTTAATCATGGTTATACGATGACCCTTGCCCGTCCCTTTTACATCCAAAGATAGAGTTACTTACCAAATCAATGGTAAGATAACAATGTCAAAGGAAAGAGGAAATAAACATGAAAGACTTTTGAGTAGGTAGAATGTTCCTAGTTACTTGCTCAATTTCAAAACATAACATCCTTGCTATTTTCAAAACAAACACCTACACTTTCAAAACATCTTACAAACTTGAAAACATTTTCAAAAGATCAAACACTTTGTATACATTCTTACGAACGAGAATCATTACAATGTTTGCCTAAACAAAGGCCTCTTTACAAAATACTTTCAAAAACCACAAAAGCACATTTTCAAACAAAAGCAAGTGATCTAGCAAGTAACTAAGAGCCCATGGAAAATCATGGATGAAAAGGGTGTTAATACTTTCCCTTTTAATAATCTACCCCCCAAACTCAAGAAAACATCTCAAAGGTCTTTCCTGTGCTTTTTTCACCTTTCCTTTTGGATAAAAGAAAAGTCAGTGGCGACTCTTGTGAACCGCAACATTTGCGATCAAACGCAAAACACCCAAGTCAGTTCTCCCACCGTATCACAGATACCCTAAATGTCGTAAGGCCAAAGTAGGGTAGTAATTAATACAGCCTCACGATTCTATCGATGGAACATTAGGAAAGTGTCTACAACTATAAACAATATCACCAAAATCCAGCTTCCTTGCATACCATAATATCGAATTAGCATTGAGAGACCTTAATTTCTGAGGCCACTCGCGTTTGGTCAAATTCGGAATCATTTAATCTTTTTTGTAAAGATGGGTCATGAACCAGGTATACAAAAGTGGATGCAACAATTTAAAGTGCCTTTTCTCTTTTCGTACATTGTATGCAGTGTATAATAAATGTCAGCAAGTAGAGCAGGAGTTGGATCCGTATTGAAAAATTTCGCTCCCCAAAATATGCTAATGGTCGCAGGGTCAATATATTCCACAGTCTGTGGAAATAAAACTACACCAAACACAAGAAAACCTAAACAATCGACACAAGGATCCTATTCTTTATAATTAGCAAATTCGAGTGCCTTAGCTTCTAGGTATGTTCTTTTGATTCCTTGTATTGTGCCTTTAACTCCGAATAAGGGATCCCTAAGCCCTTTTACAAGACTTTGACTTCAATAGTTTTCTCGATACCCACATAGGCCTTCTCTTTAGAAAAGTTCATAATTCTGTCAAATTCTTCCATAGCCGGTGCTAGTTTGAAGTCTTGGAAGGTGAAGCATCTTAGTGGAGGGTTGTAGAACTGAATGACGGAAGAAACAGCGTCTAGTTGAACCTCTACTTTGGTCAAGTCAAGGGTATCCCTGTAGCAGCGAGCCTACATCTTCAGAGCTCTTTCAGATAACTTCTCTTTTATGGCTTTGATTTTAGACATGTCTTGCTTGAGGGCATTGACGCAGACGAGTTGTTTTCCTTTGGTATCCATTTTCCAAGATAATCACCAAAATCTTGATTTTATTACTCTTTTTTTTACTCTGTGAATAAGACAAATTAAAAACGGATGATGAATATATGATATGTATGGATGCATAGATGTAGGGTTTAGTGACAGGATTTTGTGACAGGTACCATTATAAGGTATGCTCTTAGTTTTGGCCTACGGTTAGTCTACCCTCCTGAAAGGTGTCTTCCTTAAGGGTATCATGAATAATACCATAGGTAAAAGGCATAAGGGCCTCCCTTAGGTGGAGCCTCTTTACGGACCGAGACTTTCGTCTCAAATTCGTGAAAGGTCTCGTCATGAGATTTTGGTTAGGGTTGTACAAAGAGTCATGGGTGGAATTCCAAAGTCCTACTAGTCAAGAGGATATCTCTCTATAAGTATTCCTTTTGCGGAATTCCACTGAATCTAGGAGAAGTCGTCACATAAACTCGCAGGGATGATGTATCCCCTAAGCTAATAGACGAACCTTCTTTCTAAGGGTTATTTGAAAATAATTTTGAAATCGAAATCCCGCCACACAACAAATATAATAATGATAAGATGATAAGATAAACAAGGAAACAAATAAAGAATAAATAAATGAAAACCCAAAATAAAAACCTAAAACCTAAGGGAAAGGCTTGTAAACCTAGGGTTGAAGTCACCAGCTGTTGCAACTGGATTTAAAATCAGAGTCGCCACTACTAGTTTTTATCCTAAGGGAGGGAATATAATATTAAACCCTAATTTGTAAATAGAGATTCTAGTTTTTGGACTTCTTTAGATGAAAGGAAGGTGTTAGGCACCTTTCATCTACCTTATTTGTAAGGATACTAGGTTTAGGGGGTTTAGGTTTAACAATTATGCACAAAGGATTTTTAATTTTTAATAGGGGAACTCGCCACGATTTAAATCAGATGCCTACTGTTGTACCCCAAAATTTTCCATCTCATTTCTCAAGAAAATCTCATAAGATCTCCTTTGGTCCAAGACTACACAAGGTTTGATCAGCTCAAGACAGCTCATCAACACTGATGACTCAAATTAGGGTTTGAGTTTGCATAAGGACAAATGGACTTTTAATGCCCCATATAACTTTCATGGATCATTTTGGACCCTCAAGATTTCTCATGTCAAATTTCAAGTCTTGGATCACATTTTTGCTCAATCAATTGATCAGTTGACCTAAAATCAGCTGTATTGGGGAAAAAGTCAATTGTGGTAAATTTATAGTCAAAATTCCTAATTTTTAATCCATATCAACATCATGAACTCATATTTGTCAATTGATCAAGTTTGGATCATAATTCTTCAAGAAATTTGATCAGGTCATCAAAAGGGCAAAATGGTCAAAAGTAGGGTTTTGACTGAGAAGGTGCAATCTTTGATGTTTGACCTAGCAAATGAATTATTGATTCAAGGCATGATCTAAAGGATTAAAATTCATAATTTTGACATAATGGCATGGCTCAAAACATTTTTCAAGTTCAATTGATTGATAGTTGAATTTCAATCAACTGATGAAAAGTCAATTATACATTGAAAAGTCAAACTTTGACTTTTTGATCAAAATCAAGTTTCAAAGATTACAATTCATCAAGACATGTCAAAATATGAAACTTGTTCATCAAGAAATCAAAAGTCAAGATTCATCTTTAAAAAGTCAAAATTCTAAAACTTAGAATTTTATAAGTGTTGAAAATTCAAGTTTTTTTCCTAACTTTGTGCCAAATTTTCACCATGATGCAAGATGATTCAAAGGAAAGTTATAACATGAAAGTTGTAGATCTCAATGATATATAAAACATTGTAGGGCAGAACTTTTCCTTGAAATGCTTAGATTTCAAGTTATGATTTTGTGAAGACATGCTCATGAAACTTGAAGACTTAGTGAAATTTTGCCCTAGTTTAGGCAGGATTTTGACATAACTTCATGGCAACTTTTCACCTAGTTCAAAATGGAATTTTCAAAAATGTCCAACATGAAAGTTAAAGAGGATGTTACAAGCTTTCCAAAATGTACAAGAACTCATTGAGATCATACTTTAGCTAAGAGAATCGAAGCCATGAAGTTAGGGTTTCATTCTTGTATTACAAGCCATTTCTTGATGAACACATAATCTAATCTCAATGTTAGGCTGCATAATCTTGCTTTGCAGTACTTCTAACTTATGTATCTATCCATGATTAATGGATTACACAAACCTTTGAGCCATAATCCAAGTGGTTTAAGCATTGTCCAAGTTCATTTTCCATTTTGGGAAGAAAGCTAACATTGTCATTCTTGAAAAGCAAGCTTTATGCACAAAGTCAATTCTTGAGCCTCCCACTTGTTCCCTCTGATCACACTCCATCTACAAAGTCAGAAGCAAGCTTGTTTAAAGTGTAAGCACTCTAAAATAGCAAGTATAAAGCATTGAAACTTTATTTTTCAAGAAGATCACATGTTGAGCTTAAACATTTGATTTTGAATTCTGATCAACTACAAGCCACAAAACAATTTGCTTATAAGTAGAGATACTATTTATGAGGTAAGACACGAGCTTAAGCACCCTGAAACTCTCTTAAACACTTGCAAGCCATAAATTGTCCAAAAACACCATTTGTTGTACCCCAAAATTTTCCCTCTCATTTATCAAGAATTTGCTCACAAGATCTCCTTTGACTCAAGACTGCATTAGGGTTGATCAGCTCAAGACACCTCCTTAAGCACTGATGACCAAAATTAGGGTTTGAGATTGAACAAGGATATTTGAACTTCCAATGCCCCATAATACTTTCATGGATCATTATGGACCCTCAAGATTACTCATGTCAAGTTTCAAACTTTGGATCACACTTTTGCTCATTCAATTGAGCAATTGACCTAAAAATCAGTTGTATTGGGGAAAAGTCAACTATGGCCAATTCACAGTCAAACTTCATAATTTTTTATCCATGTCAACATTTTAAACTCATATGTATCATTTGATCAAGTTTGGACCACAATTCCTCAAGAAATTTGATCAAATCTTCAAAAGGGCAAATGGTCAAAATTAGGGTTTTAACTGGGAAAGGGCAATTTCTGATTTTTGACCTAGCAAATGATCAATTGGTTTAAGGAATGATCTCAAGAGTCCAATTGCATAATTTTTACCAAATGATATGTCTCAAAACATTGCTCAAGTCCAATGGATTGACAAATGAATTTTCAGTCAACTGATCTAAAGTAAACTATATACTGAAAAGTCAAACTTTAACTTTTTGGTCAAATTCAAATGTCAAAGATCACAATTCATCAAAGCATGTCAAAATATGAAACTTATTCATCAAGAAATCAAAAATTCAAGATTTCATTTTGAAAAGTTAAAATTTCTAAACTTAGAAATTTTTCTAAGTGTTGGAAATTTTTTTTTTTTTTCAAAACTTTGAGCAAAATTTTCACCACGATGCAAGATGATTCAAAAGAAACTTCCAACATGAAAGTTGTAGATCTCCATGAAATCTAAAACTTTTCTTCACACAACTCCTTCCAAAAGTGGTTGGATCTCAAGTTATAATTTTAAGAATACATGGTCATGAAACAAAAACACTTAGTGAAATTTGGCCCTAATTTGGTCAGGATTTTGACCTAACTTCATGGCACTTTTTCATATAGTTCCAAGGGGAATTTTCAAAAGCTATTCAAATATGGGTTGTAGAGCACATTGCAAGCTTTCCAAAGTGTCCAAGAACTCCTTGAGATCGTTTTTTAGTATTGAGAATCAAAGAGATGAAGTTAGGGTTTTATCACTTGAATTACAAGTCATTTTGTGATGAACAAATTCAAAATTCAAACTTATGTTGCATTACCTCTACTTTTCAGGCCTCAAACTTGTTAGACACTCCATAATTAATTACTTGCACTGTTGTTAGAGGTCTCATTTCAAGCATTCAATGCAAGGCCATGCTTTATATCCATTTTGGGAAGAAAGTGCACATTGTCATTTTGATAAAGTGGCTTTTTGCACAAAACTTGTTCTTGAGCCTTGCACTTGTTCTCTTATGATCATACAAGTCCCGTAACTCATAAGAAACTTATTAAGCACTTAATCACTCAGCCCGTGCTTGTACTTCCTCTTGAAACTTATTTTCCCACTTTTCTTGAAAATCAAGTAACATAGCAAATAGCTTGTAACTTGTACTTTTGAATTTCAAAACCACTCAAGACCTTTTTCTTAAACATACACAAGCCATTTGCCACAAATCCCACGCATGCTTAAGCCCTGAAAACACCTAGAACACAAAATCACCAAAAACACTTCAAAACTTATCATTTCTGAATTTTGAATCCAATCTCCAAATTTGCTCGTGTGTTTCTTGGCCTTTTACTTTCAGAAGCTTCTAAACAACATATACAAACAATCCCAACACCTACAGCACCACTGTAGAATTTTTTTTATTAATAACCAAGTATTAAAAAAATATTTCGCGAATAACTGGGTTTCGGAAAAAATTACGCAAATAACCATGTTTGAGATGGCTCCATAAAGGAGGAGCCATCTCATTTGGCGCATCCTCCTATTTTTATAAGGGAGGCGCCATCTCATTTGGCGCCTAAGGGCAAATGGCAAGCCCTAAGCCAAATGAGATGGCGCCTATGTGGAAAATTAGGTCAAAAAAAAAATTTTTTTTTCCTTTCCTGCGCGTTGCGTATTAGACAGAGATAACCAAAATTGATTTTTTATTTGAAAAAAAATTATTACATTCAACTGTTTTACATTTAAATAACAGTAAAAAAATAGATAAAAAAAATACTGAAAAAAAAAAAGATACATCAATGATCCCCAGGAACCCGGTAATGACCCCCAGTTCCGCATCCCCGTCCTCGCCTTTCTCTTGCTGGGTGCCGTCTCGTTTCCTGTTGCGGCAAGGTCGATGGCCCAGCGAAGTCAATGCGATCCGAATCCATAAAATCAGTAAGATCTCCATATCTCGAAGATCCGCTCTGGTACAGTCGGTTACCCATGCCCTCGAAGTTTGGTCGTGTTGGCGGTGGGTGGGGTTCCATGGTTGGTCGGTAGCATTGGTCGTCTGAGTATGGGGGGTAGAAAGGAAATGGATCTTGGGGTGTTTGGTACTGTGGATGTTGGGTTGTTTGGTGATATGGTGGTTGATGGTAGGTTTGGTCGGGTTGGTCGTAATCTTCTGACATTCCCATATCAGGGCTAAGGCTGGATGTTGAGGGCCCCATATTGGGATATGTGGAAGACTGAAATTGTGTATGGGGTATGTGGGTTTGCTGGTATTGGGGTTGGTATTGTGGTTGGGTTTGAGGCATATCTGGGTATTGGTAGTTTGGCGGTGACTGTGGTTGGTAGTACGGCATTTGGTTGTAGTTGTGTTGTGGTGGGGAATGTGGTTGTGTGTTTGTTGGTCTGTTTCTTCTTGGGGGTGGGTTTGAGGTTGAAGGATTTTGGGTTTGTTGGTGGGGAATCGAGGGTTGTGCCCATTGTGTGCGTGGGTCAACCAAGTACCTCGGATGAGACACGTGCATATTTGGGTTACTAACCGACCTGTACCACGACATATATTGATCGGTGTGTCGCATGTTACCTTGAGTAAGGAAAACAGGGGATTGCAAGATGTAGCGGTGACGCCTTTGCCACATTTTACACCATTCTGGAGCAAAGTCTTTCCAGTTGGTTAGATTCCACTGGGCGTCGACCCTTTTTAGATGCCAGGGGGACAAATCTGTTGGGTCACTTGGTATCTCTTGGATCATTTCGAACTGCATCTTCACGCGGTCGCTGTGGTGCATCTCCACAATGTTGAACCGAATGAGTGCAGTCTTTGCAGTCCAAGTTGCTGCATCCTCTGGATTTGGAGAATGGTCCAAACCCAAATATGGTCTCCAGACGAACTGCGATAAAATTTAAATCAGGTAAGCGCAAAAGTAATGTATAAATAAATAAAATGAACAAAAGTTAAAAGCTACGACTTACGTCATCTGGGCCTAGGTGATCCAACAGATTCCGGTAGAGTGCGACATTGAATCTGGGATTCTTGCCGTAATCCATACCCCTCACGCAGTACCTATAGGAAATGAGAAACATGTTATTTTTAGCATATATTTTGGAAAGAGAAGAATAGTTATAAATGCTATAACTTAATGACTTACTTTGTTGCGTAAGGGAAACCAAAAGTGTTGTTGTTGATGGGGTTTAAGGACTCCATCCTCCACCAACCCCAGGCTTGTAGTAAAAATGCGCACCCATAAAATGTACATTTTTCCTTGACTGCGTTTTTGCACAAGGAACTGTACAGGTGGGCTAATACTGCAGAACCCCAACTAAATTTTCTAGTTTTATCAAAATTGGTTAGTAAATGTAAGTACATGAAATTTACACTATTTCCCGTACTTTCGGGAAATAAAAAAGTACCAAAAAGTATCATAATATACGTTCGGGCTTTTACTACTCGGTCATTTTCTGAGGAATTTTCATTTAATTCCATACTTGCATAATGCCGTTTCAGGTCAGTGATTAGTATTCCCTGCCCTCTTGCTCCACCACCTTCTACCATGTCCCTACCCAACAGTTCTTCACACTGTGAGTTGGGTTGTTGAACCGACCCGTTCACCGCTTTACCGTCAATAGGGAGGCCCAGTAGCATGTAGACATCTTCGAGAGTGATGGTACATTCACCTATTGGTAGGTGAAATGTATGGGTCTCCGGTCTCCACCTCTCCAACATTGCAAGGATGAATTTGGAGTCAATGGTGCAGTTGGAGATCTTTATCACGTGTCCAAAACCTGCATATTCCAGATAAGGGACGATAAAAGGGTCGGGGGCCAGGTATTTGTGCGAACGGATTCTGAATCTTTGTGTATCCTGAGATCATAATTAAACAAGAGTAAGATTAATTAAGATGAACAACACGTTTTTTAAAGTATGAAAAATGTATAACCAAAGAAGAGACTTACAAATGCAGCAATGTTTTCCCTTGTGCCTCTGTGAGTATCTCCCATTGTTAGAAGGGCCATTCTTCAGAACGCTTGAGTGAATGAAAGACTTAGGAAGAAATAAGGAGTATGATAGACTTAAGAAATATTTCGTAGCAGAGAGTGAGAGAGTGAGAGTTGTGTGGGTGTGAGATATGTTTCATAAGGTATGTATTTATAGGCAACTAATTCTGATGTAGTGGTTGCATGCCTGCGAGGTGTCACATTTGCATGCTTAGGGAGTTACACATATGCATGCATGCATTTACAAATAATGTAAGGTGTCACTCTTGCAGGCTAGGTGGCAGCCCATGCATGTAATATTATTGGACAGTAAGGGAGGCGCCATCTCACTTGGCGAAATAGTACAAAAATGAATGTTGTCGCCACCCCATTTGGCGAATAAGAGGTGTCACGTTTTACAGCATTGTCTCAGGCTACGTGACAGCCTTTGGGATTCCTTTCTCTGTTGCATGCAAGGCCATTGGAGCTGACGGGTGGCAGGCTTAGACAAAACATTAATGTGTGTATTATAGGGCCAGGCTAGGTGGCAGCATAAGCCCATGCATGTAATACGATTGGACAGTAAGGGAGGCGCCATCTCACTTGGCGAAATAGTACAAAAATGAATGTTGTCGCCACCCCATTTGGCGAATAAGAGGTGTCACGTTTTACAGCATTGTCTCAGGCTACGTGACAGCCTTTGGGATGCCTTTCTCTGTTGCATGCAAGGCCATTGGAGCTGATGGGTGGCAGGCTTAGACAAAACTTTTATGTGTGAAGAATAGGGCCAGGCTAGGTGGCAGCATAAGCCCATGCATGTAATATTATTGGACAGTAAGGGAGGCGCCATCTCACTTGGCGAAATAGTACAAAAATGAATGTTGTCGCCACCCCATTTGGCGAATAAGAGGTGTCACGTTTTACAGCATTGTCTCAGGCTACGTGACAGCCTTTGGGATTCCTTTCTCTGTTGCATGCAAGGCTATTGGAGTAGACGGGTGGCAGGCTTAGACAAAACATTAATGTGTGTATTATAGGGCCAGGCTAGGTGGCAGCATAAGCCCATGCATGTAATACGATTGGCAGCCTTGGGGGGTTGCATCACTTACTTAATTGAAATATTTTGCCTTAGGTTGAACATAACATTCATTCACATAAACTGTAAAATTTTCCAACCTTCGAATCAATCATCTAACCTTCAAACATTCCAGCATTCATACCTTCATATAATCAATAAACCCAAAACATTCCCACCTTCATACCTAAAACAATTCTACACAATGGCCTCTTCACCACAATTTGTTGTCAAAGCACATTTCAACGGTGAGACATACATGTGTCCCACAGTTGGGTTTTTGTTTAGAAACACCGACAATGTCCAATTTCTCTTAAACGGGAAAGCAAATTTCTCCTACTTTAAGAAAAGATTGGAGGCCAAACTTGAATGAGGCCCTATATCCCAGATATTTTATCAGAGTCCAGTCTTTTTTGGAAACAACCAAGTCATATTTTATAAGGTTGCAATTCAAGATGACGAGGATTTCCAGAACATGATTTCCAGCCATGTCTATTCTGGAAACGACTCTATTGAGTTGTACGTTCTATTTCAAGAGCCTCCGGTGACACAGGAGGTAGAGCCTCCGGTGACACAGGAGGTTGATCCTTTGGAGAATGAGCAAGCCGAGGTGGATGCAGTTGATGATGAAGAAGAAGATAACGAGTTAGAGTTCGATGAAATGGTGAACGACGATTCTGACGATGATGGCATCCCAAGTATTCCTACCGACAAAATCTACACACCACCTACGCACATGACAAACTTCAACATGGGCGGAGATGAACCTTCTACGGACTTGTTTTTCCAACCGTATATGCAATCAGATGAAAATTTAAAAGAGAAGGACAAGTTTCGTAATAGAGAGGAATGCATAAGGGCCATCAAAAAATTTCACATGCTCAACTCGGTTGATTATAAGGTGGATCGTGTAAACCCGGAAAGGTACAAGATCAAGTGTGTCCACCCTGACTGCATGTTCAAGCTGACCGCTTCATACAGACTAAGGGGTGACTGCTGGGTCATAGGTTCCATGACAACCCATACTTGTGTAAGTTCCACTCAATCACAAGACCACCGAAAACTCAACCATGATCTAATTTGTCAAGAAATCCTACCCCTGGTGAGCAACGACCCTTCTTTGAAGGTGAAAACAATCATCTCCCACATCACCACAGTTTTTAACTACACTCCGTCTTACCGTAAGGCGTGGTTAGCAAAGACTAAGGCGATTGAAAGGGTGTATGGAAACTGGGAGGAGTCATACCGAGAACTTCCCCGCTACCTCAATGCACTAAAGACATATTCTCCAGGTAGTGTTTATGTTCTGGAAACATTGCCCGCTTACGCCCAAGATGGTAGTGTTCTACATGGCAACGGAATATTCAGTCGCGTCTTTTGGGCATTTCAACCATGCATCACAGGGTTTGCATCATGTAAACCAATTCTACAAATAGACGGGACTTGGTTGTATGGCAAGTACAAAGGCACTCTTTTGATGGCAGTTGCACAAGATGGCAACAATAACATTTTCCCCGTTGCGTTTGCCCTTGTCGAGGGGGAGACCGGTGGTGCTTGGAGCTTTTTCCTGAAAAATCTTCGTACACACGTGGCTCCTCAACCGGATCTATGTTTGATCTCGGACAGACATGCCTCTATTGAAAGTGCCTATAATAATCCGGCAAATGGTTGGCATGACCCTCCTTCTACGCATGTCTATTGCATCAGGCATATCGTCCAGAATTTCTCGAGGGAGGTCAAGGACAAAACATTGCGGAAAGCGGTGATGAATGCGGGATACGCACTGACACAGCCCACATTCAAATATTACCGCAACGAGATCCGTTTGTCTAACCCAGAAGCCGGTACGTGGATCGACAACATACCGGTCGAAAAGTGGACTAGGTCATACGACAATGGCCAAAGATGGGGGCATATGACAACAAATCTTATTGAATCAATGAATGGGGTATTCAAGGGCATACGAAACCTCCCCATCACTGCCTTGGTGAAATCCACGTATTTTAGGATGGCTGCGTTATTTGCCAAAAGAGGTGAAATGTGGTATTCGGTCTTGCAATCAGGACAACTATGGAGTGAAAGCTGTATGAAATACATTAAGGCTGAAAGTGCTAAAGCCAACACTCACATGGTTACACGGTTTGACCGCCATAGCCACAACTTCATTGTGAAAGAGACAATTGACCACAATGAAGGCCTGGCAAGACAGGAATACAGGGTCATTTTACCTTCTCAATGGTGCGATTGTGGCAGGTTTCAAGCTTTTCGTATGCCTTGCTCTCATGTCATTGCCGCTTGTGCGCATACCCATCAAGACGCGCTTCAACTGCTCTCAAACGTTTATAAATCTGAAACGTTGCTCACTGTTTACAACAACAACTTTCCTTTGGTGGCAAAACCGGACTATTGGCCTGAATACAGCGGTGATATAGTTTGGCACAATGACCAAATGCGAAGGAACAAGAAGGGTCGTCCCAAAAGCAGGCGCATAACAACAGAAATGGACGATCTTGACAGGTTGGAAAGAAAGTGTGGTTTATGCCGTCAGGTCGGACACAATCGCAAAAACTGTCCGAATCGGGCGTCTGGCTCGACCACATAAATTTTGTAATACAATAAATCTTTTCAATATTTGTGTTGTAAACATTATGGGTTTTCCGTTAATAAAACTGTTCACACAATTTAAGAAATTCAATATAGGAAATTACATTAGGGTTTTCGTGTACAACAATGATTAACGATAATCAATCTAGGAAATTAAATTAGGGTTTTCGCGTACAACAATGATTAACGATAATCAATCTAGGAAATTACAACTGTTAACACAATTTCATCTGACCCATGCATCATCAGCATTACATCACTGTCTGTTTTGACTTCCTCCAACCACACATTAGGTCTTCCTGTCGCATGCGAGGTTGTTGTTCGTTTTCGCTGGATCCTTCGAATTTTTTCCCCCTCGGCGATGTCTCCATCTAGCCACCGCATCAACTCCCGCTTCAGACGCTCCATGGAGTGAATGTGCCAGAATTTCATTTTCATCGCGGGTTTCGTGGCGGAGAATATAACGTAACCATCTCTGCTAAAAATCATAGGCGACGTCATTACGTAAATAAGGGAGTACAAAATAAAAATACAGTGCGAGAAAGTGTGAGAAATTTCAAAGAAACGGACGAATTATTTATAAAACGGCAAAAAACCCTAGTTTTGCCCTAGGCGCCAAGTGAGATGGCGCCTCCTCTCCTTTTTAAGGAGCATGCGCCATCTCACTTGGCTAAAAGCCAATGGAGGCGCCAAGTGAGATGGCGCCTAGGGCAAAACCCTAGGTGCATGCGCCAAATGACTTGGCTCCTCCTTTGTGGAGCCATCTCAAACATGGTTATTTGCGTAATTTTTTCCGAAACCCGGTTATTTGCGAAATATTTTTTTAATACTTGGTTATTAATAAAAAAAATTCCACCACTGTAACACCATCATCATCCACCATTTTCAAAAACAGCACCTTGCACCTTGACTTCTCCAGAACTCCTCAGGCACTTTCATCTCAAGATAAGCATCTCATTAGCTTCCTGAGATTTTGAGGAAGCTAATCCAATCATTGGAACTCACTGAAAGCTACTCAAACTCCAAACCTGATACCCTCTTGCAAGGTAAATTTTCTGACTTTGGAACTTTTTATACAAACATCATTAATGGTTTATTTATGAATGAAAAATGTAGATATCATTGTCCTAAAGCTAACCATGTCCATAGTTTTCATTAATTTTGCTTGAGCTTAGAGAATTTTAAGATTGAAGTTTCTGAGATTTTTAGGGTTCAGATTAGGGCCATTAAAATTCATGCTTGTATTTAACCTATAATTTTATTGCTTTGCATTTCTGAAATCGTGAGGAAATTTGCCACAAGTTTTCTGTTTACATTTTTCATTTTTGTTGAGAATTGAACAAGATAAAGAGGCTCTGGTTGGACGTGAGGTTGAAGATGAAGTTTAGGCCATGGACTTGTTTACTATCATATATTTATTATTTTGTGACTATAGAGATCTGGGTTCGAGCCCTAGTGGTACCCTTTTGGATTTTTTCATATTTTTTTGCATTCTGACTCTTTTTTTGGCAGCGGTGGGCCTCCCTTGGGCCTTTATGTATTTTTTCTTGTTACTGACCCCCCTGCTGGCTATTCACACCCTGGCCCATTTATTTTCTTTTTTTCATTTTTTTATTTATTTATTTTATTTAATATTAAAAAAAAATCAGAAAAAATGTAAAAAAAATGAGATTTATATTTTGATAAAGTTTATTTATTTTTTACACAACAAATTATTTGATTTAATCCTACTTTATTTATTTTTACTAATTGGTTTTATAAATTTAATTAAAAAAACTAGGGTTTTAGTTATCTTCTTAAGATATTTTATTTTAAAACCAAAAAAAAGGTCAAAAAATATTTTATAATACTATAAATTATTTTTAAAGACAAAATACCAAAAAATATTCTTCTCATGAACTTAATTTCTTTTTTTAAATTAATATTTAAATTAGGGCTTTATTTAAATTCTTTTCCTAGTAAATTTAGGTTTACTTTTTATTATTTAATTAATTATTTTTCATTAGTTAATTAGGTTAAAACAAAACCCTTTCCTTCTAAAAAGTCCAAACAAACATCCATTTTCTTCATATTTTACATTCTTGAATATTTATTTATTTTGTACATTATTTATTCAATCCTTGTCCAAGTTCAATATGGTTGTAATAGGTAATTAGGTTTTATTTTCTTGCAATCCCCATTTATAATTTGTACACCCCCTCCCACAAGTATTGTAATAGCATAGTAATTTTAAATTCCGCAATTTATCGCTTTATATACAAATGCTAATAACTAGGGTTTGTATGGAAAGACTAAAACCAATCAATTAGAAAACCCTAATCAAATACAAAACAAGCATGAAAACAATACACTTGCACACAAGCACCCCTAGGGTAAATCCACTTGGTTGCCTTACTAAATGGCCATATTACGCATGTGAGGTATCTTAGCAAAAACAAGTAAAATACAAAGATCATAGTCCCTCGATGACGCTATCCATGTTGCCTTTCAAATGATCTTAGTCCCTAAAAAGAGAATGCTAAGATACCTTACAATATTGCTAATCATGGTTATACGATGACCCACGCCCGTCCCGTTTACATCCAAATATAGGGTTACTTACCAAGTCAATGGTGAGATAACAATGTCAAAGGAAAGAGAAAATGAACATGAAATACTTTTGAGTAAGTAAAATGCTCCTAATTACTTGCTCAATTTCAAAACCAAAAACATCCTTGTTATTTTCAAAACAAACACCTATACTTTCAAAACATCTTACAAACTTGAAAACATTTTCAAAATATCAAACACTTTGTATACATTCTTACGAATGAGAATCATTACAAAGTTTGCCTAAAAAATGGCCTCTTTACAAAATACTTTCAAAAACCACACAAAGCACAATTTCAAGAAAAAGCAAGTGATCTAGCAAGTAACTAAGAGCCCAAGGAAATCCATGGATGAAAAGGGTGCTAATACCTTCCCTTTTCATAATCTACCCCTCGAACTCAAGAAATAATCTCAAAGGTCTTTCCTGTGCTTTTTCACCTTTCCTTTTGGATAAAAGAAAAGTTTGTGGCGACTCTTACTAAACCGCAACATTTGTGATAAAACGCCAAACAACCAAGTCAGTTCTCCCACTGTATCACACCATTGATGCATAATTTCTAACTTTGAACTTGTAACTCACATTTCCCTCGTGCGTTTTTTATTCATAATCATTCACAAAGCTTCTATACCTCAAATATATTCCATCTTTGTCCTTGTTCTAGAACTGTAACACCATTTTCATCAACCTCCAAAACCTAAAAATAGAGTCTGCAAGTTGACTTCTCCAAGCCATTCCAGCCATCCATTTCTCAAGCTAATCTTTGTATTAGCTTCCTAGGAACTTGAGAAAGCTAACCTGATCATTGCAGCACCTTGAATCAAGCTCATTTGCATTTCACGATTTACAGTTTTGAGGTATCTTTTTTGAACTTCTATCTTTTCATTTAGGCATTGTTAAGCTTGCATTTGTGAAGATAAAATATATATATCATTGCCCTGAAACTGTACATGTCCATAGATTTCATTTATATTGATTGAGCTTAGAGAATTTTATGTTTAAATCTCTGAAAAAAGTTAGGTCATAATTTGGTACTTTTAGAAATTCTCATTCATCTTTGATTTATAGCTTATGATATTGATATGGTTGGATTCGTATGGAAAAATGGAGCAACTTTCATGTTTGCATCTTTCATTTTTGTTGAGAAATGAGCAAGTTACAGGAACCATGGCTGGAGTTTGAAGATGAAGTCATTTTCAGGACTTGTTTTATATTATGAATTTATCATTTCACTTATGTTAACGGATGTACAGCCACCCTATTGGCAAGGCAGCGCACGTTTCATGTCTAAGGCGTGGGTTCAAGCCCCAGCGCTGCCACTTTTCACATTTTTCACATTTTTCTCCCTTTTTTGTCACAAACAGGCGCGCATGGGCCTCCAATAGTGGGCTTTGTCATTTTTGCTAACTACTAACCCCCCAGCCTGCTTTCACACACCTGGCCCAAACATTTTTTTAATTTACTTTCTTTCTCTTATTTTATTTCATTTTTCTTTATTATTTTATTATTATTATTATTATTATTATTATTATTATTATTATCATTTTTATTAATAAAAAATCCAAAAATATTTTTATTTATTATTTTCACACTTATACTTTATTTTCTTTATAAAACAAAAAGACAAAAAAACATTTGCCTAACAAACTTAATTTCTTTTTTCTTAAATAAATTAATATTTAGATTTAGGTTTAATTATTTACTTTTTTATTTAAAATTAACTTAGAATTTAGGTTTCTTTTAATTAATTAATTTCCATACTATTTTTATTAAATTTTAAAAAAAACTATTCATAAAAAAACCCTAAAAATTGCGTTCTAACTTGATTTCTTTTCTTAATTAGTTTAGGTTTAATTTTATTTATATTTAATTAATCATTTTCTTAATTAGGTCAAAACTAAACCCTTTCACAAAAACTAAACAAAAAAATCATTTCATTTCCTTTTATCTTCTTGTACATTATATTTTCAATTCTTGTACATTATTCAATATGGTTGTAATAGATAATTAGGTTTAATTTTCTTGCAATCCCCATTTGTAATTTTGTATACCCCCTCCCCTAATGATTTAATAGCGTAGTATTTTTACTTTCTGCAATTTATCGCTTTCATATAAATGTTAGTAATTAGAGTTTGTATGGCAAGACTAAAATCAACAATTAGTAAACCATAATTCAAGATAAACAATGCATGTAAATCAAACACACTTGCACCCTTAGGGTAATTCCACTTGTTGTCTTACAAAAATGGTCATGTTATGCATGTGGGATGTCTTAGCAAAAACAATCAAAAATACAAGATCATAGTCCCTCGATGACGCTATAAATGTTTCCTTTCAAAATGATCTTAGTCCCTTAAAAAGAAATGCTAAGATATCTCACAACATTTCTATCATGACTATACGATGACTCACGCCCGTCCCTTTACATCCAAAGATAAGGCTTCTTACCAAATCAATGGTAAGATAGCAATATCAAAGGAAGGAAAAAAATGAACAAAGACTTTTGAGTAGGTAGATTGTTCCTAGTTGCTTGCTCACTTTCCAAATAAATATCCTTGCTCATTTTTAAAACAAACACCAAACACTTTCAAAACATGAAATATTTTCAAAAGTTCAACACTTTGTATACGTTCTTACGAACGAGAACTATTAAGTTTGCCTAAATGAAGGCGCATTTTAAAAATAATTTCAAAAACCACCACAAAGCATATTTTCAAACAAAATCAAGTGATCTAACAAGCAACTAAGAGCTCGTAGATAACTATGGATGAAAAGGGTGCTAACACCTTCCCTTTTCATAATCTACCCCCCGAACTCAAGAAATAATCTCAAAGGTCTTTCATGTTCTTTTTATCCTTTCCTTTTAGATAAAAGAAAAGTCGATGGCGACTCTTGCTAACCGCAACATTTGCGATAAAACGCAAAACATCCCAAGTCAGTTCTCCTACCATATCACAGAACTGGCGACTCTGCTGGGGAAAAACTTAAAAGTGGGGTTACCTTAGGGTTAGATAACCTTTATTTTCTTTCATTCTTTGACTTGCTTGTTTTACATTTTTGGTTCCTTGTTTGGGCTTGTTCTAATCCTCTACCTGGATTTGGGATACCTTATAGGTAAGTAGCAATATGTTGTGGAAACTGTGCGGAGTATACCGACATGGTATAAGCAATAGCTACATTAGTGTGACACAATTGTGGGTACCGATAGCCCTTGAATAGTCAAGGAGAACACGGGGCCACTATGTGGTGTCATGAAGCACTAACTGACTTTAGAATCTTTACTTGACCAACTTGGCCATTAGGAAGTAGTGAGATAGCCAACTTTGGTGCAGTCCGAAGTTGCTTGATACTCGATACTACGCTCATTGAGATCATACTTCTCGGGATATTTCGGTCGTCGTGAAAGAGGCTTGCGCTGAAACAATGCCCGACAAGAAAGATCAGTGATATTGAGATCCCTAAGAACCCGATTACTATTTCTAGGACAGGTTTGAGCCAACTAAACTTCAAGAGGGTACTTACCTATAAGACTTCATGCAAGCCTAAACCTAAGGACTTGTTTGTCTTGTTTGTATATACTTACTTGTACATAACATCATAACATCATACTCATTCTCACTAACCATTTCAAGGATTATTGGAATTTATCTTTGTTCTGTTTTATAGGACATGGCTTCTATCCGTAGGAATACTATCCAAGTCAATCTCGTAAGGATTACTTCTCAACTCAAAGAGTTAGCATCAAGGGTCCCTGAGAATTATTCATTCACCGAAAGACATGGTCACCTCCTAAACTTGGTTTCCTCTAGCACTGATGGAAATATGATGAAGGTTGTTTTCTAGTTCTTTGATCCTCTACACCATTGCTTCACTTTTCCTGGTTATCAGCTTGTACCTACTATGGAAGAATTCTCCGAACTCTTGAGGATTCCCATTCTCAACTAATTACCCTTCAACGGTACAGAAAGAGATCCAAACCCTTAAGATATTGCCCGAGTACTACACTTGCAACAATCTGATGTCATGACTAATTGGGAAACAAGGAGTGGCGTCAAAGGGTTCTTACCCAAGTTCTTTTTTGAGAAAGCTCAAGATTGTTGGAACTCTTTGGACTTACAAGCTTTTGAAGAAATCTTGGCCCTTCTCATCTATGGGATGGTTTTGTTTCCAAACCCTGACCAACTTATAGATGAAAATGCTATCAAAATCTTCATGTCTCACAATCCGGTGCCTACTTTGTTGCGAGATATCCTATACTCTTTTAACTCTCGCACTATGAGGAAGAGAGGGATCCTCATATGTTTCACTCCTCTCTTGGATAGATGGTTTATTTCGCATCTTCCCCGGTCTGTGTTAAATAACGAGCAAGGTTTGAGGTGGTCCCATAGGTTGATGATGCTCAAATATTCAAATATTCATTGGTGTTCTCGATCCTTGGAGAATGTTACTATCATCGACCGTTATGGGGAATTCCCTAATGTCACTTTGCTTGGAATTAGAGGAGGTATCACTTATAACCTTTGTTTAACCTTGCGACAGTTTGGTTACACCCGAAGGGATGGTCCTCATGAGATGCTCATCCAAGGAGTGGTATTCGACTACGAGAGCGACGATCAAAGCTACCGTCAGAGGTTTATACGAGCTTGGAGGATGGTAAGCAAAATGGATAGTAAGACGTTGGGACACAAGAATTCCATTCCCCTTGAGCCTTACCTTAGGTGGTTACGAGCTCGGGCTCAAAATCTTGTGATGCCTTATCCCTCCGTCTTACCAGTTATCATGGAACCTGTGGTTGAAGGAGATGTCCCGTACATTGTCCTCCATCCCGACATGCCTACTTCTCTCAAAGACTTGCAAAAGGGTTGGATTCAGCTAAAGGAAGAACGAGATACCTTTGAAGCTCAATTCTATGCTAGTGAGAAAAGGGTCTTGGAGCTTACAAAGCAGCTACATGAAGAACAAAGCGTGAACGCCTACCTTGCACCGAAGAGGATGCGTTCAGTCTTTTTATCTTAGAGATTTATTGTGTAAGCCCAAGAGGCATGTTGTAGTCATTTTGAACTAATTGATGAAATTTGACGTTTGTTCATGCTTTGTCTATACAAATTTAAATTTCATAAATCCTTGAAATCATTTGCATACACATCTTTCATGTATCATAACATAAAAGGTTTTCCATGACAGGTTTCCTTATCTTTCTGTTGTTTATTTCAGCAAGATGGATCTAGAGAAAACAGTGAAGGACCTTCAAGCACAAAACTCTCATTTCCAAGAGACTCTATTGGCCCTAGCCAAGGGGCAACAAGATATGATGGCATTGCTGGCAGCCAAAAAGAAACCCAAGAAGAAAGCACTGGTTAACATGGGTAGAAGGTTCAAAGAGTCGGTCCGTCAAATCCTGGTAGTGGAAGACTCATTTGAGGAAGACGAGAATCATATTGGAAAAACTAGGAGTACCTAGGTTGGGTGTATTAATGATCAAGCGTCTGATGATGATGATTACTTTGACGAGCAGTATCCTCCTGTCGATGTCAAGTACAAGCAGTTATAAGACAGATTGAAGGCCGTTGAGATCCAAACCATCCCCGGTTTAGATTTTGATGATTTGGGTTTGATATCTTGGATTGTCATTCCTTACAAATTCATGATACCAGTATTTGCAAAGTACGATGGAGTTTCCTGTCCAAAACTTCACCTGAAATCTTATGTGCGCAAGATACAGCCGCCACATCTTTCATTTTTGTTGAGAAATGAGCAAGTTACTGGAACCATGGCTGGAGGTTGAAAATGAAGTCATTTTCAGGACTTGTTTTATGTTATATATTTATCATTTAACTTATGTTAACGGATGTACAACCACCTCAGTGGCAAGGCAGCGTGCGTTTGATGTCTAAGGCGTGGGTTCAAGCCCCAGCACTGCCACTTTTCACATTTTTCACATTTTCCTCCCTTTTTTGTCACAAACAGACACTCATGGGCCTCTAATAATGGGCTTTGTCATTTTTGCTAACTTCTAACCCCCCTGCCTGCTTTCACACACCTGACCCAAACATTTTTTAAAGTTATTTTCTTTCTCTTATTTTATTTCATTTTTCTTTATTATTTTTTTTATTACTATTATTATTATTATTAATAAAAAATCCAAAAATATTTTTATTTATTATTTTCACACTTATATTTTATTTTCTTTATAAAACAAAAAGACAAAAAAAACATTTTCCTAACAAACATAATTTCTTTTTTCTTAAATAAATTAATATTTAGATTTAGGTTTAATTGTTTCCTTTTTTATTTAAAATTAACTTAGAATTTAGGTTTCTTTTATTTAATTAATTTCCATACTATTTTTATTAAATTTAAAAAAACCTTTTCATAAAAAAAAACCTAAAAAATTGCGTTCTAACTTAATTTTTTTTCTTAATTAGTTTGGGTTTAATTTTATTTAATTTTAATTAATCGTTTTCTTAATTAGGTCAAAACTAAACTCTTTCACAAAAACCAAATAAAAAAATCATTTGATTTCCTTTTATCTTCTTGTACATTATATTTTCAATTCTTGTACATTATTCAATATGGTTGTAATAGATAATTAGGTTTAATTTTCTTGCAATCCCCATTTGTAAATTTGTATACCCCCTCCCCTAATGATGTAATATCGTAGTATTTTTACTTTCCGTAATTTATTGCTTTCATATAAATGTTAGTAATTAGGGTTTGTATGGCAAGACTAAAATCAACAATTAGTAAACCCTAATTCAAGATAAATAATGCATGTAAATCAAACACACTTTCACACTTGCACCCTTAGGGTAATTCCACTTGTTGCATTATAAAAATGGTCATGTTATGCATGTGGGATGTCTTTAAAAAAAATCAAAAATACAAGACCATAGTCCCTCGATGACGCTACAAATGTTGCCTTTTAAAATTATCTTAGTCCCTTAAAAAGAAATGCTGAGATATCTCACAACATTGCTATCATGACTATACGATGACCCACGCCCGTCCATTTACATCCAAAGATAAGGCTTCTTACCAAATCAATGGTAAGATAGCAATATCAAAGGAAGGAAAAAATGAACAAAGACTTTTGAGTAGGTAGATTATTCCTAGTTTCTTTCTCACTTTCCAAACAAACATCCTTGCTCATTTTCAAAACAAATACCAAACACTTTCAAAACACTTTCAAAACATGAAATATTTTCAAAAGTCCAACATTTTGTATACGTTCTTATGAAAGAGAACTATTACAAAGTTTTCCTAAACGAAGGCGCATTTTCAAAAATACTTTCAAAAACCACCACAAAGCACATTTTCATACAAAAGCAAGTGATCTAGCAAGCAACTAAGAGCCCATAGATAACTATGGATGAAAAGGGTGCTAACACCTCCCCTTTTCATAATCTATCCCCCGAACTCAAGAAATAATCTCAAAGGTCTTTCATGTTATTTTTAGCCTTTCCTTTTGAATAAAAGAAAAGTCGGTGACGACTCTTGCTAACGACAACATTTGCGATAAAATACAAAACATCCCAAGTCAGTTCTCCCACCATATCACACCTACGTATCCTCTTATGAGGAATCAAAGTCCAATTCGTAGTTCGTATGGTTTTGTGTGTTTTATGGATTTCAAAAGTACTTTGAATTGTCTCGCATTTAGACCCGATGTAGAGATAGTAGAATTTTGGACTAAATGCACGATTAGTCAAAATATATTTGGAACCCTTTGAAAAAATTGTTTATTAGATTAATTTATTGCGAAAAGAAGATTTAATATTGGTACAGTATTTTTTAAATATATTAATTATGAAAATTCTAATTAATGCATGATAAAAATTTAATGCAATAATAATAGAAATATGTACATGAATTTTTTAAAGAAAAATAATATTTAATGATAATAATAATAATAATAATAATAATAATAATAATATTTAGAAAATAAAAATAATAGTAATAATCTATAAAGAAATAAAGAAAAGAAATAAGAAAATATAATAATAATAATAATAATAATAATAATAAAATTTAGAAAATAAAATAATTTTTCAGGGGGGTGTAATTTGAACTAGGAAGTAAAAAGCTGGGGGTGTAGATAGTGAGGGCCTGAATACAGATATTGAATTTAGACCCAGTTGGCCTAGGGTATGTTTTGTAACCCAGAAAGTAAAACAGGGGTATGTGAAGAAAATGGGCCCAAGATCAGATATTGAACTGGGCCCAGCGGTAGGGGTGAGTCGCTTGCGCTGGTTTAGTAAAACAGTAATGGGGAGGCGTGGATAGAATTGGGTTAGGCCCAATACGCATTCTGAAAGAGGCCTGCATGACAGTGTGTGTGAGGGTGCATGGAATCATGGTGGGACTTGGCCTTACGGTCATCCGATACGGATCAGATGGACACAATTGAGGGAGCATGCTATTTATAGAAACGCGTGTACACTAAACTATTACAGAATATAAGTTTTGTTTTTTTACATTTTATATTTCATTTTTTTTACTCCTTATTCTCTCTCTCTCTCTCTCTCCCTCTCTCTCTCCTCCTCTCTCTCTCTCTCTCTCTCTCTCTCTCCTCTCTCTCTCTCGTTCCTCTTCTAACCCTAAGCCGGCCATCACAAACCCTAAAGCTAAAAGGCCCGCGGCGGCACGATTCCACCCTTACCCTTCTGTAAACCTAAACCCACATGACCTAGCAATAACACCAGAACAACAAACGCGGAAAAGCTGAGTTGTTTACCTCTTCGTAACTTCGTGTTCCGAGTTCAAGTTCTCGATCGATTAAAGATTCTAGTCTCTCTCCCTTCCTTTATTCGCAGGTTCCAGTGGCTTTCGAGGGTGGAGTAACGGCGGCAGAGCATTGAAACTGTCAACAGAAGTGCGATTAGGGTTTCAGATATTGAAACTCTAATCATTTTCCTCTTCTCTTCAACAATTTAAGTTCGATAATTCTTTTTCATCTCTGCCTCCGTCCAGAATTCTTCCTTTCTTCTTCGGTATTTTAACCAGAAAATTTTTCCTCCCCTCTCTGTATTCTGCTTGGACTACTTATAGGGTTAGGGTTTTACGGATTTGGTATTGTCCTTACAATTTTAATTAGAGCTTAGATTTAGGGAAATTATAGAAATTAGAGATTGAAATTTGTTTTAATTGATTTGATTATGTAATGTTGGACCGATTCGTTTTGATTTTAAGATTTTGATTGAATTCTGATTGAAATTTTGAGATTTGCTTATAATAAATTTGATTATGTTTATCTTTGATCCAAGCAGTATTTGTTTGTTCAATTGAAACGTGCGTTTTTTACTTAGATTTCTACAGTATCTGTTCTCAACATGGGCCTTGTAACAACAACGTTTCTGCCCAGTACATGATTTTGGTTTATTACAACAACATTTTTTGGATACGTATTGGGCCTATCTGGTCCCTCTCCTCTAACCCAACAACTATTTTTTTCAAACACAATATTATTTACAAAAAGATCTTTTAATTTGTAAAAAAATTAATTAAAAGTTGTAATAAACAGTGTTTTATAATAATACTTCAAATAAAACAGTAACAACAAAATAATTTCTAAAAATGACATATGGGTCTAGATTGCATCTATTGTCCGAGCCTCAAAATGAATTATTACGCCCCCCCCCCCCCCCCCCCCCCCCCCCCCCCCCCCCCCCCCCCCCCCTCTTCTACTATTCAACAACTAAATATAATGGGCCAACTGAATCACCTAATGGGCTTGTAATTTGAAATCTAACCACCCCCCCCCCCCCCCCCCTATTATTTAACAACAACAAACCTTTAATGGGTCTTCTTATATAATTAAAATCTTTCTTTTCTTTTGAAATAACTTCTAATATCAGAACCTCATGGGTCATTGCCCAACATGTCTCGCAAATGGGTCTACGGGTATATGAGTCTTTCTGATTTAGAAAGCCTAACTCCCTTGAATTATGATACACCCATCTGTTGATTCGAATTCTTATAAATGGGTCATCAGATATTGATGGGCCATTTTCAATTGAAATTTTTTCTTCCATTTTTAACTTCGAAAATCACACAGTAATATACTTATAAAGGTAGGGTAAATTTGGGATATGACACCATATAATTAAAAATAGAACTATATGACATCATTAGTTGAAAAAAAATTTTAAACACAAAATACTCTCATTTTGATGAGATGGTGCAAGAAGGGCATGGTTACAAAAGTGTTTTCCACAACCTCAATTTTTCTTATATAGTAAATTATAAAGTAAAAATTAATATATTCTTCATTATTACAAATTAATTCAATATTAATTTTTTTTGCATAATTAAAATTTTAATTTTAATAAATGTTTTGTGTAAGGAATTTTAATTTTCAAGTCAAATATATTTTCGATTAATATTTTACAAATATGTTTGCAAAGATTTTTCATAAAAAAATAAGCTAAAGATTTGATTTCTAACTGCAGATTTTTATTATTTTATCTTGATATTTTACAACTAAAAATTCATATTTAATAAACTATTTGCTAAAAAGTTTAAATCATTATGAAATATTTTTTTATTATATTTTTAAATATGTTTTTAAAATTAATATTTAAAAATATATGTAGACTTAATACTAAAGATCAATACTTCTTGTAAGATGATTTTATAGGGACTAAATAGTGCAATATTTTTATCGAAAATAAAAAGTAGATAATATTAGTGAAATTAAAAATATATTTAATTTTTGAAGTATAAATTTTATTTTTATTAAATATATTATTGTTTTATATAGTAAAAATAATGATGATCAGATAGTTATAAATTTATATGAAAAAAATAAATTTATTTGATAATGAGTTTTCCTCAAAAACTTATAATCTTTTAGTTTAAACGTTATTCTGAATTGAAAATATTTAAAAAACATCAAGCAAAACATTTATTATAAAAATTAAAAGAGTAGTTAAATACACTTCTAAAGCATTCGTTCAAGTAATATAAGTGTAAGAGTAGTTAAATACGTTCAATATGATCTTAAAAGAAACATTGAGTATGTTACGTATAAGAAAACAAAAAGTTTGTAGTTTAATTGAATTAGCTAAAGGAGAACTCGTATTATCTTTTGCTTGCATGCTTTGTTTTTTCTTAATCATAAGAAACCTATAAAATTTTACGTGTAAGAGTGTTAGTTGGCAATAACTTCATTAATCGAATCAAATAAGAAAACATAAACTTGTAGTAGTATCCCGCACTAATGAAACATTATATCTCGGTGTTAACAAAAACTTTAGTTTAATCATTCTAAGATGGCGGTTTGGATATTTGGTTTGGATATTTGTTTATTGGTATTTTTGTAATTAATCACGAGTTTGATAAAGTTAGTAAGATTAATCAAAAATCTCTAAAGTGATTTATGTAAATAATTTGTATGAAAACACGTGCGTATAAATTGAATGTAGTCATTTGTACGAAGACAGCGTAAAAACAAAGTTTAAATGAAGGCAAACTTTGATAAATGTCAAGAAGATAAAGTGCAATAAATGACATTAAATAAATGTGAAACTAAAAGATATAAAAAGTCGATGTTTTTGCATCGCGGTCGACCACCTCAAAGCATCATGATCCATATATCAAGTCATACCCCAATCATATAAGTCAATGCTTTTGCATTGCATTCAACCTTTTCTCATTCTTCATTAAAACACTTTCATGATAAACTTCAACGGTTGATCCAACGTCAAGTCGATTCAAAATGTGAAAACCTTTTTTCATAAACAAATAGGATTGAATGGAAGGGAGAGATGCATAACTTATCCTATCCTAAATTAATCAAGCATAAGTTGTATGACTTGTCTTTGATTAATTGTGATCCGACTAAAACACTTTTAACTAAAAAAAGCTCACTCTTTTCATAAAAGGGTTAAACAGACGAGATAGGGTGCATATCTTTTCCTTGCTTAAGTGTTCGAATACGATGAACATACCTAGTCTTTTAACACTAGTGTCCTATAGAAACAACTCAACTCATCAAATTTGGTTTTCACCCTTGTGCGACTCTTTGAAAACCTTTTGAAAACAAATGTGTCGTAGCCATTTCAACACGAAACGAACTCAAAGACTTAAGCCGCCCAAACGAGAAAACAAGTCAAAATTCAAACATTTGAAATGTCTAACGCATCATTCCTCTAAAGTCAACCAACACATTCATGGTTTTCTAGAAGAACTACAGAGTTCTGACTTTCCTATTGCACGAGGGAGTACGTAGACACAAGATGTGATATCTTGGCAATCTCAATAAACGAAAAACAAAACCCTTCTTCTTTCTCTTTTCTCGATCACTAAGTAGAAGATTACAATTATCACGCTAACACTCGAACACACTAACTATATGGTTCCCAACGAGTACGATGGATGTGAGGGGTATTAATATCTTCCCCTTGCATAACCGACACCTGAATCCTCTCTTGGTTGTGTTGACCAAGTTTCTTTTCTTTTGAGGGTTTTATTTGATATTTTCCCTTTCCTTTTGGAACAAATAAATCTCGTTGGCGACTTCATTTTTTTTAATATTTCTAGCATGTGATGCGCTCGGGTATTTTTTTCCAAAAGGAATCAAAACTTCACTAGAAAGACAAACTGAAGAGAAGCTAGTGCCAGTGATGGAAGAAGAAATTGAGGGAAACGCAGAGAAGACAAATAATATCCAATGTCCATGGATAGATATTACTCATGATAACCGGTTACCTGAGAATGGATTGGACATTGCTTACATGGTGCCATCCATTGTCAATGGAGAAATCGAGGTACACATTAATGAATAATATATACAATCAGAAATCAAATATTGGGAGAATGCGCTAATGATGTATGTGCTAAAAGGGGATTTAACCATGAATTCTATCAAAAAATCCATGATGATTGTCTGGAACTTCGTATCCCTCCCTGAACTATACTATAATGAGGAGGTTACTTCATTATTTGCCTGAAATCCAAGACTGACAGAGATGCAATACTCATGTGAGGACCATACACAATATACATAAATTATTTCATGAATGGAAACTTGATTTCACATTCCAAGAGGATGAAATTTGAACCATTCCCATATGGGTTCTATTCCATCAATTACTGCTTATGTATTAGGGAAAGGCAGTCTGGGGAAGATTGTGAGTGCGTCGGGGAAACCAATGATAACAGATGAATTTATAACAAAGAAATTGACGATGTCGTATGCGCAAGTCCTCATTGAGATTGACATTACAACAGAGCTAAAAGAGTCTATCACAATTTATGAATATAAATGGAAACCAACTTTCTATAAACAATATGGGAAAGTTAGTCATTACTGTGGTAGGAAAAAGGAAGTCTGGAAATTGAAAAAGGTATGGAATGCTAAACAACATAAACCATCAGAAAAACTAGAGGATGCTGACAAGGAAAAGGAAGTTATACAAGTTAAGAATGTAGAGGAAAATAAAACTAATTGGATAACAATAGGACCATCCAATAGAAGTAGAGGCAAAGGTCTCATGTATGAAAAAGGAACTCTTAATCAACTTGGGGAGAATATAATAGGATGTAGAAACAACTTTTAAATTTTAGGGGCTAACACAGATCATGCAGGGAAATTTCCCGCATGATTCTAACTTAGAACATAAGGGACTTAAATAAAGTGTCCGGGCATGTTGAGATTAAAGCCCGTCTCAAATAACCTGAAAATTCCTTGTGTTGCTTTACTTGAAACTAGAGTAAAAAATAGAATGCTCCAAAAATAATACAAAATTTTGGCCATCATTGGAGCTGGTGGGATAACTATGACAACCATCAAAATTGTAGAATTTGGGTAATGGTGGCAAAATGATGTTGTGGATCTTAAAAAATATGGATGTTCTGACCAATATATTCATTGTGAAATGTTTGATAAATAGAGGGAAAGATTGTGTTTGCTAATTGTATTGTATGCACATAATTAATTCGCACAGAGGAGAATCCTTTGGAGGAACATATGTGGCATGGCTTCTAATATCCATGATCCTTGGATAGTTGTTTGTGATTACAACAATGTCCTAACTATGAAAGATAGGATTGGAGAAAACAATTTCCAAATTAGTGAATTTGAAAAATTAGAAGAAATGATGATTTATACTCAATTGTTAGAACATGAGACTCGTGGACCACATTTTACCTAGACAAAAAAACATATGAGGGACTGATTTTCTCAAGAATTGATCGGGCTATATGTGATAAGTATTAGTTTTTTACCTATCTTGACTATTTATTAATAACCTTAATGCTCACATCTCAGACCACTCCTCAGTCCAAATCAACGCGTTTGGCAAAAATAGGAACATCCACATGGTCCAACTCTGTTTCAAATTCTAGAACATAGTGACTGAGAACCCCAAGTTTATGGACCTGATAAAGAATAATTGGCACACTGATGCATAATGGAAACCTATGTACATCTTGTGGAGAAACCTATGTGTTGTACCCAAAATTTTTCCCTCCCATATCTATCAACACATTTCAAGTGAGGTCCTCAAATTGCTCAAGGAAGTCCAAGGGTTGACCAGACAAACTCCCTCCTAAGGCAGTCTACCTCAAATTAGGGTTTCATGTTGCATCAAGATACTTGATTCCAAGGGATCCCAAATGCTCACCATTGTCCTAATATGTTCTCAAGATCATCCATGTCAAGTTTCAAGCCTTTCAGAGAAAATTTGCTCAGTCAATTGCTCAAAGGCCTGAAAATCGAATGTGCTAGGGCAAAAGTCAAATGTGGCCCACATACAGGAAAACCTAAATTTATTTGGTTAAAATCCTCATTTTGAATTATTATCCATCATTTGATCAAGGGTTGATCATGATTCTTCAAGGATTTCTCACAATTCATCAAAACCCAAAAGTTGCTAAATTAGGGTTTTGCAGGAAAAGTCAACCCAACTTTGACCAAGCATAAATCTCTCCTACTTTATTAGAAATTACCCATCCAAAGATCATTTTGAAGAGGATGAAATGCACTACAATTCATCTCCAGATCCCAAGTTCAAAATGTACACTCACAAGAAGTTACAAATTGGGACATTATAGGTCATTTTGGAAAGTCAACAAAAACACCTTTTATGTCAAAGCTTCATACATGAACATGGAAGACTCAATTGAGATGAGACCAAACGTTTTGCTTAAAGGAAATCCTAAGATTTCTAAAGAGTCAGAGAACACATCTCTAGGGTCAAAATTGAAAGAGTTATGCATTGGTGAAGTTGACCTTTTTTGCAAAATTGCTAAAAGTCAAATATGCCTCAAATTGCAAATTTTGTCAAATGGGCCCAACTTTTTGTGCTTGTATTGAGTTTGTAACATGATCCAAGACCCATGATCCTTCCCTCTTGCCTTTATTTTATTTTTGTCATTTATTTTTATTTTTATTTCAATTAAATCAAATTAAATCAAAATAAAATCATGAAAATATCAAAATCATTTAAACCTTGATATTTTGTGCATATTTCAGGTCCATGAATAGCTGGCAATGAGATCAAATCGTGCAAGGTATGTTTGTACACAAAAAGATTGTGTTTTTCTTGTTTTAGAAAGATTGGATACAAGTGTGAATCAAGGATCAAATCTTCATAATTGCAAGGATTTGATACAAATTTGTAAACCTAATTCACTCAAGGCTACATATAGAACAAATCTAGACCAAATGCACAAGGGTTAGAGGCGTGAGAGAGAATAGTCATATTCAAAAAAATCATTAAAAAGTGTGAAAGCATTCTTGCAGTTAGAGGGAGATTGAGGTCGTTCCAAGAGCACCATTCGCATCCTGGACCTTCTCTGAAGCAGATACGATCATTTGCAAGCATCCATAAGGCCAGAAACTCGAACCACAGACCCACGGTTTTCCCTTCAAACTCAAAATCCATTCTTACAATTTACGCAGCATTAGCATGTTTCAATGACATATATGTGTTTGTTAATGTATTTTCAATGTTTTGGAAATACTCAATTGAATTTTTGACACACGTATTGTGATCCACCATTGTTAGGGTTTTCTTGCTCATTTTAGGGTTTTCTCATGCAGGTAAAATTAGCCCAAAAGAGGGATGCCATGGTGCTCAGAAGGTCAAGACGAATTGATATGTACCTTTAGTTTTCATTTATGATGCTTGTGTGAGATTTTGGAAATACGCAGGGCTATAGCTACAGACTTTTGTCTGTAGGTAAAAGTCTTGGACTTTTACCAACGGAGAGAGGAGGAAAAAGGGTTGCGTGGCACCCCCTGACTGGCCCATTCAAAAGTTCGCCGCGTTTTACAATATCACTTTGCTTGTTCCCAATATAATATTTGTTTATTGTTCCATATACAAATAAGCAGTGTGGCACAGTTGACAACAAGGTGATGGTTTGAAGCATGAGGACCTGGGTTCGATCCCAGGTTCCAACAAAATGCTATTTTCTTATTTTCTTGTTACAGATTCTGTGCACCCTTGGCCCAAGCGTCTCACCATATGCCCTCAACGTTCAATCACTTGATCTCCAGAAGGCCAGATCTAACGCTCATCCTTGAAGGTCTACCATGCATCTTAGACAAGCCAATGCATTGAATCATGGGAGTCAACGTGGACCCATGCTTACTGGGCTCAGATATGCTATGGACACCCCCTTTTCACTTTGATACCAGGCCCAATTCCTTTTTTTTCTTTTCATTTATATATTTTCTTTTGTTTATTTATTTATTTGTTTAAATTATTTTCTCACACAAATTTAATTCTTTTTTAACAAAAAACTCATAAAATCAATTTTTCCTCAAATTAGATTTAGGTTTATTTTTATCAAATTTAATATAATTAGTTTATTTAATTTTAGGGCAATTTTAACCTCTTTGTAAATAAATTAAAACAAATTAAAAAATTAGAGTTTTGTTTAATTTAATTTTTATTTTCTTTTTCTTAAAATAACCTAAATACAAAAATAGGTCAAAATTAATTATTTTTATTAATTTAAATTAATTAGTAATTAGGTTTGTATTTATTTCATTAAAATCTTATTTTCTTAAAATAATCAAAAACAATAAAAAAATAATTTTTCTTTCAATTAGGTTTAGACGGGGTCAAAACCCTAATTTTCTCTCGTTCTCGTTTCATCGCGCGCGTTTATTTATTTTACAATATTAATGTAACTGTTCATGGGATGTAATAGTTTAATTAGGACTTTTCTTTTATTTATCGTTTTACGGGTTTTTGGCTATGTAATTAATCCCTCTCTCCGAAGCCTTGTAATAGCGTAGATTTATTTCTCGCATTTTAATTCTCGCATATATTAACTGTTAGATGTATGATAACAGGATTGCATGACAAGAATGTATGTTAATTTTAAAATGGTTAGCAAACCCTAAATGTGCAAAGATAATAAATGAAATCAAATCACTCGCACATGCGCACTCCTAGGGTATACTCTCACTTCGGTAAACGATCATTAAGTATAAGGTGATTTAGTGGTCGCTCTCTTGTCTAAACAAAGATCAAATGTCCCGTTCGGAAATGTTGCCTCGGAAAGGTTGGATCGGAAATGTTGCCTCGAATATGATCTTAAGACATTAGGGTTATTACTAAGACGTCCTAACATTGCTTTAGTGATCGTACGTCCCTGTCTAATTGACCCTTACAATTCTAACGACGGTGCTACCTACTCACCAATAGTGGGATAGCGCTGTCTAAAGGAAACGAGAACAGAAACATTCTTTTTTCGAGTAGGTAGGTGCTAGTACGTACTTGCTCAAAATCAAACCTTTTCACACTTAGACTCTTTTCAAATAAAGTTTTCAAAACGACTTCGTAACACTCTTGAAGACAGAAGCAAGGGTTAAATCGAAGTAAAACCATAACTTTTCAAAACACACAAACACGGAAGCGATTTTTAATGATGAGTAATTACTTAAGAGCCCGTGGAAAACCACGTATAGAAAGGGTGCTAATACCTTCCCTTTCTATAATCTACCCCCCGTACTCAAGATCTCGAAAAAGGAATTTTTTTATGCTTTTGTCTTTTCCAGTTGGATAAAATAAAAGTAGGTGGCGACTCTTGCTTACCGCGACATTTTGCGAACACAAACGCAAAACGCAAACCAGCATTTTCCTAAAACCAGTCTGGTTATGCCACCGTATCACAGAACTGGCGACTCTGTTGGGGATAAGGTGGGGTATACCTTAGGATTAGTTCATCATAAATTGCTTCTCTTGTTTGATTTGATTGCTTTACTTTTGAGGGTTTTGTATTGGGAGTTACTATAGATCCTAACTCGGATCTGGGGAACACCTGTTAGGTAGGTAGTAATAAACTGTGAGGGAACTGTACAGCGTAGACCGATACGGTTGAAGCAGTAGCTATGTTGATGTGGCACGTTGGTTGGTACCGGTATCCCTTGTGGAGAAACGAGGAGAATACGGGGATGCTATGTGTGTCGTTAAGCATCAACTGACCTTAGAACCTATAATTGACCAACTTGGCCATAAGAAGTAGTGAGATAGCCGATCTCAGTGTAAAGTTGGGAACTGGTTGATACTCGATGCTGCACTCATTGAGACCATACTCTCGAGATAGTTCCGGCTGCAAGAAAAGATTGCGTGAGATGAAACCATGACTGATGGAGGATGGTCAGTGATATTGAGAACCTTTAGAACCCGGTTACTATTATTAGGACAGGTTGAAACCAACTGAACTTTAAGAGGGTAATACCTAGACCCCATGCAAGTCTGAAACTTAAGGTCTCTTGTGTGACTTGTTTGCCTTTACCATGTATGTTATTGGCTATACCTGTTGTGTGTTTTATCATGACATCATGCATTATAACATAGCATGCATACCTCATTATGTTAACCATTTCAAAGACCGAGGGGATTTATCTTTGTTCTGTTTTATAGATTATGGCTTCCTTGCGCAGAAACACCATTCGAGTTAAGTTTGTGCAAATACCTGCTCAACTCAAAGATTTAGCCTCGAGAGTTTCTGATACTTCTTCATTCATTAGGAGACATGGTCAGCTTCTTAGCTTGGTTACCTCAAAGTTTAATGAGCAGATGATGAGTGTGCTCTTCCAGATCTTCGATCCAATGCATCATTGCTTCACTTTCCCCGATTATCATCTAGTTCCTAATATGGAAGAGTTTTCTCACTTATTGGGCATATCCATTCTTGAGCAGATGCCCTTCAGAGTTTGGAAGAGACTCCTAGGCTAGAAGACATTGCTTCAGCTCTACATTTGAAACGGGATGATGTAGTATCTAATTGGGAGACACGAAGTGGAGTTAAAGGTTTCTTAGCCAAGTTTTTGATAGATCAAGCTCAGCAGTTCTGGGATAATTTGGACTTTCAGGATTTCGAAGACATCTTGGCTCTCCTTATCTATGGTTTGGTTCTCTTCCCAAATCCAGATTCCTTTGTGGATGTGAATGCGGTTAAGATCTTCTTGTCTTTCAATCCTGTGCCTACTCTTCTGGGTGATATCTTGCATGCCCTCTACACTCGTACCGTGCATCGAAGAGGGACTCTCATGTGTTGTATGCCTTTGCTGGCGAGGTGGTTTATTTCGCACCTCCCCAAGTCCATGTTTAAGAATGAAGAGGGTTTGGGATGGTCTTACAGGTTAATGTCCCTTGCTCATACAAACATTCTTTGGAGTTCTAAGGCTATGGAAAGCATTACTGTCATTGATCGATGTGGGGGATATCCTAATGTCCCATTGCTCAGAATTAGAGGGGGTATAACCTACAATCCCTGCCTAGCTTTACGACAGTTTGGTCGCGCTCGGAGGGACGGTCCTCATGAGCTACTTCTTACAGATATTGCCTTGGACTACAAGGAAGATGTTGACGAGCATCGCCGGAGGTTTATAGGAGCCTAGGGTATGGTGAACAGATCTGACCCTCAAGAGCTAGGACCAAGGACTTCTCTCCCTATGCAACCTTATCTCCAGTGGGTCCGAGTTCGAGCCCAGAAGCTTGGGATGCCTTATGAAGCTGTGTTTCCAGTGATTGTGGAGCCTACCAATGAAGAGGGCATTCCTTATACAGTCCTTTATCCCTACATGCCCACTGATCTAGGGGCATTGAAGAGATCCTGGATTCAGCTGAAAGGGGAGAGGGATACCTACCGGGAGAAGTATCATGAGCAAGAAAGGAAGATCTTGAAACTCACCAGGCAACTCGAGAATGAAAGAATGATCAATGACTACGTCAGCACGAAGGGGAAGAGTCCACGGGATTTCTGATTTTTCTTTTTTCTAGTTTAGATTTGTTTTCCGCTTATTTCTTTTGTAACGCCTCAAGGGCATTGTTAAACATTTTTACGAGTTAATCTAATAAAGTTTGTTTTATTTTGTTTTTACAAATTTAAATCTCCCAAGGTATTTGAAATCATTACATACGTATCCCATTATCATGCACATCACTACAAGTATCATTACAGGTTTCTCATCTCCTTCGCTGTTTATTTCAGCATGAAATGTCTTCTGAGATACCTACCGATCAAGCCATCAAAGCTCTTTAGGCACAGAATTCCCAATTCCAAGAGATGTTCTTGAACTTGGCTAAGGGGCAAGAGGATTTGAATACTCTCATCCTGAAGGAGAAGAAGAAGAAGAAGAAGAAGAAGGTGGTTCTTCTGAATATGGGTAACAGATTTGGGAATAGGTTGCGACAGGAAGATGATCTGTCTCTTTCATCCAAAGGAGAGGAGGACCAAGAGGAAGAAAAGGGTCCCAGTCCTGTGGTCTCTGATAATGATACTGATTTTGATAATGAGCAGTATCCTCCTGCTGAGGATAGGTACAAACAACTTGAAGACCGTCTGAGTGCTATGGAGATTCAGAAGATCCCTGGTTTGGATTTCGGAGATCTGGGATTGGCATCTGGGGTGGTGATCCCTCATAAGTTTAAAGCTCCGGTTTTCTCCAAGTACGATGGAGTATCCTGTCCAAAACTCCACCTCCTCTCGTACGTCCAAAAAATCCAACCCTACACTGCTGATAGAAATTTGTGGGTACATTTCTTTCAAGATAGTCTGTCAGGGACTCAGCTTGAATAATTTTATCAATTGGAAGGAGCTAATGTCCGTAACTGGGAGGACCTTGCTGCTTCTTTTTACAAACAGTATCAGTATAACACCGACCTTGCTCCCACTCATACTCAGCTTCAGGGTATGTCCATGGGTGCAAGTGAAGGTTTTAAGGACTATGCTCAAAAGTGGAGAGATTTGTCCGGAAGAGTCCAACCCCCTTTATCTGATAGGGAGTTTGTTGATATGTTTCTAGGGACGTTGTCTGGTCCATTTTTCAATCATCTGATCGGCAGTTTGTCATCTGGGTTTACTTAATTGATTTTGACTGGGAGAGAGTAGAAGCTGGTATCCGAAGTGATAAGATACAGAAGGATACGTCATCAAGTGCAGTAAAGAAGCCTTTCACCAATAAGAATGAAGCTAGTGCATTTTACATCTCGAGGAGCCAAAACCGACCTGAACGCCGTCAAGTAGTGAATGCGGTAGTAATATCAAGACCCACTGTTGCCCCACAATGCAACAATCAGCAAAGAATGGAGAGACCGCAGAGATAGTACATTCGGCTTAATATGTCCTTGTCTCAAATTCTACCACAGTTATTGAAGACCAACCTGGTAGCTCTGAGGGAGGCCCCCGAAGAATCCCAGCACCACATCTCCGCTATATAACCCGAACACCTGTTGCGCCTATCACTCTGATAGCCCAGGTCATGATACAAACAATTGTTGGGCCTTGAAGAATAAGGTGCAAGATTTGATTGAAGCTAAAGAGATTTAGTTTGATGCTCCAGAGAAATCCAATGTCATGACTGCTCCTATGCCCAAGCATGGTCATGGAGTAAATGTTGTGGACGATGATTTATTTGTGACCTCCGTGGAAGAAATTTCTACTCCTTTGATGAAAGTTAAGAAGAATCTATTGTTGGCCGGTTTATTTCCGGGCTGTGGCGAAGGTTGCCACTAATGTTCAATCCTGCCTGCTGGTTGCCACTTATTAAAATCAGGTGTTCAGCGCCTGATGGATAACAAAGAAATCCTGTTCGAGAAGACTATGATCTCGTTAATTCCAGTTGAAGACGTTGCCATCATAACCATCTCCGCCAATCCTTCTAAGGCTTCCTCGAGAAAGCCTGTTAGAATTACATTTGTTCCAAGAATCACTCCGTTAATCATTATTATCCCGGGACCTATCCCATACACTTCGGATAAGGCTGTCCCTTGGCACTATGGGGCCGATGTGTATTACCATGGGGTCAAACAAGACTTAAAGATTGAAGAAGCTGATGTTGATGTCAGCAATATTGTCGGGGCTAGCAAGGTCACCAGAAGTGGAAGACTCTTCTCTCCTGAGATTTCCCCTTCGATTGTTCACAAACCTGTTGTCATTCCATCTTCTAGTACATCAGGTATTGTCCCAGTACATATGCCAGTTATCACCCCTGTCGCCGAGCCATCTAACACTCGGGGCAAAGAAATCACAGGTGAGCCTGCCCTGATGGAGGCACCTAAGAAGATCATTGTAGAAACCTCTAAGCAGAAGATAGAAGAAATTCTGAAGATTATCAAGAAGAGTGATTACAACATAGTCGAGCAGCTGGGGAAGACCCCATCCAAGATCTCCATGTTTTCCTTGTTATTGTGTTCGGAAGCCCATGCAAAGGCTTTAATTGCTTTCCTGAAAACTGCGTATGTGTCGCAGGAGACTTCTACCGATCAATTCAAAGACTGTGTAGTTAGTTTGACTGCCGACAACGAGTTGGGTTTCTTAGATGCAGATCTGACTGCTAAAGGAAAAAATCATAATGATGCTCTACACATCTCGATCTAGTGCATGGGCACTACTATGGCCCATGTACTGGTGGATACTGGATCCTCATTGAATGTTTTTCCAAAGAAAGAATTAGACCGTATGGACTGTGAAGGTCTGATTCTGAAGCCGAGTAATATTGTGGTCAGGGCTTTCGACGGATAAAAAAGGATGGTGCACGGGGAGGTGGACGTCCCTGTTAAAATTGGCTCTCAGACTTTTGCATCTACTTTCTATGTGATAGATATCCGACCATCATATTCTTGCTTGCTGGGTCGCCCATGGATTCATAAGGCTGGGGCAGTGACTTCTACGCTCCATCAAATGTTGAAATATCCAGTGAAGGGGAAGATTGTTACGGTGCGAGGAGAAGAGGAGTACATGGTGAGTCATCTTAATTCCTTTCACTATGTGGAGATGGATGGGGAGTTCATTGAAACCCCGTGTCAGAAATTTGAAGAGGTTCCCCAGACTTTGGCGTCGACTGAAGTTGCTGCTGAAAAACCTCCGATGAAGATGGCTTCCTTTAAGGATGCTAGGGCTGTAATTGAAAAAGGTGGGTGTGCAAATTGGGGTCAGCTCCCTGATTTCACACACAAGACTGACAAGTTTGGTTTGGGCTTTACTGCAGAGGCTCAAAGGGCTATTCGGCACGCGCGAATTGGAAGATGTCCTCTGCACATCAGTAATCAGGGAGTGAATGCAATTGAGGATGATGAAGAAGAGTCAGATATCGACAGATGGATCTACCCGACTACCAACAGTGGATTGAACAATTGGACGGCGAAGGACTTCGTGCCCGTTTCTTTTATTACACAGTAATAGACTTTTGTTTTGAGATTTGTAACAGACAGTTTAAAACTTTACGGCCCGGTGCCTTGCCCGAGGCACTTTGGGTTCGTTTGTGAGGGATTATTATTTGTCATTTTCATATATCATCAATAAAGTATTGGATGTTTTCTTGCATTACAAATTTTACGCTCCTTGTTTTTCTTTTCTATCTTGCACTTTATCAAAACAGCTATTGTCTTACACACACTCACATATCATAATGCAGATCCACATCCACTCTGGATCCCATTGATAACAACTCTGCTACTGCCAGTTATGACTTCGGGAATCCGATCAACCAAGCCGAGGACGAAGGTGAGGATGATTGTGAAGTGCCTGGGGAACTTGCTAGACTGTTACTACAGGAAGAAAGGGCCATACAGCCTCATGAAGAGCCAGTGGAATCAGTAAATTTGGGTACAGAGGAAGACAAGAAAGAGGTCAAGATAGGTGCAAATTTGGAGCCTAGTGTCAAGTAGCAGTTGATACAGATGCTCCGCGACTATGTTGAGATCTTAGCCTGGTCTTATGAAGATATGCCTGGTTTGGACACTGATATTGTGGTTCACCGCTTGCCAACTAAAGAATATTGTCCTCCGATAAAACAGAAGGTTTGCCGAATGCGCCCCGAGATGTCTGAGAAAATTAAAGCGGAGGTCATGAAACAGTTTGACGCGGGCATGGTCACAATGCCAACGCTATTGAAGAAGATCTGTTTGTTGCTACCATGGATAAACTGATGACTCCGCTCCCGACTATAAAGCTGAATTTGTTGAAAGCTGGTATTTTCCCAGGTTGTGACCAAGACTGCCATGTTTGCCTGTCCTCACCATTTGACTGCCCTCTGTTGAAGAAAGGTATCCAACGATTGATGGATAACCAAGAAATTTTGTTTGAGAATGCTCCTGCTTCACCCATTCTAGTGAAAGAAGTTTCAATAATAACCATCTATGCCAATCCTTCTAGGGCCCCTAAAAGACCCGTTAGGATTACACCTGCTCCAAAGACTGCTCTGCTTAAGATAACAATTCCCGGGCCGACCCCATACAATTCAGATAAAATAGTACCATGGAACTATGGTGGAGAAATCTACTACCATGGTATTAAACAGATTGAACTGACTGCCGAAGAAGAAAGCTCCGAAGAGGACAGTTTTGACATTAGCAATATTGTCTGAACTAGCAAGATCACCCGCAGTGGAAGGATCTTCTCTCCAGAGATTGCTCCTCCAATAGCAGTCTTTGGACCCGTGGCCGTTCCGAAGATTACCTCTACACCAGTGATTGTACCTACAAGCGTACCCACCACCAAAGACAATACAATTCCTGTCCCTACTTCCACTGTTGAGAATAAAGGAAAGAACGTTCAAGAGGAGCCTGTCCAGACGAAGGCTCAATCACTAGCTATTCCTGAAACATCCAAGAAGGAGATGGAAGAAATCCTGAGGATTATTCAGAAGAGTGATTATGATGTGGTTGAACAATTGGGGCAGACCCCTTCCAAGATCTCTATGCTAGCCCTGCTGCTATGCTCTGAAGCACATGCCAAAGCTTTGGTAAAATTTCTGAAGACAGCTCATGTGCCGCAAGAGACGTCTGCTGACCAGTTCCAGGACTGTGTGGCCAGTTTGATAGCTGATAATGGCCTGGGTTTCTCCGATGCTGACTTGACACCCAGAGGGAGAAAACACAACGATGCATTACATGTCTCAGTGGAGTGAAGAGGAACAACCCTATCCCATGTTTTGGTTGATACGGCATCATGTCTGAACGTCTTGCCAAAAAAAGCCCTTGATAGATTGGATTGTGAGGGGCTGACTTTAAAACCCAGTAACATAGTGGTGCGAGCTTTTGATGGTTCGAAGAGGATGGTCCACGGGGAGGTGGACATCCCAATCAAGGTGGGAACTCAAGTCTTCAACTCCACTTTCTATGTGATGGACATCCGTCCTTCTTATTCATGCCTATTGGGACGCCCCTGGATCCACAACGCCAGTGCTGTCACCTCCACCTTGCATCAGATGCTGAAGTACCCCGTCCAAGGGAAGATCATAACTGTCCATGGGGAGGAGGAGTATATGATTAGTCATCTGAATTCCTTCAGTTATGTGGAGTTAGATGGCGAGTTCATAGAGACCCTTTTCCAACATTTTGAAGAAGTCTTTCCCGAAGTAGCGGAGACCAAGGCGGTATCTTCGATTCCTAAGATCACAAGACCTCCACCTCGGATGTCATCTTTAAAGGATGCAAGAGCAGTAGTGGAAGAAGGGGGATGCACAATTTTGGGTCATCTTCCAGACATTCCTTACAAATCAGACAAGTTTGGCTTGGGGTTTACTTCGACTGGTCAGAAAGCTGTGCATCATGCCCGTGCTGGGGGGCCACCTGTGAAGATTACCAACCAAAGCGTCAATGCAGTAGAAGACAATAAAGAGGAGGGCATCCTGGAAGACTGGATATTTCCTACTGTCAGCAGAGGACTGCGCAACTGGGAAGCCAGAGACTTCGTTCTGATAACTTTCATATCTCAGTAATTTATCTTTTACATTTCTGTTGGACTGTAATAATTCACAAACAATTCGCACTTTAAAAACCTTGTGTCTTACCCGAGGCACAATTCACATATAAACCTTTTATGCTCATTGTCTTTCTTTTACATTTTATTGTTTTAAGATGGCTATACCCTTACACACACCCACACTCACAAATACAAGTACCCTTCCATTCCGGATCCCATGGGTAACAATACTGTTATAGCCTTCAGTGACTCTGAAGATCTGATCTACCAAGCCGAATACGAAGGTGAGGAAGATTGTGAGGTGCCAGGGGAATTGGCCAGATTATTACAGCAAGAGGAAAGAGCAATTCATCCTCATGAGGAGTTGTTGGATACAATCAACTTGGGTACCGAGGAGGATAAAAAGGAAATCAAAGTGGGTGCCAATCTAGAGCCAAGTGTCAAGGAGCGCCTAATTAAGCTATTGCATGATTATGTTGAGATCTTTTCCTGGTCATACGAAGACATGCCGGGACTCGATACAGACATTGTGGTACATCGTCTACCCACAAGAGAAGACTGTCCACCAGTGAAACAAAAAGTCCACCGCATGAGACCTGACATGTCAGAGAAGATCAAAGCAGAAGTTATGAAACAGTTCAATGCTGGATTTCTGGCTGTTGCTTCTTATCCTCAATGGGTGGCCAACATTGTTCCCGTGCCTAAAAAGGATGGCAGAGTGAGAATGTGCGTGGATTATAGAGATTTAAACAGGGCCAGCCCTAAAGATGACTTTCCACTTCCACACATCGACATCCTGGTCGACAACACAGCCCAACACAAAGTATTTTCTTTCATGGACGGACTCTCAGGCTATAACCAGATCAAAATGGCACATGAGGACATGGAGAAAACTACATTTGTCACACAGTGGGGTACATTCTGCTACAAAGTGATGCCACATTTGGACTGAAGAATTCAGGGGCAACCTATTAACGCGCCATGGTAGCTTTGTTTCATGATATGATACATCATGAGATAGAGGTCTACGTAGATGACATGATAGCCCGATCACAAACTGAAGAAGAACACCTTGACCACTTGCAAAAGTTGTTTGTCAGATTGAAGGAGTACAAGCTAAGATTGAATCCAAAAAAGTGTACATTCGGAGTCCGGTCCGGTAAACTCTTAGGTTTCATTGTCAGCAACAAAGGCATCAAGGTTGATCTTGCCAAAGTCAAAGCTATACTAGAAATTCCTGCTCCTCGCACTGTGAAGGAAGTCATAGGTTTTTTGGGACGCCTAAACTATATTGCAAATTCATTTCTCACCTAACGTCTACTTGTGAACCAATCTTCAAGCTGTTGAAGAAAGATCAAGTAGTCAAGTGGAATGATGAATGTCAGATTGCTTTTGATAAAATCAAGGAGTATTTGTGAGAGCCTCTTGTCCTGATGCCACCTGTCGAGGGAAGACCGCTAATCATGTATCTGACCGTCTTAGAGAATTCAATGGTGTGCGTACTGGGGCAGCATGACGAGTCTGGCCGAAAAGAGCACGCCATTTATTACCTAAGCAAAAAGTTTACCGACTGTGAAACCAGATATTCACTGCTCGAGAAAACTTGTTGCGCTTTGGTATGGGCTGCTCGCCGACTAAGACAATATATGTTGACTCATACCACTTTGCTGATATCTAAGATGGATCCGATAAAGTACATCTTTGAGAAGCCTTCTCTATCTGGGAGGATAGCTAAATGGCAGATGATCCTAAGGGAATACGACATATAATACACTACCTAAAAAGCTATAAAGGGCAGTGTGCTAGCTGATCATCTGGCTCATCAAGCTGTAGAAGATTACCAGTCCATGAAGTTTGACTTCCCTGACGAAGACATCATGACAGTAGACAACTGCGAAGAGATTAGACCATATGACGGACCTGGACAAGGATCCCAATGGACCCTGTACTTTGATGGGGCATCCAATGCACTTGGTAACAGTATCGGCATTATGCTCATATCTCCGGAAGGATGCCATACTCCTTTTACAGCCAGACTTTGCTTCAACTGTATGAATAACATGGCAGAGTATGAAGCATGCATCTTTAGTCTCAAGGCTTCCATAGACTTAGGAATCAAATCCTTAGATGTGTTTGGGGATTCAGCTTTGGTCATCAGCCAGATCAAAGGAGAGTGGGACACTAAGCATCCAAACCTTATCCCTTACAAAGAACATGTTTTGACATTGTTACCACATTTCGAGCAGATTACCTTCGAGCACTTCCCGCGAGAAGAAAATCAGCTAGAAGATGCTCTAGCTACAATGTCATCTATGTTTAAACTTAATTGGGATAATGAGGCTCCCCAAATCACCATTGAACAGATGGACGAACCAGCACACTGTCACAAGATTAATACCGAAGAAGTAGTGGACCAGCTGTGGTTTCACGAAGTCAAAAGGTATCTCGAGGCTCAAGAGTATCCAGAAGGAGATTTAGTCAATGACAAAAAGTTCTTAAGGAGATTCTCTGCTAAGTTCTTCTTAAGTAATGGCATCCTGTAAAAGCGTAATCATGATTCTATTCTACTCTGTTGTGTGGACAAGATTGAAGCTGAAAAGATCATGGTTGAATTGCATGAAGGTACCTTTGGCACTCACTCTAGTGGGCATACGATGGCGAAGAAGATCCTACGGGCAGGCTATTACTGGTCTACCATGGAAGCTGACTGCTATCAACACTCCCGGACTTGTCACAAGTGTCAAATCTATGCAGACAAGGTGCACGTGCCTCCGGTTCCTCTAAATGTCTTAACAGCTCCTTGTCCCTTCGCTATGTGGGGAATCGACATGATTGGGGAGATTAAGCCTACAACCTCCAATGGACACCGCTTTATTCTTTTGGCCATTAACTACTTCACCAAGTGGATTGAAGCAGTTTCCTTCGCGTCTGTTACTAAGAATGTTGTTGCCCGTTTCATCAAGAAGAACCTTATATGCCGATACGGTATCCCCGAAAGGATCATCATTGATAACGGTACAAACCTTAACAATACTATGATCACTGCCTTGTTCGAGCAGTTCAAGATTCAACATCACAATTCATCTCCCTATCGGCCAAAGATGAATGGTGCAGTTGAAGCTGCTAACAAAAATATTAAAAAGATCATACAGAAGATGACAGTCACCTACAAGGACTGGCATGAGATGCTACCGTTTTCTCTCCACGGGTACCGTACCATGGCTCACACATCAACTGGGGCAACACCATATTCTTTGGTTTATGGCATGGAGGCTGTTTTACCTATCGAGGTTCAGATTCCCTCTTTGAGAATCATGAAGGATGCAGGTTTGAGTGAAGACGATTGGATCCAGACCCGACTTGATCAATTGAACTTAATTGACGAGAAGAGACTTACTGCTATTTGCCATGGTCAGAAGTATCAAAAACGGATGATCAAGGCTTTCAACAAGAAAGTCAGACGCCAGATATATCAAGTCGGAGATCTGGTGATCAAGCGCATCATCTTGCCACAAAGTGATCCCAGGGGAAAATGGACTCCTACCTATGAAGGACCATTTGTGATCAAGAACATCTTTTCGGGTGGGGCAATGATCTTAACCACCATGGACGGTGATGACATGCCACACCCTACGAACGCAGACATAGTCAAAAGATACTACGCATAAGAGACCCGCTAGGTTGACAAACCTAGGCAAAACAAGGGCATCCCGGCGAACCAAAAAGGTTCGGGCAAAAATTAGGGATAAAATAAAATAAATCTGTACACCCGGCAAGTTGAAAACCTGAAAGGGAGACTTGGGCAAAAAAGGGTTTCCCAGTGGATCGAAAACTCGAAAGGGAAGTCCAGGAAAAAGTTAGGGAATTAAAGCGTATGACTATGTCTCGTCAGATCACTTTGAGAACAATCTCTTCACTGACAAACTCTGAGTTTCTGATCAACTCAATCATCTTCGGACGAAGCAACGGATGGACAAGATATTCAGAGATACGGAGGCTATAGCAGAATGGGAACCCCATGGGATTATCACATATAACTATCTTTTCCTTGTATAAATTTTTCTTACTTTTATGACATCATCCTCTTACTAGGATGTTTGTCTCCTTTGTACAAAATACTTACTCAAAGTAAATACAAAAATACCTCTTTCAAAGTACAGAAAAACTATTTGCCTTTTTCTTTACACTTGTGTTTTTATTTGCAAAAACGTCCAATGATTCATTAATGAACATATGCATTTGAACATAATTACTGTTTACAAATAAACAAAGTGAAAAAGAACAATTACTGTCTTTGCAGGTAAATACCAGTTGATGCTCTTTTTTATTTATCTGCTTCTGCTTGAAAATTATTCTACTAACTTCTTTTTCTGTCTTTGCAGGTAAATACCGGTTGAATAATGGAGGATGCAGTAAAAGTAGAAGATTTCAAGAGATTTAGGCTTTAGATTTATTTTCTTTTCATTTATTGTAATAAATATTATTGTAAACACTGTAAATTATAAATTTACAATATTCGAATAATATTTGTAACAATATTTGAAATAAATAAATAAAAGTCTTTGTCAAATAAGAATTCTTTACTGTCAAATATTTCCTTCTTTCCTTTGCACTGTCTATTTAATTATTTAAATCTCTTAAATTAAAATAACTGGAAATGTATCCCAATGACTTTAATCCAGATGAAATAAATAACCAACAAATTTTGCAGTCTTGCATTAACCATAATACGCCTGGCATTTCAATTAATCATATGCTTTAAACAAACAAGCATTCCATACACTTCTCGCTTCACTGATCAAACCAATGTCTCAAAGTTTCAATCAAAGCATCAGCTCTTATCCCAGATGTTTAGGTTTCGAGAAGCAACTGGTAATCTGGAACAAGCGTAAAAATAATGTAACAGCCAATTGAATTATTGTGGATTCAATTACTTCTGAGAAATACGAGCGAAAACCCTAATTCCAGATTTGTCGTCAAAGAAAAGTCTTCTTGATCAATTCCTGAGCCAATCTCAACCCAATCAATGGAAACCCTAATTCTGGATTTTTTGTGAAAAGGGGAGGGGAAATTTTGGGGTACAACAATGGGTATCGCACCTCAGCACGGACGTCGACAGGGGCAACACCCTACTCTTTGGTGTATGGTATGGAAGCAGTCTTACCCATTGAGGTCCAGATACCTTCTCTCCGGATTATGAAAGATGCAGGTTTGAGCGAGGACGATTGGATCTAAACCCGGCTTGATCAGCTGAACTTAATCAATGAATAGAGGTTTACTGCTATTTGTCATGGTCAGACGTATCAAAAGCGAATGATCAAGGCATTTAACAAGAAAGTTAGACGACGAGAGTATCAAGTTGGTGATCTGGTGATCAAACACATCATATTACCGCAAGGTGATCCTAGGGGCAAATGGACCCCCACGTACGAAGGGCCATTTGTGGTTAAGAACATTTTCTCAAGAGGAGCTATGATTCTAACCACCATGGATGATGACGACCTTCCTCACCCCGTCAATGCAGACATAGTGAAAAAATACTATACATAATCAAAGACCTGCTAGGTCGACTGGCCTAGGAAAAAATAAGGACTTCCCGGCGAACCAAAAGGGTTCGGGCAAAAGTAAGGGATGAAAATGAAAAAAAAACAGTACAACCGACAAGTCGAAAACCTGAAAAGGCGGCTTGGGCAAAAAAGGGTATCCCAGTGGACTGAAAACCCGAAAGGGCGGTACAGGCAAAAATTAGGGATCAAAGCGTAACACTATGTCTCATTGGATCATCTTGCAACCAGACTTTGGTATCGACTATCAAGCTCGGACGACGCCAATCAATCTGATCTATCTTCGACCAAGTAGCAAAGTGATGAGACGCTCGAAGATATAAAGGCAATAGCAGAGTTAGAACCCAATGGGATCATTTCACATAGCTGTTTTTATTTCTTTTTCACAAATTGTATAATTTCCATCTCTCAGCGGCGTTCTCTTACTAGGACGTCAGCCTCTTGTTCAAAAAACGCCTATTACGGGCTAACTTCAAAAATTAATACAATTCATTTTCACAAAGAAATTTCAAATCATTTTTCTTTTTCTGTTTTGTTTTGCAAGAACGTCCAATGGTTCATTTTTTGTTATATGCATTTGACAATAATTGTTGCTCATAAATATTTACATGCGAAACAAAAGACAATTACTCGTAATTCAGAGAATAGGGGCAAACAAGAAATGTCCAAACCTTACAGTTGCTCCACCCACCAGGTACAAGGATAGACCCAGCTGGAGAAAATGACTAAAAGTGTATACACTCCCCGTAGAGTAAGAAGTATCTAAAGACAGTGGCGTTAATTCTCCCTAAGCAGAGTTCATCTATCACCAGCACTAGAAGACCATCCCCAGTGGAGTTTATTTCTTCCATAAGCAGAAACTCATTCCCCAACAAGGTTCGTTATCTCCAGCAACGGTAATTCATCCCCAGCCGAGGTTATTGCTCCAAATCAGCAAATCTTCTAGCAGAGCATCTCTCTTCCCCACAGAGTTATTCTCTCACCAGTTTATTCTCCAGCAGAGTTATTCTCTCACCAACTTATTTCGATCATTACCCCCAGTGGAAACGAAGAATTCAACTCCTTGTACTCTCCAGCAGAAATCGGGGATTTATTTTCCCCAGTTAGAGAACATCATAAAAGCATTACATATCCATACATCATGACATGTGCATAAGCATCATACAACACAATCTCATTTATTTTGAGAACATCATTGCTCAATACATTTCATACATCATGACATTACATACGACTAACTCTTTACCTTTCAGGGAAAGGTACAATCAAAATTCTCATAGGTTTTCTCTAGTTCAGTCAAATCAATGCTGAAGATTTCTGTTCCAGTTTAAGCTATGAAGCCCGGATGCGACTGGATAGTATCTTGATTTCCCCATCATATTGTGAAGCCCGGAGAACGACCGAATAACAATATCAAAATACCGCGAAGCCTGGAATCAACCAGATAATGGTTTATCTTAAACTCAAGCTATGAAGCTCGGATTCGACCGGATAATAGCTTAATCCCCAACAAGTTATTGTGAAGCCTGGATTACGACCAGATAGCAATAAGAGTTATTGTGAAGCCTGGATTACGACCAGATAGCAGTGCAAGATGCCATAAAGCCTGGAAGCGACCAAATAGTGGTATATCATAAACACAAGTCGTGAAGCCCGGAGATCGACTGGATAACAGCTTACCAAGTTATTGTGAAGCCTGGATTACGACCAGATAGCAATACAAGACACCATGAAGCCTGGACTCGACCAGATAATGGTATAAGACGTTGTGAAGCCTGGATTACGACCAGATAGCAGCCAAGAATACTACAAAGCCTGGAGTCGACCAGATAGTGGTATATCTATAATGCAAGTTATGAAGCCCGGATTCGAACGGATAATATCTTGTTTTCTCCAAACGCAATGAAGCCTGGACTTGACCGGATAATGGTATAATACATCATGAAGCCTGGATTACAACCAGATGGTGGTAAAAGACAGCGAAGCTTGGATTTCGACCAAATAGCAGTCTACCCGGATAATTACTATGAAGCCTGGAAATAAACCGGATATTAGTAGGCCTAAAAATCAAATGGAAGCCCGGAGACTACCAGATAACCACTTGATTTCTTCTGAAGCCTGGATTACGACCAAATAAGAAGTAAGGTATTGTGAAGCCTGGAATCGACCAGATAGTAGTACAGGACACCATGAAGCCTGGATTCGACCAGATAATGGTATGAAATATCGTGAAGCCTGGATTACGACCAGATAGCGGTAAAAGACACTGAAGCCTGGGATTACGACCAGATAACAGTACAAGACACTGTGAAGCTTGGGTTTCGACCAAATAGCAGTTTACCTGGACAATTACTAAGAAGCCCGGAGTCGACCGGATATTAGTATGCCCTAAATTCAAGTTGAAGCCTGGATGCGACCGGATAACAACTTAATTCCTTCTGAAGCCTGGAGTACGACCAAATAAGAATTGAGAAGTTGCAAAGCCTGGATTATGACCAGATAGCAAGTTTAATCTCATCTCCCCAGTAAGTCACTGTAAAGCCTGGAGCACGACCAAATAAAAGTCAGTCTTATCACTATGAAGCCTGGATCATGACCAGATAGTAGTTCATTTTCACCTCTTCGACTAAGAGACGATTTCCCGATAGAATAACGGACGACCGAAGCTCGTAAAATTCAACTTTTGCCAAGACAGAGACCAGCATTCCCCAGCGTAGTCTTCCTCAACAACAAGTATACGGGCTCTCGCTAAGGAATATCTTAGGTGATCGACACTCCTTCGGATGGAATCTTTAAGCCCATCTTCCATCATAAACCTCCAAATGGCATCTATAAACCCATTCCCGACATCACAAGACAAGTGTCACTTCATGCGAGTGCAAATTTCTGGGCACTCTAGTGTTCAATCATCTTCCACCCTCGGATCATGAAAAGCAGACAAGCCAATCTACATCCTCAGGTTTAAGAAGATTGAAAAGGGTCAGCTGTTGTACCCCAAAATTTCCCCTCCCATATCTCTCAACACATTTCAAGTGAGGTCCTCAAAATGCTCAAGGAAGTCCAAGGGTTGACCAGACAAACTCTCTCCTAAGGTAGTCTACCTTAAATTAGGGTTTCATGTTGCATCAAGATACTTGAGTCCAAGGGATCCCAAATTCTCACCATTGTACTAATATGTTCTCAAGATCATCCATGTCAAGTTTCAAGCCTTTCAGAGAAAATTTGTTCATTCAATTGCTCAAAGGTCTGAAAATCGACTGTGCTAGGGCAAAAGTCAAATGTGGACCACATACAGTCAAACCTCAAAATATTTGATCAAAATCCTCATTTTGAAGTATTATCCATCATTTGATCAAGGGTTGATCATGATTCTTCAAGGATTTCTCACAATTCATCAAAACCCAAAAGTTGCTAAATTAGGGTTTTGTAGGAAAAGTCAACCCAACTTTGACCAAGCATAACTTTCTCATACTTTATTATAAATGACCCATCCAAAGCTCATTTTGAAGAGGATGCAATGCCCTACAATTCATATTTATCTTCCAAGTTCAAAATATACACTCACAAGAAGTTACAAATTGGGACATTATAGGTCATTTTGGAAAGTCAACAAAAACACCTTTTTTTCAAAGCTTCATACATGAACATGGAAGAATAAATTGAGATGAGACCAAATATTTTGCTTAGCAGACATCCTAAGCTTTCTAAAAAGTCATAGAACACATCTCTAGGTTCAAAATTGAAAGACTTATGCATTGGTGAAGTTGACCTTTTTTGCAAAATTGCCAAAAGTCAAATATGCCTCAAATTGCAAATTTTGTCAAATGGGCCCAACTTTTTGTGCTTGTATTGAGTTTGTAACATGATCCACGACCCATGATCCTTCCCTCTTGCCTTTATTTTATTTTTGTCATTTATTTTTATTTTTATTTCAATTAAATCAAGTTAAATCAAAATAAAATAATGAAAATATCAAAATCATTTAAACCTTGAGATTTTGTGCATATTTCAGGTCCATGAATAGCTGGAAATGAGATCAAATCGTGCAAGGCTTGTTTGTACACAAAAAGATTGAGTTTTTCTTGTTTTGGAAAGATTGGATACAAGTGTGAATCAAGGATCAAATCTTCATAATTACAAGGATTTGATACAAATTTGTAAACCTAATTCACTCAAGGCTACATATAGAACAAATCTAGAACAAATGCACAAGGGTTAGAGGCGTGAGAGAGCATAGTCAGATTCAAAAAAATCATTAAAAAGTGTGAAAGCACTCTAGCAGTTAGAGGGAGATTGAGGTCGTTCCAAGAGCACCATTCACATCCTGGACCTTCTCTGAAGCAGATACGGTCATTTGCAAGCATCCATAAGGCCAGAAACTCGAACCACAGACCCACGGTTTTCCCCTCAAACTCAAAATCCATTCTTACAATTTATGCAGCATTAGCATCTTTCAATCACATATATGTGTTTGTTAATGTATTTGCAATGTTTTGGTAATACTCAATTGAATTTTTGACACACGTATTGAGATCCACAATTGTTAGGGTTTTCTTGCTTGTTTTAGGGTTTTCTCATGCAGGTAATATTGGCCCAAAAGAGGGATGCCATGGTGCTCACAAGGTCAAGACGAATTGATATGTATCTTTAGTTTTCATTTATGATGCTTGTGTGAGATTTTGAAAATACGCAGGGCTATAGCTACAGACTTTTGTATGTAGGTAAAAGTCTTGGACTTTTACCAACGGAGAGAGGAGGAAGAAGGGTGGCGTGGCACCCCCTGATTGGCCCATTCAAAAGTTCCCGCGTTTTACAATATCACTTTTCTTGTTCCCAATATAATATTTGTTTATTGTTCCATATACAAATAAGTACTGTGGCACAGTTGTCAACAAGGTGATGGTTTGAAGCATGAGGACCTGGGTTCGATCCCAGGTCCCAACAAAATGCTATTTTCTTATTTCCTTGTTATGGATTATGTGCACCCTTAGCCCAAGTGTCTCACCATATGCCCTAAACGTTCAATCACTAGATCTCCAGAAGGACAAATCTAACGCTCATCCTTGAAGGTCTACCATGCATCTTAGTCAAGCCAATGCATTGGATCATGGGAGTCAACGTGGACCCATGCTTATTGGGCTCAGATATGCTATGGACACCCCCCTTTTCACTTTGATACCAGGCCCAATTCCTTCTTTTTCTTTTCTTTTATATATTTTCTTTTGTTTATTTATTTATTTGTTTAAATTATTTTCTCACACAAATTTAATTCTTTTTTAAAAAAAAACTCATAAAATCAATTTTTCCTCAAATTAGATTTAGGTTTATTTTTTATCAAATTTAATTTAATTAGTTTATTTAATTTTAGGGAAATTTTAACCTCTTTGTAAATAAATTAAAATAAATTAGAAAATTAGGGTTTTGTTTAATTTAATTTTTATTTTCTTTTTCTTAAAATAACCAAAATACAAAAATAGGTCAAAATTAATTATTTTTATTAATTTAAATTAATTAGTAATTAGGTTTGTATTTATTTCATTAAAACCTTAATTTCTTAAAATAATCAAAAACAACAAAAAATAATTTTTCTTTCAATTAGGTTTAGACGGGGTCAAAACCCTAATTTTCTCTCGTTCTCGTTTCATCGCGCGCGTTTATTTATTTTGCAATATTAATGTAACTGTTCATGGGATGTAATAGTTTAATTAGGACTTTTCTTTTATTTATCATTTTACTGGTTTTTGGCTATGTAATTAATCCCCCTCCCCGAAGCCTTGTAATAGCGTAGATTTATTTCTCGTATTTTAATTCTCGTAAATATAAACTGTTAGATGTATGATAATAGGATTGCATGACAAGAATGTATGTTAATTTTAAAATGGTTAGCAAACCCTAAATGTGCAAAGATAATAACTGAAATCAAATCACTCGCACATGCGCACTCTTAGGGTATACTCTCACTTCGGTTTCCTTCGGTAAACGATCATTAAGTATAGCGTGATTTAGCGGTCGCTCTCTTGTCTAAACAAAGATCAAATGTCCCGTTCGGAAATGTTGCCTCGGAAATGTTGCCTCGAAAATGTTGCCTTGAATATGATCTTAAGACATTAGGGTTATTACTAAGACGTCCTAACATTTCTTTAGTGATCGTACGTCCCTGTCGAATTGACCCTTACAATTCCAACGACGGTGATACCTACTCACCAATAGTGGGATAGCGATGTCTAAAGGAAACGAGAACAGAAACATTCTTTTTTCGAGTAGGTAGGTGCTAGTAGGTACTTTCTCAAAATCAAACTTTTTCACACTTACACTATTTTCAAACAAAGTTTTCAAAACGACTTCGTAACACTCTTGAAGACAGAAGCAAGGGTTAAATCGAAGTAAATCCAAAACTTTTCAAAACACACAAACACGGAAGCGATTTTTAATGATGGGCAAGTACCTAAGAGCCCGTGGAAAACCACGGATAGAAAGGGTGCTAATACCTTCCCTTTCTATAATCTACCCCCCGTACTCAAGATCTCGAAAAAGGAATTTTTCTGTGCTTTTGTCCTTTCCAGTTGGATAAAATAAAATTCGGTGGCGACTCTTGCTTACCGCGACAATTTGGAAACACAAACGCAAAATGCAAACCAGCATTTTCCTAAAACCAGTACAGTTTTGCCACCGTATCACACTATGCTCACGGGGGAAAGCTCGAATAGTGTAAGGAATATTGAACAACATAGGAACCATTTGGAAACTTCCCAACAAACTCTTGCAATTTACCTATTCAAAATGGATAAAATAGTGAAAGTTTAAAATTGGACTGAGAATTTGGTTAAGGAAACTGAACTGGAGGAAAGAGTGTTGATGCAAAAAGCAAAAGTGAGTTGGCTTAAATTAGGAGATGGAAATAACTCCTACTTAAATGGCATTGTGAAAGGGAAAAATAAACAAAATAGTATACAAAATGGTGGATAACAATGGTAGCATGATGACTGAGTTAAAGGATATGGAACAAGAAGTGATAAGGTTTTATGGGGAACTTGTTGGTACCTCTTCTACCAACCTGCAACATATTGACATTATGGCCCTTCGAAGATGGCAAGAGCTTCCCGAACTCATAAGAGCACCCACATCTAACCTATTATAAAAAAGAATATTTGGAATACTCTTAAAAGGGATTGAGGACAAGAAGTTTCTAGGAATAGATGGATTCAACTCCAAGTTATTCAAATGCACGTGGAAGATCATAAAAAATGAAATTATAGGTGTTGTCAAAGACTTTTTTTATCATAACAGGTTATTTGTTGCGGTTAAATGTGCCATGGTGACTTTGAAACAAAAGACTCCTGAAGTTAAATCTATGGTTGTTGATGACAGTCAATCGCCTTTTATGCCAGGCCCTAGAAACTATCATGCATGAAATGAGCTTTCCTATACTGTTTATCAATTGGATAATGAGTTGTGTATGCATTGTTTCATATTGTTATGCTATCAATTGTCAAGTTACTGGTTTGTTAAAAGCTAAGTGTGGGCTTAGGCAAAGGGGATCCCGTATCCCCCTTGATTTTTGGGTTGGTGATGGAGTATCTACATCGTTGTTTGGAAAACTTGGAGTTTATACATAACTTTAACTATCATCCTTCTTATGAAAAGTTGAAGATAACGAATGTTAGATTCACATATGATATTCTCCTACTCACTATAGGGGACACTATCCCTGTTCAGCTTATGTTGAACGAGCTTGAGAAATTTTCCATGGCTACATGTCTTAAAGCTCACCATGATAAGTGTAACCTTTATTTTGGTGGAGTTCCTAGGAATACCAGAATAAAGATAATGGAAACCATGAGGTTTGTAGAAATGGAGCTTCCTTTCAAATATCTTGGAGTTCCTCTTGATAGAACGAAGCTATCCAGTCATAACTTCATACCATTATTTGACAAACTAGTTGCAAAGATTAAACACTAGACGACTCATTTGTTGAGTTATACAGGTTGTTGCCAATTGGTCAACAATACCCTTTTTGCTATTATTGTGTATTAGATACAAATCTTCTCCTACCCCAAAAAAGTTATAAAGCAGATATAAGAAATTTATTGCAACTTCTTATGGAGTGGAATTGATGGCTTGAGCAAGAAGGTACCTATTGCTTGGGAGAATATTTGTATGCCAAAATTTTCTGGTGGATTGAACATGGTTTCCTTGCAGGTATGGAACATAGCAACAATAGGAAAGCTCCTTTGGAGAATTCATACCAAAGCTAACAAGCTTTGGATTAGATGGTTAAATATCTACTTTTTCAAAAACCAGGATATTATGATGTGGCAACCAAGAAACAACATTTTGTGGAATGTTCAGAAAATTATAAAAAATTGAGATGTTGTGAAAGACAATGATTGTTGGAACGGTGTGATTTAAAATGGTAAGTACAAAATTGCTTCCATGTATAGAACATTCATGGGAGTATTTGAATAGGTGTCTCGGAATATAATTCTTCTCAATAACTATGCAAACCCAAGAGCCATATTCACATTATGGATGACATTAAAGGGAAGAATCACAGCAAAGGACAAACTCATTCATTTTGTTATCATTGATGAGGGAAGTTGCTACTTTTGTGATGGTGAATAGTCCTTGGAACATCTCTTTTTTATTGTAGAGTTCATAGGAAGATTTGAAGTGATAACTTGGAGTGGATTAATAGCAAGAGGAATCTGACGGGATGGCAAAGAGAATGTAGTTGGCTCGTCAATGAAACAAGGAAAAAAGGTTGGAAGAGGAAAGTTCTGAAAGTATCCATAACCGAGAATATATACGAAATCTGGAAAGGGAGAAACAATGTGGTTTTCTCCCAAAAAAAAATGGATCCCAATGTGAAGGATAAGACTATTGAAAATTTTTGCATTAGGTGTAGTATGCACAGGAATCTTTCTATGCATATCAATGCTTTTGCTCATGTCTTATGTTAATTAGTTTGTGTAGCTTGTTTCCTAGATCCGTATGGATCGGATTGTATTAACTGTTTTTTGGATGTCAATGAAGTTATGCTTTTTCTACATAAAAAAGACAGAAAAATAAAATATTTCATTTAAGGAAACAAGAAAATGATGAAAAGATTGGAAGCAGACACATAGATGTTTCTCATGAATTGTTTCACTCTTTGACTCGGGTTCTCCAGTTGTATGGAGAGAATGTATGAAATTTTGTAACCTTTGTTACAATGTATGAGTATGCTATTTATTATATTTACTAATAACCATCGGCGATGGTTCTGACCACTAGGGAAGTGCTACGTTTCACTCTACTTCTAATCTTCAGTTTCCCACTAATGTGTCTACGTGTCACCCATGATTTACTGCTTACAACCCATGTTGAAATAACTACTTCAAAGTTCCTCACGAACTCTTGATAATATCTGCCAACGTGTTGTTGACATCGTCTTTGCTTGAAAACTTTAACTTGACAAATTGCCAAGTCTCTAACCTCTTTGTGGCTTTGTCGAATGATATTCTCGTCGATGGAAGAGTCCCGTCGGCTGTCCTTTTCAAGTTTTTGGATATGTTTCCAGATAATTCTAATATTGTGGATCCTCTCTTGTGATTCTTCCAAACCATAACTGCCACATCAGTTGGCTCCCTGGTCGATGCACATCGATGTTGGATCATTAATGCCCTAAAACACTTGATATTAATGCTCTTAACACTAAATGTTCATTCATTGTGATATTTTTTGTTGACTTTCCATTATCTAAAAATCCCAGTGTGACAACATTATAACAAAAAATAAATAAAATAGTAGAGAAAATAACATCAACCAACAATTTAATAACATCAAACCATTATAACAATTTTGGTTTAGAATAATCACACAATAAAACAAAGCACAAAATAAACAAATAAGAGAAATATACACATTGATATTTACTTATCCTATTCGACCCCGTTGTACCCCAATTTTTTTTCCCTAAGATCCCTTTATCATACCATGTTGATTCATTCACAACAAGATCACACTAGGATTCTTGGTTCCCCTCCCTACATTTAGCTTTGCCATTTTGAGGAATTACCAAGCACCTTGACTTATGTTCTTTTGTGATCATGAATATTTTTGTATTTATTTCTTCTTTTAATTAAATAAAGTGCAATGTTGGTTTGTCTTTCTTATTATCCATGTAGGTAAAGTCCATGAGATTCAACAAGTCCCCCCCCCCCCCATGGGTTCATGAGTTTTTTTTCATGCCCTAGTCAATAAAGCTTGAGAAGTTCAAACCTCATCATTGGATTTGTTTTGGAATAAATGGCATGGCAAGGTTATTTTCGTTCACCACATTCCAATATTATCAAATTTGGTTGAAAAGTACAAGGGGTTTGATTGGAGAAGTTGTCATGTTTGGACAAGGCCTTGTTCCTATTGGTCACAAGAGCATATTTCTCTCAATTTTCAAGATATGGAAGTGGTTTTAGTGTCTATGAGTTCTCATTATCATCCTCAACAACTTCTATTCACAAAGTAAGAATGTTGGTACAAGAAGTTTGTTCAAGCTTGTCAAAGTTCCTCAAGGCATTTTTCTTGATCTAAGAGCTAGTGTTTTGAATTTCAAAGGAATATATATTGCTCATCTTTTTGTTATTTTTGAGTTATTATAAAGAAATCCTTCTCTTTAAATGGTTATTAACAAATCACTTCAAAAGTTCCAAGGATTTTTCATGAGGAAGAGACTTGATGAGGAAGAAAGATTACAAGTCCTCCAGATGAATCCCCAATTTTTCATGTGTGACTTCAAATGGTCATAACTTGGTCAATTTTTATCACATTGAGTCCATTATTTTTCCATAATGATCTTGAAGATGTGAATTTTATTCTTTATTTATATGAAAAGTGATAAAATGGATTTAAGTTGCCTTAAGGATACAAAAGATTATAGGTCATTTCATGATTTTTTGCCAACTTTAACAATTCATAACTCTCTCAAATTTTGGAGATTTTAAATGATTCAAGTTTCAAAATGTCATTCAATAGATTTACTTCATTCCATATTTTTTGGTCAAGAACAAATTCCAAGTGGAAAGCCATGTTTGGATGCAAGACATTATAGGTCATTTTTGAAGAAGAATTTGAAATATTTCTAAGTATGGAAAGTCAACCCTTTTTCTTCAACTTTGACTCAATACAACTTTCAGCTCAAGCATCCATTTAACTCCATTCTTTTTCCATTACAAAGCTTGTAACCTCATCTTTCTAAAGCATCAAGAATCATGCCTTAAGACCCCTTGAGATGAGAATGCCATTGTTTCAAAAGTGGTAACTTGGAATTGAAGTTTCATTGCAAGTCAGAATTTGAATTTCATGTTACAACCTCTAAACCTCAAATTAGCACACGTTTTGGGTCTAAACATGATTAGCCAACTTTCCCAAGTGGATTAGCGCATCAAAACACAAGAATTGGACGAGTTTTAGTGAAGTTTAGATCACACTTCACTCGTGCATCAGGTTTACACGAATTCCCTGTAAAACGCATCATTCACTCTTCCTTTTGATCCTGTTTGCTTCTCCTATAAATACATGAAATATCCCATTCATTTTCTCATGCTTGGATAGCCAGAATTATCCTGCCAAACTTGTTTCATAACTCAGAATTCAATAACTTCAAAATCCATTCTCGAGCCTTTTTCAATCCAATTTTGCCATCAATTCACCTTCCTTGATCTTCCCTGAAGCTAACCATATAATTACATTTGAGAATCGTGCCATATACTTCTCCATAGAAGTCCAGTTTCAGAGCTCTGCAACTCAACTTCAATAGGTAGATTCCTTCATCAATTCTTTAAAACTTTGATATCATTGTGATTCTTTCATTGCCCTGGTTCTAGTCGCAACATTTACCTCTTTCTGGAAATACGTTTTGACCATGAAATTTCAAATCCCTTTTCAAAACTTTCCTTCCAAATTGCTTGAGCTACAATTTATATAAATTTGGAGTGAGGGTGTGGTGGTTTTCGTCTTGAAGAGACGAAGCGAATGGCATAGGTCTGAGCTTCTGATTTTACAATTTGAGAGACCTGCAATTCGTGTTGGTTGGAGGTTGAAGATGACAAACGTGTCATCTGCCAACCAAAGAAGGCGCGCCATCCGTTTTTTTTTAAATCTGATTTAATTAATGATTATGTACATTATTCACTAATGACCATGATATGCACAGCGCGCCATATCCCTTGGATTTGATTACTAACACGTTTTGACTCTCATCCAATGGTCCACATATTTTACTTTTATTTTCTTTTTCTGATTTTTATATTTTAATTGTTTTAAATTTTAAATAAATCATAGAAAATTCATTTTCAGTCCAAAAAATTACAAAAAATATTTTTGATTATTCTCTTTCTGATTTTCATTTTTTCACAATTTAATTTTGTGTTTTGGTATTTTTTATAAATTTACACTTTATTTGATTTGTTTTAAATATTTAAAAATACTTTTATACATTTTTAAATTCTGAAAAAACTATGGAATGATCCAATGATATTGTAACAAATATTGGTGACCTTATTTTATTTTGGTTTCTGACTTTACTATTTTTTATTATTTTTGGTTTATTTTGCCCATTTATTTTAATTTTAAAAATAGTTTCCGACTTTAAAAAATTATCAAAAAATTTGTAAAATTATTTGAGCCCTTTTCTGATTTTTCTATGGTCTTACTTTTTATTTCTTGATTAATTTGAACATAGTTAATATTATTCTCTTTATTTTCTATTTTTAAACATTATTTTTTTACCCCTTTTGTATATATTAAAATGTGATATTATTTTGTGACTATTTTCTGGATGATCTTGCGTTAAATTTTGAATCATGAACTTTATTAACATCATTGGATCCATGGTGTTGAGTTTAACTCCACAAAAATGGATGAATGATTTTAATAATAGTTTGATTAAATTTAATTCAAAAGTGGTTTGTATATTCTCTCTCATCCCTCTTCATCTCATCCCCTTCTTATTGCACTAAATGTTGTTGGAGCATGATCTCTATATCATGTCTCAAAACAAATGGTGCATAGATTGATATTGACCAGCCTCAAAATAGGTGTGAATTCTATATAAGTCCACTTACGATTGCTTAACATAGCGCTAAATTTTGTCCTGATTCGAATAAATGATCATTTGTGGCCCAAACTTATGTTTGCAAGCCCAAATATGTTAATTTGATCTCTTTGATCTAATAACTTTGAGATTCATTGTGTGGAGGCTTTGGTTCTACCAATCCTCTAATGGATCTACAATACCTTTGGTCAACGCGGATCACTTAAACATCGTAGATCATTAAATGGCACTTGTGAGAATTCCAAATGGATAATATACTTGACAAAAAGCAAATGCAACTTGTTGTGTGGAGGCTTTGGTTCTACCAATCCTCTAATGAGTTCCAAATGTAAGCTTCAAGATGGTCATCCAACTAACCACTAATTATTGACTTGTCTTACTTTATGCTTTTATTCTTTTTTATGCTTTATATACAATTTACTTTTAGCATTTACATTTCATGCCATTTTCATCTTTGCTCATTTGAGCATTTACTTTCTTGTCATTTTTACTTTGCTCACTTGAGCTTTTCTTTTCCTTTCTTAAGATACTTAAGAATCAACATAAACCCTGAAAAATCTTTAATGGTACTTGGACTATTTGGTTACTATCCTTGGCATTATGGAGCATGGGATTTTTCTTGGACTTAGGATTAGAAACTTTGGCCTATCTTGGAGACCTGGTGATCTTATTTGATTATTTTGTCTGGAATTCTTGAGGTTTACCTCAAGACATTGGGTTGCTTGTTTGTTTTTGTGTGCAGGTTTTTTTGTGATTACACTCTTTGTTTGTAATCTGGAATTCACCCGTATACAGCTGTTACTCTTCCCAATTTTTATGAAGACTTAATACACTTGAAGTTTTGGTCCTCTCAAGAGGTCTAGTATTTTTTTACTTGATTGGTTTCAATCCAAGGAATGAGAATTCTATATTGGCTCATAATGTCAAGTATTGGCTTCTTGTTGGTTAGATGACTCTTATCCCTAGATTTTATCTTATGCTTTAGGATAGTCCCTTCTTCTCCTCCATCTTCTTTAATTTCAAAAATCTTCTTCCTCCTTTTGAGAACTCTTCTTGTTTTTTAAATTTGAACCATTTTCATAATAAACTTGGACTTATGTCCATGCATTTTCAAAACATTTTCATAAATAAACCCCAATTAACTTAATAATACCTTGACATTTTTTGTGAGAAGACTAAAAGTCAATCAATCTCATTTCAAACCATCTTGCCATTTTGGCTTTTATCTTTAAACTTTTCTCAAAAGATTGAACTCTTGTCAATCCTTGTTGTGATGCAAACAACTATACTTCTACAATATGTAGTGAAGAGAGATATTCTCCACTTGGGTGTTGAGTGAGGCATTGTTGATTTTAAAATCCAAGCCATATCCTCCACTTTCAGATGATGCAAATTCTCCTTTCTCATAATTGTGGGTAGTAGGTATGTTTTCCATACGGACAATAACGATGATATTTTATCTCATAAAATTAACCAACACATTTATGTTTTAAAAAAAAATTTAAAAGAGGAACTACATGTACCCTGATCCCCTATTGCATGAAAGGTGGTACGTAGGCCTTAAAGGTTCACAACCGCGGCAGATGCAAAAATCATAAAAAATATATTTCTTTTTCTCACCTCCACCATCTATTTTACATACAACATTTTATAGCCAAAATATACAGATTTTACAAAGAGGTTCCTGCGGAGTAATGTAGATGTTTAGGGTGCTAATACCTTCCCTTTACATAACCAACCCCCTTACCTTGAATCTTTCCCCCTCTTTTTTGGGTTATTCGCTCTTTTCTCATTCCTTTAGAAACAATAAAGCGCGGTGGCGATTTTTATTTTGATATGTAAAAGTCTAGTCAATCCAATGGCTTAGTCTTAAACATTTCTACCGCTACATACCCAAATTAATTTATGTTGAAACATGTCAATTGTAACACCCTAATTTCCCCCGAATAATTTTAAATAAAAATTAAAGTAAATTAAAAATATTCAAACAATTAGGATGCTACCTTCATCAAACATAAACCTGCCCATAACAAATGGCAGTAACACATACAACTCTTTTAAATTATTAACAATAACTATAACAAACATCATCATGTCTAACTTCATTTTATTGTAGTGGAAAACATCAACAAGTTATTATTTTATTATCTCAAAGAATAATCATATCTTATAGTAAAGGGACGGGCGTGGGTCATCGTATAACCATGATAACAATGTTGTGAAATATATTAGTAATTCTCTTTGAGGGGCTAAGATCATTTTGAAAGGCAACATTTGATAGCGTCATCGGGGGACTATGATCTTGTATTTTTTATTGCTTTTTGCTAAGATACCCCATATGCATAGCATGGCCATTTTTGTAAGGCAACAAAGTGGAATTAACCTAAGGGTGTAAGTGTGTAAATATGTTGTATTTACATGCTTGTTTATCTTGGATTAGGGTTTGCTAACTTGTTGATTTTATCTTTCCATACAAATCCTAATTTACTAGCATTTATATAAAGCGATAAATTGCGGAAAGTAAAAATACTAAGCTATTACATCGTTGGGGGAGGGGGGTATACAAATTTACAAATGGAGATTTTGCAAGAAAATTAAATCTAATTAACTATTACAACCATATTGAATAAATATACAAGAATTGAAAAAAATAATGTACAAATGCAAAATGGAAAAAGAAATGATTTTTGTTTGAATCTTATGAAAGGGTTTAATCTAAACCTAATTAAGAAAAACAATTAATTAAAAATTAACAAAATTAAACCTAAACTAATTAAGAAAAGAAATTAAGTTAAAAATGTTTTTAGGGTTTTTATGAAAAGGTTTTAAATTTATAAAAATAAAATGAAAGTTAACCAATTAAAATAGACTTGAGTTCTAAATTAATTAATTAAGAAAAATAATAATATAATATAATAATTAAACCTAATTATCTAAATATTAATTATAAAAAAGGTTTAATTTATTAAGAAAATACTTTTAGTCTTTTTGTTTTTTACAAATAAAAATAAATAAATGTAAAAATAATAATAATAATATTTTTTTGGATTTTTTTATTAGTAAAGATAAAAATAATATTAATAATAATAAAAATATTAAATGAAATAAAAATATAAAAGAAAGAAAAGGGGTCAGGATGTATGAAAATGAAAAAGGGAGTATGAAACAAGTAAAATACCAGGCCCAATAATAGGGAGCCCAACGCCTGCTTTCAAACAAAAAATGAGAAAACAATTTGAAAAAGAACCAAAAGGGTACCACTGGGGCTCGAACCCAGGTCCCTAAGGTGACAGGCGCATGCTTTAACTACTGGGGTGGTGATACATCCGTTAACTTAAACAAAACAATAAATATGTAACATAAATCTTGCCCTGGATGTACTTCATCTTCAACCTCCAGCCAAAGGATCTGTAACTTATTCATTTCTCATCCATTCACAAAACTTCCAACATCAAACTTGTTAGGAATTTCCTCATAATTCTGAATATGTAAATAACTTAAGCTAATTCTCAAATATGAGCATGAATTTCTAACAGTACCAAATTCAGACCTAAATATTTTCAGAAGTTCAAACTCAAAATTCTCCCTACTCAAGCAACATAAATGAAATCTATGGACATGTATAGTTTCAGGGCAATGATGTCTATATTTTATCTTCACAAATGCAAGCCTAACAATACCTAAATAATGAAATAGAAGTTCAAGAAAAATACCTCAAAACTGGAAATCGTGAAATGAGTTTGAGCTTGTTTCAAGTGATGGTGATAATCAGGTTAGCTTTCTTGAGTCGCTAGGAAGCTAATACAATGCCTAGATTGAGTTAAGAGTGGCTGGAATGGCCTGGAGAAGTCCAATTGCAATGCTCTATTTTTGGCTATGGAAGTTGATGAAGATGATGTTACAGTCTGCAAACAGGGACAGGGATGGTTTGTATTTGATATGAGGAAGCTTTTGAAACTAAAAGGCCAAGGAATGCACGAATGGTTTTGAAGATTGAAGTTCAAAGTCAGAAGTGACACAAAAATGGAGATTTTTTGCAATATGAGTTTTCAGGGAGTTTGGGAGTGTTTTTTTATCGTGTGTTAGCTTGCAAAAAACTTGTATGGTTATATGAAAAAGGTTAGTGCACTTGAGGTGGTCAGAAGTACAAGATATAGAGTTATGGCTATGTTACTTGATTTTGAAGAAAAGTGGAAAACATGGTTTCAAGGCATAGTACAAGCATGGCCTGAGTTTATGGGAGGCTCTAGACATGTTTCTTTTGCCTTTGACATTGCTTGTGTTCAGATGGAACAAGTTAGGAGCTCTATGCATTGACTTTGTGATTAAAGTCACTTTTCCAAAATGGAAATGTGAACTTTGTTCCATTAATGACTTTATCACTTGGACAAAGACTCTAGCACTTGGATCATAGCTCAAATAGTTGTGTAATCTTCTGATTATGGATAGATTTAGAGGTTAGAAGCCTGCAAAGTAAGATTTATGCAGCATGGGTGTGGATTTGAATTCTTGTTCATCATGGAAATGACCTATAATTCAAGAATGAATGTCCAACTTCTTGTCTTCGATTCTCTTTGCTCAAACATGATCTCAATAAGTTCTTGGACATTTTGGAAAGCTTTTAACATCCTCTACAACATCTATGTTGGACATTTTTGAAAATTCCTCACGGAACTATGTGAAAAATTATCATGAAGTTAGGTCAAAATCCTGCCTAAACTAGGGCAAAATTTCACTAAGTTTCCAAGCTTTGCATTAATTTGAAGTGGTAACTACTATCTGGTCGGGTCCAGGTTTCATGGTTTTTGGAAAGTTGTACTATTATCTAGTCGGGTCCAGGCTTCAAAGTGTCTCTCTGGGGATCGTAATTAATTGTTATCTGGTCAGACTCCAGGTTTCACAATAACTTGCTTGAAAATTGATATCTGATCGGGTCCAGGCTTTGCAGATTTCTGACGTGGTTAAGGTTGATTGTTATCTGGTCGGGTCCAGGCTTCACAATAAACTGCTTAGGGATTTAGCTGTTATCTGGTCGGATTCCAGGTTTCACAACAAATTTCTGAAGGGAATTGCTATCTGGTTGGATCCAGGCTTCACAATAACCTGTTGGGGTAAAGGCAAACTCTACCGGGGAAAAGAAGTTAAACTTTGGTCTGGTTGAGTCTAGGTATTTTTTTCTATATTTTTGGAGAGTTAAATTTTTATCTGTTCGGGTCCAAGTTTCATAGTATTTGAAAGATTACACTATCATCTGGTCGGATCCAGGCTCTACAGTGACTTGAGAAGTTGACTATTATCTGGTCGGTCCAGGATTCATAGTAACTTGAAAATTGTGCTAATATCAGGTCGGGTCCAGGCTTCATAGTATCTTTTGGAGATAGTAAAGTTTTTGTTGATGACTTTACTGGGGATTAGGGGTTGTGGCCCTTTGATTTGCAATAGTCTGAAAGGCAAACTTAAGCTGGGGAATGTAGACTCAGTCGGGGAGGACAGACTCAGCTTGGGGAGGTATATTCAGCTGGGGATAACAGGCTCAGCTGGAGAAGATATACCAAGTTGTGGAATTTTGTACTCGGCTAGGGAGTTATACTACTCGTTGTTTGTTGGGGAAATAAACTTTGTCGATGAATACTTGATGAACTGCTGACGAGGCGAGTTCTTTGAGGAAGAGATCCATGAGGCTTCTACTTGTAGGATCAACTTAGCTGGGGAGAGAGCTGCCAAGAGATTGAGACTCTGGATGGAGATTGGCCTATGCAAAGAAACTTTGTGGGTAACTTTACTGGAGATGATGTTAATGAAATAATTATGTGGGGATATTCCATATACATTAAAGAGATGCTTGTTACTGCTTAGCAGGACACATGTGCCAAATAGTTTTAATTATGTTCATATGCATAAGTTCATTCAATTTTAATCGTTGGACAACTTTGCATTCAAAACAAAGACAGAAAGTTTTCACTTCAAAGTATATTTGTATTGATATTTTACCCATGAATAGGAGTTTTGTATAAAGAGACAGAGATCCTAGAAAGAGGAAATCGTCAAAAGGAAAACAAAATTGAAAACAAAAATAAATAGCCATGTGAAATGATCTCATTGCCTTCTGTTGTACCCCAAAATTTTCCCTCTCATTTTATCAGGATTTCCCCTCACAAGACTCTTTGAACTCCAGACAGGATTAGGGTTTGCTCTGCTCAAGGCATCTCCTTGCATTGAGGACCTAAATTAGGGTTTGAGGTTGCACAAGGATTTTTGGACTTCCAATGCTCAAAGTGACTTTAATACTTCATGTTGGACTTATAAGATTGCCTCTACCATGTTTCAAGCTTTGAATCAATTTTTTGCCCAGTTAATTAGACAGTTGACCTAGAAATCAGCTATATTGGGGAAAAAGTCAATTGTGGCCAATTTATAGTCAAACCTCATAATTTTTTATCCACATTAACATTATAGGCTAATTTTAACCATTTGATCATGTTTGAACCACAACTCCTCAAGAAATTTGATCAGATCATCAAAAGGGCAAAATGGTCATTTTTAGGGTTTTGACTGCACAAGGGCAATTTCTGATTTTTCACCTAGCCAATGGCAAATTGGGCTCAATCATGGATTCAAGGACTCAATGGAATCATCTTGACCTATTCACAAGGTTCAAAAGATCTCAAATGCATTGGATTGACACATGAATTTTTCAGTCAACTGATCAAAATTTGACTGTACACTGAAAAGTCAAACTTTGAATTTTTGGTCAAAATCAAGTGCCAAGGGTTATTTTTCATCAAGATGAGTCAAAACATGAAACTTGTTCATCAAGAAACCTAATTTTGCAAATTAGGGTTTAAGGTTGAAAATTTTCATAACTTGGAATTTTTCTAAGTTATGAAATTTTCTTATTTTTTCCCAACTATGCCTAACATTTTCACCATGATGCAATTGGATTCAAACAAAACTTCCAACATGAAAGTTGTAGTCCTCCACAAAATCTATAACTTTGATTCACAAAGTTTTCTCAAAATAATCTTGGATCACAAGTTATGATTTTTGGAACAAGGGTCCATGAAACTTTTAACTTAGTGAAATTTTGCCCTAGTTTAGGCAGGATTTTGACCTATCTTCATGGCCATTTTTCACATAGTTCCACTTGGAATCTCAAAATGCATTTCAAAGATGGATTGTAGAGCATGTTACAAGATTTACAAAATGTCCAAGAAATCTCCAAAGTCATTTGTGTTTAGGGAGAATCGAAGATTTGAATTTGGAAAAAACTCACTTTGGTCCATGGCATGTTTCATGTTGCAACTTCCATCCAGCATTGTTTGTACTTGATTACAGTTCCCTAAACCCTTTCATACTCAATAATTAAATGCAAATCCATTTGTTTGAGGCTTTGTTCTGATCATGGGAGGATTACACAAGAGATTAATCCAAAAATAGCAAAAAGGCAACATTGCCATTTTTATCAAATTTGCTTTATGTCAAATTGCATTCTTGAGCCTTGAACCAAATCTTGTACAGAAAACGAATTCCACAAACTTGGGGCTAAGCTCACACAATGTATGCAGGTTTAGAGCTAGCCTGTACAGGCCTGCTCTTGGTCACTTCTCATTTTTTGCTTCATAACCAAGAAACTTGCCAAAATCACATAACTGGCATATCTGTTATAGCCAACTCTTGCAAGCATTAGAGACAAGTTTTTAACATTGTCTTGAGCCAGAAACACGAATTATTGAACCCTCAAGCCTTCCAAAACACAAAATCAGCTTCCTTTTGCAAAACAGGGCACTCCCTGCAGTTTCACTTTCATCTCATAAGTTACTCGTGTGTTTTGCCCCAAACTTGTTCCAATACATTCCATATAACCTATCCAAGCTATCCCAATCATTGGCCACTGACTGTAACTCCATTTTCAAGCTTCACTGTTTCTGTTTTCAGCTTGTGCAGGTTGAGTTCTACAAGCTTGTTCAAGCAAATCCAAAGCAAACTAAGAATTGGGGAAGGTCAAAGGAAGTTCAGGCAAGCTCCCAAGCACCTCAGGTCTCACTGAAAAGCTCCACATTACCATACACGAGTTCAACTGAAACAGGTATTTGTCAACTTCCTATCTCTCTATTTAGGAATCATTAGGCTTAGGTTTATGAATAAAAAATGTAGTACTCATAGCCCTGAAGCTGTACATATGCTTAGATTTCATTTAAGTTAAACGTGTTAAGAGAATTTGATTCATGAACTTCCTGAAAAAGTTAGGTTAGAAATTAGGGCCAGAGAAATTCTCTCTAGTCTTTGAGAGTTATATTAAGTTCTTTATATGGTTGAAATCGTCTTGAAAAATGCTATAACTTTGGCGTTATGAGTTTTTGCATTAGAGCACGTATGCAGGATCTGGACATTTGTACAGGGCGCGCATTTTTGAGTTTCAAAGGTTGAAGATGAAGTGGAAATGGGCTGGGCTGGCCTGTTTCTGTTTTTGACACCCCCCAGCTTGCTATCTACACCCCCTAGCCCATTTGTTTTATATTTTTATATTATGTTTATTTCTTTTTATTTTTGATTTCATTTTATTTTTTCCAAATTTAAAAACTTCCCAAAAATATTTTTATAAATTTTCACTTTTATTTTTATATTTTATTTTATTTTTCTAACATGAAAATAATTATTAATTAGTATATACTTTTATTTTCTTTAATAAAAACTTGAAAATAATACATAAAAAATATTATATTTTTATTATTATTATTTACATACTTAAATAATATTTTTCTAATATATTTTCATTTTTTTGACATCTGTACATATTTCATTATTTTTATTTTATTGTATATAATAAATAATATTAATAAATATACTTTCTTAAAACAAATTTTAGGGTTTTTCCCTTAATAAAAATATCTTTTATTTCTATTTTTTTAAATACATTAAATATATTATTTTTACACATATAAAAATAAATAAAAACATTTCTTTCATATTCATAATATTTTGCATATTTATATTTTGTTGCTTATTTAAATATTGTTTATTTATTGTTTAATGCAAAGAATTCAATTTGGATGTAATAGTAAATATTAGGGTTTTAATTTCTTGCAAAATAATCCCCTATTCAAAAATTGTATCCCCCTCCCCATATCAATGTTGTAATAGTTGTAAATTTATTTTACGTATTTATAACTTTCAAATATGCCATGATAGAGATTAGGGTTTGTATGCAAAAATTCAAAATCAAAACAAATAGTTAGACCTAATACAAGACCTAAATGCATGCAAATTGACAACACAATGCACACATGCACCCCTAGGGTTTCATCCACTTGTTGCCTTTAAAATGGCCATGTTATGCATGTTGAGTATCTTGGCAAAACAAAAACAAAACAAAAGATCACAGTCCCTCGATGACGCTATCTTGGTTGCCTATACAAGATGATCTAGTCCCTCAAAAATTTGCTAAAGATGCTTAGCACAATTGCTATCATGGTCAATACGATGACCCGCGCCTGTCCCGTTTAACATCCTAATACAAGGTTATTTACCAATTGCAATGGTAAAACAACATTGTCAAAAGGGTTAAAAATGTGTAGGGAAGATCTTTGAGTAGATAGGGTAGACAACTCTTAGTTACTTGATTAAAGCTTGCAAAAACATCCTTGCTATTTTCAAACACACCTCACAACATAGTTTCAAAACATTTCCCAAAACAAACTTTCAAACTTTCAAACTTTCAAACATTGAAACATCTTTTCAAAAGACAATACACCTTTGTATACATTCAAACAAGAATCATTACAAAGGTCGCCACAACAATGGCCTCTTTTCAAAACGTTTTCAAAACCACACACAAAGCACCATTTCAAACAATTGAAAAGAAAAAGCACGTGATCTAAACAAGTAACTAAGAGCCCATGGATAACCATGGATGAAAAGGGTGGTTGCACCTTCCCTTTTCATAATCTACCCCCCGAACCCAAGAAAGCATCTCAAAGGTCTTTCCTGTGATTTTTGACCTTTCCTTTGGATAAAATAAAAAGTCGGTGGCGACTCTTGCTAAACCGAAACATTTGCAAACACAAACCTAAAACCTCAAGTCAGTTCTCCCACCGTATCATAGAACTGGCGACTCTGCTGGGGATATAATCTAAAAGTTGGGTTACCTTATGGTTTTGATCACCTTTACATGCTTACCTTGTTTTCTTTGATTTCTTTACACTTGGTTCTTTTGTTTGGGTTTGAAATCCTCTACCCGGATTTGGGAAACATTCATAGGTAAATAGCAATACATTATGGAAACTGTGCAGGGTATACCGACATGGTTGAAGCAATAGTTATATTTGTGCGACATATTTGTGGGTACCGGTAGCCTTTGAGTCAATCAAAGAGAATACGGGGCCGCTGAGTGATGTCATGAAGCACTAATGAACTTTTAGAACCTTTACTTGACCATCTTGGCCTTTTTAGTGGTAGTGAGATGACCGACTTTGGTGTAGTCCGAAGTTGGTAGATACTCGATACTACACTCATTGAGGATTATTTTCTTGGAATATTTCGGTCGCCAGTTAAGTGGCTAAACTGAAACAATGAACACAGAAAATAATTCAGTGATATTGAGCTCCTTAGAACCCGGTTACTATTTATAGGACAGGTTGAGCCAACTAACTTCAAGAGGGTACTTACCAATGAAACCCCATGCAAGCCTAAGACTAGGATCTTGTGTGATTTGTCTGTATATATACTTGTGCATACATCATGAACATCATAAAGCATCATATGCATCCACTAACCATTTCAAGGGTTTGGATCTTCATCTTTGTTCCTATTTTGTAGGTAATGGAATCTCTTCGCAGGAAAACAATTCAAGTCAACCTTGTGAGGATCCCTCCTCAACTCAAGGAGCTTGCTTCCAAGATTCCAGAAAATTCTCCCTTCACTGAAAGACATGGTAAACTTCTCAACTTGGTAAACTCCAACATTGAAGAAGACATGGTTAAAGTTCTCTTCCAGTTCTTTGACCCCCTACACCATTGCTTCACATTTCCTGATTACCAACTAGTGCCTAATTTGGAGGAATTTTCTCAACTCCTGAGGATTCCTTTTCTCCATCAACTATCCTACAACGGTACGGAAAGAGAACCAAAGCCTGAAGATGTTGCTCAAGCCTTACACTTGCAACCATCTGATATCAAAGGTTATTGGGAAACCAGAAGTGGTGTCAAGGGTTTCTTGGAAAAGTTTTTGTTTGAGAAGGCACAAGAATGTTGGAATTCTCTAGATCTGTAAGCTTTTGAGGAGATTGTAGCACTTCTCATCTATGGGTTGGTCTTGTTCCCAAACCCTGATCAGCTTATAGATGTGAATGCTGTCAAAATTTTCATATCTCAGAATCCTGTGCCTACATTGCTTGGGGATATCCTCCACTCATTTCACACACGAACAATGAGGAAAAGAGGTGTTCTCATGTGTTATACTCCTCTTCTAGCAAGGTGGTTTATTTCTCACCTTCCCCAATCAGTCTTGAAGAATGAGCAAGGTTTGAGGTGGTCACAACGATTGATGACTCTTACACATTTTGATGTTCATTGGTGTTCTCGGTCCAGAGAAAATGTCATCATCATTGATCGTCGTGGGGAATTCCCTAATGTTCCACTACTTGGCATTAGGGGAGGCATTACCTACAACCCCTGCTTTGCTCTGAGACAATTTGGGTATGTCCAAAGGGATGACCCTCATAACATGCTGATTCCAGACTTGGTTTTTGACTTCGACAACGACGCTCAAGGACTTCGACAAAGGTTTATCCGAACTTGGAGGATGCCCAACAAAGTGGACAGTAAGACACTGGGACACAAGAATTCCATCCCCCTTGAGCCTTACCTCAAGTGGGTACGAACCCGCGCCCAGAGTCTTATGATGTCGCACCCCTACATTTTGCCTATGATCAAAGAGCCTGTTATGGAAGGAGAGGTTCCATACACCCTCCTACATCCTGACATGCCAACATCATTGGAAGATTTGCAAAAGAGTTGGATACAACTCAAGGAAGAATGGAATACTTTTGAAGCCAGCTTCTACGCCAGTGAGTAGAAGGTTTTGGAACTTACTCGTCGAATCCACGAAGAGCAGACTCTCAACACCTACATCGCACCAAAGAAGATGCGCAACGTCTTTTTACATTAGAATTTTGTAATATTTTGCCCATGGGGCATTTATGTACTAACAAATTTCTTCTTATTAATATGACGTGCGTTCTTTTTTGTTTACAACAAAATTTGAATTTCTGAATCCTTAAATGCATTACATGAATACATATCATTCATCATATGCATAAAAAGGTCTTCACACCAGGTTTCCTTATCTCTCAGCTGTTTATTTCAGCAAGATGGATATAGAGCAGACGGTCAAAGATCTACAGGCGCAGAATTCACAGTTCCAACAGCTACTCATGACCTTGGCAAAGGGTCAGGAGGAGCTCAAAGGTCTACTGGAAAAATAAAAGGAGAAAAAGAAAAGAGTTGGTGTGGCCACTATGGGAAGAAGATTTGAGAACCAAGCTAGAGGAGTCCTGGATTTCCCCTCGACGTCTGATGAAGGGGTTGGCAAAGGAAAGGGAGCTGCAGTGCCCTCCGAGTCTGAGGCTGAAGAAGAAGAAGAGGAGGATGAAGATTACTCTGAGCAGCAGTACCCTCCTGCAGAAGACAAGTATAAGAATCTGGAAGATCGGCTGGCAGCCATGGAGGTACAAAGAGTACCTGGGTTGGATTTCGAAGAACTAGGGTTGGTTGCTGGGATTGTGATTCCCCCCAAATTCAAGGTGCCTACATTTGCTAAATACGATGGTTTGTCTTGTCCGTAGATGCATCTGCGGTCTTACATTAGAAAGATCCAACCTCACTCTTCTAATAAGGATCTGTGGGTCCATGTTTTTCAAGATAGTTTGTCGGGTACGCAGTTGGATTAGTTCTATCAGCTTGAGAGATCTGATGTACATAACTGGGAGGATTTCGCTGCTGCTTTCTACCGACAATATCAATATAATGCAGATTTAACACCTACTCGTACTCAATTACAGAGTATGGGTATGGACTTTAATGAAGGTTTTAAGGAGTATGCCCAGAATTGCCGGGACTTGGCTGGAAGGGTGCAGCCACCATTGTCTGAGAGAGAGCTTGTTGATATGTTTTTGGGGACCCTGTCAGGTCCATTCTTTAATTACTTGATCGGGAGCTCATCTGCAGGGTTCACCGAGTTAATTCTGACGTGTGAAAGAGTCGAAGCTGGCATTAAGAGAGGTAAAATTCAAAAGGATGCATCTGCTTCCGCTGCTATCAATAAGACCTTCCCAGCCAAGAAAGAGGTCTCAGCTGTTTACTCCCAGAGAAATCAAGGAAGAATAGAGCACCGACCAGCGGTGGGGGCTGTGATGATTCAGAATTCCACAGCTGATCAACCTCGAAGCAGTCAACCAAGAGCTAACCAAGCAAGGGTGGAAAGGCCTGCACGGAAATTCACCCGGATCAATATGACACCTGCTTAGGTTCTCCCTTATCTGTTAAAGTTAAACCTTACAAACTCGAAAGAAGCGCCGAAAAACCCAAATACCTCTTCTCCCTACTACCATTCCAATGCAAAGTGTGCATATCATTCGGACAGTGTGGGGCACGACACTAACAATTGTTGGGCCCTCAAAAATAAGATCCAGGATTTAATAGATGCCAAGGAGGTGGAGTTTGACGCACCTGAAAAACCTAATATGATATCTGCTCCAATGCCAAAACATGGTCACAATGTCCATGCTATTGTAGAAGATCTTTATGTTACTGTCGTTGATGACTTAATGACTCCGTTGCCAATGATCAAGATGAATCTGTTGAAATCCGGGATTTTCCCGGGCTGTGAAAAAGATTGTTACCTTTGTTCGACCTTGCAATCCGACTGTCCGCTATTGAAGTCAGGCATCCAACGCCTAATGAATAATCAAGAAATCCTCTTCAAGAAAACTCATGTTACTCCTGTTACTCATGTTACTCCAATCAATGATGTTGCTATAATCACCATTTCCGACAATCTTTCCAAGGTCTCCAAAAGACCTGTTAAGAATATAGCCAATCCAAAGTTTGTACCTCTGAAGATAACAATGTCGGGGCCTATCCCATATAAGTCCAACAAGACAATACCGTGGAATTATGGAGGAGAGATCTTCTACCACGATGTTAAGCAGATCGAATCAGTTGAAGAAAGATCCGATGAAGAGACTATTGACGTAGGAAATATTGCGGGGACAAGTAAGATCACCCACAGCAGAAGAATCTTCTCTCTAGAGATTGCTCCTCCAAGGGAAATCTTCGGACCCTCAAATGCTCCTAAAGTTACTCCTGTGCCAGTCAAGATATCTGTGCGAAGTCCAGTTATTGAAGAAATTATTACTCCCGAAGTTATACCCTCTGTTGTTACTACTGATAAAGGTAAGGGGATCCAAGAAGCGCCCGTCAGGACGAGGGCTCAGCCCTTGGTAATCCCTGAGACCACCCAAAAGGAAATGGAGGAGATTTTAAAGATAATTAAGAAAAGCGACTATGATGTCGTAGAACAACTGGGGCAAACCCCTTCAAAAATCTCCATGCTGGCCTTATTGCTCTATTCTGAGGCTCATGCCAAAGCCTTGATCAAATTCCTGAAGACAGCGCACGTGCCTCAATAAACTTATGTGGATCAGTTTCAAGAGTGTGTAGCCAGCCTTACAGCCGACAACGGTCTTGGCTTCTTCGATGTTGACTTAACAGCTAAAGGAAGAAAGCATAATGACGCCATGCATGTCTCGGTGGAATGCAAAGGGACAACTCTGGCACACGTCTTGGTTGATATCGGGTCGTCTTTAAATGTCTTGCCTAAGAAAGCGTTGGACAGATTGGACTATGAAGGATTGACCTTAAAGCCCAGCAATATCATTGTAAGAGCCTTTGATGGTTCTAAGCGGATGGTCCACGGGGAGGTAGACATCCCAATTAAAGTGGGTACTGAAACTTTCCACTCCACATTTTATGTCATGGATATCCGTCCCTCCTAATCTTGTTTTTTAGGAAGACCATGGATTCATCATGCTGGGGCCGTTACGTCCACTCTGCATCAGAAGCTTAAGTACCCAGTCCAGAGGAAAATTGTGACAGTTCGTGGCGAGGAGGAGTATATGATAAGCCATCTGAATTCATTCCGCTATGTTGAATTAGATGGTGAATTCATCAAGACCCCCTCTCAGCACTTTGAAGAGGTTTCTCCTGAAATTGCGGTAGCCAAGACAATGACTTATGTTCCCATCATTACCAAACCTGTGTCCCGGATGTCATCCCTTAAAGATGCGGAGGCTGTGATCAAGGAAGGAGGAAGCACAGTATGGGGTCAACTGCCAGATTTTCCTTACAAGACAGATAAGTTCGGCTTGGGTTTCACTGCTGCTAGTCAGAAGGTTATGCGTCGCTCCCGGGCTGGAGGACCGCCATTGAAAATCACTCATCATGGAGTTCATGCTTTAGAGGATGATGAAGAAAAAAGCAATTTTAAAGACTGGATCTTTCCAACTATTGAAGGAGGACTGAACAACTGGGAGGCGAAAGACTTCGTTCCTATTACTTTCATCAATCAGTAATTTATCTTTTGAACATTTTCTGTTGGTCTGTAATAATTTTTAAACAATTCATACACTTTTTGCCTTATGCCTTACCCGGGGCATATATGTCCATTTGTAAGGGCTTGATTTTTCATCTTCATATCCCATTTTTAATGAATCATGGACGTTTTTATATATAAACTTTTGTGTTCATTTTATTTCTCTTTACATTTTATTTGTTTAAAGGTGGCTATCCCTTACACACACCCACACTCACAAAATGCAGGTACCCATCCACTCTGGATTCCATGGGTAACAATTTTGCTATGGCCTTCAGTGACTCTGAAGATTTGGTCAATCATGCCGAATACGAAGGTGATGAAGACTGTGAAGTTCCTGGAGAGTTGGCCAGACTTTTGCAACAAGAAGAAAGGGTTATTCTGCCTCACGAGGAGTTGTTAGAGACTATCAACTTGGGAACAGAGGAAGACAGAAAAGAGGTTAAAGTGGGTGCCAACCTAGAACCAAGTGTCAAAGAGCGTTTAGTTCAGCTTTTGAATGAATATGTTGAGATCTTCGCCTGGTCCTACGAAGACATGCCGGGACTGGATACAGATATTGTGGTTCACCGTCTCCCTACAAGATAAGACTGCCCACCAATTAAACAGAAAGTCCGCCGAATGAGGCTAGATATGTCTGAAAAGATCAAAGCTGAAGTGATGAAGCAGTTCAATGCTGGATTTCTTGCTGTTACTTCCTATCCATAATGGGTTGCTAAGATTGTGCCCGTGCCTAAGAAGGACGGAAAAGTAAGAATGTGCATGGATTACAGAGACTTAAACAGGGCTAGCCCTAAAGATGACTTTCCACTACCGTACATTAACATCTTGGTTGACAACACAGCTCAACACAAGGTATTCTCTTTCATGGATGGATTTTCAGGGTACAACCAGATCAAAATGGCCCCCGAAGACATGGAGAAGACTACTTTTGTTACGTAGTGGGGTACCTTCTGCTATAAAGTGATGCCATTCCGACTGAAGAATGTTGGGGCAACCTATCAGCGCGCCATGGTAGCTTTGTTTCATGACATAATACATCATGAGATTGAAGTCTACGTAGACGACATGATAGCCCGTTCACAAACAGAAGAAGAACACCTCAACCATCTACAAAAGTTGTTTGTCAGGTTAAAGGAATATAAGCTCAGACTGAACCCTAGCAAGTGTACTTTCGGAGTCAAGTCCGGTAAACTCTTGGGATTCATTGTCAGTAACAAAGGCATCGAGGTTGATCCTGTAAAGGTCAAAGCTATACAAGAAATGCCTACCCCTCGCACTGAAAAAGAGGTCAGAGGTTTCTTGGGATGCCTAAACTACATTGCAAGGTTCATCTCTCACCTAACATCTACCTGTGAACCAATCTTCAAGCTGTTGAAGAAAGATCAGGTGGTTAAATGTAATGATGACTGTCAAGTTGCTTTTGATAAAATCAAGGAGTATTTGCCGGAACCTCCTATATTGATGCCACCCGTCGAAGGAAGGTCGTTAATCATGTATCTGACTTTTCTGGAGAATTCAATGGGGTGCGTACTGGGTCAACATGACGAGTCTGGTCGAAAAGAGCATGTCATTTATTACCTTAGCAAAAAGTTTACCGATTGTGAGACTCGATACTCACTGCTCGAGAAAACTTGTTGCGCTTTTGTATGGGCTGCTCGCCGGCTAAGGCAGTATATGTTGACACATACAACTTTACTGATCTCTAAGATGGATCTGATTAAGTACATCTTTGAGAAGCCTGCTCTATCCGAAAGAATCGCTAGATGGCAGATGATCCTCACCGAATATGATATACAATACACGACCCAAAAATCCATAAAGGGGAGTGTGCTAGCCGATCATCTGGCCCATCAAGCTGTCGAAGATTACCAATCCATGAGGTTCGACTTTCCCGATGAGGATATCATGAGTTTGAGCAACATTGAAGAAAATAGACCGTATGACGGACCTGAACAAGGATCCTGATGGACTTTGTACTTTGATGGTGCCTCCAACGCACTTGGAAACGGTATCGGCGTGGTACTTATCTCTCCAGAAGGTTGCCATACACCTTTCACCGCTAGGCTCTGCTTCAGCTACACCAATAACATGGCCGAGTATGAAGCTTGTATCTTTGGTCTCAAGGCCGCTATTAACTTGGGAATCAAATCTTTGATTGTATTTGGGGACTCAGCTTTGGTTATCAATCAAATCAAAGGAGAGTGGGATACTAAACACCCTAACCTCATCCCTTACAAAGAACATGTTTTGACATTGTTACCACGTTTCGAGCAGATTACCTTCGAGCACTTCCCGCGAGAAGAGAATCAGCTAGCAGATGCGCTAGCTACAATGTCATCCATGTTTAAACTTAACTGGGATATTGAGGCACCTCAAATCACCATCGAACGAATGGACGAACCTGCACATTGTCACGAGATTAATAACGAGGAAGTAGTGGACCGACCTTGGTTTCATGACGTCAAAAGGTATCTCGAAGCACAAGAATACCCTGAAGGATCTTCAGTCAACGATAAAAAGTTCTTGAGGAGGTTCGCGGCCAAGTTCTTTATGAGCAATGGTATCCTATACAAGCACAATCTTGATTGTGTCCTACTCCGTTGTGTGGACAAGTTTGAAGCTGAGCAGATCATGGTTGAACTACATGATGGCACCTTTGGCACCCACTCAAGCGGTCATACGATGGCAAAGAAGATTCTAAGGGCAGGCTACTACTGGTCTACCATGGAAGCTGATTGTCATCAACATTCTCGTACTTGTCACAAATGCCAAATCTATGCGGACAAGGTACACATTCCTCCAGTTCCTCTCAATGTCCTAACATCTCCTTGGCCATTCGCGATGTGGGGAATCGACATGATTGGAGAGATCAAGCCTACAGCATCCAATGGACATCGTTTCATCCTGGTGGCCATTGATTACTTTACCAAGTGGGTTGAAGCAGCTTCCTTCGCCTCCGTTATAAAGAATATGGTTGCCCGCTTCATCAAGCAGAACCTCATATGCCGGTATGGTATCCCCGACAGGATCATCACTGACAACGGTACAAATTTGAACAATACTATGATCACCGCTCTGTGCGAGCAGTTCAAGATTCAACATCACAATTCATCTCCCTATCGGCCTAAGATGAACGGTGTTGTCGAAGCCGCAAACAAAAATATCAAGAAGATCATTCAAAAGATGACAGTCACCTACAAGGACTGGCATGAGATGTTACTGTTTGCTCTTCACGGGTACCGTACCACGGCACGCACTTCAATTGGGGAAACCCCCTTTTCTTTGGTATACGGCATGGAAGCTGTTTTACCTATCGAGGTTCAGATTCCCTCCTTGAGAATCATGAAAGATGTTGGTTTGAGTGAAGATGATTGGATTCAGACCCGTCTTGATCAACTTAACTTGATTGACCAAAAGCGACTTACCGCTATTTGCCATGGTCAGGCGTATCAAAAACGTATGATAAAGGGCTTCAACAAGAAAGTCAAGAGACAAGTATATCGAGTCAGGGACCTTGTAATCAAGCGAATCATCTTGCCGCAAAGTGATCCCAGGGGAAAATGTACTCCTACTTACGAAGGACCATTTGTGATCAAAAACATCTTTTATGGTGGGGCAATGATCCTTACCACCATGGACGGCGATGACCTGCCGCACCCTGCAAACACAGACATAGTCAAAAGATACTATGCATAAACGACCCGACAAGTTGAAAACCCGAAAGGGCGACTTGGGAAAAAATGGGCATCCCGGTGAATTGAAAACCCGAAAGAGCGGTTCAGGCAAAAGTTAGGGATAAATAAAAAAATCTGTACACCCGGCAAGTTGAAAACCTGAAAGGGCGACTTGGGCAAAAAAGGGTTTCCCGGTGGATCGAAAACCCGAAAGGACGATCCAGGAAAAAGTTAGGGAATTAAAGCGTATGACTATGTCTCGTCGGATCACTTTAAGGACAATATCTTCACGGACAAGCTCCAAGCTTCTGATCAATCCAATCATCTGCGGACGAAGCAACGAATGGACAAGATCCTCAGAGTTATGAAGGTTATAGCAGAATGGGAGCCCCATGGAGTTGTTACACATAGCCATCTTTCTTTGTATAAATTTTTTCTCAATTTTATGACAACATTCTCTTACTAGGATGTCTGTCTCCTTTGTACAAAATACTTACACAAAGTTAATACAAAGATACTTCAAAGTGCAGAAAATTGTTTGCCTTTTCTTTCTTTTTTACACTTGTGTTTCATTTGAAAACGTCCAATGATTTATTAAATGAGCATATGCATTTGAATATAATCACTGCTTACAAATAAAACGAAATGAAAAAGAATAATTACTGACAGATTGAAAGTATGGGAAAACGTCGTTAGGCTACTCCAGAAGAAATCCCCTGCACTACATCATTCAAATCCTCAACAGAGCTAAAACCTTGAAATACATATCCCCAGCGGAGTCAGGTTTCAAAATCCCCATCAAAACTAAGTTTCCAAACTCCTAATCCCCATCGGAGCCAGAAAACATTGAACTACAAACCCTCAGTGAAGATAAAACTTTCTTCCCCAACAGAGTCCAAAACTTCAACCCTTAAACCCCGGTGGAAGACCATCCAGTTTCCTCCAATTCCCTAGAGATTTGTCTTGAAATCGGAAGATTCCCCTACAAGTTATCTTAGAAACCAGACAACAGCTTCAGATAATTCCTCAATAGATTGGCATACAACTCCATCCCTTGAGAACTTTTCAACAGAATAAATATTCTCCTCGCAGAGTTATTTCCCAGCAGATCGAAGATTCTCATTCTCATTTCTCCAGTGGAAGCCTCCAAAGTTTCAATTCCCCAGTAGAGATCGTCAGAGTTTTCTTTATTCCCCAGGAAAGTCTTGAAGGATTCTCACATCCCCACAAAAGTTATCAAAGTTAATCCCCACAAGTTGCCCAGGATTTTCTATCTTCAACAGGGGTCCAAGGATTTCTCATTCTCAGCAATCAAAGATCTTGAATCTCTAACAGCGGTCAAGGGTTTATTATCCCCGGTAGCAGTCAAAGATTTCATTATCTCCAGCTATCAAGGATTTATTTTCCTCAGCAAGATAGCTAATCAGCTTACATGCACATCCATTACATTCATATATCATAAACATTGATAGAACATATTTTATTGCATCATACATGCCATGCAACTTAACTTTGTGTTTCAGCTAACATTTTACCCTTTTCAGGATGAGATTAAAAGCTATCTTTAACAAATATTCAGAGATTTCAGATACAGTACGGATACACTCCAAGACATGGAAGTCATTTTGTTACTCATTCGGATCTCTTTTTCAGATACAATACGGATACACTCCAAGACACAGAGGTCATTCTACTACTCATTCAGACTTCAGCAATCAGATACAGACTAGATACGCTCCAGACACGGAAGCCATTATATTTCTCATTCATACTTCAGCAATCCGATACAGACTAGATACGCTCCAGACACGGAAGCCATTCTATTTCTCATTCAGATTCAACTATCAACTTCAAGTTCAGATACACTCCAGACACGGAAGTCATTCTGTCACTTATCCAGATCCCAGTTACAGTACAGATACACTCCAGACATGGAAGTCATTCTGCTACTCATACAGATCTCAACTTCAGATACAGTCCAGATACGCACCAGACGGGGTTTCCATTCTGTCACTCATTTGGAATTTATCCCTAGCCCAGAGATGCTCCATACGCAGATGTTTCTCTATCGCCCATTCAGAATTCAGATACAATACAGATACACTCCAGACACGGCAATCATTCTGATATTTATTCAAGAATCAAATACAGTTACAGCTCGGATACGCTCCAGGCACGGACGCCATTCCTTTGCTCATACAAATACGATCTCCAGATACAACTCAGATACGTTCCAGATACGGATACCAATCTGGTGTTCATTCTACTGATTTTCAACAAACAAGTCTTGGATGGCATCTTTAAGCCCATCTCCATCAAGATTCTACCATCCCCAAATGGTATCTTTAAGCCCATTCCCTCAGCTACATTTTGACGAGTGCATATTTACGGGCACTCTAGTGTCCAATCATCTTTTACCTTCGAGTCACGAAAGGAAAACTCGCCAATCTAACTCTTCAGGTTCAAGAAGATTGAATAAGGGAATCTATTGTACCCCAAAGTTTGCCCTCTCATTTTATCAAGATTTCCCCTCACAAGACTCTTTGAACTCCAGACAGGATTAGGGTTTTCTCTGCTCAAGGCATCTCCTTGCACTTATGACCTAAATTAGGGTTTGAGGTTGCACAAGGATTTTTGGACTTCCAATGCTCAAAGTGACTTTCATACTTCATGTTGGACTTATAAGATTGCCTCTACAAGGTTTCAAGCTTTGAATCAAATTTTTGCCCAGTCAATTGGACAGTTGACCTAGAAATCAGCTATATTGGGGAAAAAGTCAACTGTGGCCAATTTACAGTCAAACCTCATAATTTTTTATCCACATTAACATTATAGGCTCATATGAACCATTTTATCAAGTTTGGACCACAACTCCTCAAGAAATTTGATCAGATCATCAAAAGGGCAAAATGGTCATTTTTAGGGTTTTGACTACACACGGGCAATTTCTGATTTTTCACCTAGCCAATGGAAAATTGGGCTCAATCATGGATTCAAGGACTAAATGGCATCATCTTGACCTATTCACAAGGTTCAAAAGATCTCAAATGCATTGGATTGACAAATGAATTTTTCAGTCAACTGATCAAAATTTGATTGTACACTGAAAAGTCAAACTTTGACTTTTTGGTCAAAATCAAGTGCCAAGGGTTATTTTTAATCAATATGAGTCAAAAAATGAAACTTGTTCATCAAGAAACCTAATTTTGCAAATTAGGGTTTAAGGTTGAAAATTTTCATAACTTAGAATTTTTCTAAGTTATGAAATTTTCTTATTTTTTTCCCAACTTTGCCCAACATTTTCACCATGATGCAATTGGATTCAAACAAAACTTCTAACATGAAAGTTCTAGTCCTCCACAAAATCTAAAACTTTGATTCACAAAGTTTTCTCAAAAGAAGCTTGTATCTCAAGTTATGATTTTTGGAACAATGGTCCATGAAACTTTTAACTTAGTGAAATTTTGCCCTAGTTTAGGCAGGATTTTGACCTATCTTCATGACCATTTTTCACATAGTTCCACTTGGAATATCAAAATGAATTTCAAAGATGGATTGTAGATCATTTTACAAGCTTTCCAAAATGTCAAAGAACTCTCCAAAATCGTTTGTGGTTAGGGAGAATCGAAGGTTTGAATTTGGAAAAAACTCACTTTGATCCATGGCATGTTTCATGTTGCTACAAGTTGCAACTTCCATCTAGCATTGTTTGTACTTGATTACAGGTCCCTAAACCCTTTAATACTCAATAATTAAATGAAAATCCATTGGTTTGCGGCTTTGTTCTGATCATGGGAGGATTACACAAGAGATTAATCCAAAAATAGCAAAAAGGCAACATTGCCATTTTTGTCAAATTTGATTTATGTAAAATTGCATTCTTGAGCCTTGAACCAAATCTTGTACAGCAAAACAAATCTAAAAACTTGGGGCCAAGCTCACACAATGTATGCAGCGTTAGAGCTAGCCTGTACAGGCCTGCTCTTGGTCACTTCTCATTTTTTGCTTCATAACCAAGAAACTTGCCAAAATCACATAACTGGCATATCTGTTATAGCCAACTCTTGCAAGCATTAGAGACAAGTTTTTAACATTGCCTTGAGCCAGAAACACGAATTATTGAACCCTCAAGCCTTCCAAAACACAAAATCACCTTCCTTTTGCAAAACATGGCACTCCCTGCAGTTTCACTTCCATCTCACAAGTTACTCGTGCGTTTTGCCCCATACTTGTTCCAATACATTCCATATAACCTATCCAAGCTACCCCAATCATTGGCCACTGACTGTAACTCCATTTGTAAGCTTCACCATTTCTGTTTTCAGCTTGTGCAAGTTGAGTTCTACAAGCTTGTTCAAGCAAATCCAAAGCAAACTAAGCATTGGGGAAGGTCAAAGGAAGTTCAGGCAAGCTCCCAAGCACCTCAGGTCTCACTGAAAAGCTCCACATTGCCATACACGAGTTCAACTGAAACAGGTATTTGTCAACTTCCTATCTCTCTATTTAGGAATCATTAGGCTTAGATTTGTGAATAAAAAATGTAGTACTCATAGCCTTGAAGATGTACATATGATTAGATTTCATTTAAGTTAAACGTGTTAAGAGAATTTGATTCATGAACTTCCTAAAAAAGTTAGGTTAGAAATTAGGGCCAGAGAAATTCTCTCTGGTCTTTGAGAGTTGGATTAAGTTCTTTATATGGTTGAAATCGTCTTGAAAAATGCTATAACTTTGGTGTTATGAGTTTTTGCATTAGAGCACGTATGCAGGATCTGGACATTTGTACAGGGCGCGCGTTTTTGAGTTTCAAAGGTTGAAGATGAAGTGGAAATGGGTTGGGCTGGCCTGTTTCTGTTTTTGACAACCCCCCCCCCCCCCCCCCAGCTTGTTATCTACACCCCCTGGCCCATTTGTTTTATATTTTTATATTATGTTTATTTATTTTTATTTTTTATTTAATTTTATTTTTTCCAAATATAAAAACTTCCCAAAAATATTTTTATAAACTTTCACATTTATTTTTATATTTTATTTTATTTTTCTAACATGAAAATAATTATTAATTAGTATATACTTTTATTTTCTTTAATAAAAACTTGAAAATAATACAAATAAAGTATTATATTTTTATTTTTATTATTTACATACTTAAATAATATTTTTCTAATATATATATATATTTTTACATTTGTACATATTTCATTATTTTTATTTTATTGTATATAATAAATAATATTAATAAATATACTTTCTTAAAACAAATTTTAGGGTTTTTCCCTTAATAAAAATATCTTTTATTTCTATTTTTTTTAAATACATTAAATATATTATTTTTACACATATAAAAATAAATAAAAAATATTTTTTGCATATTCATAATATTTTGCATATTTATATTTTGTTGCTTATTTAAATATTGTTTATTTATTGTTTAATGCAAAGAATTCAATTTGGATGTAATAGTAAATATTAGGGTTTTAATTTCTTGCAAAATAATCCCCTATTCAAAAATTGTATCCCCCTCCCCATATAAATATTGTAATAGTCGTAGATTTATTTTACGCATTTATAACTTTCAAATATGCCATGATAGAGATTAGGGTTTGTATGCAAAAATTCAAAATCAAAACAAATAGTTAGACCTAATACAAGACCTAAATGCATGCAAATTGACAACACAATGCACACATGCACCCCTAGGGTTTCATCCACTTGTTGCCTTTAAAATGGCCATGTTATAGATGTTGAGTATCTTGGCAAAACAAAAACAAAACAAAAGATCATAGTCCCTCGATGACGCTATCTTGGTTGCCTATACAAAATGATCTAATCCCTCAAAAATTTGCTAAAGATACTTAGCAAAATTGCTATCATGGTCAATACGATGACCCGCGCCTGTCCCGTTTAACATTCTAATACAAGGTTGTTTACCAAGTGCAATGGTAAAACAACACTGTCAAAAGGGTTAAAAATGTGTAGGAAAGATCTTTGAGTAGATAGGGTAGACAACTCTTAGTTACTTGATTAAAGCTTGCAAAAACATCCTTGTTATTTTCAAACACACCTCACAACACAATTTCAAAACATTTCCCAAAACAAACTTTCAAACTTTCAAACATTGAAACATCTTTTCAAAAGACAATACACCTTTGTATACATTCAAATAAGAATCATTACAAAGGTCGCCACAACAATGGCCTCTTTTCAAAACGTTTTCAAAACCATACACAAAGAACCATTTCAAACAATTGAAAAGCAAAAGCAAGTGATCTAAACAAGTAACTAAGAGCCCATGGATAACCATGGATGAAAAGGGTGCTTGCACCTTCCCTTTTCATAATCTACCCCCCGAACCCAAGAAAACATCTCAAAGGTCTTTCCTGTGCTTTTTGACCTTTCCTTTGGATAAAATAAAAAGTCGGTGGCGACTCTTGCTAAACCGAAACATTTGAGATCACAAACGCAAAACCTCAAGTCAGTTCTCCCACCGTATCACACCTTCCAACTCTACTATTGTCCCAATGTCTTCGAATTCCCCTTGTCGTTGACAGAAATTGATTGGATTGATCTTGGACCGTTTGAACTCGGACCTTGGTGATAAAGTTGATTGTGGTGAATCCACGGGACATAGTCATACGCTTTCAATCCTTATCTTTTGCATGGATCGCCTTTTCGAGTTTTCAGCCCACCAGGATACCCATTTTTTCCCAAGTCGCCCTTTCGGTTTTTCATTTTTCCGGGTGTACAATATTTTGCATATATCCCTAATTTTTGCCCAAACCTTTTGGTTTGCCGGGATGCCCTTATTTTGCCTAGGTGTGTCAACCTTGTGGGTCTCTTATGCGTAGTATTTTTTTAACTATGTCCGCGTTTATAGGATGTGGGAAGTCTTCACCATCCATGGTAGTCAGCATCATGGCACCACCAGAGAACACTCTCTTGATAACAAATGGCCCTTTTAGGTGGGAGTCCATTTTCCTCTAAGGTCGCCTTGTGGAAAAATGATGCGCTTTATCACCAGGTCGCCAACTTGATATACTTGAGGCTTGATCTTCCTGTTGAAAGCCTTGATCATACGTCTTTGCTACGTCTGACCATGACAAACAGAAGCCAGTCGCTTTTCATCGATCAAGTTCAGCTGATCCAACCTCGTTTGAATCCACCAATCTTCTCCTAAGTCTGCTTCATTCATAATCCTTAGCAAGGGAATCTGAACTTCCACTGGCAGAACAACTTCCATGCCATAGACTAGAGAAAAGGGAGTTTCCCCAGTTAATGTCCTAGCTGAAGTGCGGTAGCCATGTAGAGCAAACAGTAATATCTCATGTCAATCCTTGTAGGTTACTACCATCTTCTACACAATCTTCTTAATGTTTTTGTTGGCCGCTTCGACTGCATCATTCATTTTAGGTCTATATGGAGAAGAATTGTGATGCTTGATCTTGAACTGAGTGCAAAGTTCCATAATCATAGAATTGTTGAGGTTAGTCCCATTATCGGTGATGATCCTTTCAGGGATACCATAATGGAAGATGAGGTTATGTTTGATGAATATGGCTACCACATTCTTGGTGACTGAGGCAAACGAGGCGGCTTCGACCCATTTGGTGAAATAGTCTATACCGATAAGAATGAAGTGATGTCCATTAGAAGTAGTGGGCTTGATTTCTCCAATCATATCAATGCCCCACATTGCAAATGGCCACGGAGCAGTCATGACTTTCAGAGGGATAGGATGCACATGGACCTTTTCAGCATAGATTTGGCATTTGTGACAAGTCCTAGAGTGTTAATGGCAATCAGTCTCCATTGTTGACCAATAGTAGCCAGCCCTTAAGATCTTCCTGGCCATTGTATGTCCACTTGAGTGAGTACCAAAGAGTCCATCGTGCATGTCTTCCATGATTTCCTCTGCCTCCTTTTTGTCCACACATCGGAGTAGAGTAGAATCATGGTTGCGCTTGTATAAGATTTCGTTACTTAGGAAGAATTTGGCTGAAAATATTTGTAAGAACTTTTTGTCATTGATGGATGCTCCCTCGGGATACTCTTGTGCTTCGAGATATCTCATCACCTCATGGTACCATGGCTTTCCTGTGTCAGTATCAAGCTCACAAAAATGCGCAGGTTCGTTGAATATTTCAATTATAATCATAGGGGCCTCGTTATCCCATTTGAACTTGAACATTGAAGTCATGGTTGCCAAAGCGTCAGCCAACTGATTTTCTTCCCTAGGGAAATGCTCAAAAGTGATCTCTTCGAAGTAGGGAATCAAGGATAGCACAAGTTCCTTGTAAGGGATGATATTAGGGTTCTTAGTGTCCCAATCTCCTTTTACTTGGCTAATCACTAGAGCGGAATCCCCAAAGACATTCAAATGATTGATACTTAAGTCAATAGCAGCTTTTAGACCCAAGATGCATGCTTCATATTCGGCCATGTTGTTCGTGCAATCGAAGCATAGTCTGGCAGTGAAAGGAGTGTGGAAACCTTCAGGAGAGATGATCACAACACCAATTCTGTTACCTAAGGCTTTGGAAGCCCCATCGAAGACCATAGCCCATCAGGATCCTTGTTCAGGTCCGTCATATGGTCTAGGTTTCGCACAGTCAATTACTAGCATGATGTTCTCGTCAAGGAAGTCGAAGTTCATAGACTGATAATCATCCATAGCTTGATAGGCCAAATGATCTACTAGTACGCTTCCTTTGATGGCCTTTTCATAGTGTATTAAATGTCGTACTCAGTTAATATCATTTGCCATCTGGCTATCCGTCCGGAAAGGGAAGGTTTCTCGAAGATGTACTTGATTGGGTCCATTTTAGAAATCAACAGAGTGGTATGAGTCAACATGTATTGTCTTAGCCGGCCAGCAACCCATGCCATAGCGTATCAAGTTTTCTTGAGCAGTGAATATCTGGTTTAACAATCAGTAAACTTTTTGCTCAGGTAATAAATAGCACGCTCTTTTCGGCCAGACTCGTCATGTTGGCCCAAAACACACCTCATAGAATTCTCTAGTACTGTCAAGTACATGATCAAGGGTCTTCCTTCAACTGGAGGCATGAGAATAGGAGGTTCTTGTATATATTCTTTGATTTTGTCAAAGGAATATTGGCATTCATTATTCCATCTGACTACTTGATCTTTCTTCAAAAGTTTGAAGATTGGCTCACAAGTAGCAGTCATGTGAGATATGAAGCGGGCGATGTAATTGAGATGACCCAAGAATCCTCTAACTTCCTTTTCGGAATGAGGGATTGGCATTTCTTGGATGGCCTTTACCTTTGAAGGATCAACTTCAATGCCTTTATTGCTGACAACAAAACCTAGAAGCTTTCCAGATCATACTCCAAATATGCACTTGTAAGGGTTCAACCTCAACTTGTACTTCTTCAGCCTCTCGAATAATTTGTACAGGTGATCGAGATGCTTCTCTTCAGTTTGTGATCTAGAAATCATATTATCCACATAGACCTTTATTTCATGATGAATCATATCATGAAACAAAGCTACCATAGCTCTCTGATATGTTGCCCCTGCATTCTTCAATCCAAACGGCATGACCTTATAGCAGAAGGTGCCCCATTGCGTAACGAAAGTAGTCTTCTCCTTGTCTTCGAGAGCCATCCTTATCTAATTATAGCTGGAGAAACCGTCCAAAAAAAGAGAAGACTTTATGATGAGCAGTGTTATCAACTAAGACGTCAATATGTGGTAGAGGGAAGTCATCCTTGGGACTTGCCCTATTAAGATCCCTATAGTCTACGCACATACGAACCTTTCCGTCTTTCTTCGGCACTGGCATCACATTGGCAACCCATTGGGGATAGTATGTCACAGCTAGGAACCCTGCATCAAATTGTTTCATCACTTTAGCTTTTATCTTTTCATACATATTAGGCCTCATGCGACGAACCTTTTGTTTTACAGGAGGACAGTCTTCTATTGTCGGCAGACGATGAACTACGATGTCGGTATCCAACCCAAGAATATCTTCATAAGACCAAGCAAATACTTCCACATAATCATGCAACATATGAACCAACCTACTCTTGACACTTCTTTCCAAATTAGCGTCAATCTTGATTTCCTTCTTGTCTGTCTCAGTACCCAGATTGATGACTTCAACTAACTCTTCGTGCGGTTGAATAGCTTTTTCCTCTTGTAAAAGAAGTCAGGCTAGTTCTCCCAATATTTCACAATCTTCCTCGTCTTCATCTTCAGCTTGGTTGATTGGGCATTTAAAGTCATAGTCGGCAATAGGATCCAGAGTGGATGAGGACCTGTAAGAATGTGTGTGTGTGCGTGTAATATACATGACTATTTTTGAAAAATGTATTTGAAAGAAAAGAAAGACATGGAACACAAATATTTGAATGCAAAAGAGTCCAATGTACTGAATGATCATATGATTAGATGAACATAAATAAAACCCTTGACAAATGGACCAAAGTGCCTCGGGCCAGGCACATGGCTTAAAAGTCATTGTTAAACATTACAGACAAAATGTTCTTGAATTGAAAGAAAAGAAATAACAAGTAGATTACTCCTCAATGAAGGAGATGGGCACAAAGTCCTATGTATGCCAATTATTTAGCTTCGTTGTAGTTGGATACACCCAATCTTCAAATGTAGCTTCTTCATCAGAATCACCCATGGCATTGACTTCAAGGCAACCAATGCGAAGAGGTGGCTTTCCAGCACGAGCACGCCTCACTTCCTTCTGAGCTTTTACGGTGAATCCCAAACCAAAATTTTCCGCTTTGAATGGGATATCAAGGAGTTTCCCCCAAGTATCACAACTTCCTTCTTAAATTGTCACACGAGCATCTTTGACTCAAACCATCTTCGGTACGACCTTAACAGCTTTGGACTCATCAGAGGAACATTTGGTAGCAGCAACCATTGGTAGTACAACCTCAAAGGCTTGACATGAGGTCTCAATAAATTCTCCATCCATCTCTACGTATTTGAAAGAGTTAAGGTGGCTCACCATAAACTCTTCCTCACCACAGACGGTGACAATTCTTCCCTTGACAGGATATTTAAGCTTTTGATGGAGAGTTGAAGTTACTGCCCCAACTTTAAGGATCCACGGGCGACCCAACATAAAAGAATAGGCAGGACAAATGTCCATAATGTAGAAGGTGGAGTTGAATATTTGTGATCCTACCTTGATTGGAAGATCTACTTCCCCATGAACTGTCCTCTTTGATCCATCGAACGCGCTTACAATGATATCACTTGGCTTCAAGACTAAACCTTCACAGTCTAGACGGTCTAACGCCCCCTTGGTAATACATTCAGAGAAGAACCAGTGTCGACTAGAACATGTGCTAAGGTAGTCCCTTTGCACTCGAAAAAAACATGTAGAGCTTTATTGTGGTTCTTCCCTAACGGTGTTAGGTCCACATCTGAAAATCCCATGCCATTATCAGTCGTCAGGCTAGCCATGCAATTCTCAAATTGGTTCGTTGTTGTCTCATGGGGGACATGAGCCTTTTTCAGGAATTTGATTAATGTCTGAGCATGGGCATCGGAACAAAGCAGCAATGACAATATTGAAATCTTAGAAGGGGTTTGCCCCAACTATTCCACAATCTTGAAGTCGCTTCTTTTTATTATCTTCAAGATCTCGTCCATCTCACGAGCGGATGGCTCTCCATCAGCAACATCCTTTGCGGGTATTTCAGTCACGGAAGGCTCAACAACCTTCTCCTTCCCCCTTGCATCAGTACTTGGCTTGGCAGCAGTAATGCAGATGGGCGCCTTTGTAACAACTGGTGGTGAGATATTGGGTGAAAATATTCTCCCAGTTCTGGTTACTTTGCTTGAGCCAGTTATGTTATCAACATCATCAACTTTATCTTCTTAGATCCAAGCGTCTTGTTTTATGCCGTGATAAAACACCTCAGCACCATAGTTCCATGGTACTGCCTTGTTTAAAGAATGGGGAATTGGTCCGGAATTGGTAATTATTAAGGGAGCAACAGTGGGTTCATTTGAAATCCTAATAGGACCTTTGGAGGTGATCCTAAGAGGCTTGTTTGAGATGGTGATAATGGAGAGATCTTCACATTTATTAGTCAAACTTTTGGAAAGTGGGGTATTCTCAAATAGAATTTCGTGGCTATCCATCATACGTTGAATGCCTTTCTTCAGCCCTTCACATCCATTGAGTTGTCTTGTACAGCGCACATAGTATTTTACACGGCCATGGAAAATCCCAGCTTTCAACAGATTCTTTTTGATGATATTCTGCGGAGTAGTCAATTCTTCAACTGAGGCAACAAAGATTGTATCTTCAACAGCATTAACACCCTTATCATGCTTCGGCATAGGTGCAGTGATTACATTCGGAGTTGTAGGAGGGTCAAACTCAATAGTCTTGTTATCGATCAAATCCTGGATTTTATTCTTCAAGGCCTAACACTGGTCAGTCTCATTCCCGGGGCTGCTTGAGTGGTAAGCACATTTAGCATTCTGATTATACTTTAGCGAAGAGGTATCTGGGTTGGCAGGAGGATCGCGTAATTTCACCAAATTAACCTTGAGAAAATGTTGTAAGGCTTGAGATAATGACATGCCTAACCTCGTAAATTGCCTTCTTGGAGTTTCAAAACATTGATGATTAGCATATGGTCTTGGAGTAGGAGTTGGATTAGAGATTCGGACAGCATTAACAGATGGGTGATCATTCTTCTTGGTACGGGCCCTTTCCCCATACACAACATTTATTTCCTTCTTTGCAGCAAAAGGTTTCTTGACAGGATTGGAAGTGGAGGTAGATGCCACCGAGATCTTCCCACTTTTGATGCCGCTTTCAACTCTTTCACCGGTTAAGATTAATTCGCTGAAACCAAAAGAAGAGAAGCCAACCAACAGATTAAAGAAAGGACCAGATAGAGTTTCATGAACATGTTAATATGCTCCCTATCAGTCAAGGGTGGTTGAACCCTACTGGCGAGGTCTCTCCACTTTTGTGCATATTCTTTAAATCATTCATTATTAACCATAGTCATATCTTGTAACTGAACCCTCGTTGGTGCCAAGTCAGAATTATACTGATACTGATGGTAGAAGGAGGTAGCTAAATCCTCCCAAGTATTGATACGGGAACCATCTAATTGATAAAACCATTCAAGTTGCATTCCAGCCAAGCTCTCTTGGAAAAAGTGAACCCGGAGTTTCTTATCAACAGTGTGAGGATGTATCTTGTGCACGTAAGATTTCAGGTGGAGTTTTGGACAAGAAACCCCACCGTACTTTTCAAAGACTGGTATTTTGAATTTGTGGGGAATGACTACCCCAGAGATCAAACCCAAATCATCAAAATCTAAACCGGGGACGGATTGGATTTCAACAGCTTTCAATCTGTCTTCTAACTACTTATACTTGATATCGGCGGGTGGATACTGCTCATCGAAATAATCATCATCAGACGCTTGATCATTAACACAGTCAGCCTGGGTACTTTTAACCTCACCAATCTGGTTCTCGTCTTCTTCAGATGAGTCTTCCACTATCGGGATCTGACGAACTTGCTCTTTGAACCTTCTGCCCATGTTGAGCAGGGCTCTCTTCTTGGGTTTCTTATTAACTTCCAACAATGCCATCATAACTTGCTGCCCCTTGGCTAGGGCCAGTAGAGTCTCTTGGAATTGGGAGTTTTGTGTTTGGAGATCCTTCACAGTTTTCTCTAGATCCATCATGCTGAAATAAACAGCAGAAAGATAAGGAAACTTGTTATGTGAAAACATGTCATGTTATGATGCATGGAATGTATATGCAAATGATTTCAAGGATTAATGAAATTTAAATTTGTATAGACAAAAGAATGATCAAACATCAATTTTTTCATTAATCAGTTCAAAAAGGATTACATCATTCCTCTTGGGCTTACAAAATAACTTTCTAAGTTAAAAAGACTGAATGCATCCTCTTCGGCGCGAGATAGGTGTTCTTACTTTTTTCTTCTTGTAGCTGCTTCGTAAGCTCCAAGACCCTCTTTTCACTAGCATAGAATTGAGCTTCGAAAGTATATCTTTCTTCCTTTAGCTGAATCCAACCCCTTTGCAAGTCTTCAAGAGAGGTAGGCATGTCTGGATGGAGGACAGTTATGGGACATCTTCTTCGACCATAGGTTCCATGATGACCGGTAAGATGGAAGAATAAGGCATCACAAGTTTCTGAGCCAGAGCTTGCACCCACTTAAGGTAAGGCTCGAAGGGAATGGAATTATTGTGTCCCAACGTCTTGCTATCCACTTTGCTTACCATCCTCCAAGCTCGGATAAACCTCTGACGATAGCTTTGATCGTCACTCTCATAGTCAAATACCACTCCTTGGATAAGCATCTCATGTGGACCACCCCTTCGGGCATAACCAAACAGTCGTAAGGCTAAGCAGGGGTTGTAAGTGATACCTCCTCTAATGCCAAGCAAGGGTACATTTGGGAATTCTCCACAACGGTCGATGATAATAACATTCTCTAAGGATAGGGAACACCAATAAACATCTGAATGTCGGATTGTCTGGGACCATCTTGAACCTTTCTCATTCTTCAACACAGATCGGGGAAGATGCGAAATAAACCATCTTGCCAAGAGAGGAGTGCAACACATGAGAATCCCTCTTTTCCTCATAGTGCGATAGTGTAAAGAATGAAGGATATCCCCCAACAAAGTAGGCACTGGATTACGAGATATGAAGATTTTGACGGTGCTTACATCTATGAGTTGGTCGGGGTTTGGAAACAAAACCATCCCACAGATGAGAAAGGCCACAATTTCTTCAAAAGTTTGTAAGTCCAAGGAGTTCCAACAATCTTGAGCTTTCTCAAATAAGAACTTGGCTAAGAAACCTTTGACACCACTCCTTGTTTCCCAATTAGTTGTGATATCAGATTGTTGCAAGTGTAGTGCTCGGGAAATCTCTTCAGGCTTTGGATCTTTTTCCGTACCGTTGAAGGGTAGTTGATTGAGAATGGGAATCCTCAAGAGTTGTAAAATTCCTCTAAAGTTTGCACAAGTTGATAATCGGGAAAAGTGAAGCAATGGTGTAGAGGATCAAAGAATTGGAAGAGCACCTTCATCATATCTTCATCAATGTTAGAGGTAACAAAAGTTTAAGAGGAGACCATGTCTTTCGGTGAATGAATAATTTTCAGGGACCCTTGATGCTAACTCTTTGAGTTAAGGAGGAATTCTCACGAGATTAACTTAGATAGTATTCCTGCGGATAGAAGCCATGTCCTACAAAACAGAACAAAGATAAATCCCAATAATCCTTGAAATAGTTAGAATGAGTATGATGTTATGATGTTTATGATGTCATGTATAAGTATATATATATATATATAAAAACAAGGAAAACAAGTCCTTAGGTTTAGGCTTGCATGGAGTCTCATAGGTAAGTACCCTCTTGAAGTTTAGTTGGCCCAAACCTGTCCTAGAAATAGTAACCGGGTTCTAAAGGATCCCAATATCACTGGTCTATCTTCTCGGGCATTGCAGCGCAAGCCTCTTTCATGGAGACTGATATATCCTAAAAAGCCAAACCTCAATAAGTGTAGTATCGAGTATCTACCAACTTCGGACTGCACCAAAATTGGTCATCTCACTAGGTCCTAATGGCCAAGTTGGTCAAGTAAAGGTTCTAAAGTCAGTTAGTGTTTCATGACATCACTCAGCGGCCCCATATTCTCCTTGACTACTCAAGGGCTACCGGTATCCACAAATATGTCACACTAACGTAGCTATTGCTTAGACCATGTTGGTATACCCTGCACAGTTTCCACAATGTATTGCTACTTACCTATCTGGGTGGAGGTTTTAAGCCCAAACAAAGAACCAAAATGTAAAGCAAACAAATCAAACAATGAAAGCAAATAAAGGTGATCTAGCCCTAAGGTAACCCCACTTTTAAGTTTTTCCCCAACAGAGTCGCCAGTTCTGTGATACGGTGGGAGAATTGACTTGGGTTTTTGCGTCTTATCGCAAATGTTGCGGTTAGTAAGAGTCGCCGCTGACTTTTCTTTTATCCACAAGGAAAGGATGAAAAGAACAGGAAAGACCTTTGAGATTTCTTGAGTTCGGGGGGTAGATTATGAAAAGGGAAGGTGTTAGCACCCTTTTCATCCATAGTTTTCTATGGGCTCTTAGTTGCTTGCTAGATCACTTGCTTTTGTTTGAAAATATGCTTTGTGTAGTTTTTGAAAGTATTTTGAAAAGGTGCCATCATTTAGGAAAAATTTGTAATAGTTCTCATTCGTAAGAACGTATATAAAGTGTTGAGCTTTTGAAAATGTTTCGAGTTTGGAAGATGTTTTGAAAGTGTTTTTGAAAGTGTTGGTGTTTATTTTAAAAATAAGCAAGAGTGTCTGATTTGAAATTGAGCAAGCAACTAGGAACAATCTACCTACTCAAAAGTCTTAGCTCATTTATTCCTTTCCTTTGATATTGCCATCTTTCCATTGATTTGGTAAGAAACCCTATCTTTGGATGTAAAGGGACGGGAATGGGTCATCGTATAGCCATGATAGCAATGTTGTGAAATATCTTAGCAATTCTCTTTGAGGGACTAAGATCATTTTGAAAGGCAACATTTGATAGTGTCATCGGAGGACTGTGATCTTATATTTTTTATTGCTTTTTGCTAAGATACCCCACATGCATAACATGGCCATTTTTGTAAGGCAACAAAGTGGAATTACCCTAAGGGTGTAAGTGTGTAAATGTGTTCATGCTTGTTTATCTTGGATTAGGGTTTGCTAACTTATTGATTTTATCTTTCCATACAAACCCTAATTTACTAGAATTTATATAAAGTGATAAATTGCGGAAAGTAAAAATACTAAGCTATTACATCATTGGGGGAGGGGTATACAAATTTACAAATGGAGATTTTGCAAAAAAATTAAATCTAATTAACTATTACATCCATATTGAATAAATATACAAGAATTGAAAAAAATAATGTACAAATGCAAAATGGAAAAAGAAATGATTTTTGTTTGGATCTTATGAAAGGGTTTAATCTAAACCTAATCAAGAAAAACAATTAATTAAAAATTAGCAAAATTAAACCTAAACTAATTAAGAAAAGATATTAAGTTAAAAATGTTTTTAGGGTTATTTATGAAAAGGTTTTAAATTAATAAAAAAATGAAAGTTAATCAATTAAAATAGTCCTAAGTTCTAAATTAATTAATTAAGAAAATAATAATATAATATAATAATTAAACCTAATTATCTAAATATTAATTATAAAAAAGGTTAAATTTTATTAAGAAAATACTTTTAGTCTTTTTGTTTTTTACAAATAAAAATAAATAAATGTAAAAATAATAATAATAATAATATATTTTTGGATTTTTTTTATTAGTAAAGATAAAAATAATATTAATAATAATAATAAAAATATTAAAGGAAATAAATATATAAAAGAAAGAAAATGGGCCAGGATGTATGAAAATGAAAAAGGGAGTTTGAAACAAGTAAAATACCAGGCCCAACAATAGGGAGCCCAGCGCTTGCTTTCAAACAAAAAAATGAGAAAAAAATATGAAAATTAACCAAAAGGGTATCACTGGGGATCGAACCCAGGTCCATAAGGTGACAGGCTCGCGCTTTAACCACTGGGGTGGTGATACATCTGTTAACTTTAACATAACAATAAATATGTAACATAAATCTTGTCCTGAATGTACTTCATCTTCAACCTCCAGCCAAAGGATCTGTAACTTATTCATTTCTCATACATTCACAAAACTTCCAACATCAAACTTGTTAGGAATTTCCTCACGATTCTGAATATGTGAATAACTTAAGCTAATTCTCAAAGATGAGCATGAATTTCTAACAGTACCAAATTCTGACCTAAATATTTTCAGAAGTTCAAACTCAAAATTCTCCCTACTCAAGCAACATAAATGAATTCTATGGACATGTATAGTTTCGGGGCAATGATGTCGACATTTTATCTTCACAAATGCAAGCCTAACAATACCTAAATAATGAAATACAAGTTCAAGAAAAATACCTCAAAACTGGAAATCGTGAAATGAGTTTGAGCTTGTTTCAAGTGATGGTGATGATCAGGTTAGCTTCCTTGAGTCTCTAGGAAGCTAATGCAATTCCTAGCTTGAGTTGAGAGTGGCTGGAATGGCCTGGAGAAGTCCAACTGCAATGCTCTATTTTTGGCTATGGAAGTTGTGATACGGTGGGAGAACTGACTAGTGTTTTGCGTTCGTATTCGCACTTGTGCGGTTAGCAAGAGTCGCCACCGACTTTTTATTTTATCCTAAAGGAAAGGTTAAAAAGCACAGCAAAAACCTTTTGAGACATTTCATGGGTTCGGGGGGTAGATTATGAAAAGGGAAGGTGTTAGCACCCTTTTCATCCATGGTTATCCATGGGCTCTTAGTTACTTGGTTTTTTAGATCACTTGCCTTGTTTTTCGATTGCTTTGAAAATGGTGTGTGTGGGGGTGCTTTTTGAAAATGTTTTGGAAAAAAGATGCCTTGTCTTAGGCCAACCTTGTAATAATTCTTTACTCGAATGTTTTACAAAGGTGCATATCTTTTCGAAAAGATGTTTCAAAAGTTTGAAAAGTTGATTTTTGAAAGTGTTGTGGATTGTGGTTTTTGAAAAGAAGGCGAGTGTTTTTGCAAGTTTGATCTCAAGTAACTAAGAGTTTTTGTCTACCCTATTGTACTCAAAGGTTTTTGTCATGCTTTAACCCCGTTTAACAATTTTGTTCCACCATTGAAATTGGTGGACAATCTTGCGTTTAGGAAGTTTATTCGGGACGGGCGCGGGTCATCGTATGGACCATGAATGCAATGATGCCAAGTGTCTTTGGCAATTTGTTTTGAAGGGACTATGATCATTCCGTTTAGGCAACTTTCGAAAGCGTCATCGAGGGACTTATGATCATCTGATTTTGTTTTGCCAAAGACATTCGACGTGCAAGCATGGCCCATTTGGAAGGCAACATGTGGGATTACCCTAGGGGATGCAAGTGTGATTGTGTATTGATTACATGTATTTGTCTTGCATTAGGTTATCTAGCGTCTGATTTTTATGTACATACAAACCCTAGGTCTAACCATGGTATAATTGGAAAGCTGTAAATTGCGGAATGTAAATCTACGCTATTACACAATAATATCCAGGAGTGGGGGTATAAATGTACAAGGGGATGAGACTTATAGTATTTACAACCAAATCGAATGTCACAATCAAAATATAAATGTCGAATGTACAAATATAAGGTAAAATGTGTGTAGAGCAGTATATTGTGTAAGTGCAAATGTATATGTATTGTGTAAGTGTAAATATGTACAAGTGCGAAATGTGAAATTGAGCCGTATTAGGGTTTTGACCTAGATAAATGTTTTTAGATGAATCTGGATTTTTGTATGTTTAATTATGTACAAAAGAAAAATGAAGTGTTTTGATTAAATGTTAAGTTTTAATTAAAAAAGTATTTTAGTCAAAATATTTGTGAGTTTCAATATTAAAAGATGTGTTGAATTGTTATGTACAACAAAGAATGTTAACTAAAAAAACAAAGAGTTTAATTTTAATTATGTATGAAATATGTATAATATGTACAAATGTATTTCAAAAAATGTTTTTTAAGTTAATTGTGTATAAAAAGTATTTTATTTATTTTATATACAAATGTGTATTAATTAAAAGAAAATGCTTTCAAATTTAATTACATAATATGTACAAAATGAATGTTCTAAAATGTATGTACAAAATATATTGTCTAAAAAAATGTCTTAACCTTATGATAATAAAAAAACATTTTAATTAAGTTAGTATTTTTTCAAGGAATAAAAATATTGTTTTTTATAAAAATAAAAAGAATGTTAGTGTTTTATATATGAAAAAAAAGGAAGTATGTATTGTTTATGTATAAAAATGAGATTAGTGTTTAATGTTGTAAAGAAAAAAGAAGAAAGGCATTTTTGATGGGCTTTTGAGGAAACATGAACGGGTTAAGCCCAGTGTTTGGATTCTGAACGAAATTAGGGTTGGGCATTGTTTCAGTTTGGAATGAGGGCTAGAGCTTGAGGCAGCGACGGCGCGTTTGTTGTATTCGTCTTCTCCGTTTCCAAGATGCAGAAGATCCATCATGAGCTTCTTGCCTCAGCCACCGGCAACCTCCGTTTCCCCTTCCCTCCAGCGATATTGTTGAGGCAGTAGAACTTGGTAATCGCTTTGATTTGTTTTGTTTTAGTACATTTTATGATCTTCTGCGTATTTACTGCTTGGGGTTTGACCTCTCATGTTGTGTTATTGATTTTTATTTGGAGGTGCATTAGGAGGGAAAAGAAATGTCATACCTCTACTGGAAAAGGGAAGGAAGGAGATGAGGATGCTTAGGAGGCTTTGATGGCGAAGATGGAGCTTGCTTTTGATGCTTTCTGGTACTTTCGTTCTTTTACCTTTTGCTTAGGTTTTTTGATGATGATTATTAACTGAAAAACAAACCTTGAAACGACTCACTTCTTCACCTCTTCTACTTCGCTGGCTTGTTGGTTTGGACTGTCTTTGAATGTTACTTCTGTATCTTCTCTTCCAGTTGCCTTGATTTGTTGGTTTAAACTCTTGCTTGATGTATGTGATTGCTTATGTTGTCGCCTATGTGTGCTTGCTTGCCCAAGGATGAACCTAGGGTTCTGAGGGCCTAGGTTGCCTTGAACATTTACTTCCTTGGTGTTGCCCCTGACGCTTTGAATGATTTTTGAACAATTATTGCCTTGAGTGATTTTGAACAATTATTGCCTTGAGTGATTTTGAACAAATATTGCCTTGAGTGGCCTTCTGAGATACCTAAAGCTTTTGCCCAATGATGTTATACTGAGGGCCTGGAACTTTTGTGTGCTTTGATTATGCTTGAGATTGGGTGTGTTTGAGACAGGTATGAAGTTTGCATATCAGGTTTTTAGGCCTGAGATGTGTTATGTTCAGTATGTTTTTTGGAATGTGTCTTTGAAGGTTGAGGCAGGATTGGTTTGGATCATATTTTGTTATGACAGGGTATTGGTTTTGTGACTTTTTCTGAACTCAGTTTGGTATCCCTCCTCTTTCCTTTCTATTCTGAACTGAGTTATATTGGCTTTATCTTTCTTTTCTGCTGTCCTGATGCCTGCTGCTGAACTGGTTTTTGATTTGCATAATCTTTTCTCTGTCTCTCTGCTGAACTGAGTTTTTCTGATTATCTCTTTTCTATATCCTATTTTTTGCTTTGTATTGGCTGGACTGAGCTTTGTATATCTCTGCTTTTCTCCCCTTTTCTTGCTTCTCTACTCTGACCTGCTATACTGCTGAACTGTCTTCTGCTATGCTGAGTTGAGTTGGCTTTTGTGTATTTTTGTTTTCTTCTATCTCCTCTGAACTGTCTTGGCCTGCTGCTGAACTGCTATGCCTGCTGAACTGTTATGCCTGCTGAACCCTGCCTATGCTGAACCTGAACTAGGCTTGCTTTATCTCTTTTTCTTCTCTCTTAATGTACAGTTTGAATTATTATATGATATATCTGTACTGTGTTCTGAAGGGGCTCCATTTATACTGGGAAATGATGAAAAAACTCTTGCATAATACATTACTGCATCCTTTCTATCCAGTTTTTGTGCTTTGCTCTTTTCCTTGATATCTTGGCAAAAGTCCCTTTTTGACAGCTTGTATGCTTTGATAGCAACTTGTACTGTTTTGATTTCTTTCTTTGAGTAATCTTTGGGCATTTTGACAGTAGCCTTTGCTTTTGGATAGAAAGTTTGGATTTGAACTATATGGTTTGAATTGGACATTGAGATTCTATGCAGCTTGCAATTTTTTAGAAACTATGCATTTTTTGACATTTGCATTTCATGAAATAAAAATAATCTTCCCTCTCTGTGAACCGGGAGAAATCCCGTGATTTGCAGAGAGGGTCAACTGATCCCAGTCGGTGGCCCCTAATGATGAGAAACTTTTTTATCTGTCTTTTCCAATTTTAATGCTTTCTGACTTTTCTTGTTCTTTTTGCAGATGAAAAAGAATACCGGAGCGGAATGAAGCACGAAGAATATTTAGAAAATAGGATAGTTTTTTCATTCTATGTAATATTTAAATTAAATGTAAATTATTGTTTGTAACAACAATTTGTAAATAATTCAAATATCAATAAAAATCAAATTATCCAATTGGTTCTAACTTTCTTTATTGCTTATTTATTTATTTAAAATTCTTAGAATCAAAACAATTGAAAAATTAATTCAATCATTTAATTTTAGAATGATAAATAACTAAAATAAAACAACATTGATCCAATAAACCTGTCTTATCCAACATCCAAAGCAAAGCAGCAATTAGCCCAGATAGACTGATCAGACACATGAACACTGTGAATCCAATACTGCATCTTGTATCTGACTGGCCCAACCAAAACGTACTGAATTCAAACCACCGTCACTTTTACTGATTAAACCAAGATAACGCGCATTTTAATCCGAATCTTGAAATAAACCGCAAAGTGCTGTGGAATTCAAATTCTTCTGAGAATATGCCCATAAAACCCTAATTCCCGATTAAATGCCAAATCACGCTTGCTTGATCAAAATTGAACCAAAAATCAATCAAACCCTAAGCCCACTGTATGAAACAATTCAGGGCTCTGAAAATCAGTAAAAACCCTAATTCTGCTTGACTGTCAAGAAAAGCCCGTTTGTCCGATTCTTGAGCCAATTTGAAAAGTCAGGAAATGTTTGAAGCTGAGATTTCTTGTGGAAAAGCGCGAGGGCAAATTTTGGGGTACAACAGTTGCCCCTGTTCAATCTTCTTTGACCTGAAGAGTTAGATTGGCAGGTTTGCCTTTCGCGACTTGAAGGTAAAAGGAGATTGGACACTAACGTGCCCAGAAAATTTGCGCTCGTCAATGTGACGGTGGAGGTGAATGGGCTTAAAGATGCCATTTGGTGATGGGCTTAAAGATGCCATCTGGTGCGAGAGAAATTTGTCGGGGGATGGGCTTAGAGATGCCATCTGAGAATGGGCTTACAGATGCCATTCGGCGAATGCTGGTAGGAGGATGGGCTTATAGATGCCATATGGTGATGTTGAACTGTACATCAATGGTGAGTGGACGAGTATCAGAAGGGCATCCCTGTTTTGGAATGTCTCTGAATTGGGGTCTGAACAAGCAACAGATTGACGTCCACGTCTGAAGAATCTGTAAACTATTTTCAAGAGTTGGGACTGAACAAGCAATGGAGCAGCATCCGTTGTTGGGAAGCGTCCGTAACTTATTTTCAAAAATTGAGAAGAGTCTGAATCAGTTGGTAGATTGACATCCGTTGTAGGGAAGAATCCGTAAACTAAATTCAAAAGTCTTGAAGAAGAATCTGAACAAGTGATAGGTTAGCATCCGTTTACTTGGAGAACCCGTGAACTGTTTTCAGAAATCTTGAAGTTGAGAAGTTGAAGAGGAACCGGTGTAAGGTTTCTGCTGATGCGTCTGAATGAATCTGGAATAAGTATCAAAATGTTGCCGTGTCCGGGTCACATCTGAACTATTTTTGGATGAATCTCAGGAGATGATCTGTGTTTGTCGACTGATCTTACCTGAAAAGTTAAAGGGTTAGTTGTATGTAATGTTATGATGCATGATGCAATGCATGTGACATTTAATGTTTATGATATGAATGTAATGAATGCACATGTAAGCTGATGAGCTAATCCTGCCGAGGATACATGAATCCGAGATGGCTGAAGATAAAAACGTCTTGACTGCTGCCGGGGAAAATAAATCCTTGGCTGTTGCTGGGGGAGAGAATTCCTGATGACCTCTACTGGGGAGTTCCAACTAGTAAACTCATGCTGGGGAGGTCAGACTTGAGAATCGTCAGCTTGATGGGAGGTAACTCTGGAGACCTCGCTGGGGAACTCGAGATTTGTCCTTCCAAAATTCTGTGGGGAGAAGGTTTAAAAGTCTGACTCCGCTGGGGATTGCCCACTTGAAGCTCTTGATCTGCTGGGGATACTGAAGCTTAAACTCTGAGGGGAATTGAATTCCTGAGGATTCCCTGGCTGGGGATTTGCAAAGATAAGTTACTGCTGGGGAATTTTGATGAACTCTGCTGGGGATAGGGAGAATTCTGGGGAATGCGATCTTCCGTGGTTGTTAGCTTGAGAAAAATCTGAACAAGCGATAGGTTAACATCCGTTTACTTGGAGAACCCGTGAACTGTTTTCAGAAATCTTGAAGTTGAATCAGTAAAGAGCAGCATCCGTTGTTGGGAGGCTTCTGAATTCAAAGGTGCATCTGAACAAGCTGATAGATTAACATCCGTTACTTGGGAAGAATCCATGAACTGTTTTCAGAAGTCTTGAGAAGAATCTGAACAAGCGATAGGTTAACATCCGTTTACTTGGAGAACCCGTGAACTGTTTTCAGAAATCTTGAAGTTGAATCAGTAAAGAGAAGCATCCGTTGTTGGGAGGCTTCTGAATTCAAAGGTGCATCTGAACAAGCTGATAGATTAACATCCGTTACTTGGGAAGAATCCATGAACTGTTTTCAGAAGTCTTGAGAAGAATCTGAACAAGCGATAGGTTAACATCCGTTTACTTGGAGAACCCGTGAACTGTTTTCAGAAATCTTGAAGTTGAATCAGTAAAGAGCAGCATCCGTTGTTGGGAGGCTTCTGAATTCAAAGGTGCATCTGAACAAGCTGATAGATTAACATCCGTTACTTGGGAAGAATCCATGAACTGTTTTCAGAAGTCTTGAGAAGAATCTGAACAAGCGATAGGTTAACATCCGTTTACTTGGAGAACCCGTGAACTGTTTTCAGAAATCTTGAAGTTGAATCAGTAAAGAGCAGCATCCGTTGTTGGGAGGCTTCTGAATTCAAAGGTGCATCTGAACAAGCTGATAGATTAACATCCGTTACTTGGGAAGAATCCATGAACTGTTTTTAGAAGTCTTGAGAAGAATCTGAACAAGCGATAGGTTAACATCCGTTTACTTGGAGAACCCGTGAACTGTTTTCAGAAATCTTGAAGTTGAATCAGTAAAGAGCAGCATCCGTTGTTGGGAGGCTTCTGAATTCAAAGGTGCATCTGAACAAGCTGATAGATTAACATCCGTTACTTGGGAAGAATCCATGAACTGTTTTCAGAAGTCTTGAGAAGAATCTGAACAAGCGATAGGTTAACATCCGTTTACTTGGAGAACCCGTGAACTGTTTTCAGAAATCTTGAAGTTGAATCAGTAAAGAGCAGCATCCGTTGTTGGGAGGCTTCTGAATTCAAAGGTGCATCTGAACAAGCTGATAGATTAACATCCGTTACTTGGGAAGAATCCATGAACTGTTTTCAGAAGTCTTGAGAAGAATCTGAACAAGCGATAGGTTAACATCCGTTTACTTGGAGAACCCGTGAACTGTTTTCAGAAATCTTGAAGAGGAACCGGTGTAGGGCTTCCTGATGATGAGCTTGCGTAAAACTGCATCGGTTTTGAACACTTCTGACATTCAAATGCCCCAAGTGGTGAAGAAGGAATCTTGAATCAAATTACTCTGCATATTGAGAGATTTCTTGAAATCTTGACTGGACTGCCCCAGGTTAACTGAACTTTGAAAGATCTGCTGGATCTTGACTGGACTGCCCCAGGTTAACTGAACTTTGAAAGATCTGCTGGATCTTGACTGGACTGCCCCAGGTTAATTAGATTGTGACATGTCATGCCCCTTTGTTGATGGAAGTGTCATCCTTTTGAAGTGATTTTGACTTACTGAGAGAGTTTTCGTTCCTCCGAACATTCGCTGTATGAATTTCTTCGCTGTCAAACAAAAGGGTCAAATGCAGACAGTGATATTCGAATGATGCAAAGTTTATGTTTGTCTCGAAGTTTTGAAAAATACGTTTTTTAACAGAAAACTTTTCATAAGACAAGTTAACACAAAATTTAGAGCAAAGCCCTACAGGAGTCAGGATACCTTTTGTAACAGTAAGCTTTCGAACTAACCCATGCTTCAATTAGGACTTTTGAAGGGTTGTAACGTGGCCTGGTTCACGGTTTAAGAAATAAAGGATAAAGGCTCAAAGTATATTTGTACCCACCCGCTCTTCGTGATGTCCTTCAACCTAAGCTCAGTTAATTATGCGTCATACTCTGTTTTGAGTTTGGAACGACTTTTGGGTGATGGTTCCCTAGTTTGAATTTGGGAGACAGTCATCATCTCCTCTTCTTTTCCAACATTTTTCATGTTGTTGAGGATTTTGTAGTGACCTCACTATTTTGATTTTGATTCGTTATCCCTAACTTTTGCCTGACTGTTACCGTTTTCGGGATTACTGTCAGCGGGATGCCCCAGCTTTCTTAAGCCTCCTTCATAGGTTTTGGCTTGGTGGGCTCTTTCTCTTTTGAGAGATTGACTGTCTATGTGATAGGGAACCACCCTTGTCTTTTGATTCCGAAGGAATGCTTTCTTTCTTGACGTCGTTCGTTGTGTTACGAACTGAGAGTTTGCGACTTCAATGCGCGTTTTCTTTTGAATTAACTGAGATACTACCCTGCCCCGGGTTTATATCAAAGGTTTCGATTGTTTAGAACGGGAAACTCCTACTTCTTTGGCTCGAAGGGGTTGACTAGGGATTAACTTCCTTATAACTCCAGTGTTTGGGAATTGAAAGAAATGCCTGTACATCATCAGCCAGGTCTGTTCAAAAACATACTGTATAAGATCACGGTATTGTTTCGTCATCCTCCCTCTAAAGGCTTGCAGCTTTTTATCAAGAGTCAAATATCATAAAGAAAAGCATAAAAGTAGTGAAACGAATGGATGAATTCAAGACACACATATGCAATGCATTAATGAAAACAGAGTTTAACATCAACAAATAATTGTTTGACAGCAAAAGAAATTACAACTTTGAAAATTCAAAAAGAAGCAAAAGTCTTTCAGTTTCGAGCTTCGTCACTTCAAGCGGAGAATCCCTTTAACGGAATATCTTCATCTCGCCGTCTGGCATGAATTCCAGCACCCCAATGTCAATCAGATCTTGAATCTTGTTCTTCAAGGCCCAACAGTCGTCAGTGTCATGCCCAGGACCATAGGAGTGGTAGGCACACCTCCTATTGGGATGATAGGTAGGAGCGGACGTGTTGGGATTCCGGGGAGGATCCTTTAGAGTAAGTAGGTTGAACTCCAACAGGCGCTTCAATATGAAGGACGATGGTATCTCAGTCTCAGAGAAACGTCTCCCAGGTACATTTTGCTTGCGCCGATTTCCCTGTTGATGCTGGCGAGGTTGTTGATGGGTTTGTGACCCTGAAGCATGCAAAGGAGCCTTCCCTTTGTCCTCTTGAGTGGAAGGAGGTTGAGCGGCGACTTGCTTTTCAACCTTAGATGTCTGCCCCAGTTGGTTGTTCCGAAGTAGTTGATTGACGAGAACCCCGAGCTTTTCTTGTTTTTGAGCCAAGTCTTGGATGAGAGCCCTCTGACTTGCCAGCTCTCTTTTCAATATGGCTACTTCAATGTGTAGCTCCCACTGGTCACCTCTGTCGTTCCTAGGACTTCCCACGATCATGCCCCTGGCGAGGAGCGTTTTGACCTCTTCTTGCCCCTTGGATAGGTTCAAGAACATCTCTTGAAGTTGAGCGCTTTGGGCTTGGAGGCCCTGGAGAGTCTGTTCTAGAGCCATCTCTTACTGAAATAAACAGTAGGAGAGTAAGGAAACCTGGAAAAGAAAAGATTGTTAAAATGAAATGCATGACATGTGGATGTATGCTTTCAAGGATCTCTTGGGGTAAACACAAGAGAATGTTAGAGATTGAACTTTGCTCTTCTATTGGAGGACTTTTCACCGGTGAATGTTCTTTTACTAGAATCAAGCTCACCATGTCGAGTGGGTCATAGTCACTGATTCAAGTTGTTGCACTTGATCTTTGACTGGAGAACTTTGTGTCGGTGGATGTCTTTCCACTAGAATCAAGCTCACCATGTCGAGTGGGTCATAGCCACTGATCCAAGTTGTTGCACTTGATCTTTGACTGGAGAACTTTGTGTCGGTGGATGTCTTTCCACTAGAATCAAGCTCACCATGTCGAGTGGGTCATAGCCACTGATCCAAGTTGTTGCACTTGATCTTTGACTGGAGAACTTTGTGTCGGTGGATGTCTTTCCACTAGAATCAAGCTCACCATGTCGAGTGGGTCATAGCCACTGATCCAAGTTGTTGTTCTTGATCTTTTGTTTGGATTGGTTAGAGGAGAGACCTCTTGCCCCTTGATAGATGTCTGGTTCAACGTAACCCTGCATCAAAAGAACCCTCGAGATCCTTGAAATGGTTATTGAAAATGCTAAAATGCTATGGTATGATGTTATGATGTTATGTGCATGTATGCATAAGCAAGTGAGTGTATATACAGGCAAACAATATTCACACAAAGCACACAAGGCCTTAGGTTTAGGCTTGCATGAGGTCTGGGTATTACCCTCTTTCAGTTTGTCGGTTAGAACCTGTCCTATCAAAAGTAACCGGGTTCTAGAGGTCCCAATATCACTGGATTGCTTTCATTGTTCATCGTTTCGATTTAGCCACTGAACTGGCGACCGAAATATCCCAGGAAAACAACCCTCAATTGAGTGTAGTATCGAGTATCAACCGACTTCAGAGTAAACCAAAGTAGTCATCTCACTACCCTAAAGAGGCCAAGATGGTTCAATTAAGGTTCTATGGTCAGTTGATGCTTCGCGACACCACGCGGCGGCCCCGTACTCTCCTTGATTGACTCAAGGGTTACCGGTACACACCAAAGTGCCACATCAACGTAGCAGACTGCTTCAACCATGTCGGTATACCCCGCACAGTTCCCTCACAGCCTTGTTGCTACCTAAAAGGGTTTCCCCAGATCCGGGTTAGGATCTATAAAATTCCGAGGCAAAGCCCACAAATGTAAAGCAAACAAAGCAATCAATTGAAAGTAAAGGTGATCTAAACCCTAAGGTAGCCCCACTTTAAAATCAGTCCCCAGCAGAGTCGCCAGTTCTGTGATACGGTGGGAGAACTGACTAGTGTTTTGCGTTCGTATTCGCACTTGTGCGGTTAGCAAGAGTCGCCACCGACTTTTTATTTTATCCTAAAGGAAAGGTTAAAAAGCACAGCAAAAACCTTTTGAGACATTTCATGGGTTCGGGGGGTAGATTATGAAAAGGGAAGGTGTTAGCACCCTTTTCATCCATGGTTATCCATGGGCTCTTAGTTACTTGGTTTTTTAGATCACTTGCCTTGTTTTTCGATTGCTTTGAAAATGGTGTGTGTGTGGGTGCTTTTTGAAAATGTTTTGGAAAAAAGATGCCTTGTCTTAGGCCAACCTTGTAATAATTCTTTACTCGAATGTTTTACAAAGGTGCATATCTTTTCGAAAAGATGTTTCAAAAGTTTGAAAAGTTGATTTTTGAAAGTGTTGTGGATTGTGGTTTTTGAAAAGAAGGCGAGTGTTTTTGCAAGTTTGATCTCAAGTAACTAAGAGTTTTTGTCTACCCTATTGTACTCAAAGGTTTTTGTCATGCTTTAACCCCGTTTAACAATTTTGTTCCACCATTGAAATTGGTGGACAATCTTGCGTTTAGGAAGTTTATTCGGGACGGGCGCGGGTCATCGTATGGACCATGAATGCAATGATGCCAAGTGTCTTTGGCAATTTGTTTTGAAGGGACTATGATCATTCCGTTTAGGCAACTTTCGAAAGCGTCATCGAGGGACTTATGATCATCTGATTTTGTTTTGCCAAAGACATTCGACGTGCAAGCATGGCCCATTTGGAAGGCAACATGTGGGATTACCCTAGGGGATGCAAGTGTGATTGTGTATTGATTACATGTATTTGTCTTGCATTAGGTTATCTAGCGTCTGATTTTTATGTACATACAAACCCTAGGTCTAACCATGGTATAATTGGAAAGCTGTAAATTGCGGAATGTAAATCTACGCTATTACACAATAATATCCAGGAGTGGGGGTATAAATGTACAAGGGGATGAGACTTATAGTATTTACAACCAAATCGAATGTCACAATCAAAATATAAATGTCGAATGTACAAATATAAGGTAAAATGTGTGTAGAGCAGTATATTGTGTAAGTGCAAATGTATATGTATTGTGTAAGTGTAAATATGTACAAGTGCGAAATGTGAAATTGAGCCGTATTAGGGTTTTGACCTAGATAAATGTTTTTAGATGAATCTGGATTTTTGTATGTTTAATTATGTACAAAAGAAAAATGAAGTGTTTTGATTAAATGTTAAGTTTTAATTAAAAAAGTATTTTAGTCAAAATATTTGTGAGTTTCAATATTAAAAGATGTGTTGAATTGTTATGTACAACAAAGAATGTTAACTAAAAAAACAAAGAGTTTAATTTTAATTATGTATGAAATATGTATAATATGTACAAATGTATTTCAAAAAATGTTTTTTAAGTTAATTGTGTATAAAAAGTATTTTATTTATTTTATATACAAATGTGTATTAATTAAAAGAAAATGCTTTCAAATTTAATTACATAATATGTACAAAATGAATGTTCTAAAATGTATGTACAAAATATATTGTCTAAAAAAATGTCTTAACCTTATGATAATAAAAAAACATTTTAATTAAGTTAGTATTTTTTCAAGGAATAAAAATATTGTTTTTTATAAAAATAAAAAGAATGTTAGTGTTTTATATATGAAAAAAAAGGAAGTATGTATTGTTTATGTATAAAAATGAGATTAGTGTTTAATGTTGTAAAGAAAAAAGAAGAAAGGCATTTTTGATGGGCTTTTGAGGAAACATGAACGGGTTAAGCCCAGTGTTTGGATTCTGAACGAAATTAGGGTTGGGCATTGTTTCAGTTTGGAATGAGGGCTAGAGCTTGAGGCAGCGACGGCGCGTTTGTTGTATTCGTCTTCTCCGTTTCCAAGATGCAGAAGATCCATCATGAGCTTCTTGCCTCAGCCACCGGCAACCTCCGTTTCCCCTTCCCTCCAGCGATATTGTTGAGGCAGTAGAACTTGGTAATCGCTTTGATTTGTTTTGTTTTAGTACATTTTGTGATCTTCTGCGTATTTACTGCTTGGGGTTTGACCTCTCATGTTGTGTTATTGATTTTTATTTGGAGGTGCATTAGGAGGGAAAAGAAATGTCATACCTCTACTGGAAAAGGGAAGGAAGGAGATGAGGATGCTTAGGAGGCTTTGATGGCGAAGATGGAGCTTGCTTTTGATGCTTTCTGGTACTTTCGTTCTTTTACCTTTTGCTTAGGTTTTTTGATGATGATTATTAACTGAAAAACAAACCTTGAAACGACTCACTTCTTCACCTCTTCTACTTCGCTGGCTTGTTGGTTTGGACTGTCTTTGAATGTTACTTCTGTATCTTCTCTTCCAGTTGCCTTGATTTGTTGGTTTAAACTCTTGCTTGATGTATGTGATTGCTTATGTTGTCGCCTATGTGTGCTTGCTTGCCCAAGGATGAACCTAGGGTTCTGAGGGCCTAGGTTGCCTTGAACATTTACTTCCTTGGTGTTGCCCCTGACGCTTTGAATGATTTTTGAACAATTATTGCCTTGAGTGATTTTGAACAATTATTGCCTTGAGTGATTTTGAACAAATATTTCCTTGAGTGGCCTTCTGAGATACCTAAAGCTTTTGCCCAATGATGTTATACTGAGGGCCTGGAACTTTTGTGTGCTTTGATTATGCTTGAGATTGGGTGTGTTTGAGACAGGTATGAAGTTTGCATATCAGGTTTTTAGGCCTGAGATGTGTTATGTTCAGTATGTTTTTTGGAATGTGTCTTTGAAGGTTGAGGCAGGATTGGTTTGGATCATATTTTGTTATGACAGGGTATTGGTTTTGTGACTTTTTCTGAACTCAGTTTGGTATCCCTCCTCTTTCCTTTCTATTCTGAACTGAGTTATATTGGCTTTATCTTTCTTTTCTGCTGTCCTGATGCCTGCTGCTGAACTGGTTTTTGATTTGCATAATCTTTTCTCTGTCTCTCTGCTGAACTGAGTTTTTCTGATTATCTCTTTTCTATATCCTATTTTTTGCTTTGTATTGGCTGGACTGAGCTTTGTATATCTCTGCTTTTCTCCCCTTTTCTTGCTTCTCTATTCTGACCTGCTATACTGCTGAACTGTCTTCTGCTATGCTGAGTTGAGTTGGCTTTTGTGTATTTTTGTTTTCTTCTATCTCCTCTGAACTGTCTTGGCCTGCTGCTGAACTGTTATGCCTGCTGAACTGTTATGCCTGCTGAACCCTGCCTATGCTGAACCTGAACTAGGCTTGCTTTATCTCTTTTTCTTCTCTCTTAAAGTACAGTTTGAATTATTATATGATATATCTGTACTGTGTTCTGAAGGGGCTCCATTTATACTGGGAAATGATGAAAAAACTCTTGCATAATACATTACTGCATCCTTTCTATCCAGTTTTTGTGCTTTGCTCTTTTCCTTGATATCTTGGCAAAAGTCCCTTTTTGACAGCTTGTATGCTTTGATAGCAACTTGTACTGTTTTGATTTCTTTCTTTGAGTAATCTTTGGGCATTTTGACAGTAGCCTTTGCTTTTGGATAGAAAGTTTGGATTTGAACTATATGGTTTGAATTGGACATTGAGATTCTATGCAGCTTGCAATTTTTTAGAAACTATGCATTTTTTGACATTTGCATTTCATGAAATAAAAATAATCTTCCCTCTCTGTGAACCGGGAGAAATCCCGTGATTTGCAGAGAGGGTCAACTGATCCCAGTCGGTGGCCCCTAATGATGAGCAACTTTTTTATCTGTCTTTTCCAATTTTAATGCTTTCTGACTTTTCTTGTTCTTTTTGCAGATGAAAAAGAATACCGGAGCGGAATGAAGCACGAAGAATATTTAGAAAATAGGATAGTTTTTTCATTCTATGTAATATTTAAATTAAATGTAAATTATTGTTTGTAACAACAATTTGTAAATAATTCAAATATCAATAAAAATCAAATTATCCAATTGGTTCTAACTTTCTTTATTGCTTATTTATTTATTTAAAATTCTTAGAATCAAAACAATTGAAAAATTAATTCAATCAATTAATTTTAGAATGATAAATAACTAAAATAAAACAACATTGATCCAATAAACCTGTCTTATCCAACATCCAAAGCAAAGCAGCAATTAGCCCAGATAGACTGATCAGACACATGAACACTGTGAATCCAATACTGCATCTTGTATCTGACTGGCCCAACCAAAACGTACTGAATTCAAACCACCGTCACTTTTACTGATTAAACCAAGATAACGCGCATTTTAATCCGAATCTTGAAATAAACCGCAAAGTGCTGTGGAATTCAAATTCTTCTGAGAATATGCCCATAAAACCCTAATTCCCGATTAAATGCCAAATCACGCTTGCTTGATCAAAATTGAACCAAAAATCAATCAAACCCTAAGCCCACTGTATGAAACAATTCAGGGCTCTGAAAATCAGTAAAAACCCTAATTCTGCTTGACTGTCAAGAAAAGCCCGTTTGTCCGATTCTTGAGCCAATTTGAAAAGTCAGGAAATGTTTGAAGCTGAGATTTCTTGTGGAAAAGCGCGAGGGCAAATTTTGGGGTACAACAGAAGTTAATGAAGATGATGTTACAGTCTGCAAACAGGGACATGGATGGTTTGTATTTGATATGAGGAAGCTTTTGAAACTAAAAGGCCAAGGAATGCACGAGTGGTTTTGAAGATTGAAGTTCAGAGTCAGAAATGACACAAAAATGGAGATTTTATGCAATCTGAGTTTTCAGGGAGTTTGGGAGTGTTTTTTTATCGTGTGTCAGCTTGCAAATAACTTGTATGGTTATATGAAAAAGGTTAGTTCACTTGAGGTGGTCAGAAGTACAAGATATAGAGTTATGGCTATGTTACTTGATTTTGAAGAAAAGTGGAAAACATGGTTTCAAGGCATAGTACAAGCATGGCGTGAGTTTATGGGAGGCTATAGACATGTTGCTTTTGCCTTTGACATTGCTTGTGTTCAGATGGAACAAGTTAGGAGCTCCATGCATTGACTTTGTGATTAAAGTCACTTTTCCAAAATGGAAGTGTGAACTTTGTTCCATTAATGGAATAATCACTTGGATCATAGCTCAAATAGTTGTGTAATCTTATGATTATGGATAGATTTAGAGGTTAGAAGCCTACAAAGTAAGATTTATGCAGCATGGGTGTGGATTTGAATTCTTGTTCATCATGGAAATGACCTATAATTCAAGAATGAATGTCCAACTTCAAAGTCATGAAAAAACATGAAGTTTTCAACACTTAGAAAAATTTCTAAGTTTAGAAATTTTGACTTTTCAAAATGAAATCTTGACTTTTTGATTTCTTGATGAATAAGTTTCATATTTTTACATGTTTTGATGAATTGTGATCTTTAACACTTGATTTTGACTAAAAAGTCAAAGTTTGACTTTTTAGTGTACAATTGACTTTTGATCAGTTGACTGAAAATTCATCTATTAATCAATCAATCTTCAGAGATGTTTTGAGCCAAGCCAATGGGTCAAACTTAAGTATTTGAAACCTTGAGATCATGTCTCAGACCAATCAACCATTTTCTAGGTCAAAAATCAGAAATTACACCTTCTCAGTCAAAACCCTAATTTTGACCATTTTGCCCTTTTGATGATCTGATCAAATTTCTTGAGGAATTATGATCCAAACTTGACCAAATTACAAATATGAGTTCATAATGTTAATATGAACCAAAAATTATGAATTTTGACTAAAAATTGACCACTGTTGACTTTTTTCCTAATACAGTTGATTTTTAGGTTAACTGGTCAATTGACTGAGCAAAAATATGATCCAAGACTTGAAATTAACATGAGAAATATTGAGGGTCCAAAATGATCCATGAAGGTCATATGAGGAATTAAAAGTCCAATTATCCTTGTGCAATCTCAAACCCTAATTTTCAGTCATCAGTGCTTGAGGAGGTGTCTTGAGCTAATCAACCCTAGTGCAGTCTTGAACCAAAGGAGATCTTGTGAGAGATTACTTGATAAATGAGAAGTCAAATTTTGGGGTACAACACCCACCTAGGATTGAAGCTCACCAAACATAACTCCTTCCAAAATTGTTACAAAGTAACTCTTCACTAATCCATCACCATAAGAATTAGCTACTGGCACCCAACCCACATAATTGGATTGAGGCTCACCAAAAATGTACCTTCGCCCAACACCATGAATGCTTGCAACATTATACATGCAACAACAATAATATTCACATTGACCTTCAACATAGTCAGTGCACTTCGTCGATATTGGCCACCATGCACCAAACATGTGCTAATACATAATGCAACAACAATATAATAATATATAAAGCGACAACATTATGCACGTTGACCTTCACCATAGTCAGTTCGTTTTGCCACTACTGGCCACTATGCAACAAACACCTGCCAAAACATGCAGCAATAACACCACAATGATACAACAAGCAATAACAATGCATTTGCGCATATTTCAGAAAACAATATATTATGCATACATATTTTGCATACAACACAACACAACAACACTCACAAATATCTTCGCCATTGTCAATGTACCTCATCACTACTGGCCACCACTCACCAAACACCTTCCAAAACATGCAGCAACAACAACACAACAATATCACAAGCAATAACAATGCATTTGCACATATTCACAACATACCACAACATACAATTATCACAACGTGAACAAATTACAGACCATGAAACACAGTTCCAGAAACCCAAAATTATTTTTCTAAAAAAGTACATTATTTTAGATTTTCATAGTTTCAAACGGCGCGTCAAACGAACACCTGAAACTCAAGATAAGAATTTTTAAAATTTTCAGAAAATGTAAACACCGGCAACATACCACAACAAACACTGAAACCACAAAACCTCTTTAAACACCAATTAAATTTAGTTCCAAAAATATGAAACTATTTTTACAAGAAAGTACATTGTATTAGATTTCCACAGGTTCAAATGGCACGTCAAAAGAACACCCGATGCTCAAGTTATGAAATTTTGAAGTTTTACAAAAATGCTGCCAAAACTAATAGAAATCGATTTCCCTTTTCAGGAAATCGATTTCCTCCACTCTAGAAGCCAGTTTTCTCAATTTTGGAACTGGAAATCGATTTCCCAAAAGAGGGTAATCGTTTTCCACTACCCAGAAGCAATTTTTTGCTGTTTTAAAGTATGAAAATCAGTTCCCAAACCTTTCCAAAACCCCAATTTTCACCCCAAAATCATTTGTCCTATTTTATAGGTTCAGTACCAAATACATATAATATATTTCACAAATTCATCAAATATATACAACCTCAGAGCATTATCATCGACAATTTATTCAAACACCAAGGACATCAAAACAACACACAAACATTCCAAACTCAACAATAATGGCATTTCAATCGTTGGACAAACATACAAATCAATCAGTTATACAAGTATAACAAACCGAACATTCATCCAATCAATAAGGTCACACAAAAGGACAATTTACAAACAAAAGATTCATAACAAACATGGAAATTCATAATCCCCAACCTACAATTCATTATGCAACCCTTTAGAAAATTGGAACCTCACCCTTACCTTGGAATTCCTAGTTTCCGTTTTCTTCCCCTTTAAAGTGGGAATCTTCCCCAAGCCCTAGCTTTTGTCTCCTCTCTTACTTTCTCTTTTCACGATCAAAGCAGAATGAAATTTTCTAACCTCTAATTTCTGATTATATTTTATTATTATTATCATTCCCCAATAATAAAATAAAACCAATAAATAACTAAAATAACTAAATAATTATTTAACTATTACTAATATTATTTAATTCCTTCAATTTTAATTAAATAATGTTAGTAACTAATTACTCCCACCATCCCAAGTTCTACAAAATTACTCACACACCCCAAACACCTATAATTCTCTTATTCTAAGGGTTATTATCCTACATCAAAGGGCTCACAAACACATCAAAACACCCATCAACGCATATAAATGCAAAACATCACATAATTAAATTATGAAAAACAATTTAAATAAAATCGAGGCGTTACATCAATATTTTAATAGGGAGATGAATTTGAAAATTTTTAAGTCCCACATTGTTAGAAAAAATAAGTGTGTTTATGTGTTACCTGAAAAATTCTTTAGTCTCACATTGCTTAGATTAGATATATTAGATAACTTACTTCATCATAGGGAAATCACTTGTTTCATTCCAAAAATTTCCATTGAGTTTTTCCTTCCCCACTTTCATAATTTCGCGTCTTTCGAATTATCGAAGCACCCACTTCTCCCCTTTTCTTTCCACTCATTGAATTTTTTAAGTATTTTCTTGAATTCTCTTTGGATGATTATGTAATTTATTCTCGTTTGAGTTGAGAAATTATCAAGTATTAATACCATATTTGAATCGGTCTTGTACCATCAAAATGTGTATTTCTATATCGATTATATATCGTGCAAGTAATAATCGTACAATACAGAATTGGACTATTTTATCCTAGAGGCATCATGATCAAATCACTACTTTACACAATTTTGGGAAGTGACGTGAAACGTCTTAAAGAGAGCAACCTGGTATGGGACTTGATCTCGTAATTTCTTCAGTGGCAATTTTCAAAAATCATGAAACAAAAAATTTAAGATATTTCAAACTGTCATGGTTATCGAAGAAATGTTTGGTACTTTTGCGACTGTTGTCTCTAACAAACTGTTCAAGTTTGATGGAAGTCACTTTAAAGGTTGGCAACAAAATTTGTGATTTTTCTTAGCCTTACGTTAAGGTTGCCAATGTTCTGACTGATGATATTTCTATTGTTACTTCTGGATTACCCGAGAAAAATACTAGAGGATTCTATGGATTTAGATGGAATACTTAATAGTGTTGAAGTTATATCTGCTACACATATTAAACCGAATGATTTCTAGCTTATGAAAGAAATTATCCCATGGAAAGAGAATGATTTTCACATTCTGAAATGCACTCACAGATGATTTGTATAATTATTACATTAATTATGACAAGAATAATTGAGGAAAATAATTATTATGTTAGCCGCAACCTCAAGTATCATATGGTATAGATGAAAGGTCCGTGGAGGCTCAATATCCCGAACTTCAAAATGTTTCTCATGAAATCATCACCAATGGTATGTATTTAGATGAACAATTTCAAATTATGTTTACTATTGACAAACCTCCCCCTAGTTTGAAATATTTTTTATAAAAAAAATGCTTCTCCAGAGAACAAAAGAAATTTTTAGTTGAAAGTCTGATTATTTGCCTTTGAATTGAAGAATAATCTCAGAGGTAAGATCAAAAAGAAAGTCTTGGTTATTTCAAACAACAAAAAGAAATTCAGTATGGTTCTGAAGTCGTTTGGAAAATGATTAAAGATTTAGAAATGCAATGTTGTGAGCCAAATTAAGAATTGGAACCCATCAAGGGCCTCAATTACTCCAATTGATAGGCAACAACCTTGTGATGCCCCTAATGCACAGGTTAACTTGACCAATAGTCGATTTATTACTCTGATCACTAAAATGAACATGATTGGTGAATTTGATGCTTGGTGGATAGACATTGGCTCCTCTTGTTATGTCTGTTGTGATCGTGCAATGTTCAAAACATACACAAATAAGGAAGTGTTGTTGGGAGTTTCCCACACAACTAATGTTGCCAATATGGGAGAAGTGGAGCTAAAGTCCACAAAAAGACTTTAATCTTGAAGGATGCATGCTTACTCCTGAGATTATAAAGAATCTTGTTTCGGATTTTCTTCTGAATAAAGAGGGTTTAGTCGGTCTATTGGGGTAGATTTTTACACAATCACAAAGAATGATATTTTTGTGAATGGAATTGATATGTTTAATAATTATGTGAATGAAATTAAAAATCAATTTAGTAAGAAGATTCAAAGACTTTGTAGTGATAGGGGAATTGAATATCATTCTAGTTTATTTATTGAATTTTATAAATTCCATGGAATTCAACATGAAACGACTGCATCATATTCTCATGAAATAAATTGTAAAGCAGAAAGAAAGAATAGAGCTCATACGGAACTAGTTGTTACAATTATGTTGAATTTTGGTGTTGCATCTCACTGGTGGGGAAATTTTATTGATTGTATGTTATGTCCTGAATAGAGTTTTCAAGTCTAAAACTAATATCTCTCCTTATGAAGTATTGAAGAAAAGACAACCAAACTTGTCCTACTTTAGAACTTGGGATTGCCTGGCTTATGTCAGAATTTCTGATCCAAAATGAGTTAAACTCGTTAGTAGAGCCTATGAATGTGTTTTCACTGGGTATGTAGCAAATAGTAAGGCATATATGTGTTATTACCTAAATTCTAAAGTGGTCATAAAAACAAATGATTTTGAATTCTATGAAGATAAGTTTCATTTCAATTTGAGAAATAGTGGGGGCAGTGAATCGAATCACATTCTTGTGATAAGAAGCACCAAAAACAACCGAAGTAGAAACATAATTTTTCAATGAAGTAAAAGAGTAAGAGTTGTTAAAGACTATGAGCCTGATTATGCGGCCTATACAGTAGAATAAGATCCAAAAAATCTTTAAGAAGTCTTGTCATCTCTCGATGTAGATTTGTGGCAAGATGCTATTAATGATGAGATGGATTCTCTATAATCTAATAAGACCTAGCACTTAGTAGACTTGTGTAACACTCCAATTTCGTTTGAATTATTTTTATTAAATTAATTATGTGATGTGATACATTTGTATATGTTGATGGATGTTTTTGATGTGTTGTGGTACCCTTGGTATGGGGTAGTTGTTTTAGAGGTATAGAAGTAAGGTATCGAGGGTGTAAGAGAAAATGTGTAGAACATGAGGGTGGTGGAAGTAAGTAGTTACTAGCATTATTTAATTAAAATTAGAGAAATTAAATCATATTAGTAACTGTTAAATAATTGTTTAGTTATATAACTATTTAGTGAGATTATTTTATTATTAGGGAATAATAAAATATAACAATTGAAATAGAAATAATATTGGTGTAGAGATATGGAGGGTTTGTTGGTAAACTTAAGTGGTTAAGTTAGGGCATAAGTGGCATGTCATAGAAAGGTTCCTATGGGTAAGAATGACAAAAATAAAATTAGAGAGTTTGGCTGTCATTTGTACGATCGTAGATTTAGAGAAGAGAGAACGAAAGAGAAAAGAGGAAGCTAGGGCTTGAAGGAGATTTTCATTGGAGAAGGGAAGAGAACTAAAAAATCCAAGGTAAGATGGGGTTCTAATTATCTAATGAGATATATAATGATCAGTGAGTAAGGGTAATTACTCGTCAAAACCTAATTCTAATTCATATGTTAAACTCTAGTTGATAAAATTCTGCATGATAATGATGTTGTATGAATTTATGAGTTGTGGGTTATGTCGATGTTTGTGATTGTGACTGGTTGGAATATAAACTATGCATTTAATTGTATTTGTGATAAGTTGTAATTTTATGAATGAAGTATGTAAATGAGTATTGTCATTGATAAATTTAATTGCACATTATATGGGAAAATTGGAAAGTTTTGGGGTTGAATTGCATAGGAATTGTATTCTGGAAAATAGCAGAAAAACCTGTTCTGCGTAGCAGAAACTGGTTTCTAGTTTTTGGGAAACCGGTTTCCGCCTGAGAAATTGCAAAAGAAATATGTTTTTGTCGTAGCAGAAACCGGTTTCCAATTTTGGAGAAACTTGTTTCCTCAACGTGATTTTGTCCTGCAAGTTACTGGAAAAATGCACAAACGGGTATCCAATTTTGGGGAAACCAGTTTCCTGTCTGTGCTGAATCAAAATATTTTCAAAACTTTAAAAATTCGTATCTTTTGATTCGGGTGTCTTTTTGACGCGTTGTTTGAACCTAGGGGAAGCTGAAAACATTTTCTTTCCTATAAAAATAATTTCAAAGACAATGGGTATTTATTTTATGGGGTTATTTCTTTTTGTGTGAATTCCTTATTATATGTGTTAATGCGATTTTACGGAATTGCGGTTGGAGATGCTATTATGTTATATTGTGTAATATTGTTGTTATTAAATATACATGATGAGTGGATATCAAGTTTGGTGAATCACGGTATGAGGATGTTGGGTTGTTGGATGGATGAAAATATATTATTTCTATTTGCTATATTGTTGTATTGCTATTGTTGCTTGTTGGGCAGGTGTTGTTGCATGGTGACCTATAATGGAGTGTCACATTGGTGGATGTAGATATCAATGTGTGTTCTTTTCTTGCATGGTAGTGTCGCATGCATTTCATATTGAGGACTTAGTCTTATTGTTGTTGGCTCTGATCTTAGATGGGTGGATTGCGAGCAAGGTGAATGTAAATATTCACGTTGTTGTTAGCTCTGATCTTAGATGGCGTGGATCGAGAGCAAGGTGAATATAAATATTCACATTGTTGTTGGCTCTGATCCTAGATGGTGTGGATCGGGAGTGAGGTGAATGTAAATATTCATGTTGTTGTTGTTGGCTCTGATCCTAGATGGAGTGGATTAAGAGCAAGGTGAACCAAATTTTTCACGATATTGGCGGCTCTGGTCCTAGATGGCGTGTGTGATACGGTTGGAAAACTGACTTGAAGGTTTTACGTTTGATTGCAAATCTTGCGATTAGCAAGAGTCGCCACCGACTTTTCTTTTATCCAAAAGGAAAGGTGAAAAAGCACAGGAAAGACCTTTGAGATTATTTCTTGAGTTCGGGGGGTAGATTATGAAAAAGGAAGGTATTAGCACCCTTTTCATCCATGGTTTTCCATGGGCTCTTATTTACTTGCTAGATCACTTGCTTTTGTTTTAAATTGTGCTTTGTGTTGTTTTTGAAAGTATTTTGTAAAGAGGCCATTGTTTAGGCAAACTTTGTAATGATTCTCGTTCGTAAGAATGTATACAAAGATGTTGATCTTTTAAAATATTTTCAAGTTTGTAAGATGTTTTGAAAGTGTAGGTGTTTGTTTTGAAAATATCAAGGATGTTTTGTTTTGAAATTGAGCAAGTAACTAGGAGCATTCTACCTACTCAAAAGTCTTTCATGTTCATTTCCTTTTTCCTTTGACATTGTTATCTTACCATTGATTTGGTAAGTAACCCTATCTTTGGATGTAAATGGGACGGGCGTGGGTTATCGTATAACTATGATTAGCAATGTTGCAAGGTATCTTAGCATTCTTTTTTAGGGACTAAGATCATTTGAAAGGCAACTTAGATAGCGTCATCGAGGGACTATGATCTTATATTTTGCTTTGTTTTTGCTAAGATACCTCATATGCGTAATATGGCAATTTTGTAAAGGCAACCAAGTGGATTCACCCTAGGGGTGCTTGTGTGCAAGTGTATTGTTTTCATGCTTGATTTTGTCTTAAATTAGGGTTTTCTAAGCATTGGTTTTAGTCTTTCCATATAAACCCTAATTACTAACATTTGTATATAAAGCGATAAATTGCGGAATTTAAAGCTACTACGCTATTACAATACTTGTGGGAGGGGGTGTAAAACTTATAAATGGGGATTGCAAGAAAATAAACCTAGTTAATCTATTACAACGATATTGAATTGGTACAAGAATTGAATAAATATATGTACAAAAATAGATAAATATGCAAGAATGTAAATGCAAAGAAAAATAGATATTTGTTTGATTTTTCATGAGAAAAGGGGTTTTTTATTTAACCTAATTAACTAAAGAAAAAAAAATTTAATTAAAAGTGGAATTTAAATTTACTAGAAAAGAATTTAAATAAAAACCCTAGTTTTTAATTGATTAAAAAGAAATTGAGTTTAAGAAAGGTATTTTTTGTAATTTTGTCTTGAAAATAAATTATAGTATATAAAATATTTTTGGCCTTTTTTTATATTAAAATAATATATTTTAATTGGTGTAAAAGAAAATAAATAATAACCTAGTTTTAATAAAAATTTAAGAATAATTAGTAAAACAAATAAAGTATGGTTAAATAAAATATATTTTTTATGAGAAAAATAAATAAACTAAGTCAAAATATAAATCTACTATTATTTATATTTTTTATGATTTTTTTTAATATTAGAAAAATAATTAAGAAAATAAATAAAATGAAAATAAGAAAAGAAAATAAAATTGGGCCAGGGGTGCTGATAGTCTGCAAGGGCTTAGAAAGCAAAAACAAAAAAATAACAAAGCCCAATGAGGCCCAGCGCCCGTCCAAGAAACAAAGTCAGAAAGAAAAAAATGTGAAAAAATCAAAAGGGTACCATTGGGACTCGAACCCAGGTCCCAAAGGTTACAGACGCGCGCTTCTACCACTGGGGTGGCTATACATTCGTTAACATAAGAAAAACAATAAATATATGATACAAAACGCGCCCTGATTACACTTCATCTTCAACCTCCAGCCAAAGGACCTGTATCTTCTTCATCTCTCAACAAAAATGAAAAGTTCATACGTGAAAGTTGTGGCATTTCTTCCCACGAATCCAACCATTTAAATAACTTAAGCTAACAGTCAAAGATGAAAGAGAATTTTTCTGGCCCTAATTCAAAACCTAAAAATTTCAGAAAACTTCAACTCTAAAATTCTCTAAGCTCAGGCCATATAAATGTAAACTATGGATATGTACAGCTTCGTGGCAATGGTATCTACATTTTACCTTCACAAATTAAGACCTAACAATGCCTAAATATGAAGGTAGAAGTTCAAGAAAAATACCTCAAAACTGAAAATTGTGAAATGGATTTGAGCTTGTTTCAGGCAGTGGTGATGATCAAGTTAGCTTCCTTGGACCTCTAGGAAGCTAATGCAATGGCTGGCTCGAGCTGAGGGTGGCTGAAATAGTCTGGAGAAGTCCAACTGCAATACTCTATTTTTGGATATGGAAGTTGATGAAGATGAAGTTACAGTTTGCAAACAGGGACAGGGATGGTTTGTATTCGGTGTGAGGAAGCTTTTGAAACAAAAAGGCCAAGAAATGCACGAGTGGTTTTGAAGATTGAAGTTCAAAATCAGAAATGACACAAAGATGGAGGTTTTGTGCAATCTCAGTTTTCAGGGAGTTTTGGAGCTTGTCAATTCGTGTTCTTCTTGCAAATAACTTGTGTGGTTATATGAAAAATATTAGAGGACTTGAGGAGGTCAGAAAAGCAAGATATAAACTTATGGCTATGTTACTTGATTTTGAAGAAAAGTGACAATATGGTTCCAAGATGAAGTACAAGAATGGCCTGAGTTTATGGGAGGCTATAGACATGTTACTTTTGCCTTTGAAATTACTTGTGATCATAAGGAACAAGTTAGTAGCTCTTTGCATTTACTTTGTGATTAAAGCCTCTTTACAAGAATGGAATGGTTACATTGTTCCATAAATGGAAAATTTTCTTGGATAAAGATTGAATCAAGTGGATAATAGCTCAAAAGCAAGTGTAATCTTCTGATTATGGAGAGATCTTGAGGTTTAGAGTCCTGCAAAACAATATTGTGCAACATAGGTTTGAAATTGAATTCTTGTTCATCACAAAATGACTTGTAATTCAAGTGTGAAAACCCTAATTCATCTCTTCGATTCTCCCTACTCAAGAATGATCTCAAGGAGTTCTTGGACATTTTGGAAAGCATGCAATATGATCTACAACCCATATTTGAATTGCTTTTGAATATTTCCCTTGGAACTATATGAAAAAGTGCCATGAAGTTGGGTCAAAATCCTGACCAAATTAGGGCAAAATTTCACTAAGTGTTTTGTTTCATGACCACGTGTTCTTAAAATTATAACTTGATATCCAAGCACTTTTGGAAGAAGTTGTGTGAAGAAAAGTTGTATATTTCAGGAAGATCTACAACTTTCATGTTGGAAGTTTCTCTTGAGTCACTTTGCATCATGGTGAAATTTTTTCTCAAAGTTATGAAAAAATAAGAAATTTCCAACACTTAGAAAAATTTCTATGTTTAGAAATTTTAACTTTTCAAAATGAAATCTTGAATTTTTGATTTCTTGATGAATAAGTTTCATATTTTGATATGCTTTGATGAATTGTGATCTTTGGCATTTGAATTTGACCAAAAAGTCAAAGTTTGACTTTTCAGTATACAGTTGACTTTTGATCAGTTGACTGAAAAAATTCATCTGTCAATCTATTGGACTTGCAATGTTTTGAGCCATGTCATTAGGTCAAAATGATGAAATTGGACTCTTGAGGTCATTCCTTAAACCAATTGATCATTTTCTATGTCAAAAATCAGAAATTGCCCTTTCCCAGTCAAAACCCTAATTATGACCATTTTGCCCTTTTGAAGATTTGATCAAATTTCTTGAGGAATTATGGTCCAAACTTGATCAAATGATACATATGAGTTTAAAATGTTGATGTGGATCAAAATTTATGAAGTTTGACTGTAAATTGGCCATAGTTGCCTTTTTCCCCAATACAATTGATTTTTAGGTCAACTGCTCAATTGACTGAGCAAAAGTGTGACCCAAGGCTTGAAACTTGACATGAGTAATTTTGAGGGTCCATAATGATCCATGAAATTCATATGGGGCATTGGAAGTTCAAAAATCCTTGTGCAATATCAAACCCTAATTTTGGTCATCAGTGCTTAAGGAGGTGTCTTGAGTTGATACACCCTAGTGTAGTCTTGAGCCCAAGGAGATCTTGTGAGAAAATTCTTGATGAGTGAGAGGGAAAATTTTGGTGTACAACAACAGGGATTCGGGAGCGATATTGGTACCACCTGTATTTAGTTGAGGTTGATGAGTCTCATTGCATTGCATATTGGTTGTGTATGTTATGTGTGTTAGTATAGTATCTGTGTATGCTATTGATGTAGAGTCGTTGCATGGTATGGGTATGATATATTGTTGGGATGTATGTTGTGCTTGTAATAATCTGTTATTCACTTATTATTATACATTCCATTATATAATTATGATATCTCACCCTTACTGTTTGAATGTTTCCTTTACGTGGGTAACGCGCAGGTGATCCGCAAGTAAGGTGTGGGTAAGTTAAAGAAGATGTCCTTCTTTATTTGCTTTCGTTGGTGTTGGTGTCTACTCGGATATGTAACATTAGGGGGCTGAACACTTAATTGTTATCCTTTTTTATTAGAAATTTTTATGATGTCTCTTTATTGCTATTTACTTTATAAATTCGTTATAACTTGAGTTGTATTGGACAACATGTTCTATATTGAGTAAATATTTTGTTTATGATTTTTCCACTACAATAAAAGTTAAATTTTCAAGCGTGTTTTGTTATTATAATTATTTTCAATAATTTCTGAAGTAGTAATTATTACATATCACGAAGTATGAGCATGTTTGTTGAAAGGTAGCATCCTAAATGGAATTGTTTCGATTTTTACTCTGATAAATATTTTTAAAATACGTGGGGATTATTTAGGATGCTAAAATTTACCTCCTAGTTACAAATAAATCGGTTGTAAATGGATTTTGAAATAGAAATTAAAACCTGGCGGAGCATTTGATAAGTACAAGGATCGCCTTATAGCCAAAAGTTTTAGGCAAAGAGAAAATACATATTTCTTCGATACTTTTTCTTCGGTCACTAGAATTACATCCATTAGTGTATTTATTTCAATTGCTACTATTTATAACTTAATAGTACATCAAATAGATGTTAAACTAACTTTTTTAAATAGTTACTTAGAAAAAGAAATCTATATGGACCAGCGGAAGGGTTTTTGATTCATGGACAACAAAACAAGGTCTATAAGTTAAATAAGTCTATGAATGGTCTAAAACAAGCTCCAAAGCAATGGCTTGAGAAGTTTGATAATTTAATGATATTGAATGGGTACAAAGTGAATGAAAGTGACAAATGTGTTTATTACAAATCTTAGAATTGCATTTGCAATATCATATGTCTCTATATAGACGATCTACTCATATTTGAATCAAACGTTCAGGATGTTAATAATGTAAAATCATTGTTGAGCAACAACTTTGATATAAAAGACCTCAGAGATGATCTTGAAAGTGAGATTTATGTTGGAATGTGTCAATATTTCAATAGATAGATGAATTTAAAAAAGTTTCTTAAGTCCCACATTTTTAGAAAAAATAAGTGTGTTTGTTTGTTAGTTAAAAAAATATTCTTTAGTTTCACATTTCTTAGATTAGATATCTTGGCAAGCTTCCTTCATTGTATAAGGAATTCACTTGTTTCATTTTAAAATACACCAAAAACTTCTATTTAGTTTTTCTTCCTCACTCTCATAATTATTTTGTGTCTTTTGAATTGTCGAAGCGCAAACTTCTCTCATTTCTTTCTACTCGTTGAATTTTTCGAGTATTTTCTTGAATTATCTTTAGATAATCATGTTAATTTCTTCTCATTTGAGTTGAGAAATTATCAAGTATTAATTTTTGGATTCTCTTTGGAGAATCATTTGAATTTTTCTTATTTGATAAATTATTTTGAGTCGTCAAGTGACAATTGTTGAATTCTCTTTGGAAAATTAGTTGAATTTATCCTCATTTCAGAAATTATTACAATTGGTCTTTATACTATATACTACGAGTGATATTTATACCATATTTGAATGGTCTTTTTCCATTAGAGATGTATTTTTAGACCGTTTATCTACCGTGTAAGTAGTAATCATACATTATAGAAGTGGGCTATTTTATTCTAAAAGCGTTGTGGTTAAGTGACTACTTTACATAATTTTAGACAATATCGCGTAACATCTTAAAGAGAGCGGCTAGTCTATGACTCGTCCTATTTATTTTTTCAGGGACAATTTTCAAAAATCGTGAAACAACCATATATGTATGAACTTGCTATACTAATTGTGTATGTTAAACCTAACATAATATATATGATGTATGAATATTGCATGAATGAAAGCTTTGTGTGAAAATTCAAAGGGATCCTAACAGTTTGAGCATCACTCATCATAAACCACTCTAGCACTCTCTTCAAGTGTACATCTAGGATAAGAACAATTCACTTTTTTTTCTTCTAGTTTCTCGCGTTATTTATTCCAAATATCCTCTTAGAAACACTGAGATCATGTACATCAAATTAACTATTTACCTACTTTTTAAGCATGTCTAGCTCATCCTAATCCTTTATATCAAATTAATATTTACCTACTTCTTAAGTACTTGTACCTCATCCTTTCTAGAACTTTCCATCAAATTATGGCCATGGGCTTGCATCTTGCCAAGTATGTACTTTTCACAAAATTATAGGTTATCCATTTCATCACCTTCTAGTCAACCTTGTTTAGGTAACTTAACTAATCCTATATCACTATATCATTAATATGCCATAAACTTAAATGTTCTAGTTCAGTTTTATCATGAAAGTCTTGACTATCTAATTATGCATTGAATGGAAATTGCAAATATTCAATGTAGGCACTACATATAAAATTTCAAAAAAATTCTTGTGATGGATCCATACATGGTCACGAGTTAAGGATCGATTGACTAATTCTTATAGTGAAAAACTTGGATCTTCAAAATATATTGATCACCAGCTCCACATAAATGGCAATGCCTCAACATAGAGCACATAGACAAAAATTGCAATAAGAGAGTCTTCTGACTACAATACTAGTTATGAATGAATGAAAACTTTAGAAAGAACACAAACTCATAATCTTAGAACAAATAAAGTTTTGAAAATATATTAATGAGTGACTACCATCTTATTATAAGAGTTCTACTTATAGAATCACTTGCACACATTATAACTTACAGTATATCATATTTCTATAATTAACGTTAGTGCATTGTAAGGCATCACTGAATCATAAATAAATCTCATTCACTTATTACTATTGCATATGTACCAGACAAAAATCTTATCTAGATCATTCATGTCACTATATGTGATTTGTTAATACCCTATTAATCGACTATATAATCGTCTCATTACAAACAACATTTGACGATACTAAAGTAGTCAACTTCTCATGTAAGGATTATAGTAGTTTGAAGTCAAAGAGTGACATTTGTCATTATCACTATGAGAATAATTTACGGACACTTGCATAACGTACTATGTCCTAGTAATTTTATTGTGAGACCAATTGTGTGTGCATGTGCGTGTGTGAATATTTGATATCTTATATTCATTATCTGTGAGATATGATCGTTAATCTAATCAGATAATAGTTTATATGCATTACTATTATCCTATTTGATAGTAATAGTAAATTTATCACAAATTAATTAATTATATTATTAAATTATTAATCCAACTTAGTTGATAGTTATGTATGATATTAAATATAATTAATAATCCAATTTAGTTGATAGTTATGCAAATTTGTAATATTCCACTTATTTATCTTTAAATGGTAAATTTATTTAGAACAAAATTTGTGATAATAAATATTATAAGAGTGTGTTTGACCAGACATATTTTAGGCTTATACTCCATCCATTCTCTTTTATAAGTAAATTTTGACTTTTGATGTTCATTGAATAAATTTTGTATTTGAATAGTATAATGACTAGATACATCATTTATTTAATGAATTTGTGAAAAGTTAAAATTTTCTTATAAATAAAAATGGAAGGAGAAGTTTATAAGTTCATACGACAATAAAAGACATGTTTGCTAACAATCTTTTCATCGCAATCTTATAACTTAGTATTTTATTTAGGCAAAATACTCATTTTGGTCCCTTAACTATATCCCTAAGTTCAGTTTGGTCCCTTATCTTTTTTTCGTTCCAAAATGATCCTTTAACTTTTTAATAGATACATATTAGTCCCTTTCGTCTACTCCGTTAGTCAATGTGTGTTAAATATCTACGTGGCAACTCTTGTGACAGATTTAGCATTGGAAAAATCAATGCTAAAAATTATTTCAGGAAATTAATTATTCTTGCTCATCTTCTTCCCCAAATTTTCTCATAAACAAAACATAAAAAAATTTGTTCATCTTTTCAAATATAACTCATCAAACAAAACCTAAAATCTATTCAAAATAAAACCCAAACTTCCTCATCTTCGGTCTAACCCACGAGCCACTCCTCAGGTCTGTACTAAACCACAATGGCCGCACTATTTTCGTCGATGAAAACAAATACATGATCTCGAAATTCGAATAGTCTAACCCTGAAATTGAAGCTTGTGATGTTCAGTTCACAACTAAAGTTAGCGACTACCCAAATCTTCTTTCTCAGGTGAGAGATGAGTCTAAACAAGAGTGTAAAACAATTCAGAATCTCTTGTTCTCTAAGTGTAAACTCGGAATCAATGACTTACCGAATCATATTTACCAAATCTCTTTGGATGTGATTCTCGTGGATGGGCCAAGAGGGTAATTTGTGGCAGCTCCGGGGAGAATATCGGTGATTTTCACAACGGGGGTGTTGGCTCGGAGTAATAAGAAAGTGTGGAAAACTCATGTTTTCCACTACAAGAAAATTGCATTTTAGCGTCGGCCAAAAACCATCACTAGCAAGCATAAAACAGACGCTAAATGCCTTTAGCATCGGCTTGGCGTCGGGGTCGGGGCGGACACACTAAAGTTTGAAGCAAACCATAACGGCCAGCCTTCGCTACAGGTAGCTTCGACTACGACAATGCTAAAGGGACGATATGTTATCAAAACCGACGCTACATTATAGAATTGTTTTCCTTTAGCGTTCGTTATTGTCGACGTTAACATTTATTTAGTGGCGGTTTAGAAGGCCACTATAATATTTTTTTCCAAATAGCATGGGTTTATAGAGTCACTTAAATATTGTCTTCAATGTATTAGCGTCGGTTTTGTGGGCCACTTTTCTATGGTCTAGCATAGGTCATAATGAACGTTACATAGCTAAAGTCGTGCAATGTAGCGTAGCTCAAAATTGATGTTAACGGTCTATTATGTTGTTCAGTAGCGTCGGTTTTAGCCGACGCTACTATTTATTTACTCTCACAATTCTGTTTTAAAATATTTATACCTGTTTAAAACCAAATTAGTTCTACTTGAAATTTAAACTTGTTTATGTAATTCAAACAATTCATTGATATATTATCACATAAAAACTTCAACACAAGATAACAAACTTCCAAAAATCTATGATATTGCTATATTAATTAACATGTCACAGTTACATCAAAATATTGTCACAATATATCAACCTTGTTCTCATCCATAATGTTTTTACATAAAGATGTCAAAGTTACATAAAATACCAACACAAAATATCAAACTAGTGAAAATCCACAAAACAAGTTCTATAACTAAGAAAAAGACAATGTCAAAATCCATTTCTCATTCCCTCTAGATCCAATGACTAACATCAGAGTCATCATCATAATGATTACTAGCACTAGGATGGACACTAGAAGGAACAGTGGAAGTACCCGTTGTTGCGACTGGTTTTAAATACAGAGTCGCCAATATTAGTTTTCATCCTAGGGAAGGGAATCTAACAGAATACCCTAATTCACAGACAGAGATTCTAGGTTTCGAACTTCTTTAGACGAAAAGAAGGTGTTAGGCACCTTTCATCTACTTGTTCACAAGGATACGAGGTTTTAGGTTTGAGTTGGGGAAACAGGATTTAAATTTTATTAGGGGAAAGGGTTTAATTTTTTTCATATGAGAACTCGCTACGATTCTTGATTGTATGCCTACGTATCCTGTTATGAGGAATCAGAGTCTCAATTCGTAGTTCGTATGGGGTTGGTGTTTTTTAGGGGTCACAAACATACTTTGAATTACCTCGCATTTTGGTCGGGAGTAGTGATTGCGGAGATTTTGACTAAATACGCGGGTAAGTCAAAATCTGTTTGAAATCCTTTTGTAAAAAACAGTTGATTAGATTAGTTGATTGCGAAAAATATTTTGTTGTTTGTTGGGTGTTTTTTAATCGTGTTAATTGCAAAAAATCTTGATTAATACATGATATAAAAAATTTAATGCAAATAATATAACAAAATAATATCATTTTTGATATAAAAATAATTTACATGTTAATATAGTAATATTTAAATAGTAAATAAAATATATTAATAATAATAATTAATAATAATTAATTATGGAAAGAAATAAGGAGTTATAATAATAATATAATAATATATACAAAAAATAAGAAATAAATAATATTTACATATAATATTAAAAAAATAATAATAATAAAATAAAATTACTAGATAATAATTATAATAAGAAAAAAATTAAAATATAATAAAAATATAGAAAGAATTAATTATCCGGGGGTATATTTTTCTAGTTATGCAGTAAGATAAAGGGGTGCTAAAATTAGATTGAATTAGGCCCATTACGCAGGCCGACAGGGGGTGTGAATTGTTTTGGATTTTAGTAATTCAGGAATGGGGAGGTGTAGAAACTATTGGGCTTAGGCCCAAACGCGTTTGGAGAGGTTCAGGGAGATTGTATGAGGCGAGGTGTATGCTAACTAACATGCAGATTTGGCCTAATGGCCGTCTATTGATGATCAAAGGGAGGGAAGCGAAGGTGTACGTTTATTACCATGGGTGCGCACATACAGAATTCTAACGGAATATACAAGTTATTTCTTCATTTTCATTTTGTTTTTGTTTCACAATAATCTCTACTCTCTCTCTCTCTCTCTCTCTCTCTCTCTCTCTCTCTCTCTCTCTCTCTCTCTCTCTCTCTCTCTCTCTCTCTCTCTCTCTCTCTCTCTCTCTCTCTCTCTCTCTCTCTCTCTCACTCTATCTCTCTCTCTCTCTCTCTCTCTCTCTCTCTCTCTCTCTCTCTCTCTCTCTCTCTTAACAACTCAAACCCTTCGCCCTTTTCTTTTTGTTGTATCCCATTTCCTCTAACCATCACAAACCCTAGAACCTTTCCCCCACAACAGCGCTTACCCTTTACCCAAACCCCTTCATAAATCGCCCCAACCAACAAATCTCCTAATCAACAATCAAGAGAAAGAAAGTTAAGTTACCCTTTTCGCGCGATTATGTTCTTTAAGAGTTTGTAATTTTACGCTAATCTCTTCTCTCTTCTTTGTTCTTTTTACAGGTTACGATGGGAGTGATGGTGATGTCCGGGCGGCGGAGATGGCTAGAAAGGCCGATTAGGTTTCGGAGATCGAAACCCCAATCGGTGCCTTATCTTCTTCTGTATCTTCGTCTTTTTTAATTCTTTTTAGAATCTCCCCAGCTTAACGGTTTTCCTCTATTCTTCAAGTTTTCTATATTCCTTTATTTTCTTCTGTAATCTCTAATTTTTCCTTCCCTGTAATCGACCCCCCCCTGTAAGTCTCAGAGTGCCTAAGAGGGGGGGGGGGGTGAATTAGGTCTTATAAAAATTTATTCGATTTTATGAGAATGCTTGGTAGTAATTTTGGTTAAGTGTTTGAAGGTTTTATTTATATCTTTATCTTTTCTTGATTATGGTGATGAAAGCGATAAATGCGGAAAAGTAAAGAACACGGTGATATATCCTGGTTCCCCTCACAATCCGAGAGTACTCCAGTCCCCTTTCCAACACGAAAGAGATTTCACTATAGTTAGAATGATTGTACAGCCTATGCTTACTATCTAACCTATAGGGTGATCAAAGGTTCTTAACACCTTTAAGACCAAACAAACACTAATGTGAATGAAGAACAATCCTCTTCAAATCACAACACTTACTTCCAACAATCCTAGATAGTAAGGGAAAAACCTTTAAGTAATACAATGATTAATTTTGAAGTATATGGAGAGCTTTATCAATCTTCAATTGATCTTCTTCTTCAAGATAAAAACAATTCTCAACAATGTATATAAATGTTCACAATGTATGAATGAAACTTGTAATGATAATGAAAGTGTATATGGCAAGTTTCACAAAATTATGAACACATGAAAGTTTATGTTCAAATGTGAATGAATGAGAAAATTGTTTATTGAAGAAGTTTTTGTTAATTTGAAAATTGAAGCATTCTTGTATATTTTTGAAAATTGAAGCATTGTTTGAAATAAGAAAATCTGCATTTTATAAAGTTGTAAGAACCTCTTCATTCATGCCAATTCATATGAAAAGTTGCAATGCATTCATGAAAAGATACCACTTGAAAAATGTTCAAAAAACAAAGTAAAAGCTGCACTGGTTCACTAGGAACCGGTTCCGACACTGACAGAACCCGGTTCTTAGTGAACGTTATAAGTTGGAATTCAAAAATATCACGCAGGAACCGGTTCCCCAATTCGTACAACCCGGTTCCTGGTACAAAATCCAGGGACAAGTTTTTTGAGAAATTCTGGAACCCCGGTTCCCTGTTAGGGAGGAACCGGTTCCTAAAGCTTTATTTTCAAACATACTTTTTGAAAGATATTTCAAACAAAGTTTTTCTTGATGTTAAAATTATGGAATATGTATATGTTGATGAATGCATATTGTGAACATCTATATTCAAGATTTTAAGAATTATTTATACCATTTGACATTTGATGATTCTTCAATAATTCTTCAATAATCTTCAAGACTTTTATTTGATGTTGATAAGCTTTTTGCACATCCTTTGAAATGTTGATGTCCATGTTGTCTTCATCAAAACACATGATTTAAATATGACTTGAGAAGCTTGCAATTACACCCCCCCCCCCCATGTACTGTTGTTGTTCTTCTTCTATTTATATGTTCTTCTAGTTCTAGGGTTTAGCTTAATTATTGTTTAGGATTATAATAGATTTAGGGATTTAGCACAGAATTAGGGATTATATGATTTGATTTGTAAAATTGATTATCGATTTGTACTGTAATGTTTGTGGTATCGTAACTGATTTCGGATTTGCTGTAACTGATTGAATTTGATTTATTTGATTTAGTTTATAAAAAGATTTGATTGTTCGCATATGTAATTTCTACAGTAGCTGTTTGTTATCAAAACAATAGGTTGATTTTGGTTTTAATTGGAACAGTAAATGTTATAACTTCAATTGGGCCTTGTGCTGATTTTACTTCACTTAGCCCAACAATATTATTTCTCTTTTTTTTACAGCAAAAACAATTTTCTGATTCAATTGGGCCTTGCGCAAAAACTGTTAATCCATCCCAGCACGTCCTTTTTTATTCAGCAAACACTTTTCTTTAACCAGGCCCAATATTGTTTTACTTAACTAAAAAACTTTTAATAAATAAACAAGCTTTAATTAAGGATTAATGAAAACAGTACTGTAAAAAGTTTATTTTTCTTTTATACAATCGGGCCCAATTTTGATTATTTTAAACAAACCCTCTTTCTTATAAGTATCAAAATAAAATCTAACATACTGTTATTTAATAATAATAAAACTTAGCAGTAACAATAATGCTATCCAATTTTTCTAATAAAAATAAAAGTTTGTATTAATAATTTATTAAAACAACATAACAACAAATGAGTTATTTAATGTGATTCAGAAATTACACCCCCTTTTTCTACTAAAAATAAATAACACTTAAATATCTTTAATAAATTTAATTATTAATAAATAGCAACTTAAACTTAAGTCACCTTAATAATTTAATAACTTAGTAATTATTAGTTCTGAAGCAATTTTCCATTTTCGAATCTCATGGGCCATAGGCCAACATGCCTCATGACTGGGTTCACTGATACGTGGGTCTTTCTGATTTAGAAAGCCCCATTTTCCTGAATTAAAATGCACCCCCTGATTGTCTCGGATTTAAGAATGGGCCATCAGATATTGCTGAAACATTCCTAATTAAAATGTCTTCTATTTTTAATCTTGAAAATAAAGGTAGGGCAAATTTGGGGTACGAAAGCTTCCCCTTTTCAATTATCTTTCAATCGAATAGCGTGAGAATACACGAGTCCTGCGCATTTTTATTGGGAATTTATTGAATACTTGGAATACCCCAAAATTTGTCCGACAAACATAAGGTTACGCTAATATAGCATACCCTTACGAGTCTCTAAGGACGTAGGCAAAGCTGACGATATATCACTTACTAGAGTTTGATGGCGAGGCAGATGATCTTGATCTTAAGAGCGCAATCTTGTATGTCTTGGTTTTGCTTTAGCTTGTTCATCCATTTCGGGGATCATTTCGGGGATGAACAACACTTAATGGTGCAAGGCTGCTTGAAGACTGAGGCCATGGGTCATGCTCATAGATCTCTGCGTGAAGTCTAAGGCGATAGGCTGGATTTTGGTTTTCGAGCATTGTTGCATGAAGTCTGGGGCGATGGTCTATGTTGCAGAATAAAGAAACACATATCTACATGAAGTCTTTGCCAATAGGTTAGGTTTGCAAATCGATGTGTGAAGTCTAAAGCGATAGGCTAGATTTTGTTTTTTAGCATCGCTGCATGAAGTCTGAGGCGATGGTCTGTGTTGCAGAATAAAGAAACACATTGTTGCATGAAGTCTTAGACAATGGGTTAGGTTCGTAAATCATTGCGTGAATTCTGAGGCGATAAGCTAAATTTGGTTTTCGAACATCGCTGCATAAAGTCTTAGGCGATGATCTATGTCGCGGAATAAGTAAACACATTGCTGCATGAAGTCTTAGGCAATGGGTTAGGTTCGCAAATTTTTGCGTGAAGTCTGAGGCGATAGGCTAGATTTTGGTTTTCGAGCTTCGCAACATGAAGTATGAGGCGATGATCTGTGTCGCGGAATAAGGAAACACATTGTTTCATGAAGTCTTAGGCAATGGGTTAGGTTCGCAAATAGTTGCGTGAAGTCTGAGGCGATAGGCTAGATTTTGGTTTCCGAACATCACTGCATGTAGTCTTAGGCAATGCACGGTGTTACAGAATAAAAGAAGCACATTGATGCACAACATCTTAGGCAATGGTCTTTATTATGGAATAAGGAACCGCATTGTTGCACGATGTCTTAGACAGTGGGTTGAATGAGAAGAGTACATTGAGGCTTAAACGCAATGTACCGAGTCTGGAGAATACATTGCGGCTTAGAGGCAATGTACTGAGTTTTGCAAATACATTGAGGCTTAGAGGCAATGTACCAAGCTAGGAGATTACATTGAGGCTTAGAGGAAATATACTGAGTTTTGAGAACACATTGCGGCTTAGAGGCAATGCACCGAGTTTTAAGAATACATTGCGGCTTAGAGGCAATTTACAGAGTTTTAGGAATACATTGCATCTTAGAGGCAGTGTACTAAGTTTTGAGAATACATGGCGGCTTAGAGGCAATGTACTGAGTTTTGCGAATACATTGCGGCTTAGAGGCAATGTACTTAGTTTTGAGAATACATTGCGGCTTAGAGGTAATGTACTGAGTTTTGAGAATACATTGCGGCTTAGAGGCAATGTACTAAGTTTTGAGAATACATTGCAGCTTAGAGGCAATGTACTGAGTTTTGCGAATACATTGCGGCTTAGAGGCAATGTACTGAGTTTTGAGAATACATTGCGACTTAGAGGCAATGTACTGATTTTTGAGAATACATTGTGGCTTAGACGCAATGTACTAAGTTTTGAGAATACATTTCGGCTTAGAGGCAATGTACTAAGTTTTGTGAATACATTGCAGCTTAGAGGCAATGTACTGAGTTTTGTGAATACATTGCGGGTAATAGGCAATGTAGTAATTTTTGAGAATACATTGCGACTTAGAGGCAATGTACTAAGTTTTGAGAATACATTGCGGCTTAGAGGCAATGTACTGAGTTTTGCGAATACATTGCGGCTTAGAGGAAATGTACTGAGTTTTGAGAATACATTGTGGCTTAGAGGCAATGTACTAAGTTTTGAGAATACATTGCGGCTTAGAGGCAATGTACCGAGTTTCATTCATTACTGCATAGAGACTTAGGTGTATGGTTGACCGCGTCACGGCATGGAGACTTAGATGACGGGTTGGATTGCAGGAAAAGTGTTTGGTTGATGGACCCTTAGATGATTGAATCGAGGGCTAGGTTGTTAGTTTTCTACGTGATACAGGCGTATGCATGCGTATTGAATGTTTGTATGTATGCAAAATGTATAGGGTATGCATGCTTTGGATATGCCAGATGTATGTATGAGATGTGTGTAAAATACGCGTATGCCTTGAAATGTTATGAAGATTATTTTTGGCATTATCTCCTTTAAACAATTGGCTTAGAGTTTCCAATTACGTGTTGTATCGTTGTAGCTTTGTTGAATTTGAACACAGTGAACAATGTTAGTAATATTTTGAACATTGATTTTCTGTATTGTAAGTGCAGGTGTAGACGTAGACGTAGGTATTGGCATATGTGTAGACTTTTATGTTGTAAGCACAGGCGTAGACGTGGACATGTGTATAGAATTTGTATTGTAGACACAGGAGTAGACATGTGTGTGGACGTAGACGTGGATTTTCTTTTGATATTTTTCTAACCAAAATGTTTTTTCGATCAAAACCTTTTATTTGTTAATTTCCCCGAAATGATTTTAAGACAATATTCACAAGTAATAATTGTAGTATTTTGTAAAAAATTCAGAGAAAAGAAAAAGACAATTTGAAAGGTTAAAAGAAAAGTGAATGTTTTATTGATTATGTTTCTGAGTAGGCGAAAGTACAAGATGCAATTCCTAGAAAGTGGTAATTACAGAAATTTTTAAAACTGTAAATGGCAATGAAAAACGATAATTGTTGCTGTTGTTCCCCAATATCCTTTTAATAACCCTTATCTCTTTTGCTTCTGAGTTGCATGATTCTGATCCATCTCTCCCTTCGTGGTTCATAGTTGCAGTTCTTAGATCGCAGTATTTTTGTTCTTTATTTCTTTGTATGAAATCCCTAATTTTTTCCTGGATTGCCCTTTCGGGTTTTGAATCCACCGGGATAAATTTTTTGTTTTTATGCCCCTAATTTTTGCCTGGATTGCCCTTTAGGGTTTTCGATCCACCAGGATGCTCCTTTTTGCCTAAGTCGCCCATTTAGGGTTCAAGCTTAGCGAGCTTCTTATACATAGTGTTTTTTGACTGCGTTTGAGTTTTTCGGATGCGATAGTTCTTCCCCATCCATTATTGTGAGGATGATACTACCACCGGAGAATGTTGTTTTCACTAGGTATAGACCTTCGTAGTTGGGTGTCCATTTACCACGTGAGTCGAGGCAGGGTAGCAGAATCTTATTGAGTACTAGACCATGATGTGGTTCATCTTGTGCAGTACATCGTTACTCTGAAATAATTCTAACGCTAATTTTCGTAGAGTTCATTTTTCAATGATATGGCCATTTTTTGGGTGTTCTTGCTTTTTGAGGTATTTCTTGATGTCGTAAAACCAAGGCTTATCATCCGGTCTTTTTTTTATAGCAAGATAGTATGCAGGCTATTGATTATGATGCGTGGTTCATGGTTTGACCAAGTTACTTTAAACATAGCGGATATAGTTTCCATAGCGTCTTCCATTTGATTTTCTTCTCGTGGGATATGGCTGAAAGTTATCTTTGTGAATTCTGCAGTAAGTTTTAAAACATGATCCCGATATGGAATCATTTTTGGATGTTTAGTATCCCATTCGCCATTGACTTGGCATATGGCTTGTGAGAATCCTTTGGAGAAGTAAAAAATTCCCCTATATCGTTCCCTAGTGTATTTAAAGCCCCGTCGAACATGAGTGTCCAACGTGCCCCAGGATCGGGTCCTTCGTCAGGTCCTGGTATTTCGTAGTCGCTTATTTTTGCCTAACTGGCGAACAACCTTCTTTGAAGAGGTGATGTGTCCACCACCATGTTTGTATCTAACCTTGGCCTGTTTCTGTAGGACCAAGCAGCTATGTGTAATAATTTGATCAAGTTTTCTTTGACGCTTTGTTCTAATATTACCCTTAGCTTGATTTCTTCCTTTGTACCTAAATTAATGGTCTTAATAGCCTCTTGATACAGTTGTATATTGTCAGCCTTTCATTTTATTTCCCTCGCCATTTCCTCAGAGAGTTCAAGATCTTCATCATTTTCCTCTTTAGCTTGGTTGATAGGAGTATCAAAATTATATTGGGTCGCAGCAGTAGCATTATCGATGGTTTTGGGCATGGATTTTCACATTTATCATGTCTTTGTGCAGATTTTAGTATATGAATTTGGAAATGCATATTCAGAGAAAATATTTCCATTTTTAATTTTAAGAGATAAATGCAAGAGAAGGACATGGATCTTAATTGAAAATAAAATATCACTTTTATTAATTATAAATATTGTCTGAAACAAAACGGGGAACCCTTACAAGAAACCCCTATGCCTCGGGCTTGACATAGGTTCTTTCAAAAACAAGAAACATTACGTAGGAAAGAAAAATATCTCGGGAATCTCCACGGCAGTCCATCCTCTGAGTTATTCTCCTAGGGCGCATTCTCGGATGAAGTCAGTTGCCTTTTTGGTGTTGACTTTGTAGGATATCTTCACCACATGTCTGTCATGCTCTATAAAGGTCTCTTGGATCGGAAGAACACATGCTTCACCCTTTACAGTAGCTTTATATTTATCTTTAGGGTATGGTCCGAATTGGACTATCCCCTGGTCCACTAGCTTTTGTAGCGTTTTCTCGAAGGCTTTATTATATTCCAACAGGAATCCACATTCGAACAGATACTCCTTCAATAAGTTAATTGGGGTTTTGGCTTGTCTGGTTTCCCCAAAGCTAATGACTACTTCAATTGCATTTATTGTCAGCCCATCGTGCAGAGGCATAAGGTTTGATTTGATGTTAGGTTTCTCAAAAGTGATGTCTTGATATTCTAACAAATCCTGAACCTTGTGCTTGAATGCCAAACATTGTTCTACGGTGTGCCCTGGAGAGTTAGCATGGTATTCGCACCTGGCGTCAACATTGTACCTTTGCGGGAGTGGTCCGACTGGAGTAGCTAGAGGCTTGATTTCCACCAAGGGTGCCTTCACCAAGTGTTGTAATAACTGGCTAGGTGGCATGGGGAGTGGATCAAAATTTCTTGGTGGCCTTTTAAATCTATCATGCTGCTGTCCTTGTGGGATCGCTAATGGTTATGGTACCCTTGCTTGTGAGGCTACAACATTGATTTATCCCTCCTTTCCTTTCGGGAAGTTTGAAACAGTCCTTCTTTAATTGTGGGGTCCTGCTTTTGGATCTTTTCTTAGTTGATGACCGCTTGATGCGCCAATCGTTTGAGCTACTTCTTTGAAAGCTACTCTGGGAATCTGGACTTGTTTGTTAATGAAATTCTTTAAGGCTGGGAGAACTTGACTCAGATCTCCTTTAATCGAACTCACATCGCCTTTGACTTGGTCTAGATCTTCCTTGAATGCAGCCTGGTTTTCCTTGATTTGTTCCAGGGTTCTTTGTTGATAGGCCCTTGTTTGATATGGAGGCCAAGGAGGTGGTGATCTTCTTCTACCCATGGCTTAACTGGAGAGATTTTTTTTGAAAAATCGAGATGAGTTTTGATATGATATGTAGGTGTTTTATGGATGCATGCATGCGATGAATATGTATGAATATGAAATGGTTACTTGTTTTTAATGCCTTATTCACTTGGGTATGTATTTGTCTTTTGCTTATTATTGTTATTTGGTGATCAGCTTGAAAATAGATACGCAAACAAGAAGTGGAAACAAAATGCCTTTATTGAAGGTAACATAATTCAGATATTGAAAATTATTACAATCTTAAACCAAAACTTGTTTTCATAAACATAAATAAAGGGAAATAAATCTTCTAGGCGCGCTTGCGGATGTGTGCTCTGAAACCATCAACCATTGCTCGGCAAAGCTGGAGAAAGTCTTCAACGTCCTTTGGAAGAGGGACCATTACACTTTTTGTGTCTCTCAAACTTCGAGGGATATCCTCAATGAGATTGTTGGCTAAGAAGGCAATCTTTTCAAGTTTGTCTTTATAATACCGGTACTCTTGATAAAGATGTAGGATTATCTTATGGTTATCTCTCCCTGCTTGGGCGATCTTGATATAATGCTCTTCCCAATACATCTTTTCACTCCTCATTTTCGTATAAAGTCTTCGTTGAATAAGGAAAAAATTTTGAAGACCCTGTAGCTCTAGTCATACATGCTCATATTCTTGAGTTCTCTGAGTCAAGAGTCTTTCTGCCTCTACCCTTTCAAGGCGTGCTTTGACCTTGGATTCTTGGCTGTCTTGAAGTTCAGTGGTGAGGTATTTTACTTGCTCTTCTTGATCTAAGGAAGTTTGCGTCAAACTTTGGATATGGGCTCTTATATTTTCCTCTAGCACCTTTTTGTCATGTGTTGCCTTTTCATACCATCTGGTTAACCTTCCAATTTCAGTAGTAGCCTCCTCTAACTTTTGGTTGTGGGAATCTAGGTTGAATGTCAGACTCAACAGACCTTCAATTGTACGCTTCCATTTGAGACTCTCTTTCTACAATGCCTTTTGATCTCTCTCAATTTGTTGGTCCTTTGACTCAAGTATGAGCTGCATCTGCTTCTTCTCTTTGGTCATATTGAGGAGGTTGAGTTCTAGTGCTTCTTTTTCCCTTTGAGCTTGCTTTAAGGCGCTTTTCATATTATCAACTTCTTCCAAGGATATAGGCGTAATCTTTGGGACCTCTGACTTATACTCTGGATCTATATCGAATGGCAGCTTGATAATTTGTACCCTATATCGGACCCATCTGGTGTAGGGTTCTCTCACGAAGGCATTCTTTCTTTCGGCTTTCCTTGATAATTTGTACCCTATCTCGGACCCATCTGGTGCAGCTTGATAATTTGTAGCCTATCTTGCACCCTTCCGGCTAAATCCCTCCACTTTTGGGCGTAGTCTTTGAAGCCCTCATTGGTAGCCATGGCCATACTCTGTAGCTGAGTACGGGTTGGCGCCAAGTCGGCGTTGTATTGATATTGTTTATAGAAGGCGGCTGCCAAGTCTTCCCAATTATGGACATCTGCTCTCTCCAACTGGTAGAACCAATCAAGCTGCGTTCTTGATAGATTGTCCTGGAAAAAGTGGACCCACAGGTCCTTGTCAGAAGAATGTGGTTGAATTTTCCTGACATAGGATCTGAGGTGCATTTTTGGGCAAGACACCCCATCATACTTAGCAAACAGTGGCACTTTAAATTTAGGAGGGATTACTATTCCAGACACGAGCCCTAACTCCTCAAAATCCAGCCCCGAGATTCTCTGTATCTCCATGGCAGCTAGACATTCTTCCAAGTTCTTATATTTGTCATCGGCCGGAGGGTACTGCTGTTCAGAGTAGTCTTCATCCTCTTCTTCTTCAAGTTGGTAAGGTTTAACTTTAACAGATGAGGGAGAACCTGAGCCGGTGTCATATTGATCCGGGTGAATTGTCGTTGTGTCCTTTCTACCCTTTGCTGATTAGCTCTAGGTTGATTGCTTCGAGGTTGATCGGTTGAGGAGTTCTGGATCATCACAGCCCCCACCGCTGGTCGGCGCTACATTCTTCCTTGATTTCTCTGGGTATGAATAGTAAAAACTTCCTTCTTGGCTGGGAAGGTCTTCTTGATAGTAGTGGAAGTGGGGGCATCCTTCTGAATTTTACCACTCTTAATGCCAGCTTCGACCCTTTCACCGGTCAGAATTAATTCGGTGAACCCTGCATATGAGCTCCCGATCAAGTGATTTAAGAATGGACCTGACAGGGTACCTAAAAACATGTCAACCAGCTCTTTGTCCGACAATGGTGGCTGCACCCTTCCAGCCAGATCCCACCACTTCTGGGCATACTCCTTAAATCCCTCATTAGAGGCCATACCCATACTCTGTAGCTGAGCTTGAGTAGGCGCTAAATCTGCATTGTATTGGTATTGTCGGTAGGAAGCAGCAGCCAAATCTTCCTAGTTATGAACATCGGATCTCTCAAGTTGATAGAACCAGTCCAATTGCGTACCCGACAAACTATCTTGAAAAAAGTGGACCCAAAGATCCTTATCAGAAGAGTGAGGTTGGATCTTTCTGACGTAAGACCTCAGATGCATCTTTGGACAGGACAAACCGTCGTATTTAGCAAATGTAGGTACTTTGAACTTGGGAGGAATGACGATCCTAGCAACCAACCCTAGTTCTTCGAAATCTAGGCCAGGTACCCTTTGCAACTCCATGGCTGCTAGCCGGTCTTCAAGATTCTTATACTTATCATCCGCTGGAGGGTACTGTTGTTCGGAGTAATCTTCATCCTCTTCCTCTTCTTCTTCTTCAGCTTCATATTCGGAGGTCATGGCAACTCCCTTTCCTTTACCAACCCCTTCATCAGACGTCGAGGGGAACTCCATAACTCTCCTAGCCTGTTGCTCAAATCTTCTTCCCATAGTGGCCACACCAATTCTTTTCTTTTTCTTCTTTTCTGGTTCCTTCTCTTTCTCTAACAGTGCTTTAAGATCCTCTTGACCCTTTGCTAAGGTCATGAGGAGTTGTTGGAATTACGAATTCTGTGCTTGCAGATCTTTAACCGTCTGCTCTATATCTATCTTGCTGAAATAAACAGCAGAAAGATAAGGAAACCTGGTGTGAAGACCTGTTTATGCACATGATGAATGATATGTTATTCATGTAATGCATTCAAGGATTCATAAATTCAAAGTTGTTGCAAACAAAAAGAACACACGTCATATTAATAAGAAAAAATTTGTTAGTACATAAATGCCCCATGAGCAAAATATTACAAAATTCTTAATGTAAAAAGACATTGCGCATCCTCTTTGGTGAGATGTAAGTGTTGAGAGTCTCCTCTTCGTGAAGTCGGCGGGTAAGCTCCAAAACCTTCTTCTCACTGGCATAGAAACTGGCTTCAAAAGTATTCCGCTCTTCCTTGAGTTGTATCCAATTCTTTTGCAATTCTTCCAATGATGTTGGCATGTTTGGATGTAGGAGGGTGTATGGAACCTCTCCTTCCATAACAGGCTCTTTGATCACGGGGAGAATGTGAGGGTAAGGCATCATAAGACTCTGGGCGCGGGTTCGTACCCACTTGAGATAAGGCTCAAGGGGGATGGAATTCGTGTGTCCCAGTGTCTTACTATCCACTTTGTTGGGCATCCTCCAAGCTCAGATAAACCTTTGTCGAAGTCCTTGCGCATCGTTGTCGAAGTCAAAAACCAAGTCAAGAATCAGCATATCATGAGGGCCATCCCTCCGGGCATACCCAAATTGTCTCAGAGCTAAACAGGGGTTGTAGGTAATGCCTCCCCTAATGCCAAGTAGTGGGACATTAGGGAATTCCCCACAACGATCAATGATGATGACATTTTCTCTGGACCGAGAACACCAATGAACATCAGAGTGTGTGAGGGTCATCAACCATTGTGACCACCTTAAACTCTGCTCATTCTTCAAAACTGATTGGGGAAGGTGAGAAATAAACCACCTTGATAGAAGAGGAGTACATCACATGAGAACACCTCTTTTCCTCATTGTTCGTGTGTGAAATGAGTGTAGGATGTCCCCAAGCAATGTAGGCACAGGATTCCGAGATATGAAAATCTTGACAGCATTCACATCCATAAGCAGATCAGGGTTTGGGAACAAGACCAACCCATAGATAAGAAGTGCCACAATCTCCTCAAAGGCTTGTAGATCTAGAGAATTCCAGCAGTCTTGTGCCTTCACAAACAGAAACTTTGCCAAGAACCCTTGACACCACTTCTGGTTTCCCAATGACCTTTGATATCAGATGGTTGCAAGTGTAAGGCTTGAGCAACATCTTCAGGCTTTGGTTCTCTTTCCATATCGTTGTAGGGTAGTTGATAGAGAATAGGAATCCTCAGGAGTTGAGAAAATTCCTCCAAAGTAGGTACTAGTTGGTAATCAGTGAATGTGAAACAGTGGTGTAGGGGGTCAAAGAACTGGAAGAGGACTTTCACCATGTCTTCTTCAATGTAGGAGTTGACCAAGTTGAGAAGTCTACCATGTCTTTCACTGAAGAGAGAATTCTTTGGAATCTTGGAAGCAAGCTCCTTGAGTTGAGGAGGGATTCTCACAAGGTTGACCTGAATTGTTTTTCTGTGGAGTGATTCCATAACCTACAAAACAAGAACAAAGATGAAGATCCAAACCCTTGAAATGGTTAGTGGATGCATATGATTCTTTATGATGTTCATGATGGATTCACAAGCATATATACAAACAAATCACACAAGATCCTATTTTCAGGCTTGCATGGGGTTTCATAGGTAAGTACCCTTTTGAAGCTAGTTGGCTCAACCTGTCCTATAAATAGTAATCGGGTTCTAAGGAGCTCAATATCACTGGATTATTTTATGCATTCATTGTTTCAGTTTAGCCACTTAACTGGCGACCGAAATATTCCAAGAAAACAACCCTCAATGAGTGTAGTATCGAGTATCTACCAACTTCAGACTGCACCAAAGCCGGTCATCTCACTACCCCTAAAAAAGTCCAAGATGGTCAAGTAAGGTTCTAAGAGTTCATTAGTGCTTCATGATATCACTCAGTGGCCCCGTATTCTCTTTGATTGACTCAAAGGCTACCGGTACTCACAAATATGTCGCACTAATATAGCTATTGTTTCAACCATGTCAGTATACCCCGCATAATTTCCACAACGTATTGCTATTTACCTATGAATGTTTCCTAAAAATCCGGGTGGAGGATTCAAACCCAAACAAGAGAACCAAATGTAAAGCAATCAAAGCAAACAAGATAAGCATGCAAAGGTGTTCTAAACCCTAAGGTTACTCCACTTCTAAAATTTTCCCCAGCAGAGTCGCCAGTTCTGTGATACGGTGGGAGAACTGACTTGAGGTTTTGCGTTTGTGTTCGCAAATGTTTCAGTTTAGCAAGAGTCGCCACCAACTTTTTATTTTATCCTAAGGAAAGGTCAAAAAGCACAGGAAAGACCTTTGAGATGGTTTCTTGGGTTCGGGGAGTAGATTATGAAAAGGGAAGGTGCAACCACCCTTTTCATCCATGGTTATCCATGGGCTCTTGTTACTTGTTTAGATCACTTGCTTTTGCTTTTCAATTGTTTGAAATGGTGCTTTGTGTGTGGTTTTTAAAAGATGTTTTGAAAAGAGGCCATCGTTGTGGCAACCTTTGTAATGATTCTTGTTTGAATGTATACAAAGGTATTTTTGTCTTTTGAAAAGATTTCAATGTTTTAAAGTTTGATTTGGAAATGTTTTGAAATTGTGTTGTGAAGTGTGTTTGAAAATAGCAAGGATGTTTTTGCAAGCTTTTGATCAAGTAACTAAGAGTTATCTACCCTATTTTACTCAAAGATATTTCCTATATGTTTTTAACCCTTTTGACAGTGTTATTTAACCATTGCATTTTGTGAACAACCTTGTGTTAGGATGTTAAACGGGACAGGCGCGGGTCATCGTATAGACCATGATAGCAATTGTGTCAAGTATCTTTGGCAAATTTTTTGAGGGACTTGATCATTTTGTTTAGGCAACCAAGATAGCGTCATCGAGGGACTATGATCTTTTGTTTTGTTTTTTGTTTTGCCAAAGTACCCAACATGCATAACATGGCCAATTTTTAAGGCAACAAGTGGATTGTAATCCTAGGGGTGCAAGTGTGCATTGTGTATTGATTTTCATGCATTTTGTCTTTTGATTAGGTCAAGCTACTTGTTGGTTTTGATTTTTGCATACAAACCCTAATATCTAATCATGGCATAATTGAAAGCATAAAGTGCGAGAATTAAAAGTGTAAGCTATTACAACATGATTATGGGGATGGAGGTACAATCTTTGAATGGGGGTGTATTTGATAAGAAATATAAACCCTAGTTTACTATTACATCTAAATTGAATTCCAAGGCATAAATATTAAATGGACAATATTTAAATGAACAAAATAAATATATCAAATAAAATGAATTATGCAAAAAAGGTTTTTATTTATTTATGTATGTAAAAATATTTTATGTAAAAAAGAAATAAATAAAAGATTAATTTTTATTTGGTTAAGGGTAAAACCCTAATTTTCTTTAAGAAAGTAAATATATTAATTATTTTATTTATATACAATAGAAATAAAATAGTATGCGTAAAAATATAATATATTTAGAAAAAAGCATTTTTAAGTATATTTAATAATAAAAATAAAAGTGTAATATTTTATATATTTTTTATTCCAAAGTATTTAATAAAATAAAAGTATATATCTATATATGTATTAATTATATTAACTATGATAAAATAAAATAAAATATGTACAAAAATAAAGTATATTTAGAAAAATATTTTTAATGTGAATAAAAATAAAGAACAAAAATATAAGTATAAATTATATATGTTTTTCAAGTTTTGTATAAATAAGATAAAAGTAAATAAAATGCTTTTTTATGTTAGAAAAATAAAAATAAAATGCAAAATAAATGTGAAAAAAAAATATGAAAATATTTTTGAGCATTTTTTATATTTGGAAATAAATAAACAAAATCAAAAATGAAAATAAAAATGCAAAAATATAAAATAACAAGAAATTGGGCCAGGGGGTGCAAAAAGGAAAAAAGGGAGGTGTCAATAGTGAGCCAGGCCAAGCCCAGCCCACCACTTCATCTTCAACCTCTGTATACGAGCTCTATTGCCAAAACACATAACATCAAACTTGTACAGCATTTCAAGACGATTCCAACCATATAAACAACTTGTCTTAACTCTCAAAGACCAGAGAGAATTTCTCTGGCCCTAAAATTTGACCTAGTTTTTTCAGTATGTTCATGGATGAAATTCTCTTAGCATGCTTAATATAAATGAAAACTGAGCATATGTACAGCTTCATGGCAATGAATACTACATTTCTTATTCACAAACCTAAGGCTAAATGTTCCTAAATAGAGAGATAGGAAGTGGACAAAAACCTGTTTCAGCTGACTTCGTGTAGGGCAATGTAGAGCTTTTCAACAAGGCTTGAGATGTCTGAGAGCTTGCTTGAACTTCACTTGACCTTCTCCAATAGCCTGCTTGCCTTGAATGTCCTTGAATCAGCCTATAGAACTCAACCTGCACAAGCTCAAAATGAAAATGGCAAACTCTGTAAATGGAGTTACAGTTGGTGTTTGAGGTTTGGGATAGCTTGGATGAGTTGAATGGAAGGTGTTTGAAGCAACTTGGGTAAAAACGCACGAGCCAATTGGGCTATGGAACTCAAGTTGCAGATTATGCCCTGTTTTGCCAATGGAATGTGATTTCTGGCTATGGGGTGTTTAGCGGCTCAAGCAATCGTGTTTCTGGCTCAAAGGGGTGTGAGAAAGATGTTCAAAATGTTTGCATAAGTTTTTCTTGGCTGATGTTCAAGTTCTAAGGTTTTGGACAAGTTTCTTATTTTTGAAGCAAAATGTGGAAGTGATATGTAACAGGCCTGTACAGGCTATCCTTATGCTTGCATACATTGCCCTTGGCCCCTCTAACTTGTGGATTATATTAGCTACATAATATTTTGACCAATGCTCAAGAAATCAGTTTTGACATAAAGCATGATTTAAGCAAAAATGGAAATTTGCCTTTTTCTACTTAGGGCTTAATTTTGTGTACAATGTCCAAATGACCAAAACAATGGCTTAGACTGATGGATTTACATTTAATTATGGAGTGTGAAGTGGTTTAGAGGCCTGTAAACTAGTGTAAGTCATGCTGACTTGAAATTGCAACTTGTATGAACATGAATATGCCATGGATGAAAAATGAGTTTTTGCCAACTTCAAGCCTTCGATTCTCCCTAACCACAAATGTGTTTGAGGAGTTCTTGGATAATTTGGAAAGCTTGCAACATGCTATATAATCCATCTTTGAAATGCAACTTGAGATTCCAAGTGGAAATATGTGAAAAATGTCCAAGAAGATAGGTCAAAATCCTGCCTAAAATAGGGCAAAAATTCACAAAGTTAAAAGTTTTAGGGACCCTTATTCCAAAAATCATAACTTGAGATCCAAGCTTCTTTTGAGAAAACTCTGTGAATCAAAGTTGTAGACTTTGTGTAGGACTACAACTTTCATGTTGGAAGTTTTGTTTGAACCCAAATGCATCATGGTGAAAATGTTTGGCAAAATTAGGAAAAATTAAGAAAATTTCATAACTTAGAAAAATTCTAAGTTATGAAATTTTTCAACTTTAAACCCTAATTTGCAATTTTGGGTTTCTTGATGAACAAGTTTCATGTTTTGACACATCTTGATGAAAAATGACCCTTGGCACTTGATTTTGACCAAAAAGTCAAAGTTTGACTTTTCAGTGTATAGTCAAATTTTGATCAGTTCACTGAAAAATTCATCTGTCAATCCAATGCAATTGAGGTCTTTTAAACTTGTTGAATAGGTCAAGATGATGCCATTGAGTCCTAGAGTCCATTCCTTAGCCCAATTTGCCATTGGCTAGGTCAAAAATTTAGATATTGCCCTTGTGCAGTCAAAACCCTAAAAATGACCATTTTGCCCTTTTGGTGATCTGATCAAATTTCTTGTGGACTTGTGGTCCAAACTTGATCAAATGGTTCATATGAGTTGATAATGTTGATGTGGGTCAAAATTCATGAGGTTTGACTGTAAATTGACCACAGTTGACTTTTTCCCCAATACAGCTGATTTCTAGGTCAACTGTCCAATTGACTGGGCAAAAATTTGATTCAAGGCTTGAAACTTGGTTGTACAAACTTATGAGTCCAATATGAAGTATGAAAGTCATTTTGAGCATTGAAGGTCCAAAAATCCCTGTGCAAACTCAAACCCTAATTTAGGTCATCAGTGCAAGGAGATGTCTTGAGCAGTGCAAACCCTAGCTTGGTCTTGAGTTCAAAGAGCCTTGTGAGGGGAAATGTTGATAAAATGAGAGGGAAAATTTTGGGTACAACAATATCCATCTTGCTAAGATAAATAGCAGAGAGATGAGGAAACTTGGTGTGAAGACCTGTTTATGCATATGATGAATGATATGTATTTATGTAATTCTTTCAAGGATTCAAAAATTCAAATTTGTTTTAAAAAAAAAAGAAACACACGTCATATTAATAAGATAGAATTTTTAGTACATCAATGCCCCTTGGGCAAAATAATACAAAATTCTAAGGTAAAAATACGTTGCGCATCCTCTTTGGTGCAATGTAGGTGTTGAGAGTCTGCTCTTCGTGAAGTTGACGAGTGAGTTCCAAAACCTTCTTCTCGCTTGCGTAGAATTGGGCTTCGAAAGTATCGCGCTCTCCCTTGAGCTGTATCCAACTCCTTTGTAAGTCTTCGAGTGATGTTGGCATGTAAGGATGTAGGGGGGTGTATGGAACCTCTCCTTCCATAACATGCTCTATAATCACAGGGAGAATGGAGGGGTAAGGCATCATAAGACTTTGGGTGCGGGTTCGTACCCACTTGAGGTAAGGATCAAGAGGGATGGAATTCTTGTGTCCCAAGGTCTTACTGTCTACCTTGTTTGGCATCCTCCAAGCTCGGATGAACCATTGTCGGAGTCCTTGGTTGTCGTTGTCGAAGTCGAAAACCGAACGTTGAACTAGCATGTCATGAGGGCCATCCCTTCGGGCATAACCAAACTGTCTTAGAGCCAAGCAAGGGTTGTAGGTGATGCCGCCCCTAAAGCCAAGTAGAGGGACATTAGTGAATTCCCCACAATGGTCAATGATGATGACATTCTCTTTTGATCGAGAACACCAATGAATATCTGAATGGTTAAGTGTCATTAACCGTTGTGACCACCTCAAGCCTTGCTCATTCTTCAAAACTGATTGGGGAAGATGAGAAATAAACCATCTTGCCAGTAGAGGAGTGCAACACATGAGAACACCTTTTTTCCTCATTTTACGAGTGTGAAAAGAGTGGAGGATATCCCCAAGCAATGTAGCCACCGGGTTGCGAGTCATGAAGATTTTGACAGCACTTATGTATATGAGTTGGTCAGGGTTAGGGAACAAGACCATCCCATAGATGAGAAGTGCTACAATCTCCTCAAAAGCTTGTAAGTCCAAAGATTTCCAGCAGCTTTGGGCCTTCTCAAACAAGAACTTTGCCAAGAAGCCTTTGACACCACTTCTAGTTTCCCAATGTGTTGTGACATCAGATGAGTGCAAGTGTAAGGCTTGAGCAATCTCGTCTGGTTTTGGATCTCTTTTCATACCGATGAAGGGTAGTTGATTGAGAATAGAAATCCTCAAGAGTTGAGAAAATTCCTCCAAAGTGGGCACAAGTTGGTAGTCAGGAAATGTGAAGCAGTGATGCAAAGGGTCAAAGAACTGGAAGAGAACTTTCAGCATATCCTCCTCAATGTTGGTGGTGACCAAGTTGAGTAGACGACCATGTCTCTCGGTGAATGGAGAGTTATCAGGAATCCTTGAAGCTAGCTCCTTGAGTTGTGGAGGAATTCTTACAAGGTTGACTTGGATAGTTTTCCTGCAAAGTGAATCCATAACCTAGAAAACAGGAACAAAGATGAATCTCCAAAATCCTTGAAATGGTTAGTGGATGCAAATGATGCTCATGATGTCCATGATGTTATGCACAAGTATATATGTACAAACAAATCACACAAGTTCCTAGTTTAGGCTTGCATGGGGTTTCATAGGTAAGTACCCTCTTGAAGTTTAGTTGGCTCAACCTATCCTAGAAATAGTAACCGGGTTCTAAGGAGATCAATATCACTGGATTGTTTCCTTGTTCATTGTTTCAATTCAGCCTCTTTATAGGCGACCGAAATATTCCAAGGAACCAACCCTCAATGAGTGTAGTATCGAGTATCTACCAACTTCAAACTGCACCAAAGCTGGTCATCTCACTACATCCTAAAAGTCCAAGTTGCTCAAGTAAAGGTTTTAAAAGTCCATTAGTGCTTCATGACATCACTCAGCGGCCCGGTATTCTCTTTGATTGACTCAAAGGCTACCGTTCACCACAAATATGTCGCACTAATATAGCTATTGCTTAGACCATGTCGGTATACCCCGCACAGTTTCCACAACGTATTGCTATTTACCTATGAATGTTTCCCAAATCTGGGTAGAGGATTCAAACCCAAACAATAGAACCAAAATGTAAAGCATACAAGTCAAACAAGATAAGCATGTAAAGGTGATCTAAAACCCTAAGGTAACCCCACTTATTTAAATATCCCCAGCAGAGTCGCCAGTTCTGTGATGCGGTGGGAGAACGGACTTGAGGTTTTGCGTTTGTGTTCGTAAATGTTTCGGTTTAGCAAGAGTCACCACCGACTTTTATTTTATCCAAAAGGAAAGGTAAAAAAGCATAGGAAAGACATTTGAGATGTTTTCTTGAGTTCGGGGGGTAGATTATGAAAAGGGAAGGTACTAGCACCCTTTTCATCCATGGTTTTCCATGGGCTCTTAGTTACTTGTTTAGATCACTTGCTTTGCTTTTGAAATTGTTTGAAATGGTGCTTTGTGTGGCTTTGAAAGTATTTTGAAAAGAGGCCATCGTTTAGGCAATCTTTGTAATGATTCTCGTTCGTAAGAATGTATACAAAGATGTTTGTCTTTTGAAAAATGTTTCAACGTTTGAAAGTTGTTTGGAAATGTTTTGAAAATGTGTGTGTTTGTTTGAAAAAAGTAAGGATTGTTTGCAATTTGATCAAGTAACTAGAAGTATTCTACCTACTCAAAAGTCTTTCTTGTACATTTTTATTCCTTTGATATTGTTGATTTACCATTGCTTTGGTAAACAATCCTATCTTTGGATGTTAAACGGGACGGTTGTGGGTCATCGTATGACCATGATAGCAATGGTACCAAGTATCTTAGCTTGTTTGAGGGGCCAAGATCATTTGTTTAGGCAACCTTTTGATAGCGTCATCGAGGGACTATGATCTTTTGTTTTGTTTGATTTTGCCAAGATACTTGGCATGCATACCATGGCCATTTTGTTTAGGCAACTAAGTGGGTGAAACCCTATGGGTGCTTGTATGCAATGTGTTGTCATTTTTCATGCATTTTTGTCTTGTATTAGGTCATGTCTATTTGTTTGATTTTTGTCTTATCATACAAACCCTAGTTTACTAAACATGTATATAATACGATAAATTGCGTAAAGTAAATCTAAGCTATTACAACAATATTATGGGAGGGGGATACAAGTTTTGAATGGGGAATATTGCATAAAATAAACCCTAAAAATTATTACAACCCAATTGAATTTGGTACAATAAATAAATAAGCAATTATTTAAATATGCAATAAAATGTATGGATGCAAAATATTTTTGTATTTGTTTTAAGTATGTAAAAATAAAATTATTTAAGTCCTAAAAGTAAGAAAAAATAATGTTATTATTTTTTAAAGGGGAAACCCTAATTTTTTGGTTTAAAAGAAAATTATGTTTTCTATTATTTATTTCATTCATTTTTTTGTTTAAGAAAATAATAACAATGTTATGTACAAATATTAATAAATAAAATATGTACGAAAATAATATTTTATGTGTGATAAATAATAAAGTAAAAATGTATGGTATTTTAAAATGTATTTACTATTTATTTTAAGAAAATAGATTCTATTTTTCTAATAAATCAATATTTTATGCAAAAAATAAGATAAAAATAAAATAAAATGCAAAAAATTAAGAAAACATTTTTGTGATTTTTTAATGTTCAGAAAAATGATTAAAGTCAATAAACATAAAAGAAATGAAAAAATATGCAAAAATATAAAAAATGCAAGGGGGGTGCAAATAGGAAACAGGGGGGTGTGAAAAGCAACAGGCCCAAGGCGCCAGGCCCAGAACATCATCTTCATCCCTGTCCTTGGCTTCGCGCGCGCGTTTCTGTGTACAATCCTGTATCTTGCTCTAGCTTGCATAAAATCAAAAACTCATAACACAAAAATTGTAGCTTATGATCTCACGATTCCAGTGATATAAAAACATAATCTAACTTTCAAAGATCATGGAGAATTTTATCACCCCTAATTTCTGACCTAAATTTTTCATGAACTTCAAGCTTCAAATTCTCACTACACAGTTAATATAAATAACAATTATGCATATGTACGGTTTCAGCAAGTTAAGGACTACATTTTTGCTTCACAAATCAAAGCTTGAGGATTCATAAATAGAGAGATAGAGATTTGAAAATACCTTGTTCAGCTGAGTTTGGATATGGCAATGTGGGGACTTTGAGTGAGGCCTGAAGATCGTGTGAGCTTCCTTGAAGTTCCCTCAAGCTTTTCCAATGCTTAGCTGGCCTTGTAGATGGCTGAAACTCCTTGCAGAAGTCAACCTGCAACCTTCCAAAATGAAAATGGTGATGTTTGAAATAGGGGTTACAGTTGCAAGACAAGGGCTTGGATAGTTTGGATGTGATGTAGGGAAGATGTTGGAAGTCTTAAAGTGAGAAACGCACGAGCCAATATTGATTTGGCAAGATTTCTGCAGAAGATGCCCTGTTTGGGCAGAAACTTGAGTTTTTTGTGTTTGGGAGAGTTTCAAATGCTATGGATTCGTGTATTGGCTTGTGACAAGTTTTTTTTGAATTTGTTTAGAATAATGCCCAGGCTTCTCTTTATCAGATGGACCAGTTCTCTTGACTTTTGCCAATTTGCTTGCTTTTGAAGAAAGGTTGAAATGACAATGCCAAAGGCCTGTACAGGCTTGCTTGCTAGCTGCATAGAGTTGGTACAAGTTGCCTGATATTTGTGGATATTGCTTGCAACAAAAGATCAGGTCCATGGCTCAAGAATTGCAAAGTTGTAAAAGCTAGCTTTATGAAAAGGGCAATGTACACTTTATGCCATTTATGGATTAAACTCTTGTACAATGCTCTAAAGCTCAAAATAAAGCCATTATCCAATGAGTTTGCATTTAATTATGGAGTGTAGAAGAGATTAGGACCTGTAATGCAAGGTACAAGCATGCTAGGAACTGATTTGCAACTTGTAACATTGTAAATATGGCTTGAACAAAAGTGACAAATTTCCATTTTCTCTTCTTCGATTCTCCCTAACCACAAATGATCTTGGAGAGTTCTTGGACATTTTGGAAAGCTTGCAACATGCTCTACAATCCATCTTTAAAATGCATTTTGAGATACCTCATGGAACTAGGTAAAAAATTCCCATGAAGTTAGGTCAAAATCCTGCCTAAACTAGGGCAAAATTTCACTAAGTTAAAAAGTTTATGGACCCCTATTCACAAAATCATAACTTGATATCCAAGCATCTTTTGGGAAAAATTTGTGAATAAAAGTTGTAGATTTCATGGAGGAATACAACTTTCATGTTGGAAGTTTTCTTTGAATACAATTGCATCATGGTGAAAGAGTTGTGGAAAGTTGGAAAAAAAATAAGAAATTTTCCATACTTAGAAAAATTCTAAGTTATGAAAAATTTTAAAATTAAAACCCTAATTTGCAATTTTAGGTTTCTTGGTCAACAAGTTTCACATTTTGTCATATCTTGATGAATTTTGACTCTTTCCACTTGATTTTTACCAAAAAGTCAAAGTTTGACTTTTCAGTGCACAGTTGACTTTTGATCAATTGACTGCAAAATTCATTTTTCAATCCTATGCATTTGAGATCTTTTGAACTATGTGATTGGGTAAATATGATGTTATTGAGTCCTTGAAATCATGCTTGAACCCAATTGACCATTGGTTGGGTTAAAAATCAGAAATTGCCCTTTCTCAGTCAAAACCCTAATTTTGACCAATTTGCCCTTTTGATGATTTGATCAAATTTCTTGAGGAGTTGTGGTCCAAACTTGATCAGATGGTACATAGGAGCCTAGAATGTTGTTGTGGATCCAAAATTATGAAGTTTGACTGTAAATTGGCCATGGTTTACTTTTTCCCCAATATAGCTGATTTTTAGGTCAACTGTCCAATTGACTGGGCAAAATGTGATTCAAGGCTTGAAACTCGATATGAGGAATCTAAGGGGTCCAAGATGGTGTATGAAAGTCACATGAAGCATTGATGGTCCAAAATTCCTTGTGCAAACTCAAACCCAAATTTCAGGCTATCAGTGCAAGGTGAGGTCTTGAGCTGAGCAAACCCTAATCCTGTCTGGAGTCCAAGAAGTCTTGTGAGGAAAAATCTTGATAACTGAGAGGGAAAATTTTTGGGTACAACAGCTGCCCCTGTTCAATCTTCTTGAACCTGAAGAGTTAGATTGGCGAATTTTCCGTTCGTGACTCGAAGGTAAAAGATGATTAGACACTAGAGTGCCCGTAAATTTGCACTCATCAAAGTGTAGTTGAGGAAATGGGCTTAAAGATGCCATTTGGAGATATGATAAAATCTTGTTGGAGATGGGCTTAAAGATGTCATCCAAGAATGTTTGCTGAGTTGTAAGTTGTAAGTAAGAAGAATAAGTATCAGAATGGTGTCCGCGTCTGGAACGTATCTGTACTGTATCTGGGGACTTGTAATGAGAAACGGAATAGCCTTCGTGTCTGGAGCGTCTCTAAACTGTATCTGGTAGACTGAATCTGAATGAGCAATAGAATAGCATCCGTTTCTGGAGCGTCTCTGAGCTGGGGAAAATCAGAATAAATGACAAAATGGCAACCATGTCTGGAGCGTATCTGGACTATATCTGAAGTTTGAATCTGAATGAGTAATAGAATAGCATTCGCGTCTGGAGCGTATCTAAACTGTATCTGAGATCTAGGTCTGAATGAGCAATAAAATAGCATTCGTGTCTGGAGCGTCTCTGAGCTGGGGAAAATCAGAATAAGTGACAAAATGGCAACCATGTCTGGAGCGTATCTAGACTGTATTTGAAGTTTGAATCTGAATGAGTAATAGAATAGCATCCGTGTCTGGAGCATATCTAAACTGTATCTGAGATCTGAGTCTGAATGAGCAACAGAATGACTTTCGTGTCTGGAGTGTATCTGTATTGTATCGGAAAACTAAGTAAGGGCCAGAATGGCATCCGTTTCTGGAGCGTATCTGAACTAGAATCTGAATAGGTGACAGAATGACTTCCATGTCTGGAGTGTATCTGAACTATATCTTGACTCGAAATCTGAATAAGTATCAGAATGACTTCCGTGTCTGGAGTGTATCTGAACTGTATCTGAAATCTTTGAACATTGTTAATGATAGCTGTTAATCTTATCCTGAAAAGGGTAAAATGTTAGCTGAAACACAAAGTTATGTTGCATGAAATGTATGATGCAATATATGTACTTTATCAATGTTTATGATATATGGATATAATGTATGCGCATGTAAGCTGATTTGTTGTATTGCTAAGGAAAATAAATCCTTGACAATTGGGGATAATAAAAACCCATGACTGCTGCCGGGGAAAATAAATCCCTGACTGTTGAGGATAAGAGATCCTGGATGACTGTTGGGGATTAAAATCCTTGACAACTTCTATGGGGATGCGAGGATCCTTCATGTCTTGAAGTTGGAGTATTGACAAAATCTGTGGTGAGAGTAATGCCAAACTGCTTGAGAATTTTGCTTAGGAAATCCAGAGAACTTTGATGACTTCTACTGGGGGTTGAGCAATAATGGGAATCCTTATTCTGCTGGGGAATAGGGGAAAATCTGATGACTTTTACTGGGGGTTGAGCAATGGGAATCCTTATTCTGCTGGGGAATAGGGGAAACTCTGATGACTTCTACGGGGAATTAAGAATGAGAATCTTCATTCTGTTGAGAAGCAATGAAAACTTTGGCGACTTCACTGAGGAAATGAGAATGAGAATCTTTATTCTGTTGAGGAATAAAAAACTTTGTGGGGAAGAAGGCTTACTGCTGGAGAGTAAGTTCAGGAGTTTTCGGTCGTCTGCCACTCTACTGGGGATTTATCCTAGGTTGGGGAGAGACAAAAGTTAACTGTTATCTGATTGATTTCCAGGCTTCAAGATAACTTGCTGGGAAATTTGGATTGACTGAAAGGTTTCCGCTGGGGATTGATAGTTAGAAGTCTTGGCTCGACTGGGGAAGAAGGTTTCAGCTCCGCTGGGGATCTGTAACTCAAATTTTTTTGCTCCACTGGGGATTGGGAGTTTGAAATTTTAACTCTGATGGAGATTAAGGTTTGAAATTTTAGTTCCGCTGAGGATCTAGATGATGTATTGTAGGGATTGCTCATGGAATATCCCAAAGACGTTTTCTTATCCTTTCAGTCTGTCAGTAACTATTCTTTTCCATCCTGTTTATTTGTAAACAGTAATTATGTTCAAATGCATATGTTCATCAATGAATCATTGGACGTTTTTGCAAATAAAAACACAAGTGTAAAGAAAAAGGAAAGTAGTTTTCTGTACTTTGAAAGAGACATCTTTGTATTTACTTTGAATAAGTGTTTTGTACAAAGGAGACAGACATCCTAGTAAGAGGATGGTGTCATAAAAGTAAGAAAAATTTTATACAAAGAAAGATAGCTATGTGTAAAAAACAAAATCCCAAGGGGTTCCCATTCCGCTATAGCCTTCGTATCTCTGAATATCTTGTCCATCTGTTGCTTCGTCCGAAGGTGATTGAATTGATCAGAAGCTTAAAGTTTGTCTGTGAAGAGATTGTCCTTAAAGTGATCCGACGAGACATAGTCATACGCTTTAATTCCCTAACTTTTGCCTGGACCGCCCTTTCGGGTTTTCAGTCCACCAGGAAACCCTTTTTTGCCCAAGTCGCCCTTTCGGGTTTTTAACTTGTCGGGTGTACAGATTTTTTTTATTTATCCCTAATTTTTGCCTGAACCTCCCTTTCGGGTTTTCGATTCACCGGGATGCCCTAGTTTTTCCTAGGTGTGTCAACCTAACGGGTCTCTTATGCGTAGTATCTTTTGACTATGTCTGCGTTCGCAGGGTGTGGCAGATCGTCACCGTCCATGGTGGTTAATATCATTGCGCCACCAGAAAAGATGTTTTTGATCACAAATGGTCCTTTGTAGGTAGGAGTCCATTTGCCCCTGGGATCACTTTGTGGTAAGATGATACGCTTGATTACCATATCTCCAACTTGATACACTTGGCGTCTGACTTTCTTGTTGAAAGCCTTGATCATCCGTTTTTGATACGTCTGGCCGTGGCAAACAGCAGTAAGTCTCTTTTTGTCAATTAAGTTCAATTGACCAAGCCGAGTCTGAATCCAATCGTCTTCACTCAAACCAGCATCCTTCATGATTCTCAGAGAGGGAATCTGAACCTCGATAGGTAAAACAGCTTCCATGCCATATACCAAAGAATAGGGTGTTGCCCCAGTTGACGTGGTACAGTAACCGTGAAGAGAAAACGGTAACATTTCATGCCAGTCCTTGTAGGTGACTGTCATCTTTTGTATGATCTTCTTGATATTCTTATTTGCAGCTTCTACAGCACCGTTCATCTTTGGCCGATAGGGAGATGAATTGTGATGTTGAATCTTGAACTACTTGCATAAAGCGGTGATCATAGTATTGTTAAGGTTTGTATGGTTATCAGTGATAATCCTTTCGGGGATACTGTACTGGCAAATAAGGTTCTGCTTGATGAAGCGGGCAACAACATTCTTAGTAACGGATGCGAAGGAAGCTGCTTCAACCCACTTGGTGAAGTAGTCAATGGCCACCAGAATGTAGCGGTGTCCATTGGATGTTGTAGGCTTGATCTCTCCAATCATGTCGATTCCCCACATAGCGAAGGGCCAAGGAGTTATTAAGACATTTAGAGGAACAGGAGGCACGTGCACCTTGTCTGCATAGATTTGACATTTGTGACAAGTGCGGGAGTATTGGTAGCAGTCAGCTTCCATGGTAGACCAGTAATAGCCTGCCCTTAGAATCTTCTTAGCCATCGTATGCCCTCTATAGTGAGTGCCGAAGGTACCTTCATTCAATTCAGCCATGATCTTTTCAGCTTCAACTTTTTCCACACAACAGAGCAGAATAGAATCATGATTGCGCTTGTACAGGATGCCATTACTCAAGAAGAACTTTGCCGAGAATCTCCTTAAGAACTTTTTGTCATTGACTGAAGCTCCTTCAGGGTATTCTTGCGCCTCGAGATACCTTTTGACTTCATGAAACCATGGCTGGTCCACTACTTCTTCGGTATTAATCTCGTGACAGTGTGCCGGTTCGTCCATCCGTTCAATGGTGATTTGGGGAGCCTCATTATCCTAGTTAAGTTTAAACATGGATGACATTGTAGCTAGAGCATATGCTAGCTGATTTTCTTCTCGCGAGAAGTGCTCGAAGGTAATCTGCTCGAAATGTGGTAATATGTCAAGACATGTTCTTTGTAAGGGATGAGGTTTGGATGCTTAGTATCCCACTCTCCTTTGATCTGACTGATGACCAAAGCTGAGTCCCCAAACACAATCAAAGATTTGATTCCCAAGTCTATGGCAGCCTTGAGTCCAAAGATGCAAGCTTCATACTCTGCCATGTTGTTCGTACAATTGAAGAAAAGTCTGGCGGTGAAAGGAGTATGGCAACCTTCTTGGGATATGAGTACCGCGCTGATACCATTTCCAAGTGCATTGGAGGCCCCATCAAAGTACAGGGTCCATCGGGATCCTTGTTCAGGTCCGTCATATGGTCTGAAATCTTCAATGTTGTCCAATGTCATGATGTCCTCGTCAGGGAAGTCAAACCTCATGGATTGGTAATCTTCGACAGCTTGATGAGCCAGATGGTCAGCTAGCACACTCCCTTTTATAGCTTTTTGGGTCGTGTACTGTATGTCGTATTCCGTTAGGATCATCTGCCATCTAGATATTCTTCCAGATAAAGCAGCCTTCTCAAAGATGTACTTTATCAGATCCATCTTAGATATCAGCAAAGTGGTATGGGTCAACATATACTGCCTTAGCCGGCGAGCAACCCATACCAAAGCACAACAAGTTTTCTCGAGCAGTGAATATCTTGTTTCACAGTCGGTAAACTTTTTTCTAAGGTAATAAATGGCATGCTCTTTTAGGCCAGACTCGTCATGCTACCCCAGTACGCACCCCATTGAATTCTCTAGGACGGTCAGATACATGATTAGCGGTCTTCCTTCGACGGGTGGCATCAAGATAGGAGGTTCTAGCAAATACTCCTTGATTTTATCGAAAGCAACTTGACAGTCATCATTCCATTTAACTACCTGATCTTTCTTCAACAGCTTGAAGATTGGTTCACAAGTAGATGTTAGGTGAGAAATGAACCTAGCAATGTAGTTTAGGCGTCCCAAGAAACCTCTGACCTACTTCTCAGTGCAAGGAGCAGGCATTTCTTGTATAGCTTTGACTTTGGCAGGATCAACCTCGATGCCTTTGTTGCTGACAGTGAAACCTAAGAGTTTACCAGACCGGACTCCGAATGTACACTTGTTTGGATTCAGTATGAGCTTGTACTCCTTCAACCTGACAAACAGCTTTTGCAAGTAATCAAGGTGTTCTTCTTCAGTTTGTGATCGGGCTATCATGTCATCTACGTACACCTCTATCTCATGATGTATCATATCATGAAACAAAGATACCATGGCGCGTTGATAGGTTGCCCCGGCATTCTTCAGTCCGAATGGCATCACTTTGTAGCAGAACGTACCCCACTGTGTGACAAAAGTAGTTTTCTCCATGTCCTCAGGTGCCATTTTGATCTGGTTATAGCCTGGGAATCCGTCCATGAAATAAAATACTTTGTGCTGAGCTGTGTTGTCAACCAGGATGTCGATGTGCGGAAGTGGAAAGTCATCTTTAGGGTTGGACCTATTTAAGTCTCTGTAATCCACGTACATTCTCACTTTTCCGTCCTTCTTAGGCATGGGCACAATGTTAGCAACCCATTGTGGATAGGAAGTAACAGCCAGAAATCCAGCATTGAATTGTTTCATAACTTATGCTTTGATCTTTTCTGACATGTCAGGTCTCATGCGGCGGACCTTTTGTTTCACTGGTGGACAATCTTCTCTTGTGGGTAGACGGTGTACCACAATGTCTGTATCGAGTCCCAACATGTATTCATATGACCAGGCAAAGATCTCCACATAATCATGCAATAGCTGAATTAAGCGCTCCTTGACACTCGGCTCTTGATTGGCACCTATCTTGATTTCCTTTTTATCATCCTCAGTACCCAAGTTGATTGTATCCAACTGTTCCTCATGAGGTTGAATTGCTCTTTCCTCTTGCTGTAGTAATCTGGCCAATTCCCCTGGAACCTCACAATCTTCCTCACCTTCGTATTCGGCTTGGTAGACCAGATCTTCAGAGTCACTGAAGGCTATAGCAGTTCGTTACCCATGGGTTCCGGAATGGAAGGGTACTTGCATTTGTGAGTGTGGGTGTGTGTAAGGGATAGCCATCTTAAAACAACAAAATGTAAAAGAAAGACAATGGGCACAAAAGGTTTAAATATGCAAAGCATCCATGATACATTAAAATGACATATGAAAATGAAATAAGAACCCTTACAAATGGACCTATGTGCCTCGGGTAAGATACAAGGTTTAAAAAGTACGAATTGTTTGTGAATTATTACAGATCCAATAGAAATGGAAAAGATAAATTACTGCGGTATGAAAGTAATCGGAACAAAGTCTTTTGCTTCCCAGATGCACAGTCCTCCGCCAACAGTAGGAAAAATCCAGTCTTCTAAGCTGCCTTCTTCTTCACTATCCTCTTCAATAGCATTGGCATTGTGACCATGATTAGGCATTGGAGTGGAGATAACATTTGGTTTTTCAGGAGCTTCAAATTCAACTTCCTTAGCGTCAATCAGATCTTGAATCTTGTTCTTCAGGGCCCAACAGTTGTTGGTGTCGTGCCCTGGACTTTCTGAGTGGTGCGCGCATCTAGCGTTGGGATGGTAATGTGAAGAAGTAGTATTAGGATTTTTAGGGGCCTCTTTTAGCATGGCCAGATTCAACTTCAAGAGATGTGGTAGGACTTGAGTAGGAGTCATGTTTATCTTGGTGAATTGCCTTATAGGCCTTTCCACCCTTTGCTGGTTATTTCTCGGCTGATCATTTCTCGGCTGGTTGTTTCTCGGTTGTTCTGACGCAGACTTCTGAATAATAATGGCCCCCACAGTTGGTCGTCTTTCAACTCTTCCCTGATTTCTCTGGGCATAGACAACTGACACTTCCTTCTTTCCCGTGAAGGGCTTTTTGCAGCAGCTGAGGCAGACGCGTCCTTCTGAATTTTCCCACTTCTAATACCGGCTTCCACCCTTTCGCCAGTTAAAATCAACTCAGTGAAACCTGCAGAGGAGCTTCCAATCAGGTGATTAAAGAAAGGGCCTAACAGAGTCCCCAAGAACATGTCCACTAGCTCTCTTTCAGATAATGGTGGTTGCACCCTTCCGGCTAAATCCCTCCACTTTTGGGCGTAGTCTTTGAAGCCCTCATTGGTAGCCATGGCCATACTCTGTAGCTGAGTACGGGTTGGCGCCAAGTCGGCGTTGTATTGATATTGTTTATAGAAGGAGGCTGCCAAGTCTTCCCAATTATGGACATATGCTCTCTCTAACTGGTAGAACCAATCAAGCTACGTTCCTGATAGACTGTCCTGAAAAAAGTGGACCCACAGGTCCTTGTCAGAAGAATGTGGTTGAATTTTCCTGACATAGGATCTGAGGTTCATTTTTGGGCAAGACACCCCATCATACTTAGCAAATAGTGGCACTTTAAATTTAGGAGGGATTACTATTCCAAACAACAGCCCTAACTCCTCAAAATCCAGCCCCGGGACTCTCTGTATCTCCATGGCAGCTAGACGTTCTCCCAAGTTCTTTTATTTGTCATCGGCCGAGGGTACTGCTGTTCAGAGTAGTCTTCATCCTCTTCTTCTTCTGCTTCAGACTCAGATGGCACTGCAGTTCCTTTTCCTTTTCCTTCCCCCTCTTCAGATGTTGATGGGAATTCCAAAGTCCGTCTGGCTTGTCCTTCAAACCTTCTGCCCATGATAACCACACTGGCTCGCTTCTTTTTCTTTTTCTCTTTTTCCTTCTCTAGTAGAGTCTTGAGCTCCTCTTTCCCCTTGGCCAAGGTCAAGAGTAGCTGTTGAAATTGTGAATTCTAAGCTTGCAAATCTTTGACCGTTTGTTCAATATCCATCTTGCTGAAATAAACAGCAGAGAGATGAGGAAACTTGGTGTGAAGACCTGTTTATGCATATGATGAATGATATGTATTCATGTAATGCTTTCAAGGATTCAGAAATTCAAATTTATTTTAAACAAAAAAGAAACACACGTCATATTAATAAGATAGAATTGTTAGTACATTAATGCCCCTTGGGCAAAATAATACAAAATTCTAAGGTAAAAAGACGTTGCGCATCCTCTTTGGTGCAATGTAGGTGTTGAGAGTCTGCTCTTCGTGAAGTTGACGAGTGAGCTCCAAAACCTTCTTCTCGCTTGCATAGAATTTGGCTTCGAAAGTAGCACGCTCTCCCTTGAGCTGTATCCAACTCCTTTGTAAGTCTTCGAGTGATGTTGGCATGTCAGGATGTAGGAGGGTGTATGGAACCTCTCCTTCCATGACATGCTCTATAATCACAGGGAGAATGGAGGGGTAAGGCATCATAAGACTTTGGGCGCGGGTTCGTACCCACTTGAGGTAAGGCTCAAGAGGGGTGGAATTCTTGTGTCCCAAGGTCTTACTGTCTACCTTGTTTGGCATCCTCCAAGCTCGGATGAACCTTTGTCGGAGTCCTTGGTTGTCGTTATCAAAGTCAAAAACCAAACCTTGAACTAGCATGTCATGAGGGCCAACCCTTTGGGCATAACCAAACTGTCTTAGAGCCAAGCAAGGGTTGTAGGTGATGCCTCCCCTAATTCCAAGTAGAGGGACATTAGGGTATTCCCCACAACGGTCAATGATGATGACATTCTCTTTTGATCGAGAACACCAATGAATATCTGAATGGTTAAGTGTCATTAACCATTGTAACCACCTCAATCCTTGCTCATTCTTCAAAACTGATTGGGGAAGATGAGAAATAAACCATCTTGCCTTTATATGAGTGCAACACATGAGAACACCTCTTTTCCTCATTGTACGAGTGTGAAAATAGTGGAGGATATCCCCAAGAAATGTAGCCACCGGGTTGCGAGTCATGAAGATTTTGACAGCAGTTATGTCTATAAGTTGGTCAGGGTTAGGGAACAGGACCATCCCATAGATGAGAAGTGATACAATCTCCTCAAAAGCTTATAAGTCCAAAGAATTCCAGCAGCTTTGGGCCTTCTCAAACAAGAACTTTGCCAAGAAGCCTTTGACACCACTTCTAGTTTCCCAATGTGTTGTGACATCAGATGAGTGCAAGTGTAAGGCTTGAGCAATCTCTTCTGGTTTTGGATCTCTTCCCGTACCGTTGAAGGATAGTTGATTGAGAATAGGAATCCTCAAGAGTTGACAAAATTCCTCCAAAGTAGGCACAAGTTGGTAGTCAGGAAATGAGAAGTAGTGGTGCAAAGGGTCAAAGAACTGGAAGAGAACTTTCAGCATATCCTCCTCAGTGTTGGTGGTGACCAAGTTGAGTAGACGACCATGTCTCTCGGTGAATGGAGAGTTCTCAGGAATCCTTGAAGCTAGCTCCTTGAGTTGTGGAGGAATTCTTACAAGGTTGACTTGGATAGTTTTCCTGCAAAGTGAATCCATAACCTACAAAACAGGAACAAAGATGAATCTCCAAAATCCTTGAAATGGTTAGTGGATGCAAATGATGCTCATGATGTCCATGATGTTATGCACAAGTATATATGTACAAACAAATCACACAAGTTCCTAGTTTAGGCTTGCATAGGGTTTCATAGGTAAGTACCCTCTTGAAGTTTAGTTGGCTCAACCTGTCCTAGAAATAGTAACCGGGTTCTAAGGAGCTCAATATCACTGGATTGTTTCCTTGTTCATTGTTTCAATTCAGTCTCTTTACTGGAGACCGAAATATTCCAAGGAACCAACCCTCAATGAGTGTAGTATCGAGTATCTACCAACTTCGGATTGCACCAAAGTCGGTCATCTCACTACATCCTAAAAGGCCAAGTTGGTCAAGTAAAGGTTCTAAAAGTCCATTAGTGCTTCATGACATCACTCAGCGGCCCCGTATTCTCTTTGATTGACTCAAAGGCTACTGGTACCCACAAATATGTCGCACTAATATAGCTATTGCTTACACCATGTCGGTATACCCTGCATAGTTTCCACAACGTATTGCTATTTACCTATGAATGTTTCCCAAATCCGGGTAGAGGATTTAAACCCAAACAATAGAACCAAAGTGTAAAGCATACAAGTCAAACAAGATAAGCATGTAAAGGTGATCTAAAACCATAAGGTAACCCCACTTATTTAAATATCCCCAGTAGAGTCTCCAGTTCTGTGATGCGGTGGGAGAACTGACTTGAGGTTTTGCGTTTGTGTTTGCAAATGTTTCGGTTTAGCAAGAGTCGCCACCTACTTTTATTTTATCCAAAAGGAAAGGTAAAAAAGCACAGGAAAGACCTTTGAGATGTTTTCTTGAGTTCGGGGGGTAGATTATGAAAAGGGAAGGTACTAGCACCCTTTTCATCCATGGTTTTCCATGGGCTCTTAGTTACTTGTTTAGATCACTTTCTTTGCTTTTGAAACTGTTTGAAATGGTTCTTTGTGTGGTTTTGAAAGTATTTTGAAAAGAGGCCATCGTTTAGGCAATCTTTGTAATGATTCTCGTTCGTAAGAATGTATACAAAGATGTTTGTCTTTTGAAAAATGTTTCAACGTTTGAAAGTTGTTTGGAAATGTTTTGAAAATGTGTGTGTTTGTTTGAAAATAGCAAGGATTGTTTGCAATTTGATCAAGTAACTAGAAGCATTCTACCTACTCAAAAGTCTTTCTTGTACATTTTTATTCCGTTTATATTGTTGATTTACCATTGCTTTGGTAAACAACCCTATCTTTGGATGTTAAACGGGATGGGTGTGGGTCATCGTATGACCATGATAGCAATGGTGCCAAGTATCTTAGCTTGTTTGAGGGACCAAGATCATTTGTTTAGGCAACCTTTTGATAGCGTCATCGAGGGACTATGATATTTTGTTTTGTTTGATTTTGCCAAGATACTTTGCATGCATACCATGGCCATTTTGTTTAGGCAACCAAGTGAGTGAAACCCTAGGGGTGCTTGTGTGCAATGTGTTGTCATTTTTCATGCATTTTTGTCTTGTATTAGGTCATGTCTATTTGTTTGATTTTTGTCTTATCATACAAACCCTAGTTTACTAAACATGTATATAATATGATAAATTGCGTAAAGTAAATCTAAGCTATTACAACAATATTATGGGAGGGGGGATACAAGTTTTGAATGGGGAATATTGCACAAAATAAAACCCTAAAAATTATTACAACCCAATTGAATTTTGTACAATAAATAAATAAGCAATTATATAAATATGCAATAAAATGTATGGATGCAAAATATATTTGTATTTGTTTTATGTATGTAATAATAAAATTATTTAAGTCCTAAAAATAAGAAAAAATAATGTTATTATTTTTGAAAGGGGAAACCCTAATTTTTTGGTTTAAAAGAAAATTATGTTTTCTATTATTTATTTTTTTTCATTTTTTTGTTTAAGAAAATAATAACAATGTTATGTACAAATATTAAAAAATAAAATATATATGAAAATAATATTTTATGTTTGAAAAATAATAAAGTAAAAATGTATGGTATTTTTAAATGTATTTACTATTTATTTTAAGAAAATAGATTCTATTTATTCTAATAAATGAATATTTTATACAAAAAATAAGATAAAAAATAAAATAAAATGCAAAAAATAAAGAAAACATTTTTGTGATTTTTTAATGTTCAGAAAAAATATTAAAGTCAATAAACATAAAAGAAATGAAAAAATATGCAAAAATATAAAAAATGCAACGGGGGTGCAAATAGGAAACAGGGGGTGTGAAAAGCAACAGGCCCAAGGCGCCAGGCCCAGAACATCATCTTCATCCCTGTCCTTGGCTTCGCGCGCGCGTTTTTGTTTTCAATCTTGTATCTTGCTCTATTTTCATAAAATCAAAAACTCATAACACAAAAATTGTAGCTTATGATCTCACGATTCCAGTGATATAAAAAACATAATCTAACTCTCAAAGATCATGGAGAATTTTATCACCCCTAATTTCTGACCTAAATTTTTCATGAACTTCAAGCTTCGAATTCTCACTACTCAGTTAGTATAAATAACAACTATGCATATGTACAGTTTCAGCGAGTTAAGGACTACATTTTTGCTTCATAAATCAAAGCTTGAGGATTCCTAAATTGAGAGATAGAGATTTGAAAAATACCTTGTTCAGCTGAGGTTGGATATGGCAATGTGGGGACTTTGAGTGAGGCCTGAAGATCGTGTGAGCTTCCTTGAAGTTCCCTCAAGCTTTTCCAATGCTTAGCTGGCCTTGTAGATGGCTGAAACTCCTTGTAGAAGTCAACCTGCAACCTTCCAAAATGAAAAAGGTGATGTTTGAAATAGGGGTTACAGCTGCAAGACAAGGGCCTGGATAGTTTGGATGTGATGTAGGGAATATGTTGGAAGTCTTAAAGTGAGAAACGCACGAGCCAATATTTATTTGGCAAGAGTTCTGCAGAAGATGCCCTATTTTGGCAGAAACTTGAGTTTTTTGTGTTTGGGAGAGTTTCAATTGCTATGGTTTCGTGTATGGACCAGTTCTCTTGACTTTTGCCAATTTGCTTGCTTTTGAAGAAAGGTTGAGGTGACAATGCCAAAGGCATGTACAGGCTTGCTTGCTAGTTGCTTAGAGTTGGTACAAGTTGCCTGATATTTGTGGATATTGCTTGCAACAAAAGATCAGGTCCATGGCTCAAGAATTGCAAAGTTGTAAAAGCTAGCTTTATGAAAATTGCAATGTACACTTTATGCCATTTATGGATTAAACTCTTGTACAATGCTCTAAAGGTCAAAATAAAGCCATTATCCAATGAGTTTGCATTTAATTATAGAGTGCAGAAGGGATTAGGACCTGTAATGCAAGGTACAAGCATGATAGGAACTGATTTGCAACTTGTAACATTGTAAACATGGCTTGAACAAAAGTGACAAATTGCCATTTTCTCTTCTCCGTTTCTCCCTAACCACAAAAGATAGTGGAGAGTTCTTAGACACTTTGGAAAGATTGCAACATGCTCTACAATCCATATTTGAAATTCATTTTTAGATACCTCTTGGAACTAGGTGAAAAATGCCCATGAAGTTAGGTCAAAATCCTGCCTAAACTAGGGCAAAATATCACTAAGTTAAAAAGTTTATGGACCCCTATTCACAAAATCATGATTTGAGATCCAAGCATCTTTTGGGAAAACTTTGTGAATCAAAGTTGTAGATTTCATAGAGGAATAAAACTTTCATGTTGGAAGTTTTCTTTGAATCCAATTTCATCATGGTGAAAAAGTTGTGGAAAGTTTGAAAAAAATAAGAAATTTTCCATATTTAGAAAAATTCTGTTATGAAAATTTTCAAATTAAAACCCTAATTTGAAATTTTAGGTTTCTTGGTCAACAAGTTTCACATTTTGACATATCTTGATGAATTATGACTCTTGGCACTTGATTTTGACCAAACAGTCAAAGTTTGACTTTTCAGTGCACATTTGACTTTTGATCAGTTGACTGCAAAATTCATCTGTCAATCCTATGCATTTGATATCTTTTGAACTATGTGATTGGGTAAATATGATACTATTGAGTCCTTGAAATCATGCCTGAACCCAATTGACCATTGGTTAGGTTAAAAATCAGAAATTGCCCTTTCTCAGTCAAAACCCTAATTTTGACCAATTTGCCCTTTTGATGATTTGATCAAATTTCATGAGGAGTTGTGGTCTGAACTTGATCAAATGGTACATAGGAGCCTATAATGTTGTTGTGGATCAAAAATTATGAAGTTTGACTGTAAATTGGCCATGGTTGACTTTTTCCCCAATACAGTTGATTTTTAGGTCAACTGTCCAATTGACTGGGCAAAAATGTGATTCAAGGCTTGAAACTTGATATGAGCAATCTTAGGGGTCCAAGATGGTGTATGAAAGTCACATGAAGCATTGATGGTCCAAAATTCCTTGTGCAAACTAAACCCCTAATTTCAGGCTATCAGTGCAAGGTGAGGTCTTGAGCTGAGCAAACCCTAATCCTGTCTGGAGTCCAAGAAGTCTTGTGAGGAAAAATCTTGATAAATTAGAGGGAAAATATTGGGGTACAACACTAAGCCTTTTGCCAAAGCTTTGACTTCAACAGTTTTTCTGATACCTACATAGGCCTTCTCTTTGGAAAAGTTCATAATTCTGTCAAATTCTTCTAGAGTCGGTGCTAGCTGGAAGTCTTGGAAGGTAAAACATCTCAGTGGAGGGTCGTAAAACTGAATGATGGAGAAAACAGCATCCATTTGAACCTCTACTCTGGTCAAGTCAAGGGAATCCCCATAGCGGCGGGCGTACATCTTCAGAGCTCTTTCAGATAATTTCCCCTTTATAGTTTTGATTTCATAAATGTCAGGCTGGAAGGCATTGACGCGGTCAAGTTGTTTCCCTCTAGTATCCATTTTTTAAAGACAGACACCAAAAATATTGATTTTATTATCTTTTGTTTTATACCCTGTGAGTAATACAGATAAAAGAAACAAATGATGAATATGTGACATATATGAATGCATGAATGTATGGTTTAGTGGTGGGATTTTGTGATAAGTACCCTTAGAAGGTAGGGATGTATGATTTAGTGATGGGGTTTTTGTGATAAGTACCCTTAGAAGGTAGGCTCCTTAATTTTTACCTATGGTTAGTCTACCCTCCCAAAAGGTGGCTTCCTTAAGGGTGTCATGAATAACACCAGGGGAAAAAGGCACAAGGGCCTCCCTTAGGTGGAGCCTCTTCACGGGCCGAGACTTCAGTCTCAAAGTCGTGAACGGTCTCGTCATGAGATTTTAGGTTAAGATCGTTACAAAGAGTCTTGGGTGACCTTCCAAAGTCCTACTCGTCAAGAGGATATCTCTCTATAAGTATTCCTTTTTTGGAAGTTCACCGACTCTAGGCGAAGTCGTCACATAAACTCGCATGGATGATGTACCCCCTAAGCTAATAGACGAACGTTCTTTCTAAGGGTTATTGAAAATATTTTGAGAAATAAAAAATCCCGCCACGCAGTATATATGATGATAAACAATAGATAATAATTAAATAAATGCAATGAATAAATGAAAGCAATAAATAAATAAAGCAATAAAAACCCCAAAGCAAAAGACCCTAAAACCTAAAGTTGAAGTCCCCAGCAGCTGTTGCAACTAGTTTTAAATACAGATTCGCCACTGTTATACCCCAAATTTTGCCCTCTCGTTTCTCAAAGGATCATTCTAGACCTTCAGGTTTGCTTCTATCAAGTTTCAAGTCTTGAATTACAATTTTCCAAGAAAATCATTCACAAGGACAAAATGGTCAAAAGCACACTGAAAAGTCAAACTTTGACTTTTTAATCAAAAATCAAGTTTCAACAATTATATTTCATCAAGACATGAAATTGGTTCATCAAAAATTAGAAGTCATAAGTTACTTTGAAAAATAAATTTTCTAAACATTTAGAAAATTTTCTAAGTGTTAAGAGAATATGATACTTCAGAACTTCTGGGCCAGCCTTCACGCAAGTGCAATCAGAATTTGCAAATATGGTTCAGAACATGACTCATCAATCAGAACGTGACTCTTCAGCATATGGAGGCTATGTTCTACGCTTCGATCAGAGCCTCATGCTTCGAATCTCACTCTGGTCTTCTACGATCAGAACATCACCAAATCCTAAAACCTCGTTTGAGCAACCTGCTGCACTGCTGTAGTATAGTCCTGCCACCAGCTGCCACAACACTCCAAGGTGCTGCTGATCCAGTCCACGCCTGTGTTTTAATCAAACCTCATAATTGCACCAAATTAGCATGCAAAAACTGTGTTTAAAAATCAATGGAACAGTATGCCAAAAAGGTTAAAAGTCTTGTTTGTTTTCCCCCCAAAATCGCAGCAAACCCATCTATAAATAAGTTGCTCCATCACACGTTCAAGGGGATGGTTTTTGGAGAGAGAGAATCATCAAATGGAGAAAAGAAAATAGTAAAGCATTCGTAAACTCAAAATTCCAAAACAAAACCAAAACCTTTGTTCTTCCCTTTGAATCAAAGAACATGGCATTTTCTGTTCCGTTGCTCTTGTTGACTCCAGAATACCTGAAGGAACTAGCTCAAGTCCCCAATACACGCTTCAGATTCAAGGTAAGTCTTTCTGACTTTGCATCTTTTCATTCAGAACATCATTAGTATGTAAATACCATAGGATTAATGCTGACCATATCATTGCATAAGTAGAAGAAACTGTGGATCAGAACTTCTTAAATAAAGCTAGTCTCAGAATTAGGATTAGAACTTCTATGAACTGTTGTGCGTTTATCTTTCTGATTTGCTGTTGTTAAGAACTGTATAAGTTACTGATGTGCTAATTAATGTAGGGAAGGAGTTGAAATGTAACACGAAACTTCTGAGTTCTACTCATTGTTTTAGCATAACACAACTTCTAGGATTTCTTACTGTTTTAAACCCATTAGAACTTCTGATTTGCACTCACTGTTTAACATAACACGGAACTGTTAAGTTCCCTTCACTATTTTAACACGTCATAATTTCTAGGTTTTCTCATTGTCATAGCACAGCACCAGAGTTTCTAGGCTCTTATATTATTTTATAGCATACACAGAACTTCTATGTTCTCAACACTGTTTTAACACACAGAACTTTTAGGACTTTCTCACTATTTTGACACTCATGACTTCAGCACGTAGCGACCCAGAACTTCTGTTTTTTGCCCTCTAACGTTTCTTTCAGGATTTTGTGCTTCAACTCAGAACTTATGACCACCTCTGATGTTTCTTGCTGAACCAAAGCACGCCTGGCATGAGAACTTCTGATCCCCTTTGTTTTGTTTTCAGCAGCATGCTGATCCTATTTCTCTATCTTTTTTCCTTTTTTTCTCATTTATTTTATTATTAGTACTATTTTTATTAATACAAAAAAGGACATAAAAATATTTTCTTTTTATTAACTAATTATTTCCCTTTTTTTCTAAATTCATTAAGACAAAAAACCATTTTCAAAACAAGTCTTTTCCTTTTCTTACATTGTTCAATTCAATATGGTTGTAATAGATAATTAGGATTTAAAATTCTTGCAAATCCTCATTTGTAATTATGTACCCCCATCCCTAATGATGTAATAGCGTAGGACTTTACATTCTCGCCAATTTACCGCTTTCAAATATAAATGCTAGTAATTAGGGTGTGTATGGCAAGACATGAAATCAACAAATAGATAACCTTAATCAATACTAAATGCATGTAAATCAAATGCACTTGCACACTAGCACCCTTAGGGTAATCCCATTTTATTGCCTCGGAAAAACAGTCATATCCCTCGAACATGGGACGCTTTAGCAAAGACCCTTCGATGAAAAAGTTCATAGTCCCTCGATGTTGCCTTCGATAAAATGACCTAGTCTCTTACGAAAATTGCTAAAGCGTCTCACAAGTTGCCTTCTATGACTGTACGATTGACTCGTGCTTGTCCCTTCACATCCAATGATTGGGCTTCTTACCAAATCAATGGTAAGATAGCCACATCTAAAGGAGGAGGAACACAACATCTAAGACCTTTTGAGTAGGTAAGATGCTCCTAGTTGCTCGCTTTCTCACAACAAAACATTTTTTACACAAACACTTTCATCTTGAAACATTTTCAAAAGACAAAGCTTTTTGTACGCTTTTTTATAGAGACGAGAACCATTACAAAGACGTTTTCAAAATACTTTCATAACCCATACCACAAGCACATTTTCAAACAAAATCAAGTGATCTAGCAAGCAACTAAGAGCCCGTAGATAACTACGGATGAAAAGGGTGCTAATACCTTCCCTTTTCATAACCTACCCCCCGAACTCAAGAAAACATCTCTAAAGGTCTTTCCTGTTCTTTTCAGTCTTTCCTTATTGGATAAAAGAAAAGTCGATGGAGACTCTTGCTAACCACAACAATTGCGATCAAACGCAAAATACCCAAGTCAGTTCTCCCACCGTGTTACAGCCACTATTAGTTTTAATCCTAGGGAAGGGAATCTAACAGAAACCTCTAATTCGCAGACAGAGATTTTAGGTTTCGGACTTCTTTAGACGAAAGGAAGGTGTTAGGCACCTTTCATCTACCTTGCTCACAAGGATACTAGGTTTTAGATTTGAGTTGGAGAAATAGGATTTAAATTTTATTAGGGGAAAGGGTTTAATTTTTTGTATAGGAGAAGTCGATGTAATTCTTGATCGTATGCCTACATATCCTCTTATGAGGAACCAGAGTCTCAATTCGTAGTTCGTATGGGGTTGGTGTTTTTTAGGGGTCACAAACGTACTTTGAATCACCTTGCATTTTGGTCGGGAGTAGTGATTGCGGAGATTTTGACTAAATGCGCGGTAAGTCAAAATCTGTTTGAAACCCTTTTGCAAAAAACAGTTGATTAGATTAGTTGATTGTGAAAAAAATAGTTTGTTGTTTGTTGTGTGTTTTTTAATCGTGTTAATTGCAAAAATTCTTGATTAATGCATGATATAAAAAATTTAATGCAAATAATATAACAAAATAATATGTATTTTTGATATAAAAATAATTTACATGTTAATATAGTAATATTTAAATAGTAAATAAAATATATTAATAATAATAATTAATTATGGAAAGAAATAAGGAGTTATAATAATAAAAAAATAATATATATACAAAAAATAAGAAATAAATAATATTTACATATATTATAAAAAATAATAATAATAATAATAAAATAAAATAAAATTGACATATAATAATTATAATAAGAAAAAAATTAAAATATAATAAAAATGTAGAAAAGAATTAATTACTAGGTGTATATTTTTTAGTTATGCAGTAAGATAAGGGGGTGCTGAAATTAGGTTGAATTAGGCCAATTACGCAGGCTGGCAAGGGAGGTGTGAATTGTTTTGGATTTTAGTAATTCAGGAATAGGGAGGTGTAGAAACTATTGGGCTTAGGCCCAAACACGTTTGGAGAGGTTCATGGAGATTGTATGAGGCGAGGTTTATGCTAACTAACATACATACTTGGCCTAATGGTCGTCTATTGATGATCAAAGGGAGGGAAACGAAGGTGTATGTTTATTACCATGGGTGAGCACATACGGAATTGTAACGGAATATACAAGTTATTTCTTCATATTCATTTTGTTTTTATTTCACAGTAATCTCTACTCTCTCTCTCTCTTAACCACTCAAACCCTTCACCCTTTTCTTTTTCGCTGTATCCCCTTTCCTCTCACCTTCACAAACCCTAGAACCATCCCACGGCGGTTGTTACCCTTTACCTGAACCCCTTTATAAATCTCCCCAACCAACAAATCCCCTAATCAACAATCAAGAGAAAGAAAGCTAAGTTACCCTTTTCCACATGATTATGTTCTTTAAGCGTTCGTGATTTTACGCTAATCTCTTCTCTCTTCTTTGTTCTTTTTACAGGTTACGATGAGAGTGATGGTGATGTTCGGCAGCCGAGATGGCTAGTGAGGCCGATTAGGGTTTCGGAGATCGAAACCCCAACCGGTGCTTTGTTCTTCTTCTGTATCTTCGTCTTTTCAATTCTTTTTCGAATCTCCCCAGCTTCACTGTTTTCCTCTTCTCTTCAAGTTTTCTGTATTCCTTTATTTTCTTCTATAATCTCCAATTTTTCCTTCCCTGTAATTGACCCCCCCCCCCCCCCTTTACCACTGTTGTTCTTCTTCTATTTATATGTTCTTCTAGTTCTAGGGTTTAGCTTAATTGTTGTTTAGGATTAGAATAGATTTTGGGATTTAGCACAGAATTAGGGATTATATGATTTGATTTGTAAATTGATTATGGATTTGTACTGTAATGTTTGTGGTATCGTAACTGATTTCAGATTTGTTGTAACTGATTGAATTTGATTTATTTGATTTAGTTTATAGAAAGATTTGATTATTCGCGGATGTAATTTCTACAGTAGGTGTTTGTTATCAAAATAATGCGTTGATTTTGGTTTTAATTGGAACAGTAAATGTTATAACTTCAATTGGGCCTTGCGCTGATTTTACTTCACTTATCCCAACAACATTATTTTTCTTTTTTTCTTACAGCAAAAACAATTTTCTGATTTAATTGGGCCTTGACGCAAAAAAAAATTAATCCATCTCAGCACGTCCTTTTTTATTCAGCAAACATTTTTCTTTAACCAGGCACTATACAGTTTTACTTAACTAAAAAACTTTTAATAAATAAACAAGCTTTAATTAAGAATTAATGAAAACACTACTGTAAAAAGTTTTTTATTTTTTTATGCAGTCAGGCCCAATTTTGATTATTTTAAACAAACCATCTTTCTTATAAGTATCAAAATAAAATCTAACATACTGTTATTTAATAATAATAAAACTTAGCAGTAACAATAATGCTATCCCATTTTTCTAATAAAAATCATAATTTGTATTAATAATTTATTAAAACAACATAATGACAAATGGGTTATTTAATGTGAGTCATAAATTACAGCCCCTTTTTCTACTAAAAATAAATAACACTTAACTATCTTTAATAAATTTAATTATTAATTAATAGCAACTTAAACTTAAGTCGCCTTAGTAATTTAATAACTTAGTAATTATTAGTTCTGAAACAATTTTCCATTTTCGAATCTCATGGGCCATAGGCCAATATGCCTCGCGAATGGGTTCACGGATACGTGGGTCTTTCTGATTTAGAAAGCCTCACTTTCCTGAATTAAAATGCACCCCCTGATTGTCTTGGATTTAAGAATGGGCCATCAGATATTGCTAAACCATTCATAATTAAAATGTCTTCTATTTTTAATCTTGAAAATAAAGGTATGGCAAATTTGGGGTACGATACCCGCCTGACCCAACTGCCAAGCAAACAGTTGTTTCTGAAATTCTTCAAATTTCCTTTTCAATTCTGTTGTCTCAGCCATAGCTTCTCTTGCATTCGCATTCGCTTCGTCTGCACGCGCATTAGCTAATGCAGCCTCTTCACGTGCTCTAGAAGCCTCAGCTCTAGCCATCTCAATGGCTTGGCTCTCTGCTTCTCTATTCTAGTTTGAAATGGTCACTTGTGTTAAGTAAGACACTCCATATTGTATGTTAACTGCCATTCGGGCAGTTCCATAATATTGGCCTCATGACTTACCCCCAACAGCTTCTTTCCATAATTGTAGCTTTTCCGACCCATCCACATTATTATGATTTTGGTTGCCTTGTGTTAGACGATTCACATAATCATCTTGTACAACAAAATATAATAATTAGGACATTCCAATAAACTTCCTGAAACAATAAGATATATGATAATTGTAGCAGTTCATAAAGTTTGTTCATTCAACAAGTGCTCATCCATAAAATCCTACACTACAATTGTATACAATTCCTATTACTCTCCTATATGTTCTGAGGAACTTTGTATTTTGATATTTAATCAAGTATTAACTTCTGATAGTTTGAAAATCAATATTAAAAATAAATCTTTGGTTTTACTATTTCAAAAGTTAAATTAATAAACTGAATGAATCTTCCATTTTATTTTAGGAAAGTGTAAGCTTAGTGTAACTAATTCAAACAACTACAAACTAAATAGAAATAGTTACTATTGGTTACTAGTTTAAAACTTAAATTACTAATTTACTCCTCTATTAACCTTATGTACAAAAAAAAAATAAACCTGTGAATGGAAGAAAACCAGGTGGTAACTATGAGGTAGTTTTCATGATTTACTATTAATACTCAAATTTTTAGATTGATAAAGATGAAGAATCATAACAATTTCAGTTTTGGGTTTAAATTTTAAATTAAAATTTATATAAAATAATCTCAACAAACATGTTTTTTGTTACAGTTAAACTGAATTAAAAAATCTCGGTGATTTTAAGGGTTAGTTCAACATACTAGGATACCTTTACCAAAATATTTAGAGGATGACAGAATTATCACCTTATAATAAATAACACTATTATTCACCAATGTTTCTGTATTTGATAATGATAAATCCTCTCAAACGCATAACGATTAACTTTTTTGTTCATAAATTACCGCTGATTATTATACAGCACTTGAATACACTCGTGCAGTACTATCATCTCAATACCCAAAATTTATCCACAGAAACCAGCGTAGATAGCAAGTTTCATGGATACCATAATTCGATCTGGATTCAGTGTCAAAAGTACAGACAACACTACTTAAGATGCAATAATACAACGTTTTCAATTTCTATATATTTTTCTTGGATGCATTACATTAATGACCTGAGGACACTGATGGTAGCAGTAGTTGGAATGGAAAGATGAAATATAATAGCAAGCAAGAAGTATGGAAGCATAAATGCAGTATGAAAAAACTAGACACAAATATGAAATTAAGTTAAGGCATAAAAAAAGGTCTTACATGTGTATTCTTTGTACAATGGTCAACCCACTGCCCATTCTTCTTTTTATGGGTGACCATGAAGAGCTCGTCTGGATTTGGTGGTCGGCTCAACTTTTTCTCCTATAAATAAAGACAACATATATTTGGTTACAATGAATATCGGATATAAATATGTTGACGCGCTGTAATTACAAATAGAATACACACCAATTCTATAGCAACATCATGATGGGCTCTACGTCCCATGGTATGGACCGCCCCCCTTTGGTTGATGCTCGATTAGTCTTATTTTATCGAGAGACCTTTTTGAATTCTTCCATTTGCCACCCATCAAGAAGATACGCATAAACCTTTTCACCCATCCATTTCGATTTTCCCCCCTTTTTCCTAATCTTACCAAATATATCAGATATTCTTCTACCACAAGCTTTATGAAACAAATCTTGTATTTTGGCGTCATCACACGGCTCCACTGAACAAAAGACTGCCAAAAGAGGAATATTGTTGATTAAACTATATATATATATATATATATATATATATATATATATATATATATATATATATATATATATATATATATATATATATATATATATATATATATATATATATATATATATATATATATATATATATATATATATATATATATATATATATATATATATATATATTATCATCATACTATAGTAAAAAGGAAATTACATGTCTTACTTTAAACAAATCAAAGTATGTATGTCTCTCTTCTCTTCTATTCTCAGGTTTAAGTTCACTATACTGCAAGAAATTTCCTTTATATAGTTTTATTAAAACTTTTCTAATAGCTTCAGCAGCAATACTTCTTGGAGTCGACCTACATAGAAAATATCAAGTTTACCAAACAATTAGAACAAAGATCATGTGGACATAGTAAACTTATGTAAATGCTTTGCATTCTATGGGATTTATTTTGTGTTTTTGATGTGCGTTTTATTAGTATTATATTTGTATTAGACATTTATTTGGTGAATGTACTATGTTATAATGTTATAGATCTATTCTCATACTTGAATAAGCAGCAAAATCTAAATGTTACAGAGATTATCTAAGTGTTTTACACTAAACAGCATCAAATTTGGACCACAAAAAAGGATTTTTAACTCCGTGCTTTATGTACCAAAACACTTTACATAGCCAACCATGAAGAAACACTAAACAACAACAGTTGACTTATGAAAGTTGTGTTTCATTGTGTTGCATATAATGTTTAATTTGATTATTATTAGGGTAGTTGGTGTAGAATATTAAAGATTATGTGTGTTCTCATAGTGTATAAAGAAAACAGACACATATCACTCAATCAAAAAGTGTGTGTAACTAAATTTTTTACCTGTTTCCCACAATGCTAATCATCGGCCTTTTCCCATCATCAAATGCTTATTCTGCAGCCTCCTCTTCCTCATCAGAAACAGTTTGGTCCCTCTCCTCTTCCTCCCCTGCTATCATGGTGTGATTGACAGCTGGACCTTGCAAAACATGATGTGTCACTCCAAGGGTAGGAACAAATACGGATTCCTTAAATATCGGTGATGTGTAGGTTGTCTGAGGCTATGATGTTACTTCGATTGTCTGAGGCAGTGGAAGTGTTGGGGTTGTAAGAGGCGGGAAAGGTGTTGCAGTTGTATGAGGCGATGGTGGTGTTGCGGTGGTATGAGGCGGTGGTGGTGTTGCGGTCTTTTGATACGGTGGAGGAGCTTGTGTTCTTTGACGCACGCTAGAAGTGGTAATTTTGTTCCTTGTGTCATTCTTCAAGAGAGATGTGTTTATAGCTAGAGCCCTGGGTGGCATATGTCGTGTCCAGTATAACCTATCAACAACTCTTTTTAACACAATTGGCATTAGCAAGAATGCATCAAAAGATGTTAAATTATAAAGAAACTAAATAGTGAAAGTTTTAGTCATCTTACAGTTTCTTTCTTATTGGTGCTCCCTTCTTTGACCCTTCTCCTGTCATTTCAACTTACACCAACCACGAGCCACAAAAATCTACACAAGCCGAAAATTTTAGTAAGTGTGTTATGAAAGGCCTTCCATCCAAGTTTGTCAAAAACTTAATCTTCAAAAAATAAACAAATTAAATGGGTGACAATCCAATCTTCAGCTAAGACATCAAAATGAATTAACCATCATACTTACATACATGCTCAAGCCATCACTACATTTGATGCCCTAATGTTATACACTTAAACCAAAACAGTCCACATGACAAGTACATGGCGCAGACAGCCTAAATCATACTCAAAAGGATAGTAGCAACATATTCTAATAATCAATACTCAAAAGGCATGGCTTAAATACAAACTCTTATTAAGTATTCAACAACAAATGAGCATAAATACAATCATTAATCTAAAGCTGAACTATTAAAAATAAGCCAGTAACAACAATGTGACATGGTTCTAATAGGAAGAAGAATTAAGAATGAATGATATGAGATAAAATGAAGTTTAAAATAGTCACATATAAATCATGCACTATTAACATTTTTAAATCTGGTCTAACTGTCTGACATGCACAACCAGCACAGACCTAAGTTAATAGTTGCTACTACTAAAAAAATTCAAAAAAATATGTGCCATGTAAACAAACATGGTCCCCTTATGTAGCCTAAGATGGATCAAAATTATTATCTTGTATCAAACTGAGATAAAATAGCAGACATGTGTTCTCAAATAATACAATTGTGTAAACTAAAAAGGAGAATCAGCATTTCATGTAAATACCATAAACTATAAGATGCAAATCAGCCTAGTGACGTAAGCTCCAAGAAATAATGACAGTAAAGAATGTAAAGCTTAATAATGACACCAAAATAAATACCCATAAGATATCATAATACAATTGATATCATATGACCCTTACACGGAGCTACCTTTTGTCAAAACAAAATACTTTAGTTGCCTTGATTACAACATTCAAAAAGAGTATATTTTCATTACTGAGTTTCTATATTTATATATCAATTGTTATAAGCAAACTTACATCTATTGGAAATTTCAATTCCAATTCCAAAATAAATTCTCAAACATCAAATACAAAATAAACAAATCATACAAAACAGACTACATGAACAATTTCACTGATAAATCACATAACTAAAACATACGTGGGATCATTTGTCACTATTACTAATACCATGGCCTATTATAAACTACAACTAATTTACATCATTGTTCTCTCCATATTGAATAATTGGATCATTTGTCACTAGTACTTCCTCAAGATCATCAATTAATCCTTCATCGGCTAAACTGCATATTTGTTCAAGTTCTGTGATAGGCACAACTGGTGACATTTCATCAGATTGATATGGCATTCCATCCTCGGTGTTATCTATCTCCACATAACCCCTAGGTTTTATTGTGATTGCATCACACCATCCATGCATGTTTCTACAAATATCTGGATATGGGACATAATACACCTGTTTTGCTTCTTGTGCAAGAATGAACGGGTCATATTGATGATATCGTTTATTCATCTTAATGTAAACAATATTGTACTCCTTATTAACCCTTGTGCCACTATCATTTGTTGGATCAAACCAAGCACAATAAAATAGGGAAATCTTATTGCTAAAGCCATGGTATTCCAATTGAACGGTACGTTGGATGATACCGTAAAAATTATCTTCTCCTCCATTTGTAATTCCTTTCACATGTACCCCATAACTAGTATTCTTTTTACCACGACTCCATTCTTCAGTGTGAAACTTGTACCTGATAACGAAGTAGATGTGCCACGACGTGCCTTAGGATTAGGACCAAGAGCTAATGTCTTCACGTATGGGCTAGGTGTTCCATTTCTCTCATTATTCACCTAAAAAATATACATATAACCTTAGAGAAATTACATTGATAAACTACATCACTGTGAGAAGTACGCTTACATATTCCTTTAGCCATGAAGGAAATTGCTCGTGTATAAGACCAAAGCATATTCCTCGTTGATACGGTGATATTGCATGAACAATCTGACACCAAATATAAAATTTATGAAGTATTTATACACAATGGTTGAGACCAAAGCAATTGTTTTACAAAATGTACTTACTCAAGGTATGGTTTAACCTCATAATAATTGATTAGGATATGCATGTGACCAGATTCACATTCCTTATCAAGCACCCAATAGTCCCAAGGCTTTCCACTAGGACGACCGCATTTGTTAAAAATAGAAAGTGTTGGTTGGACATTCTCATGATATGATCTAGGATCGTTTCTGAAACTTTTACTTGGCAACAAACTAACGGTCTTGAAATAGTGAGAGCAAAAATAAGTAGTTTCACGATGCAAGTAGGCAGTGCATATTGAACCTTCAACCCTGGCTTTATTTTTCACTGAACGCTTGTAGTCTCCCATCAATCTAAGAGTGATACAGTTAAAAGATGTTATTTCATTAAAGTGATCTATAAAAACTACACATTGTTTACCTTTCAAATGGATACATCCAACGATATTGTACAGGACCACCAAGGATTACTTCATTAGGTAGGTGAATCGGGAGATGTTCCATCGAGTCAAAGAAACCTGGTGGAAAATTATTTCTAGCTTGCATATAATGAAGGGAATGTTCTATTCCAACCTAACAAGGTCTTCCAACTTCAATGTATTACACCACAAGTCCTTAAAGAAATGGCTTAACTCGGTTAGCGGCTTCCAAATCTCACTATGAAAGGAATGAAAAGAAATTGGAAGAAAACACTCCATGAATACATGACAGTTATGGGATTTCATCCCTTTCATCCTACCTTTGGTGACATCAGCATACCTAGAAAGATTTAAGGCATAGCCATCAGGCATTTTTAGTTCCTTAATCCATCTACAAACTAGCTTTGCCTCTTCGGATGTCAACGAAAATTTTGCCTTTGGCTTAGCCATCTTTCCATTAGGTAGAGGATGCATCTCTAAATCCCCACGTAAACAGTAAAGAGGTAAATCCAATCTTGCCTTCTCATTGTCCTTTGTTTTTGCAGGATCATTCATGGTTGTGTTAAACACATTATCAAATACACTATTCTCTATGTGCATCACATCAAGGTTGTGCCTTAACAAGTTATCCTTCCAGTATGGTAGATCCCAAAATATACTTCTTTTGATCCAATTATGTTGTTTTCCATACCCTGGAAATTTGGTGGCCCGGTCACTATCTGTGACTTTTGGAAAATCACGGACAGCTTCCCAGAGATCATGGCCAATAAACATGTAAGGTGGTCTTTTTTTCTTAATCATGTTTTTTTTAAATCTCTTTTTACTTTTTCTAAATGGATGATCCATTGGTAAAAACCGACGATGACAATCGAGCCAACATTGTTTTCCCCCATATCCTAATGTGAAAGCCTTTGTATTATCCATAAAATAAGGGCGTGCTAATTTACCTTGTCTCCCCCATCCAGACAACATACCATATGTCAGAAAATCATTGATTGTCCACATTAAATGCGCTCTCATTACAAAATTATGCTTCATAAAGATATGATATGTCATAATGCCATCTCTCCACAAGCGCAGCAAATCATCAATCAAAGGTTGCAAGTAGACATCTATTTTAACTTTTGGGTTGTACGATCCAGGTACAAGACAAGTCAAAAACATGTATGGTTTATTCATGCACATTTCGGGAGGGAGATTATATGGTGTGACTATTATTGGACAACATGAATAAGGAGAACTAGAGGCTTGAATGTAAGGTGTAAACCCATCAGTACATAAACCCAATCTTACATTTCTCGGGTCACTAGAATAATCGGGATAAAACTCATCAAAGTGTTTCCATGCCTTTCAATCAGATGGGTGATGCAGATCATTTGGATTGCTTGTGGTCTCACGATTCCATCTCATTTGAGCTGCAGATTCCTTTGAAGCATAAAGTCGTTGTAACCTAGGAATGATTGGAAAATATAACATTCTCTTCACTTCCACATCTTTGTATTTTCACATTCCACTCTTTCGAGGAACATACCTAGCAGCCCCACAAACTTTACACTGAGTTAACGTGATATCTTCTTTAAAATATAATAAGCATCCATTCACACAACAATCAATTTTCTCAACCTCCAATCCCAACTTAGACACTAACTTCTTCACTTGGTAATAGTTTTTAGGTAAGCATTGATTTGTTGGACAAACATCGATAAGCATTTGAGTGAAAAAATCCATGGTCTTTTGAGGAACATGCCAATTAGACATGGCAGCTAACAGCTTAACTGAAATAGATAGTCTGGATTCAGAAGCTCCCTCATAAATGGGTTGGTTTGCAGAGGTTAATACATCATAAAATCATTGAGCTTCTTCATTTGGTACCTCTCCCTCACTAACTGTTTCGTTTTCCATATTAGCATTCCCATTGGGAACATTAACAAATTTCCTACTAGCATCATATACCATTTCATTCATTGCATCCAATTGTTCTTCATCACCCAGATTATCCCCACCATCATTTCTGCCACTACTAGAATGACCATCAAAGTCTACATTCTGAGTATCTTCTCCATGATCAGTCCATGTATAATAGATAGGCAAAATCATTTTTGTGCAAGTGATGTCTAACCTCACTAGACGTCTTCAAGGGAACGCAGACACATTTTTCATAAGGACACCTTATCCCTCCATCATTTAAAAAATATGGTCGATTCATGGCTTTATTGACAAAATTTTCGACTCCACTAACAAATCCATCTTTCAAACCTTACCTATTGGAATTTACTCTATCGTACATCTAACTTCGATCCATTTTCTACATAAAAAACAAACATAAGTTTCTAATATTCATTTTTTCAATTGACTTCTATGTTTAGTCCAAAGCTGCATATAATATAAGAGTAGAATGAATAGTTAGCTAGATATAGCTAACTATTCATTTTTGGGTTAACTGTAGAACTCAATGAGGTACTAGTAATTTCTTAGAAAGGACCCATCATTTTCCCTCAATTTATTTTAAACAAAATCACACGTTAAACTAAAATGAATAGTTTAAAAAGTAGCAATCCTGATGCATGAAAATTAGTTCCATAGTTATCTATACTCATTTTAGTACTTTGTCAGATTTTGAAATCTTTGATTTCGCTTCTAATTACAAGTTTTCCATGCGTTTTTGCTTCTAATCATGTTTAGCAACTTTCCAAAGGCATTTAGCATCATGAAACGCACGATTTGGATGAGTTTTGATGCTAAACAAGTCACACTTTATTCATGCTATAGACCCCCTATGATTTCCCTCCAAACTTCATCATTTCACACACTTAAGGATCCCATTCATTCTCCTATAAATAGAGGGTCATCCTACATTCATTTTCTCAAGCTTGAACAGCCAAAATCACCCTGTCAAACTCATTCCATAACTCACTTTTATGCAACTTCGAAATCAGTGTTCAAGCCTTTTTCAATCCATTTCTTCTATCAATTCACCTTCCTTGATATTCCCTGAAGCTAACCATACAATTACCTTTAAGAATCATGACCTATATTGATCCATAGAAGTCTAGTTTTAGAGCTCTGCAACTCAACTTCAATAGGTAGATTTCTCCATCAATTCTTCCAAATTTTGATATCATTGTGAAGCTCTCATTGTCCTGGTTCTAGTTGCAACACTTGCTTTTAACTAAAAACACTTTTTGACCATGAAATTTCAAATTCCTTTTCAAAACTTTCCTTCCAAATTGCTTGAGGTACAATTTATATAAATTTTTCGCGAAGGTGTGGTTGTCTTCGTCTTGATGAGACGAAGCGAATGGTACCAGTCTCGTGCTCTAATTTTACAGTTTGAGTGACCTGGTTTTGAGACTGGCTGGAGGTTGAAGATGACCAACGTGTCATCCTTCAACCAATGAAACAGCGCCCTTTGTTTTTTTTTATTTCTGATTTTATATTGAATCTTATGCTTTATTCAGTAATGACCATGATATGCACAGTGCGCCAGATCCCTTGGATTTGATTACTAACGCGTTTTGACTCTCATCCAATTGTCCACATATTTTTGAGTTTATTTTATTTTCTGATTTTTATATTTAAATTGATTTAAATTTCAAAAAATCATAGAAAATTCATTTTAAGTCCAAAAAATCTGAAAAAATTATGGAAAATATTTTTTATTTTTCTCTTTCTGATTTTTATTTTTTCACAATTTTATTTTGTGTTTTGGTATTTTTATAAATTTTCACTTTATTTGAATTATTTTAAATGTTTAAAAATACTTTTATGCATTTTTAAATTCTAAAAAAAAATTGGAATGATCCAATGATATTGTGACAAAGATAGGTGACCTCATTTATTTTTTATTTTTTATCATTTTTGATTTATTTTTCTCATTTCTTTTAATTTTAAAAAATAGTTTCTGACTTTAAAAAATTACCAAAAATTTTATAAAAATATTTGAGTCCATTTCTGATTTTTATTTGGTCTTACTTATTTTTTCTTGATTAATTTGAACATAGTTTCCTTTTTTCTCTATTATTTTTATTTTAAACCCTTATTTATTTATTTTAAAATACAATTTAATTTTTGTATATTTTCTGGCTAATCTTGACCTGAAATTTTTATCATGAACTTTATTAACATCATTGGATCCATGGTGTTGAGTTTAACTCCATAAATATGGATGAATGATTTTAATAATAGTTTTCTTAAATTTTAATTCAAATGTGGTTTGTATATTCTTTCTCACCCTTCTTCGTCTTATCTCTTTCTTATTGCACTAAGTATTATTGGAGCATGATCTCTATATCATGTCTCAAAACAAATGGTGCATAGATTGCTATTGACTGGCCTCAAAATAGGTGTGAATTCTATATAAGTCCACTTATGATTGCTTAACATAGCGCTAAATTTTGTCCCGATTCGAATAAATGATCATTTGTGGCCCAAACCTATATTTACAAACCGAAGTATGTTAATTTGATCTCTTTGATCCAATAACCTTGAGATTCATTGTGTGGAGGCTTTGGTTCTACCAATCCTCTAATGGATCTACAACAGTTTTGGTCAACGCGGATCACTTAAACATCGTTGATCATTAAATGGAACTTTTGAGGATTCCAAAATGGATGATATACTTGACAAAAAGCAAATGCAACTTGTTGTGTGGAGGCTTTGGTTCTACCAATCCTCTAATGAGTTCCAAATGCAAGTTTCAAGATGGTCATCCAACTAACCACTAATTACTAATAATTGACTTTATTTTGTGTTTTTATTTTATGCACTTTTATTCCATGCACCATTTACTTTAGCATTTATATTTCATGCTATTTTTCATCTTTTCTCACTTGAGCCCCTTTATATTCTTGTCATTTTTATTTTGCTCACTTGAGCTTTTCTTTTCTTTTTTAAGATACCTAATAATCAACATGAACCATGAAAAACACTGATGATGCTTGGACTATTTTGTTACTATCCTTGGCATTATGGGGTATTGGACTTCTTAGGCTTAGGATTAGAAATTTTTGCCTATGTTGGAGACCTTGTGACCTTAATTGATGTTTTGTCTGGAGTTCTTGAGGTTTACCTCAATACATTGGGTTGTTTGTTTGTTTTGTGTGCATGTTATTGTGATTACATACTTTGTTTGTAATTTGGTATTCACCCGTATACAGCCGTTACTTTGCCCAATTTTTGTGAAGAATTAATACACTTGAAGTTTGATTCTTTCAAGAGGTCTAGTATCTTTGCTTGCTTGGTTTCAATCCAAAGAATGGAATTCAATCTTGACTCATAATATCAAATATTGGCTTCTTGTTGGTTAGATGGTTCTTATCTCTAGCTTTTACCTTATGCTTTAGTATAGTCTCTGCTTCTCCTCCCATCTTCTTTAATTTCAAAAATCTTCTTCCTCCTTTTGAAAACCCTTCTTGTGACAAATATTGATGACCTCATTTATTGAAAACCCTTAATTGATGTTTTGTCTGGAGTTCTTAAGGTTTACCTCAAGACATTGGGTTGTTAGTTTTTTTTTTGTGCAGGTTAATGTGATTACATACTTTGTTTGTAATCTGGAATTCACCCGTATACAGCCGTTACTCTGCCCAATTTTTGTGAAGGCTTAATACACTTGAAGTTTGATTCTCTCAAGAGGTCTAGTATCTTTGCTTGCTTGGTTTCAATCCAAATAATAGAATTCTATCTTGACTCATAATGTCAAGTATCGTCTTCTTGTTGGTTAGATGATTCTTATCTCTAGCTTTTACCTTATGCTTTAGGATAGTCTCTTATTCTCCTCCCATCTTCTTTAATTTCAAAAATCTTTTTCCTCCTTTTGAAAACCTTTCTTGTTTTTAAACTTGAACCACTTTCATAATAAACTTGGACTTATGTCCATGCTTTTTTCAAAACATTTTCATAAATAAACTCCAATCAACTTAATAATACCTTGACATTTTTGTGAGAAGACTAAAAGTCAATCAATCGCATTTCAAACCATTTTGCCGCTTTGGCTTTTTATTTTAAAACATTTCTCAAAAGATTAGACTCTTGTCAATCCTTGTAGTGATGCAAACAACTATACTTCTATAATATGTAGTGAAGAGAGATATTTTCCACTTAGGTTTTGAATGAGGCATTGTTGATTTAAAAATCCAAGCCATATCCTCCACTTTGAGATGATGCAAATTCTCCTTTCTCATGATTGTGGGTAGTAAGTATATTTTCCACACGGACAATGACGATGATGTCTTATCTCATAAAATTAACCAACACACTTGTGTTTTAAAATTTTTAAAATAGGAACTACATGTACCCTGATCCCCTATTGCATGAAAGGTGGTACGTAGGCACTAAAGGTTCGCAACCGCGGAGGGTGCAAAAATCTTAAAAATATATACTTCTTTTCTCACCTTCACCATCTATTTTACATACATCATTTTATAGCCAAAATATACAGATTTTATAAAGAGGTTCCTGCAGAGTATCGTAGATGTTTAGGGTGCTAATACCTTCTCTTTGCATAATCAACCTTCTTACCTTGAATATTTCCCCCTCGTTTTTGGTTATTCGCTCTTTTCCCATTCCTATGGAAACAATAAAGCGTGGTGGCGATTTTTATTTTGATATGTGTAAATCTAGTCAATCCAATGGCTTCGTCTTAAACATTTCTACCGCTACAGAAAAATGGCGACTTCACTGGGGAAAGATTGACCTTTTAGTGGTCCATCCCTAAATGGGTTAAACCTATCTTTGTTTATATCTTTATATGTGCTATTGTTGTTTATGTGTTATATGTTGTATATATGTTTGTCTAGATTTTCCTGGTTTTCAGGGTGCTTGGTGATTACTTATAAGTCTTATACCTGGACTTGGGCAAACTTTAAGATAGGATGGGCGGTATAGTCATGTTAACTTTGAGGGAGTATTCCCAAAAAAGGAGGCATGAGATCCCCCACTCAGTGGAAGCCCCTTTGATTGTAGTTTCATTTACCGAGTAATCGGAAAGACGTACTGCTTTCGACCTGGAAGCCTGCTGAAGCTGAGGACCGTAGAATACCTAACCCATATTGGCCTTTTAGGTGTAGCACGAAAGCTATGATGGAGTAATCCGGAAATAGTTGTCACACGATACTACGCTTGGACGAGTTTTTCTTAAGAATATTACTAATTACCGAGTTAATCGGGAAGTTGGTAATATCCGAAGGAAGGATGTAGACTCTGGGAACCTCTAGAACCTTGTTCAGAAGGTGATAACTTTTAGACCGCATCTTATGGGTAGTACCTTCGACCTCATGCCCGTGACATTGAACCTATGAATCCTATGTTTGTGATCTTATGTGTGATTGTTGCATCATGCATCCATGCACTCATGAGTATATTTTGAAGAAATTTTATTTCAAGGGACTTAAAAGTTGACCATTTGTGAATATCTCAGGTACCTTTTGACCATGGATTCTGGAAAAAGAAAGACCAGAAAATACAGTTTCAAAGATCCCAAGATAGATGAGTTGATCAATCTAATTCCCGAGATTGAGTATTCTGTAGATTTTCAGAAGAAGTATGGATCCATCATTCCTCTCATGAAGCTTAGGATGAAGGAGGGTATTCTCTCGACCTTGGTCCAGTTCTATGATTTGATGTATCATTGCTTTACTTTCCCTGATTATCCATTGATGCCTACACTAGAGGAGTATTCTTATCTGTTGGATTTACCTATTACCGATCGTGTTCCTTTTATTGGTTTGGAGGGTGAGCCAAAACCACACGAGATTTCTTCTTTGGTCCATATGGGGAAGTCTGAGGTTGAATCCCATATGACTACTAAAGGAAGGATTAGAGGATTACCAACTCAGTTCTTATTGTAGAGAGCTCATTACTTTGCCAAGATGAAGAGTGCAATCGCTTTAGAGGCCATCTTTGCTCTACTTGCTTACGGGTTGTTTTTATTTTCTAATGTGGATAAGTTTGTTGACATTAATGCTATCAGGATCTTCATGATTGGAAACCCAGCTCCTACATTGTTGGGTGATGCTTATTACTCTATTCATCTTCGGAATTCTTATCATGGGGGGATGATTATCTGTTGCACGCCTCTGTTGTACCGGTGGTTTATTTCTCATATGCCTTAGTCTGATGCTTTCTTGGATGTCAGGAAGGAACCCCGTTGGGCTCCTAAGATCATAGAACTTACTCACTCAGATATTTATTGGTATCATCGGGCTTACCATGATGTAGAGATTGTCGATAGTTGTGGTAGTTTCCCCAATGTACCTCTTCTTGGTACAAAGGGAGGAATTAAATGCAACCATGTTCTTGCACGATGACAGCTTGGTTATCCGATGAGGGATAAACCAAACAGTATTCATTTGAGTAGTTTCTTCCTGAAGGATGGAGAAGACCATAAGGAAGCTAGGGAGCAGATTGTGAAGGTCTGGCGTCACATTCATATGAAGAGTAGGAAATACTTGGGACCTAGGGGGTTGTTTCTTTGGAACCTTATCTTCAGTGGGTCCAAACGAGAGCTATTCAGTTGAAGATGTCGTATTCTCGGGAAGCACCTATGCCTGATTTGTTTGTGAAGACCACTCCTCACTTATTGGATGATATGGAAGAGCTACAACTTGCTTTGGTCAGGATGCAGCAGGAAAAGGATGCTTGGAAGAATAAGTGCTAAACTTTAGAGATTTCCTATAGAGCAAATTTGAAGGAGAAAGACGACTTGATTGAGATTCTTGAGAGTAGGACTGTAGAGATGATGGAGAGGCAAGGGGAATTATTTTCTTTAAGCCTCAGTCAGATTCTAGTTGCTCACTTCCTAATTCAGGTGATTGGAAGGAGGTTGCCACCAGATATACAAAAGAAAATCAGAGGTTGAAGGCTCAGATTTCCAGGCTTACAGGGAAGCGTCAGCGTACAGAGTGATCTCCATCAACTTTACTTAGAGTTTTAGACTTTATTTTCATCTTGTACTTGGAATTATTGAAACTTGTAATCCCTTTTGAAGTTATTATAATAATAATTTTTTTCACAATTTCAAATGTGTTATTACTTGGATATTTGCAATGTGTCTATAAATCTTGAAGTCCCTTGATATATTAATAATAAAACAAATCATGTGCATTGCATATCATGCATCATATTGCACATATTTATTGCATTTATTATGCATATCCAGGTGTCTTACCAAGCTTCTTTACTTCGTTCAGCAAGCTGTCTCACCACTACAATACTCGAGCTAATTTCAGAAGGAAGATGGACAACTTAGAACAAGAGAATCGTGAGCTCCGCAAGGAAGTTTCTGCTCTGAAGGTTGGCATGGCCAATCTCACTGCTCTGATGGAATCTCTGGTGGCTACTCAGAATCAGCCACCGAGTGTTCAACCTCAACAAACAAGGGTTACTACTGAAGCTCTGATTGTTCTTGTGTCTGTCATTCCAGCTGTTATTCAGAATCGCATGCCTCAAGGTTGTCCATGGGGAATGCCAGAGAACTATGTGCCTGAAGGTTTCAATCTTGGTCCTCAAGATACTCTAGTTGTTCATACTATTGTTACTCCTGCACCTCCTATGGTGCATACTGCTCCTGCTGCACCTCCTTCAGTGAATGTGGTCCCATTTGCTAATAATGATATGTATCATCCTTTTCCTCCACCAAGTGAAGACTTGGGTCTCTATGATAGAATGGATGATTTTCAAGAATAGTTTGACAAGATGCAGAGGGAGATGAATGCCCTCAGGGGAAAGGAATTGTTCAGGCAGAATGTAAATGATTTATGCTTGGTCCCGAATGTCAAGATACCTGCGAAGTTTAAAGTCCCGGAATTCGAGAAGTACAAGGGCAACACTTGTCCTCGTGCTCATCTTGTGATGTATATAAGAAGAATGTCTACCTACACTGATGATCAACATCTATTAATTCACTTTTTCAGGATAGTTTGACTGGTGCTGCGTTGAAGTGGTATATGAGTTTGGACAATGTCAATATCCATACTTTCAACGACTTGGGAGAAGCATTTATCAGACAATACAAATATAATATAGACATGGCGCCTGACCATGATCAACTCAGGGCCATGGTCCAGAAGAACAAGGAATCATTCAAAGAATATGCACAGAGATGGCGTGAGGTACTCGCCCAAGTTATTCCTCCCATGGAAGAGAAGGAGATGACTAAGATTTTCCTGAAGACTATGGGTTCCTTCTACTATGAGAGGATGGTAGCGAGTGCACCAAGTGACTTTACTGAAATGGTGGGCATGGGTATCCGTTTAGAAGAGGCTGTAAGAGAGGGTTGTTTAACAAAAAGTGAAAGTTCTGAAAGTACGAAGAAGCCATCCTATGGGTTTTCCAAAAATAAGGAAGGAGATACAAATGTTGTTATGCTAGAGAGGAGGGTTAATCCTCCTATAAGAAATTATCAGCTTCATCAACTAGTCGCCTCAGTAACTCTAGTTGTTGGTGTAGCTCCAACCATCGTTACTTATAAGAGACCATCACATCAGGGGAATCAATGGTATAATCAGAGAAAGGATAGTTATGAACTTATCCCTATGAGATATATAGAATTACTCCCGACGTTAATTCAGAAGAAGTTGGTTAGACCAAACCACCTCCCGCTATACCATCACCATTGCCTTGGTATTACAAAGAAGACCAAACATGTGTTTTTCATCAGGGAGCATCGGGGCACAATGTTGAGAACTGCTATCCTTTGAAAACTAAGTACAAAAATTGGTGAAGTCTGGTATCTTATTTTTCAAGGATGTTGGCCCTAATGTGAAAGATAATCCTTTGCCCAAGCATGGAGGAGCAAATGATGTGAACATGGTGGCTGGTTGTCCTGGCGACTTTCAGATTTTTGACATTAAATTGGTTAGAGGAGATTTAGTAAAAATGCATGCAGACCTCTGTGAATTTAGCTACTATACGCATGACCATGCCGATTGTGCTATTTGCAGTACGGATATATAGGGTTGTGACAAGATAAAGGCTGATTTGCAGGAGATGATGGATGAGGGCCTCATCCACATAATCAGGCCTAGGGCATAGTATGAAGAGGAAGTAAACATGGTTTCTGGATGTACTGGAGAGTTCAGAATCTTTGATGTAGAGTATATGAATGAAGATCTTGTGCAATTGCATTCTACTTTCTGCCACATGGTTGGTTAGGTAGAACATCAGTATGGATCTTGCCAAATTTGCTGTCGGGACTCCCGAGGATGTTCAATTGTTAGGAAAGGTGTTCAGTTGTTATTTGATAATGGAACTAACAAGGTTACAGGCCAAAGGGATGATTACCATGAAATTGATGTGATTGAGGTTTGTTTGGCTGAAGAAGAGTCAGATGATGAGTATGCTTCTGTGGATGAGTTCTTCTCCTCAGATAAAGATATGTTTTCCAGAGATGACTCTGTAATGACTGAATGTGTTGAAGGGGAGTAAATGTTATTGTGCCTTATTTTGGTGTACCTACCCCTTTTGAAGTTGAATATCATAGCAATCCGGCTATTACTCCATTGGTGATTAGTTTGCCGGGTCTTGTGCCCTACAAGTCAGATAAGGTTGTACCTTATAAATATAATGCTACAATCTTAGAGGATGGTGTGGAAGTTCCCATCCAGCCAATGTCTAATGTTGGAAATATTGCTGAGACTAGCAGAGTGACCCGTAGTGGTCGTGTATTTGCACCAATTGTTCGTGGAAATGATAGTACTGGAAAGAAAGTTGTTGGAAATGTTGAACCCGAGAAGGAAATGGGTGAATCTAGTGGAGCTGCACTAGAAAAAGAGGTGGATGATATTTTGAAGATAATCAAGATGAGCGACTACAGAATTGTAGATCGGCTACTGCAGACTCCTTCAAAAATATCTATCTTGGCTTTATTGATGAACTCCTCTTCTCACAGAGAATCATTGATGAGGGTATTGGACCAAGCTTTCGTAGAAAGTTATATGTCTGTAGACCAATTCAGCAAGGTGGTAGGGAACATTACGTCATGTAATAGCCTGAGTTTCTGCGACAATGAACTGCCCGATGAAGAGAGGAATTACAATATGGCCCTCCGCATCTCTATGAACTGCAAGAATGGTTCATTATCCAATGTGTTGATTGATAATGGATCTGCATTGAATGTTATACCGAGGAGCACACTTATGAAGTTGAAATATCAAGGAACGCCCATGCGCCCAAGTGGCATTATTGTGAAAGCGTTTGATGGATCAAGGAAATGTGTTATTGGTGAAGTGGACTTTCCTATTCATATAGGCCCATATTTGTTTCAGATTACTTTCCAGGTCATGGATATAGTACCCGCTTATAGTTGCTTGCTGGGATGGCCCTAGATACATGAGGCAGGGGCCGTCACTTCGACTTTACACCAGAAGTTGAAGTTTGTTCGTAAAGGAAAAGTGGTAATTATATATGGAGAACAGGCATTATTGATATCTCATTTGTCCTCTTTCAGCATTGTGGAGGCGGGTGAAGCTGCTGTTGGAACCCAATTCCAAGCTTTATCCATTGATAATATAAGAGGAAATGAGAATTATATGGCTTCATTCAAGGATGCTCAGCAGGTTGTGCGTAATGGCCATAATAAAGTGTGGGGACAGATTGTTGATCCACCTATAAACAAGAATAGAGCTGGCTTGGAGTTCTCTGTCAAGAATGATAAAGGTAAGAGCATGAAGCTGAAGTCTGCTGCAGGAAAGTATCAAGAAATCTTTCGTAGTGGGGGTTATCTTCATCCAACTGCTTCCGGGATTAATGTCATTGTGGAAGATGAGGCAGAGCCATAAATTCCAAATTATGTGATGCACAAAGTTAGGGTTCAGAACTGGATCACCATTGATGTTCCCTCTTGCATACATGTTTCAAAGTAATTTGTTTTTGTAAATATTTTTGAAAAGCTTTCACTCTGCCCAAGGTGAAAGTATTAATATTGTATGGGCTTATCGGTTTGCTTTGATTTTTTAAAATCAATAATAAAAGTTGTCTTTGTTTCCCAAATTGTGTTTTTATTTTTTGTTTTTTTCTTGGAAAATGGTAATCAGAAAAAAAACCTTTCAAAATAAATAATAACTGAAATTCAATATGCATGATCACTTGTTATATGTGTCAGTTTCTAAAAGCAATCATAAATCATATGTGCATATTAATTAAAAAAACATGTTGAATATAATGACCCTACACCCTCTTCCAACTTTGAATGTCTGTGTATGGGGCCGAAGAAGAAAACTATGATGAGATTCCAGAAGAGGTATCAAGGTTGCTTGAGTGCGAGGAGAATGCCACTCAGCCATATAAAGAGCCATTGGAAGTAATCAATTTGGGTTCATAATAAGATTCGAAGGAAGTCAAGATCAGAGCATTGTTACATCCTGATGTGAAGAGTAGGTTGATTGATATGTTGAAAGAGTATGTGGATATTTTTTCTTGGTCTTACCAAGATATGCCTGGTTTAGATACGGGTATTGTAGAGCACCATTTGCCGCTGAAGCCAAAGTGTCCACTAATCAAACAGAAGTTGCGAAGAACTCACCCAGATATGGCACTTAAGATCAAAGAAGAAGTTCTAAAGCGGATTAATGTCGGTTTTCTTGTGACATCAGTGTACCCTCAGTGGATTGCCAATATTGTCCCAGTATCGAAGAAAGACAGAAAAGTTCACATGTGCGTAGATTATATAGATCTATATAAAGCTAGTCCAAAAGATGATTTTCCATTGCCACACATTGATATGTTAGTGGATAGCACAGCAAAATTCAAACTTTTCTCGTTCATGGACGGATTTTCTGGGTATAATCAAATAAGGATGGCTCCTGAGGACATGGAAAAAACAATGTTTATCACACCCTGGGGAACATTCTGTTACAGAGTGATACCCTTCGGGTTGAAGAACGCTGGTGCAACGTACCAGAGGGCTATGACAACCATATTTCATGATCTGATGCACAAGGAAATTGAGGTATATGTTGATGATATGATTTCTAAATCCCAGACTAAAGAAGGGCATATAGAATATTTGTTGAAGTTGTTTCAGCGTTTAAGGAAGTATCATCTCCGCTTGAATCCAAATAAATGTACCTTCGGTGTTCGGTCGAGGAAATTTTTAGGTTTCATTGTTAGCCAGAGAGGGATCGAAGTTTCCCATGATAAAGTCAAAGCAATTAAAGAAATGCCAGCGCCGAGAACTAAAAAGCAAGTCATAGGGTTCCTCGGGCGTTTGAATTATATTTCCAGATTTATTTCCCATATGACTGCAACGTGTGAGCCAATATTTAAGTTGTTAAAGAAAGATCAAGGTTGTGTGTGGACAGATGACTGCCGAAGGGCATTTGAGAGTATTAAAGAATATATTCTTGAACCTCATATCTTGCTCCCTCCTGTTGAAGGAAGACCATTGATTATGTATCTGACAGTGTTAGATAATTCCATGGGCTGTATTCTAGGACAACAAGATGAAACAGGGAAGAAAGAGTATGCCATTTATTATCTCAGTAAAAAATTTACTGATTGTGAGTCGCGGTATTCCATGCTGGAAAAGACATATTATGCTCTGGCTTGGGCGGCAAAACGTTTGCGACTGTATATGTTGAATCACACTACTTGGTTGATCTCTAAAATGGATCCAATCAAGTGCTTTTTTGAAAATCCTTCTCTTACTGGGAGAATTGCCCGCTTGAAGATGCTGTTATCTGAATATGAAATCGAATACCGCACTCAAAAAGCTATTAAAAGTAGCGTGTTGGCATATTATCTTGCTCACCAACCAGTTGATGATTGTCAGTGATGTATGATTTCCCCGATGAGGATGTGATGTTTCTGAAAGTGAAAGATTGTGATGAACCATTTCCTGATGAAGGTCCTGATCCTGAATCTCGCTGGATTATGATATTTTATGGAGCTATGAATGCTTATGGTAAAGGAATTGGTGTTGTGATTGTCACTCCACATGGATCACACATTCCTTTTACTGCAAGGTTGACATTTGATTTTACTATTAATATGGCAGAATATGAGGCTTGCATCATGGGTCTCAAGGAAGCTATTGATCTCAGAATTAAAATTCTAGATGTGTATGGTGATTCAGCTTTAGTAATAAATCAGATTAACAGAGAGTGGGATACTCGTCACCCTGGCTTGATCCCTTACAAAGATTATGCTAGATGATTGCTACCCTTCTTTAATAAAGTTGAATTCCATCATATCCCCAGAGACGAAAATCAAATGGCGGATGCTCTGGCAACTCTGGTTTCTATGTATCAAGTGAATACTTGGAATGATATACCTTGAATTATAGTTTGGCAACTGGATAGGCCCGCTCATGTGTTTACAACAGAAGAGGTAGCAGATGAGAAACCTTGGTATTATGATACCAATCATTTTCTTTAGACTCAGGAATATCCGATTGGTGCATCGAATAAAGATAGAAAGACATTGAGAAGATTAGATGGTAACTTCTTCCTCAGTGAAAATGTGTTGTACAAGAGAAATTATGACATGGTCTTGCTCAGATGCGTGGATAGACACGAAGCAGACATGTTCATGCATGAGATTCATGAAGGTTCATTTGGTACTCATGCCAATGGACATTTGATGGCTAAAAAGATGTTAAGGGCATGTTACTATTGGCTGACAATGGAATCTGACTGTTATAAATTTGCAAAGAAGTGCCATAAGTTCCAGATTTATGCGGACAAAATTCATGTGCCTCCGACACTTCTTACTGTTATTTCTTCCATGTGGCCTTTCTCTATGTGGGGTATTGACATGATTGGAATGATAGAACCCAAAGCTTTGAATGGACACCGTTTTATCTTGGTAGCAATTGATTACTTCACCAAATGGGTGGAAGCTGCTTCATATGCTAATGTTACTAAGCAGGTGGTAGTGCACTTCATTAAGAATAATCTCATATGCTAGTATGGTGTGCCGAGCAAAATTATCACCGACAATGGCTCGAATCTGAACAACAAGATGATGACAGAACTTTGTGAAGAATTCAAGTTTGTCCATCACAATTCATCTCCGTACAGGCCGAAGATGAATGGGGCTGTTGAAGCTGCTAATAAGAATATCAAGAAGATTATCCAAAAGATGGTTTTTACTTATAAAGATTGGCATGAAATGCTCCCTTTTGCTTTACATGAATATCGGACATCTGTCCGCACTTCAACAGGAGAAACCCCGTTCTCCCTTGTGTATGGAATGGAAGCGGTGCTCCCAATCGAGGTTGAGATTCCCTCTTTGCGTGTGATAATGGAAACCAATTTGTTAGAGGATGAATGGGACCAGAACAGGTTTGACCAGTTGAATTTGATCGAAGAGAAGAGAATGACGGCTTTGTGTCATAATCAGTTATATCAAAAGAGAATGAAGAAAGCTTTTGATAAGAAGGTCAAACCTCGTGAATTCATAGAAGGCGACCTCGTGCTCAAGAAGATCATGTCTTTTAATGCTGATTCTAGGGGCAAGTGGACTCCCAATTTTGAAGGCCCATATGTTGTCAAGAAAGTCTTCTCTTGCGGTGCATTAATTATTGAAACTATGGATGGCGAGGAGTTCCCACGTCCCATGAATGTTGATGCAGTCAAGAAATACTTCACCTAAAAAAATAAAAGAACAGCTCGCTAAGTTGAAAATCCGAAAGAGTGGCTTAGGCAAAAAGGAGTGTCTCGATAGACCGAAAACCCGAAAGGGAGGTCTAGGCAAAAATTACAGACATAAACAGAATAAAATTTCTCGCTAAGTTAAAAAACCGCAAGGGCAGCTTAGGCAAAAGTTAGGGACTTTCTTGGCAAATAACTACATCGTACAAGACTTGATCATTGAAGCAACAATTTTCTTGGATCCTTACCATACTTCTACGGAAGTTGCTCCTCAAAATTTCAAAGTTGTTAGAGGGCATAATGGTCATTGTATCTCAATGTACCTTTTCCATTATATATTACCATTTTCTTAACTTTGTAATCATTTGTGGAGTCTCGCCATTCGCAGACTACCATTCTATTAATAAAATTTGAGCTTTTACCCAATTCTTTGTATTTCTTATTTTTATTCAGCTTACAAAGACTTCATTTATTACTGATAATAATTTTCAAATAAAAAAGATTAAATAACAAAATTGTTTTTCAAAAAGAATTTACAACTTATTTTTACTTTAGATTTCGTGATTTAAGAGGAAAACAAAAGTACTGATCCCAGGAATGGAAGAACCCCAGTAATTTTGGGAAGTTTTGTTTCCCCCAGGAACGTTTTCTCAGGTCGTTTTCGTTGGTATACACATGATTTTTGTATAGTGAAGATGGTACCAATTGGCGTAACGTGTAGTATTGGGTTTGTGATCCCAGTGTCCCTAGTCAAGACTTGGTTCATTTTTTTGATTTTAGGTTTGCATGGTCTGAATCCTCTATCCCAGATTCCCTAGCAAAGTCTTTCCTCATATGACGAAAGGTTTTATTCCCTTGGTGTGCTGAGATGGAACTATTGGAAAATTGTCGCTCTTTCTGAAGTATTGGCATTATTGTTGGTATTTATTTCCCAGGCAACTAGACCAGGGCAGTATATTTTCTAAGAAGTGTTGAGACAGTTGTCAACATTTGGGTTTTCACCTGCCCAGTGTTGGGTTTGATTTAAAATCCCCTTGAGTTTGACCTTTTTCTATGATGTTGACTTCTTAATTCCTCAGGAAGGCTATCCCATGGCATCTTTTGTTGGAATAAGTTTGCATGATATGAAGACTCAATCCAATATTCCCCAGTGAAGGCTTCGTTATTTGATAGAAGTCTTTTCTCCCCTTGCATGCTAAGTTGGACTCATTTGCGAAGCATCTTCTTTCAACAGCACTTGTATCTTGTTTGTTTGCCCGATAATCAGGCAAGGGCAATGTTTTATTTAAGAAGTGTTGAGGAATTTGTCAACTTTTTGGGTTTTCACCCGCCAGGTGCTGGGTTTCATTTAAAATCCCCATAATTTTGATTTCTTGTTGTTATGTTTGACTTCTTAACTCTCGAAGTTGTTATCTCTATGAGGTTTCATACTTTCTCCCCAGAGAAGTTGGTGCAATACTTACTCTCAATATTGAAGAACGTGTCTTGGTTTCCTCTCTTTGATATGGTGTTGTCCTCCCCAATGAAGTCAGCACGAGATCCCCAGTTGATTTCTCGATGATGAGGTGTTATCTCCTCTAGTGAAGTCTGTATGATGTTCCCCAATGAAGTCAGCTCGAAATCCTCAGTTGATGTTTTACCGATATGGTTTCCATCTGCCTTATTTGAAATCAGTATTGCAATCCCCAGTAGAAGTGCAGACCATGAAAACATTTGTTTCCCCATTGAAGTTTGGGTGCTTCCCCCGGTGAAGCCTGGATAAGGATGTTATATCCCTGTATCTGTACTGATTTGTCACTATGATTTGATTATTTCCGGATTGTGTTCTTTCCGGGTGAAGTTAAGCCATGCAATAGGATTCTGTTTCCTCAGTTGGTGCTTAATTTTTCTATTGGAATGTTCATCTTGGATGTGATTTATCCGAGTGTTGATTGCGCCCAAGTTGGTTTTTCCTGGTTATTCCCAGTGTTATATGTTTATTTTGTCAGCATATACATGATAACACTCATTCATACATACATCATGCATAGTTAAATTTAGCAAATCATTGCTTATTCGCATTCGTTAATATTTTGTTGACATATTACCCTGTTTTACAGAGTTATGTTGTCCTCTCTCCAATAGAGTGCCAACCTTAAGCAGAAAGTGTGTATTCTTTCAATTTCCCCACTGAGTTATCCCTCGTGGAAGATTTTTGCTTTAGCCTTCCTGTACAGCTTTTTGTATGGATAGATTAGGTTTCCCTCTTGAGTTTATTTCTCAAAGCATGTATTTTGGTTGATTGTACTCTCCACTTTATTTCTAGTTTGAATCTTTGATCCTCAGCAATATTATTACTTTGGATTTCTGCAAGCTTCGAGCATTGGTTTGAGAATGTGCATTTATTTTGTACGAGAAGACTTTATCTCCTCAGCAGGAATATATTGGCATCTCCCGAGGAAGTCAAAATTCACTCCCCAAGAAGTCATGATTCATTCCCCAGAAAGTCATATCTCTTTCCCCAGGAAGCCATATTGTTTTCCCCGGAAAGTCATTTTTATAATCCTTCCTATAACACAAGTAGCAAGTCTCTTTATTTGAGCAATTGATATTTCCCTTTAAAAGTCGACGTTAGTTTTTGCTATCTTCCCTATGAGTGGATAGTTTGTGGTTCGTTGTCAAATTACTCCAGTGGATGGCAAGTCTTTCAAAATCACAGAGACAGTTCATTGTGGAATCTTTATAGGTGCTAGTCTCTTTATTTGAGACAGCTTATATACCACCCCTTTCCAGGCGAAATACCTTAGTTAAAGAAGAAGTTGAGACCTGTTCTAAGTGAAACGCCATGATTTTGGGTAAACTTGTTATTTTTCTCTCTACCTTCAGTGAAAGTTGGTAGGTCACTGTGATCGGTGGGAATGAGAACTGACTGTTTTTGGAATGCTGGTTCGCATTTGCTATAGCTTCAGGAGGTTGCTGGCAAGAGAGCTACGTGAAGCTTTTGCCTTGGAAACGCCTCCAAATAAGAATTCGATCTCTCACTTTTCACACTTTTTTTCAATTCTGAGTTGGCCATTTTTCCAGTCCTTATGGCGTGTTCTTGCTATGCTTGGCTTGTGTGTACATAAAGGAATGTATTTAGGTCAAAACTTAGGCCTTAGTCCATATGCATAGAAGATGGAAGATTTGATTTTGATCACCATTATCAAGTTTCCAAATATAGGCCAAATCTGATTTTTTTATGCATGAAAAGCCTTGATATGAATTTGATTTGATGAATCATGATAATTGAAAGCTACAATGATCAAAAAGATATCATTCCATTCATTTTTAGATTTTATTTGATTTAATATTGATTAAAAATGAATTAAATCAATAAAAATTAAATAAAATAGAAAAATAAATGATTGGATATGAAATTAAGGATGGGACACGTGTGTGGCATGAAAAGACCAAATCAAGTGGAAAAAAGTGGGGCCTTTTGTCAAAAATTGGAGTTTTGAGGATAGTTGACTTTTGGCCATTTTGGAAAAATGCCCAACTTCAACAATGCATAACTTCTTCAATTTTGAACTTTTGGAGGTGTTCTTGGACTTTTTAGAAACCTTGAGATGTCCTCTAACCAACCTTTTTTGTCTCATCTCATTTTAATCTTCCATGCTCAATTTATAAGCTTTAGAAAAAAAGGTGTTTTTGTTGACTTTCAAAAATGACCTATAATGTCCAAATTTGTAACTTCTTGTGAGTGCATTTCTTGATCTTGGGGTGTGAATATGGATTGTATGAAATTGCATCCTATTCAAAATTAGTTTTGGATGGGTCATTTCTCATAAAGTATGAGAAAGTTATGCTTGGTCAAAGTTGAGTTGACTTTTCCTACAAAACCCTAATTTAGCAACTTTTGAATCTTGATGAATCTTGAGCAATCCTTGATGTATCATGATCAACCCTTGATAAAATGATGACTTATCCTTCAAAATGATAATGTTGACAAAAAATCTTGAGGTTTGACTGTATTTGGGACACAGATGACTTTTGCCCTTGCACAGTCGATTTTTGGACTTCTTGAGCAATTGACTGACCAAACTTTCTCTGCAAGGCTTGAAATTTGACATGGATGAACTTAAGAACATATTAGGACATTGTGGAGCACTTGAGGTCATTTGTATGTAAGGACCTTGATGCAACACAAAACCCTAATTTTGAATTGACTGCCTTAGGAGTTGACTTGACTGTCCAATTCTTGAGCCATTTTGAACAACTTGGAGATGCTTCTTGACATGTCTTGAGAAATATGGGAGGGAAAATTTTGGGGTACAACAGTCACCATCAGTGAACATTGGTGATTCTTATCTTTTTGCTACCCTCAGTGAACATTGGTAGTTCACTTTCAGTGAACGTCGGTGCTATGATATTTTCTCTCTACCTTCAGTGAAAGTTGGTAGTTCATCATCAGTGAACGTCGATGATATTTTCTCTACTACCTTCAGTGAAAGTTGGTAGTTCACCATCAGTAAAAGTTGGTGATTGTCATCTTCTTGCTACCTTCAGTGAATGTTGGTAGTTCACCGTCAGTGAACGTCGGTGCTATGATATTTCTTTTCTCTCTACGTTCAGTGAAATTTGGTAGTTCACCATCAGTGAACGTTGGTGATTGTTATCTTTTTTCTACCTTCATTGAAAGTTGGTAGTTCACCGCCAGTGAACATCGGTGCTATGATATTTATTTTCTCTCTACCTTCAGTGAAAGTTGGTAGTTTATCGTCAGTGAACATCGATGATATTTTCTCTCTACCTTCAGTGAAAGTTGGTAGGTCACCATCAGTGAACGTTGGTGATTGTTATCTTTTTGCTACCTTCAGTGAACGTTGGTAGTTCACCGTTAGTGAACGGCGGTGCTATGATATTTCTTTTCTCTCTACCTTCAGTCAAAGTTGGTAGTTCACCATCAATGAAAGTTGGTGATTGTTATCTTTTTGCTACCTTCAGTGAACGTTGGTAGTTCACTGTCAGTGAACGTTGGTGCTATGATTTTTCTTTTCTCTCTACCTTCAATGAAAGTTGGTAGTTCACCATCAGTGAACGTTGGTGATTGTTATCTTTTTGCTACCTTCAGTAAACATTGGTAGTTCACCTCCAGTGAATGTCGGTGCTATGATATTTATTTTCTCTCTACCTTCAGTGAAATTTGGTAGGTCATCGTCAGTGAACATCGATGATATTTTCTCTCTACCTTCAGTGAAGGTTGGTAGGTCACCATCAGTGAACGTTGGTGATTGTTATCTTTTTTCTACCTTCAGTGAACGATAGTAGTTCACCGTCAGTGAACGTTGGTGCTATGATATTTTCTCTCTACCTTCAGTGAAAGTTGGTAGTTCATCGTCAATGAACGTCAATGATATTTTCTCTCTACCTTCAACGAAAGTTGGTAGGTCACCATCAGTGAAAGTTGGTGATTGTTATCTTTTTGCTACCTTCAGTGAATGTTGGTAGTTCACCGTCAGTGAATGGTGGTGCTATGATATTTCTTTTCTCTCTACCTTCAGTGAAAGTTGGTAGTTCACCATCAGTGAAAGTTGGTGATTGTTATCTTTTTTCTACCCTTGGTGAACGTTGGTAGTTCACCGTCAGTGAACATCTGTGCTATAATATCTCTTTTCTCTCTACCTTCAGTGAAAGCTGGTAGTTCGCCATCAGTGAAAGTTGTTGATTGTTATCTTTTTGATACCTTCAGTGAACGTTGGTAGTTCATCATCAGTGAACAGCGGTGCTATGATATTTCTTTTCTATCTACCTTCAATGAAAGTTGGTAGTTCATCGTCAGTGAACGTCGATGATATTTTCTCTTACTACCTTCAGTGAAAGTTGGTAGTTCACCATTAGTGAAAGTTGGTGATTGTTATCTTTTTGCTACCTTTAGTGAACGTTGATAGTTCATCGTCAGTGAGCATTGGTATTGTTATTATTTTCTCTTTCTACCTTCAGTGAACGTTGGAGGTTTCGCATTTAGTAAAAGTTTGTGTATCCTTTTGATCTTCTATCTCCTCTTTGGGTGTTACACCAATAGAGTCAGGTCTTTTTGATTCACCAGTGATTTATTTTCCTGGTCATGTTTCTCTTTTGATCCTTATTTCCTTTGCTACATCCCCAATGGTGTTTTGCGTCCCTTTGAAGTTGTTCATATGCATTCATACTCATAAGCATTGCATGGCATCTTAGGGAAAAAAATATGGTTTGTTTTATATTTAAATATCATCGATCATGTCGACACGAAGATTTTTAACCTTCGTATCTCTGGATAAAAGAAACTTAAATAAGGGCAGTTGTTGTACCCCAATTTTTACCCCTAAGATCCCTTCATCATACCATATTGATTCAATTACAACAAGATCACATTAAGGCTTTTGGTTCTCCTCCCTATCTCTAGTTTTGCTCTTTGAGGAATCACCTAGCACCTTGACTTTTTTTTCTTTTGTGATCATGCATGTTTTGTTTTTATTTTCCTTTTAACTAATAAAATGCAATGTTGTTTTGTCTTACTTGTTAATAATGTAGGTAAAGGCAATGTGGCTTAGCAAGTTGATCCATGGGTTCATGAGTTTATTTCCATGCCCTAGTCAATAAAGCTTGAGAAATTAAAACCTCACCATTGAAGTTGTTTGGAAGAAATGGCATGGCAAGGTTTATTTTGGTTCACCACATTTCAAAGTTATCAAGATAGATTCAAAAGTACAAGGGGTTGATTGAAGAAGTTGTCATGGTTGGACAAGGCTTTGTTCCCATTGGTCGCAAGTGAATATTTCTCTCAATTATCAATATATGGAAGTGGTTTTAGTTGCTATGAGTTCTCATTATCATCCTCAACAACTTCTATCTACAAATCAAAATTGTTGGTACAAGAAGGTTGTTTAAAATTGTCAAAGTTCCTCAAAGCATTTTCTTGATCTATGAGTTAGGGTTTTGAACTTCAAAGAAGTATATCTTGCTTATCTTTTGGTATTTTTAAGTGATTCCAAAAACATCCTTATCTTCAAAGGGTTATTAAATGTTGTACCCCAAAATTTTCCCTCCCATATTTCTCAATACATTTCAAATGAGGTCTTCAAAATGCTCAAGGAAGTTCAAGAGTTGACCAGACAAACTCTCTCCTAAGGCAGTCTACCTCAAATTAGGGTTTAATTTTGCATCAAGATGTTTGATTCCAAAGGATCCCAAACGCTCACTATTATCCTAATATGTTCTCAAGATCATCCATGACAAGTTTCAAGCCTTGCAGAGGAAGTTTGCTCAGTCAATGGCTCAAAGGCCTAAAAATCAACTGTGCTAGGGCAAAATTCAACTGTGGCCCACATACAGTCAAACTTCAATATTTTTGGTCAACATTCTCATTTTTAAGTATTAATCATCATTTGATCAAGGGTTGATCATGATTCCTCAAGGATTGCTCACAATTCATCAAAACCCAAAAGTTGCTAAATTAGGGTTTTGTAGGAAAAGTCAACTCAACTTTGACCAAGCATAACTTCCTCATACTTTATCAAAAATGACCCATCCAAATCTCATTTTTAAGAAGATGCAATTATCTACAATTCATCTTCAGCTCCAAAGTTCAAATTATGCACTCACAAGAAGATATGAATTTGGACATTATAGGTCATTTTGAAAAGTCAACAAAAACACCTTTTAGGTCAAAGCTTCATACATGAACATGGAAGACTCAATTGAGATGAGACAAAAATGGTTTCTTAGAGGACATCCTAAGCTTTCTAAAAAGTCCAAGAACACATCTCTAGGGTCAAAATTGAGGGAGTTATGCATTGGTAAAGTTGACCGTTTTTGCAAAATTGCCAAAAGTCAAAAGTGTCCAAAATTGCATTTTTTGCTAAATGGGCCCAACATTTTATGCTTGCACTGAGTTTTTAATGTGAACCACGACCCATGAGCTCTTCCACTTGTCATTCTTTTATTTTTGTCATTTATTTTAATTTTATTTCATTTAAATCAAATAAAATCAAAGTAAAATAGTAAAAATATCAAAAGCTAATCAAATCTTGAGATTTTGTGCATGTTTAGGTCCATTACACAGCTGGAAGTGAGATCAAATCGTGCAAGGCTCATATGGATACAAAAATATTGCATTTTGCTTGATTTGGAAATATTTTGTACAATGATCAAATCATGAATCAATATTCATAATTGGAGAAGATTCCAAACAAATGGCAACCCTAATTCATTCTTGGATACATAAGGAACGCGTTCAGATCAAAAACAAAGAGGTAGGAGGCGTGCAAAAGAGAAATCAAGTTTCAAAAATTCAAGAAAAGTGGCAAACTGATTTCCACGTTCCAGATCACTTCAAGGCATTCTAGGCATCCCAATCGTTTGTTGGATATCCATGTATCGTATTGTAACCATTACCAAGCTTCCCCACATTCAGAATCACACTGTAAGAGTCACACGGTTCATCTCTTTTCTTGAATTCGAATATCATAATTCTGGCATATTTAGCATGATTCATTGATATATTCTTAATCCTTGAGATGTGTGATACGGTGGGAAGAACTGACTGTTTTTTGGAATGCTGGTTTGCGTTTTGCGTTTGTTTTTGCAAAATGTCGCGGTAACCAAGAGTCGCCATCGACTTTTATTTTATCCAACAAGGAAAGGAAAAAAGCACAGAAAAATTCCTTTTTCGAGATATTTCTTGGGTTCGGGGGGTAGATTATAGAAAGGGAAGGTATTAGCACCCTTTCTATCCGTAGTTATCTAAAGGCTCTTAGGTACTTGCTCAATTGTTTTCAAAATTGTTTTCTTTGTGCTTGTGGGTTTGAAAAAGTTTTTTGTTTGAAACTTCGATTTAACTCTTGCTTCTGTCCTCAAGAGTGTAATGAAGTGTTTTGAAAACTTTGTTCGAAAAGGAGTGTAAGTGTGAAAAGTTTTTGATTTTTGAAAGAGCAAGTATCTAAGAACCATCTACCTACTCGAAAAAGGAATCGTTCTATGTTAATATCCTTTAGACAATGATATCCCACTATGAATGAGTAGGTAGCACCGTCGTTGGAGTTTGGGGGTCAATTCGAATGAGGGACATACGGTCACTAAAGCAATGTTAGGACGCCTTAGCGGTAACCCTAATGTCTTAGATCATTTGTTTGAGGCAACAATATCCGAGGCAACCGTTTCGAGGCAACTATGATCTTTTAGACAAGAGGACGACCTCTAAAACGACCTATACTCAATGACCGTGTACGAAGGCAACAAAATGGGGTGTACCCTAAGAGTGTGCATGTGCGAGTGTGTCGTTTTCAATTATTTTTATCTTTGCACATGTTAAGGGTGATCTAATTTTGATTTTAAGATTAACATTTAGTCTTGTCATGCAAACCCTATTATCAAACATCTAACAATTATAATTTGCGGTAATCAAATGCAGAATTTAAATTACAAGGCGTCGGGTATTTACATCGCCAAAGACAAACCCTTTGAAAAATAAAATAAAGCGATAAAAAATAATTAAATGTCCTATTAACTATTACAATCCAGAAGCAGATACATTATTGGATAAAAAAAAGTAAATCGCGGTGCAAAATTAAATCGGACGCATGATTAGGGTTTTGACCCTTTTGGTTAAAGAAAATATCTTTTTTAGGTTTTTATTGTTTTTATGTTAAGAAAGAAATTAAACCTAAATTAAATGCCTAAATTAAGTTAATAAATTAATTAGTTAAAAAGTAAATTAAGACATATTTTTGGATTTTTGCTATTTTGAGAAAGAAAATAAAATTATTGAATTAGTGGTTAAAACCTAATTAAGTCTAATCAATTTTAATTATTTACAAAAATAAGTTAGAGTTTTCTAAAATTAAAAGCCTAATTAATTAATTAGTATTTATTAAGAAAAAATAAAAGTTTGAAGTTTGATTGAATAAAAATATTTTTTGTGATTTTATTTGATAAAAAGAGAATTTTGTGATTGGTTAGAAATTAAATGAAAATAATAAAACAATTAATAAAATAAAATAAATAAAATAGAAGAGAGAGGGGTGTTGGGCCTGATTTGAGAGTATGAGAAGCATTTTTGTAGGCCCAAAAATGCTGGCCCCTTTGACCTTTTTTTGATCCAATGTGGATGCATGGACTAGGCTCTTGGTGTTCCTCCATTGATGGACCAACAGATCTGGCCATTGTCCATCTGGCGCCTAGATGGGTGAGGATGCATGGTGGATAGCAAGCTAGTGCGCACATATGATTACTTGAAAAGAAATAAGAAAATACAAAGTGCTGGAGGTAGGGATCGAACCCCTGACCTTCAGCCACTAACGCCTTGGAAGCTGACGTGCTGACCACTGGGGCACGTTGTTGTTTGTTAACAATAATGCAAATAATATATTATATAGAAAAATCAAATCAGATGCCAGAAAAATAAAACAAAAAACGCGCTCGATTTTGAATGTACTTATGGGAGGACGACAGCTCATCGTCTCCTTCCTCCAAAACCTGTAAACATTACCTGAGGATTTTTGTCCGCAGCTAAAAGCGCAGCATCATTCAAAAATCCTCCCCAGGCTTTGAAAATAATATTTAAGGCTAGGGTTGAGTTCGTCTCAACCCCCTGGACACAACCATGTCCATCTTGTAGCTTAATTTCACCTGAAAAGAAAACCCCCAAAAACATCCAAGAAACCCTAACTATGGTGGTTTGCAATACAGGTTAGATAAACGAAATTAAATGATGCCAAAAGTTTACAAATGATGTGAGGATTACAAATATGCAGTTATTTCATTCAATGGATGCAAGAATGGTGAGTTTCGATTTCAAGAACAAAGCTGGGTTACGTGAGACTTACAGTGCGTTTGGACGTCTGAAAATGCTTGCTCTGGATCCAGGTAGCTTGTGTGAATGGTCAGGAAGCGATTGAGACTACTCTCGTGTCCTGAAACGGCCTCTAGCTTGGACTTTGATCTCTCACTTTTTTGTGAATTTTTCAATTCTTGTTCTGCCTCTCTCTGCACTTTCCAACAATTTCCAACCCTTATTTTCATGTGTTCAGCTTCCTTATGTAATGTGTACTGCATTAGGGTAAGAATCATGGTCCAAATCTCTACATATCAATGCACATGAATTGGATTTGATTCCACCATTAAACCTTTCCAAATTTGATTCAAATCATATCTTCTTGTACACTTATGCCTTGATACGAGTTTGGAGATGTGCTAGCTGTCCATTGAAGCCTATAATCAACAAAAAATCTTTGGTTATCAATATTTTTGATTTTATGTGATTTAATTTGATTTAAAATGAATAAATTCAAATAAAAATCAAATTAAATAATAAAAATGAGATATGGACACATGGCTGAAGCTAGGGCACGTGGGAAATAATGCAAACTCAAATCAAGTGGAAAGGAATGGGCTCATTTGACAAAATTTGAAGTTTTGGGGATAGTTGACTTTTGGCAATTTTGCAAAAAAGTCCAACTTCAACAATGCATAACTTCTTCAATTTTGAACTTTTGGAGATATTATGTGACTTTTTAGAAATCTTGAGATGTCCTCTAACCAACCCCTTTGGTCTCATCTCATTTTGATGTTCCATGCTCAAGTTATAAGCTTTGGCAAAAAGGGTGTTTTTGTTGACTTTCAAAAATGACCTATAATGTCCAAATTCATAACTTCTTGTGAGTTCATTTCTTGATCTTGGGGTATGAAGATGGATTGTAGGAAATTGCATCCTCTTCAAAATGAGCTTTGGATGGGTCATTTCTAATAAAGTATGAGAAAGTTATGCTTGGTCAAAGTTGAGTTGACTTTTCCTACAAAACCCTAATTTAGCAACTTTTGAGTCTTGATGAATTTTGAGCAATCCTTGATGAATCATGATCAACACTTGATCAAATGATGAAATATCCTTCAAAATGAGAATGTTGACAAAAAATCTTGAAGTTTGACTGTTTGTAGGTCACAGTTGACTTTTGCCCTAGCATAGTCGATTTTTGGACCCTTTGAGCAATTGACTGAGCAAACTTCCTCTGCAAGGCTTTAAATTTGACATGGATGATATTGAGATCATATTATGACAATGGTGAGAACTTGAGGTCATTTGGACTCAAGGATATTGATGCAACACAAAACCCTAATTTGGGGTAAACTGCCTTAGGAGATAGCTTGTCTGACCAACTCTTGAGCAACCTTGAGCAACTTGGAGATCCTTCTTACAATGTTTTGAGGAATATGGGAGGGAAAATTTTAGGGTACAACAAGATATTTGCAAGCTAATGGTTATATCCAATTGTATTTTTATTGACTATACAACAAGTTGCCATGGCTAGGGTTCTAGTTTCGTTTTTAGGGGTTTTGTGTACAGGAACAATTAGGCATGGATAATGGTACCATGATGCTCGTGAGGTTGCAACGAGTTAATTGGCACCATTGGTTGTGATTTATCATGCTTGCGCAGGGTTTTGGAGAAGCACAAGGTTGTACTTACGCCCAATGTCCGTAGGTAAAAGTAGTTTCTCTAAAACGATAGAGGCAACGAGGAAGATGATGGCGTGGCATGCTGTGAATGGGCCATTTGAAACCCGCGCGTCTCAGAATTTGCTTTTTTGTTTTTATCATATAATATTTATTTGTTATCATTTATATAACTAACAAAGCTAGCTCAGCTGGTAAGCGCGCAGGGTGAGAATGCCTAAGGGCCTGGGTTTGATCCCCAGGTCCCAACATTGCTTGATATTATTTTTTCTTACATAATCAGGTGCACATGTATCCAATGGGTCCACCATGTATCATCAGCGTCCAACCAATCAGATCATCAACAGGCTGGATCCAAGGCTTCTCACATGAGGGTCCACCACACGCCCAGTCAAGCAAGCACATGGGATCTGGCAAGGTCAACAAAGGCCAGGAGTTATTGGGCCCAAAATTGCAAACAACACCCCCATTTGCTAGCACAACACCTTTCTTTTCTTTAATATTCTTTTATTTATTTAATTTGTTTAAATTGTTTTCTAACACAAATAATTTCCTTTTTTCACAAAAATCATAAAAATCAAATTTCACAAATTTAGAATTAGGTTTTATTTTATTTTATCAAATTTAATTTAATATTAGTTTAATTTAATTTAGGTTAATTCTAACTTTTTATATATTTAAAATCAATTAGACAAATTAGGGTTTAACTTTTGACTTAATTTTTATTTCTTTCTCAAATAAAACAAAAATACAAAATAGGTTAATTTAATTATTTTTCTTAAATTTTAAATTAATTAGTAATTAGGTTTTTATTTATTCAATTAAACCTTATTTTCTTAAAATAATCAAAAACAACACACAAAAAAAATGTTTTTTTCTTTTAAATTATAATTAGGTAGTTGGGGTCAAAACCCTAAATCTCTCGTTCTCGTTTCATCGCACGCGTTTATTATTTTTACAATATTAATGTAACTTCTCACGGTATGTAATAGTTTAATCTAGGACTTTCTTTTATTTTATTGTTTTACGGGTTTTTTGGCTATGTAATTAATCCCTATCCCGAAGCCTTGTAATAGAATAGGTTTTATTTCTCGCTTTTTAATTCTCGCAAATATTAACTGTTAGATGTATGTTAGTAGGATTGTATGACAAGATTGCATGACAATTTAAAATGGCTAGAAAACCCTAATGTGCAAAGATAATAACTTGAAATCAAATCACTCGCACATGCGCACTCTTAGGGTATACTCTCACTTCGGTTGCCTTCATTAAACGATCACTAAGTATAGGGTGTCTTAGTGGTTACCCTCATGTCTAAGCAAAGATCAAATGTCCCGTTTGGAAATGTTGCCTCGGATAGGTTTCCTCTGAAATGTTGCCTCGAATATGATCTTAAGACTCTAGGGTTATTACTAAGACGTCCTAACATTGCTTTAGTGATCGTACGTCCCTTACGAATTGACCCTTACAGATCCAACGACGGTGCTACCTATTTCTTAATAGTAGGATAGCATTGTTTAAAGGAAATGAGAATAGAAACAATTCTTTTTCGAGTAGGTAGATGCTAGTAGGTACTTGCTCAAAACAAACTTTTTCACACCAAATACTTTTCAAACAAAGTTTTCAAAACAACTTCGTAACACTCTTGAGGACAGAAACAAGGGTTAAAACGAAGTAAAACAAAACTTTTCAAAACAAACACACACAAGAAATTTTAAAAAGATGAGAAAGTATCTAAGAGCCCATGGAAAACCATGGATAGAAAGGGTGTTAACACCTTCCCTTTCTATAATCTACCCCCCGTACTCAAAATCTCGAAAAAGGAATTTTTCTGTGCTTTTTACCTTTCCGGTTGGATAAAATAAAAGTCAGTGGTGACTCTTGCTTACCGCGACATTTTGCAAACACAAAACACAAAACGCAAAACGCAAATTAGCATTTTCCAAAACAGTCGGTTCTGCCCCCGTATCACAGAACTGGCAACTCTGCTGGGGACTGATAAGTGGGGTATACCTTAGGATTAGTTCATCATAAATTGCTTCTCTTGTTTGTTTTGGTTGCTTTAATTTTAAGGGTTTTGTTTGGGAGTTACTATAGATCCTAACTCAGATCTGGGGACACCTTTTAGGTAAGTAGCAATAAATTGTGAGTGAATTGTACGGTGTAGACCGATACGGTTGAAGCAGTAGCTACGTTGATGTGGCACATTGCTTGGTACCGGTATCCCTTGTGGAGAAACGAGGAGAATACGGGGCCACTATGTGTGTCGTTAAGCATCAACTGACCTTAGAACCTTTAATCGACCAACTTGGCCATTAGAAAGTAGTGAGATAGCCGGCCTCGGTGTAAAGCTGAGAACTGGTTGATACTTGATGCTACACTCATTGAGACCATACTCTCGAGATAGTTTCGGCCGCAAGAAAAGATTGCGTGAGCTGAAACCATGACCGATGGAGGATGGTCAGTGATATTGAGAACCTCTAGAACCCGGTTACTTTTTCTAAGACAGGTTGAAACCAACTGAACTTCAAGTGGGTAATACCTTTGACCCCATGCAAGCCTTAAACTTAAGGGCTTTTGTGTGACTTGTTTGCCTTTACCATGCCTGTTATCTGCTATACCTGTTGTTTTTATCATGACATCATGCATCATAACATGTCATTCATACTTCATTATACTAACCATTTCAAAGACCGAGGGGATTTATCTTTGTTCTGTTTTGCAGATTATGGCTTTTGTGCGCAGAAACAGCATCCGAGTTAACTTTGTGCAAATACCTGTCCAACTCAAAGAGTAAGCCTCGAGAATGTCTGAGACTTCTATGTTCATTAAGAGGCATGGTCATCTTCTTAGCATGGTTACCTCAAAGCTTGATGAGCAGATGATGAGTGTACTTTTCCAGTTCTTCGATCCTGTGCATCACTGCTTCACCTTTCCAAATTACCAGCTGGTTCCCACTTTGGAAGAGTTCTCACACTTATTGGGCATATCCATCCTTGAGCAGGTGCCCTTCATAGGTATGGAAGAAACTCCTAGACCAGAAGACATTGCTTCAGCTCTACATCTGAAACGGGCTAATGTAGTATCCAATTGGGAAATACGAAGCGGGGTCGAAGGTTTCTTAGCCAAATTTCTAATGGATAAGGCTCAGCTATTCTGGGATAATTTGGATTTTCAGGCTTTCGAAGATATCTTGGCTCTCATTATCTATGGTTTGGTTCTCTTCCCGAATCCGGATTCCTTCGTGGATGTGAATGCGGTTAAGATATTCCCTTCTCATAATCATGTGCCTACTTTACTGGGTGATATCTTGCATGCCCTCTATACTCGTACCGTACGAAGAAGAGGGACTCTCATGTGTTGCATGCCGCTGCTATTGAGGTGGTTTATTTTGCACCTCCCCAAGTCTGTGCTAAAGAACGAAGAAGGTTTGAGATGGTCTTACAGAATAATGTCACTTGCTTATACAGATATTCTTTGGTCTTCCGGGGCTATGGAAGACACTACTGTCATTGATCATTATGGGGGATACCCTAATGTCTCGTTGCTTGGAATCAGAGGGGGTATAACCTACAATCTTTGTCTAGCTTTGCGACAATTTGGATGTGCTCGGAGAGATGGTCCTCATGAGATACTTCTTGAGGATATTGCGTTTGACTACAAGGAAGACGTTGACGAGCACCGCCGGAGGTTTATACGAGCCTGGGGCATGGTGAATAGATCTGACCCCCAAGAGCTAGGACCAAAGACTTCTCTCTCTATGCAGCCTTATCTCTAGTGGGTCCGAGCTCGTGCTCAGAAGCTTGGGATGCCTTATGAAGTTGTATTGCCAGTGATTGTGGAGCCCACCAACAAAGAGGGTGTTCCTCACACAGTTCTTTATCCTTACATGCCCACTGATCCTAGGGCATTGCAGAGATCCTGGATTCAGTTGAAAGAGGAAATGGATACTTACTGGGAGAAGTACCACGAGCAAGAAAGGAAGATCTTGAAGCTCACTAGGCAGCTCGAGGAGGAAAGAGTGATCAATGATTACGTCAGCACAAAGAGGAAGCGTCCATGGGATTTCTGATTTTTCTTTTCTAGTTTAGATTTGTTTTCCATTTATTTATTTGTAACGCCATAAAGGCATTGTTGAACCTTTTTACCAGTTAATATAATAAAGTTTTTTATTTTTGGTTTGCAAATTTAAATCTCCCAAAGTCTTTGAAATCATTACATACGCATCCCATTATCATGCACACCATTATAGGTACCATTACAGGTTTCTCATCTTCTTTGCTATTTATTTCAGCAGAAATGTCTTCTGATCAAGCCATCAAAGATCTTCAGGCACAGAACGCCCAATTCCAACAAATGTTCTTAAGCTTGGCTAAAGGGCAAGAAGATTTGAAGACCCTGATTCTGAAAGAAAAGAAGAAGAAGAAGGCTGGTATTCTGAACATGGGTAGAAGATTCGGAGAAAGGATAAGACAATCAGCTGATATGACTTCCTCATCCAAGGATGGGGAAAACCAAGAAAGGACAAAGGACCCTAGTCCAGCAGTTTCTGATAATGATACGGATTACGATGATGAACAATATCCTCCTGCTGAGGATAGGTACAAACAAATAAAAGACCGCCTGGGTGCTATGGAGATTCAGAAGATCCCTGGTCTGGATTTTGGAGAGCTGGGATTGGTATCGGGAGTGGTGATCCCTCATAAGTTCAAAGCTCCGATTTTTGCCAAGTACGATGGAATATCCTGTCCAAAACTCCATCTCCGCTCGTACGTTAGAAAAATCCAACCCCACACTGCTAATAAAAATTTGTGGGTACATTTCTTTCAAGATAGTCTGTCAGGGACTCAACTTGAATGGTTTTATTAGTTGGAAGGAGCCAATGTCCGAAACTGGGAAGACCTTGTTGCTGCTTTTTACAAACAATATCAGTATAACGCCAACCTTGCTCCCACTCGTACTCAGCTTCAGGGTATGTCAATGGGTGCAAGTGAAGGTTTTGAGGACTATGCTCAAAAGTGGAGAGACCTGGCTGGAAGAGTCCAACCCCCTATGTCTGATAGGGAGTTGGTTGACATGTTTCTAAGGACGTTGTATGGTCCATTTTTCAATCATCTGATCGGTAGTTCATCGTTTGGGTTTACTGAGTTGATCTTGACTGGAGAGAGAGTAGAAGCTGGTATCCGAAGTGGTAAGATACAGAAGGATACTTCATCAAGTGTAGTAAAGAAGCCTTTCACCGGTAAGAAGGAAGCTAGTGAAGTCTACGGCCCGAGGGGTCAAAGCAGACCTGAACACCGTCAAGCAGTAAATGCGGTAGTGATATCAAGACCCACAGTTGCTCCGCAATGCAACAATCAACAAAGGGTGGAAAGACCACAGAGGCAGTACACTCGGTTAATATGACCTTGTCTCAAATTCTACCACAATTATTGAAGACCAATCTGATAACTCTGAGGGAAGCCCCAAAGAACCCCAACACTACTTCTCCCCAACTATAACCCAAATGCTCGTTGCGCCTATCACTCTGAAAGTCCAGGTCATGATACAAACAAATGTTGGGCCTTGAGTAATAAGGTGCAAGACTTGATCAAAGCCAAAGAGATTGAGTTTGACGCTCCGGAGAAACCCAACGTCATAACTGCTCCCATGCCCAAACATGGTCATGGAGTAAATGCTATAGACGGTGATTTATTTGTGACCTTTGTGGAAGAAATTTCTACTCCTTTGATGACGGTTAAGAAGAATTTGTTGTTGGTCGGTTTATTTCCGGGTTGTGGTGAAGGTTGCCACACGTGTTCAATTTTTCCTGCTGGTTGCCACTTATTGAAATCAGGTGTTCAGCACCTGATGGATAACAAAGAGATCCTGTTAGAAAATACTATGATTCTGTTGGTTCCAATTCAAGATGTTGCCATTATAACCATTTCCGTCAATCCTTCCAGGGTTTCCTCGAGAAAACCTGTTAGGATTACACCCGTCCCAAGAATTGCTCCATTAATAATTACTATCCCTGGTCCTATTCCATACACTTTGGATAAGGCTGTCCCTTGGCACTATGGTGCTGATGTGTATTACCGTGGAGTTAAACAAGACTTAAAGAGTGAGGAGGTTGATGTTGATGTCAGTAATATTGTCGGGGCTAGCAAGGTCACCAGAAGCGGAAGACTCTTTTCTCCCGAGATTTCCCCTCCGACTATCCACAAACCTGTTGTCATTCCATCTGCTAGTACATCAGCTACTGTCCAAGTTCTTACTCTAGTCATCACCCCTGTCGCCAAGCCATCTGGGACTCGGGGCAAAGAAATCATAGGTGAGCCTTCCCGGACGGAGACACCTAAGAAGATCATTGTAGAAACCTCTAAGCAGGAGATAGAGGAAATTTTGAAGGTTATCAAGAAGAGCGATTACAACATAGTCGAGCAGCTGGGACAGACCCCGTCGAAAATCTCCATGTTGTCCTTGTTATTGTGTTCTGAAGCCCATGCAAAGGCTTTAATTGCATTCCTCAAAACTACGCATGTGTCGCAGGAAACTTCAGCCGATCAATTCAAAGATTACGTAGCTAGCCTGACTGCCAACAATGGGTTGGGTTTCTCAGATGCAGATCTGACTGCTAAAGGAAGAAATCATAATGACGCTCTGCACGTCTCGATCGAGTGCAGGGGCACCACTATGGATCATGTACTGGTGGATACCGGGTCCTCATTGAATGTTCTGCCAAAGAAAGCATTAGACCGTCTGGATTGTGAAGGTTTGATTCTGAAGCCGAGCAATATTGTGGTAAGGGCTTTCGACGGGTCAAAAAGGATGGTGCACGGGGAGGTGGACATCCCTGTTAAATTTGGCTCTCATACTTTTGCATCCACCTTTTATGTGATGGATATTAGACCATCATATTCTTGTTTGTTGGGTCGTACTTGGATTCATAAGGCTGGGGCAGTGACCTCCACGCTCCATCAAATGTTGAAATATCCGGTAAAGGGGAAGATTGTCACGGTACAAGGTGAAGAGGAGTATATGGTGAGTCATCTCAATTCCTTCCGCTACGTGGAGATGGATGGGGAATTCATCGAAACCCCTCGTCAGAACTTTGAAGAGGTCCCTCAGACTTTGGCGTCAACTGAAGTTGTTGCTGACAAACCTCCAACGAAGATGGCTTCTCTCAAGGATGCCAGGGCTGTAATCGAAGAAGGTGGGTGTACCAATTGGGGTCAGCTCCCTGAATTCACTCACAAAACTGACAAATTTGGTTTGGGATTTACTACAGGGGCTCAAAGGGCTGTTAGGCGTGCACGGATTGGAAGACCTCCTCTGCATATCAGCAATCAGGGAATTAATGCGATTGAAGATGGTGAAGAAGATTCAAACATTGATAGCTGGATCTACGTACCCTACAACCAATGGTGGATTGAACAACTGGGCGGTGAAGGAATTCATACCTGTTTCTTTTATTCCACAATAATTGACTTTTGTTTTGAGAGTTGTAATAGACAGTTTAAAACTTTACGGCCCGGTGCCTTGCCCGAGGCACCTTGGCTTTGTTTGTGAGGGCTTATTATTTGTCATTTCATATATCATTAATAAAACATTGGACGTTTCTTGCATTGCAAATTTTGCGCTCCTTGTTTTTCTTTTTCTGTCTCTCGCTTTATCAAAGCAGTTATTCTCTTACACACACTCATGTATCATAATACAGATCCATATCCATTTTGGATCCCATTGATAATGAATCTGCTACTGCCAGTTATGACTTCGAAAATCTGATCAACCAAGCCGAGGACAAAGGTGAGGATAATTGTGAGGTGCCTGGAGAGCTTGCTAGACTATTACAGCAGGAAGAAAGGGCCATACATCCTCATGAGGAGCCCATTGAATCAGTAAATTTGGGTACAGAGGAAGACAGGAAAGAGGTTAAGATAGGTGCGAATCTGGAGCCTAGTGTCAAGCAACGGTTGATACAGATGCTACTCGACTATGTTGAGATCTTTGTATGGTCCTACGAAGACATGTATGGTTTGGACACCGACATTGTGGTACACCGTCTGCCGACTAAAGAACACTGTCCTCTGGTAAAATAGAAGGTTCGTCGTATGCGCCCTGAGATGTCTGAGAAAATTAAAGCTGAGGTCATGAAACAGTTTGACGCCAGATTTTTAGCTGTCAATTCTTATCTGCAGTGGGTTGCCAATGTTGTTTTGGTGCCTAAGAAAGATGGTAAGGTACGGATGTGTGTGGACTATAGAGATCTGAATAGGGCAAGCCCCAAGGATAATTTCCCACTTCCTAACATCGATGTTCTGGTCGACAACACCGTGCAGCATAAGATCTTCTCCTTTATGGACGGTTTTTCTGGTTACAACCAGATCAAGATAGCTCCCGAGGACATGGAGAAGACAACCTTCGTTACATAGTGGGGCACCTTTTACTACAAGGTCATGCCTTTCGGGTTGAAGAATGTTGGGGCAACTTGTAACACCCCAATTCTACCCCAAGCAATTATGCAAAATAAATTAGAGTTATAAAATTTCAATCATACAAACGAATCGGGACGTCACAAATTCTTCTAACAAATTCATTGCATTCATCATGGATATATAACACTTTTTCAAAACATCGGATGAACCACCAACATGACATCTTTCATTAAATAATTCAACAACTACGCAGCGGAATTCTTCAATAACATCTTTAAATAAAACAGCAACTTCGAAACATCTCATATTTAGTAAGTAAACAATTTAAAGTCCAACAACTAAAAATCAGCAATCAAAAATCAGCAAGCGTTCATCCCCCCGAGTGTTACATATCAGAGCAATGACACTGACTCAATCTATTGAAGTTATACAGCCTTCACTCTCGATTAACTGCACGTTACCAACATAAGGGCAACATTCAAACAGAAGGGGTGAGATATCTAACAATATAATAAAGCGCATGATAATTAATATATTAAATTAGATCAACAACATCACCACTTCTCATCTCATAATCAACGACAATCTCAACAATAATAATACATTCATCAACATCAAAATACACTTCTTTATGAAATCATATAATGTGACTCAATACTATGCAAATGCATGTGGTACCATTGGAGCAGAACTCCCATCTCAAAAATCTGCCAATTAATAGAGGCATCAACAAGGCATAGCCTTCATCTCAAAATTTTCCAATCCAGGCCATCTCAATGAGCATAAGCTCCATCTCAAAAATGCAATGTATGCGACTCATCATGAATGTAATGTCAACACTCAATCAACCACATCTCAATTATCTCAAAATAACAACATCTCATAAACATCTCAGAACAACATCTCATAAACATCTCAGAACAACAACATCTCAAAACAACAACATCTCAATCATCTCAAAACATCTCAATTACAGCATCTCATAAATATCTCAAAATAATTTATTAAACATCATTTATTTATCAAACGTCATTGGTTCATCATAATTATTAAACACAACTTTAATGACCACATCTCACTATTAACTCAGTTGTATATCAATACTACAGTAAGCCTTACTGTTATTCTGCTACTGTACATCATTATTGTCACTAATCCTACTGTCATATTTCTAACAACAGTCTCTAACATCTCAAAATTCCTCGTTCTGTCCAAAATCCAGCATAACTGTCAATCACGGGAATTAATTCTAAATCTTAGATTGGTTACTAGGATTACACTTCTTCATCATCATTCAAATCATCTAGAATAAAGTTCATCGCGTTAACTCATCAACGCTTCAAACGGCATCTCGAACAGCATCTTAAAACTCAAGTTACAGCAATTTAAAACTGATTCTGTCAAAAATTAGTCAGTATGGATCGACACAAAACCCTTGGGGTCGACGCGTAATGCTTCTCCTGCACAGGATGAGTCGACACATCCTCCTCATGGATCGACTCATCCGGGTCCTATTCACAACATGTATCGATGCATGCTCCTCTCTGATCGACTCATCCTGAGTCTTGTACTCGTCATGCATCGACGCAATCCCTCCATGGATCGACTCATCCTGAGTCTAACAGTGCCTATGTATCGACTCATCCAGCTTGAGGTCGACACATCCTGGTTCCTCCTGCATAATTCTGCGATTTCCTCTGTATTTTCACTACGGAAATTCATATTACAGCCCTACAAACCTTATTATAAACATGATAATTCATCACTTGACATTACACTCTATTACTACATCGATTACACAGCATCATAACGTCATTATTCATCAAGAATTCATCAATATTCATCATACATCATCCAATTCAAGAACAAAAACAACAATCCTCTAACCCCACATATCAAACATCATGAACCCAATTATAAAGCCAGAACCCCACCCTTACCTTAGATTGAAGGTCGCTCTACAATTTCCGGGTTGAATCTTTGTTCTTGCCGTTTCCTTCTAATTCCAGCAGCTTCACGTTCTCCTCAAATCCTTATTTTCTTCTTACTTCTTCCTCCTTCTATTCTTTCTCACAAATAATAAAATAACCTAATATTATTATATTATTCTTATTGGGCTCCAAACCTACACCCCCTTATTACTTCCACTCACACAATATAGGCCCACATTAAATAATATTAGCTTCTAACATTATTTCACCACATAATAATATAATGCCTCTAATATATTATTATTTCTCCACTTAATAAAATAAATCCAATTTAATAACACTTTTTCAAAAATATTCTAAAAATAATTTAATTAAATAGTTAATTAAATCACGGACGTTACAACTCTCCCCCACTTAGAATATTTTTGTCCTCGAAAATTTACCTCAATTAAACAATTCAGGATAGGAGTCTCGCATCTAGCTCTCCAATTCCCAAGTCATGCTTTCACCAGCAGCTCCTAGCCAAACCACTTTAACCAAGGCAATCTCTTTGCCCCTCAGAGTCTTCACTTCACGATCTGTGATTCGTACAGGCATCGTCTCCACCGTAAGATTATCTCGTACTTGCACATCGTCCATATGAATCACATGAGATGGATCTGAAATATACTTCCAAAGTTGCGACACATGAAACACATCATGCAAATTCGAAAGATTAGGCGGTAAAGCCACTCTATAAGCAACATTCTCCACTCTCTCTGAAATCTGATACGGTCCAATAAAATGAGAAGTGAGTTTCTTAGAATTCAACGCTCGCCCAACACCAGTCACAGGTGTAACTCTCAAAAACACATGATCACCGGTTGGAAACTCTAAATCCTTCCTTCGCTTGTCATGATAACCCTTTTGTATACTCTGTGAAGCTTTCATCTTTTCTCGAATCAACTTCACCTTCTCGGTAGTCTCACGAACAAGTTCAGGTCCAAGTACTACACTTTCTCCAGATTCATGCCAACATAACGGAGTTTTACATCTTCGACCATACAACGCCTCAAAAGGTGCCATCCCAATACTAGAATGGTAACTGTTATTATACGTGAACTCTATCAACGGAAGATAAGTATCCCACGAACCTCCCTGCTCCAGAACACATGCCCTTAACAAGTCTTCCAACGATTGAATCGTTTGTTCAGTCTGACAATCTGTCTGAGGATGATACACTGAACTCAACCTCAACTTAGAATCCAACGCTTCTTGCAAACTCTTCCAAAAATCAGAAGTAAATCTTGGATCTCTATCTGACACAATGCACAAAGAAACACCATGCAGCTTCACAATCACACTAACATAAATCCCAGCCAACTTCGACACTGGAAAACTGATGTTAATAGGAATAAAATGAGCTGACTTCGTAAGCCTATCAACAATCACCAAAATCGAATCATGTCCTCTTGAATTACTAGGCAACCCTGTCACAAAATCCATTGAAATGCTATCCCATTTCCATTCTGGAACTTCCAACGGTTACATCAATCCTGCAGGCTTCTGATGTTCAACTTTCGACTTCTGACAAGTCAAACATGCATACACAAACCGAGCCACATCACTCTTCATCCCAGGCCACCAAAACAAACCTTTCAAATCTTGATATATCTTTGTAGCTCCTGGATGAATACTCAACTTACTTCTATGACTCTCTTCAAGTATCACTTTCTTCATCTCAGCATCATCAGGAATACATATCCGGTTACGAAATCTCAACACTTCTTGCTCATCTAGCTTAAAATCACTACTCTCAGATTGATCAATCCCAACCATCAAATCTACCAGTTTCACATCCAACTTCTGAGCTTCTCTGGTACTGTCTATGAATTCATTACTAATCTTCAACATGCCCAACATAACACTCTGCGGAGTAACCTCGCAAACTAAGCTCATATCTCTGAACTGCTCAATCAATTCCAACTCTTTAATCATCATTGCTGACATATGTAAAGTCATTCGACTCAACGCATCAGCTACCATATTCGCCTTTCCCGGATGATAATTCAAACTGAAATCATAATCCTTTAGCAATTCTAACCATCTTCGCTGCCTCATATTCAGCTCTTTCTGATCAAACAAATACTTCAAGCTCTTATGGTTACTAAACACTTCAAATCTAGAACCATAAAGATAATGCCTCCAAATCTTCAACACAAAAACAACTTCAGCAAGCTCTAAATCATGCGTAGGATAGTTCTTCTCATGAGTCCTCAACTGCCTCGACGCATAAGCAACTACCTTACCATTCTGCATAAGCACACCTCCTAAACCCATCTTAGAAGCATCACAATACACCATAAAAGGCTCTCCTGGATTAGGCAACGTCAAAATCGGAGCCGACGTCAACCTCTTCTTCAATTCTGTAAAACTTTCTTTGCACTGAACATCCCAAACAAAAGCTCTACCTTTACAAGTCAACTTAGTCAACGGAAGTGACAACTTAGAAAACCCTTCAATAAACCTTCTATAATAACCAGTTAATCCCAAAAAGCTTCTAATCTCACTAGCTGACTTTGGAGTTTCCCATTGCAACACAGCATCAACCTTCGATGGATCTACAACAATGCCACTACCTGAAATCACATGACCAAGAAAACTAACCTCTTTCAGCCAGAATTCACACACCACCTGCAATTCCTCAATTATATCTTGAGTCTCTACAGATAGCGACGCCATCAACAAAAACAGTTGTGTTTCCTCTTGCATCAACTTTCTCAACTGTCTAGCAGACAACAGGCCATCTTCCTCTGCCTCAGGAGTAGAAAACTTCATCGACTTGTCCTGAGTCTAACAGTGCCTATGTATCGACTCATCCAGCTTGAGGTCGACACATCCTGGTTCCTCCTGCGTAATTCTGTGATTTCCTCTGTATTTTCACTACGGAAATTCATAATACAGCCCTACAAACCTTATTATAAACATGATAATTCATCACTTAACATTATACTCTATTACTACATCGATTACACAGCATCATAACGTCATTATTCATCAAGAATTCATCAATATTCATCATACATCATCCAATTCAAGAACAAAAACAACAATCCTCTAACCCCACATATCAAACATCATGAACCCGATTATAAAGCCAGAACTCCACCCTTACCTTGGATTGAAGGTCGCTCTACAATTTCCGAGTTGAATCTGTGTGCTTGTCGTTTCCTTCTAATTCCAACAGCTTCACGTCCTCCTTCTATTCTTTCTCACAAATAATAAAATAACCTAATATTATTATATTATTCTTGTTGGGCTCCAAACCTACACCCCCTTATTACTTCCACTCACACAATATAGGCCCATATTAAATAATATTAGCTTCTAACATTATTTCACCACATAATAATATAATGCCTCTAATATATTATTATTTCTCCACTTAATAAAATAAATCCAATTTAATAACACTTCTTCACAAATATTCTAAAAATAATTTAATTAAATAGTTAATTAAATCACGGACGTTACAACTCTCCCCCACTTAGAATATTTTCGTCCTCGAAAATTTACCTCAATTAAACAATTCAGGATAGGAGTCTCGCATCTTGCTCTCCAATTCCCAAGTCATGCTTTCACCAGCAGCTCCTAGCCAAACCACTTTAACCAAGGCAATCTCTTTGCCCCTCAGAGTCTTCACTTCACGATCTGCGATTCATACAGGCATCGTCTCCACCGTAAGATTATCCCGTACTTGCACATCGTCCATATAAATCACATGAGATGGATCTGAAATATACTTCCAAAGTTGCGACACATGAAACACATCATGCAAATTCGAAAGATTAGGCGGTAAAGCCACTCTATAAGCAACATTCCCCACTCTCTCTAAAATCTGATACGGTCCAATAAAACGAGAAGTGAGCTTCTTAGACTTCAACGCTCGCCCAACACCAGTCACAGGTGTAACTCTCAAAAACACATGATCACCGGCTTGAAACTCTAAATCCTTCCTTCGCTTGTCATGATAACTCTTTTGTATACTCTGTGAAGCTTTCATCTTTTCTCGAATCAACTTCACCTTCTCGGTAGTCTCACGAACAAGTTCAAGTCCAAGTGCTACACTTTTTCCAGATTCATGCCAACATAGCGGAGTTTTACATCTTCGACCATACAACGCCTCAAAAGGTGACATCCCGATACTAGAATGGTAACTGTTATTATACGTGAACTTTATCAACGGAAGATAAGTACCCCACGAACCTCCTTGCTCCAGAACACATGCCCTTAACAAGTCTTCCAACGATTGAATCGTCTGTTCAGTCTGACCATCTGTCTGAGGATGATACACTGAACTCAACCTCAACTTAGAACCCAACGCTTCTTGCAAACTCTTCCAAAAATCAGAAGTAAATCTTGGATCTCTATCTGACACAATGCACAAAGAAACACCATGCAGCTTCACAATCACACTAACATAAATCCCAGCCAACTTCGACACTGGAAAACTGATGTTAATAGGAATAAAATGAGCTGACTTCGTAAGCCTATCAACAATCACCAAAATCGAATCATGTCCTCTTGAATTACTAGGCAACCCTGTCACAAAGTCCATTGAAATGATATCCCATTTCCATTCTGGAACTTCCAACGGTTGCATCAATCCTGCAGGCTTCTGATGTTCAACTTTCGACTTCTGACAAGTCAAACATGCATACACAAACCGAGCCACATCACTCTTCATCCCAGGCCACCAAAACAAATCTTTCAAATCTTGATATATCTTTGTAGCTCCTGGATGAATACTCAACTTACTTCTATGACTCTCTTCAAGTATCACTTTCTTCATCTCAGCATCATCAAGAATACATATCCGGTTACGAAATCTCAACACTTCTTGCTCATCTAGCTTAAAATCACTACTCTTAGATTGATCAATCCCAACCATCAAATCTACCAGTTTCACATCCAGCTTTTGAGCTTCTCTGGTATTGTCTAGGAATTCATTACTAATCTTCAACATGCCCAACATAACACTCTGCGGAGTAACCTTGCAAACTAAGCTCATATCTATGAACTGCTCAATCAATTCCAACTCTTTAATCATCATTGCTGACATATGTAAAGTCTTTCGACTCAACGCATCAGCTACCACATTCGCCTTTCCCGGATGATAATTCAAACTGAAATCATAATCCTTTAGCAATTCTAACCATCTTCGCTGCCTCATTTTCAGCTCTTTCTGATCAAACAAATACTTCAAGCTCTTATGGTTACTAAACACTTCAAATCTAGAACCATAAAGATAATGCCTCCAAATCTTCAACACAAAAACAACTGCAGCAAGCTCTAAATCATGCGTAGAATAGTTCTTCTCATGAGTCCTCAACTGCCTCGACGTATAAGCAACTACCTTACCATTCTGCATAAGCACACCTCCTAAACCCATCTTATAAGCATCACAATACACCACATAAGGCTCTCCTGGATTAGGCAACGTCAAAATCGGAGCCGACGTCAACCTCTTCTTCAATTCTATAAAACTTTCTTCGCACTGAACATCCCAAACAAAAGCTCTACCTTTACAAGTCAACTTAGTCAACGGAAGTGACAACTTAGAAAACCCTTCAATAAACCTTCTATAATAACCATCTAATCCCAAAAACTTCTAATCTCAGTAGCTGACTTTGGAGTTTCCCATTGCAACACAGCATCAACCTTCGATGGATCTATAACAATGCCACTACCTGAAATCACATGACCAAGAAAACTAACCTCTTTCAGCCAGAATTCACACACTACCTGCAATTCCTCAATTATAGCTTGAGTCTCTACAGATAGCGACGCCATCAACAAAAACATTTGTGCTTCCTCTTGCATCAACTTTCTCAACTGTCTAGCAGACAACAGACCATCTTCCTCTGCCTCAGAAGTAGAAAACTTCATCGACTTGTCCTGAGTCTAACAGTGACTATGTATCGACTCATCCAGCTTGAGGTCGACACATCCTGGTTCCTCCTGCATAATTCTGCGATTTCCTCTGTATTTTCACTACGGAAATTCATATTACAGCCCTACAAACCTTATTATAAACATGATAATTCATCACTTAACATTATACTCTATTACTACATCGATTACACAGCATCATAACGTCATTATTTATCAAGAATTCATCAATATTCATCATACATCATCCAATTCAAGAACAAAAACAACAATCCTCTAACCCCACATATCAAACATCATGAACCCAATTATAAAGCCAGAACCCCACCCTTACCTTGGATTGAAGGTCGCTCTACAATTTTCGAGTTGAATCTTTGTTCTTGCCGTTTCCTTCTAATTCCAGCAGTTTCACGTTCTCCTCAAATCCTTATTTTATTCTTACTTCTTCCTCCTTCTATTCTTTCTCACAAATCATAAAATAACCTAATATTATTATATTATTCTTGTTGGGCTCCAAACCTACACCCCCTTATTACTTCCACTCACTCAATATAGGCCCACATTAAATAATATTAGCTTCTAACATTATTTCACCACATAATAATATAATGCCTCTAATATATTATTATTTCTCCACTTAATAAAATAAATACAATTTAACAACACTTCTTCACAAATATTCTAAAAATAATTTAATTAAATAGTTAATTAAATCACGGGCGTTACACAACTTATCAGCGTGCCATGGTCGCTTTTTTCCACGACATGATTCACCATGAGATTGAGGTTTACGTTGATGATATGATAGCAAGATCCCAGACGGAGGGAGAGCACCTTGATCATCTCCAGAAACTGTTTGACAGGTTAAAGACGTACAAGTTAAGGTTAAACCCGAACAAGTGCACCTTCGGAGTAAGATCTGGTAAGCTGTTGGGTTTCATCGTCAGTGATAAGGGTATTCGGGTGGATCCTGCAAAGGTGAAGGCTATACAGGAGATGTCGGCTCCCCACATAGAAAAGGAAGTTAGAGGCTTTTTGGGACGTCTGAACTACATCGCCCGATTCATTTCACATTTGACTGCTACTTGTGAGCCAATCTTTAAGCTGCTGAAGAAAGATCAAGTGGTAAAATGGAATGATGAATGTCAGACCGCTTTCGAAAGAATCAAAGAATACCTCTAAGAGCCACCAATTCTGATGCCTCCAGTTGAAGGAATACCTTTGATCTTATACTTGACAGTACTGGATAATTCAATGGGGTGTGTGCTGGGGCAGCATGACGTGTCTGGCCGAAAAGAGAAGGCTATTTACTACCTTAGCAAAAAGTTTACCGACTATGAGACCCGATACTCACTGCTCGAGAAAACTTGCTGCACTTTGGCATGGGCTGCTCGCCGACTGAGACAGTATATGCTGACTCACACCACCTTATTGATCTCAAAGATGGATCCAATCAAGTATATCTTCGAAAAGCTTGCTTTGTCCGGAAGAATAGCAAGATGGCAGATGATCTTAACTGAGTATGACATTCAATACACAACCCAAAAAGCAATCAAGGGGAGTGTATTGGCGGATCATTTGACGCATCAGGCCGTGGATGACTACCAATCCATGAATTTTGAGTTCCCGGATGAGAACATCATGTTGGTGAGCGACTGTGAAGAACCTGGACCGGATGAAGGACCTGAGGAAGGATCCCGATGGTCTATGTATTTTGATGGAGCCTCAAACGCGTTGGGTAATGGCATTGGTGCTGTGATTATATCTCTGGAGGGTTGTCATACTCCGTTCACTGCCCGATTATGTTTTAACTGCACCAACAATATGGCAGAGTATGAAGCATGTATCATGGGTCTTCGAGCTGCTATTGACCTGAGGATTAAGTTCTTGAGTGTATTCGGAGATTCCGCTCTGGTGATCAGTCAGATCAAATGCGAGTGGGATACGAAGCACCCAAATCTTATTCCTTACAAAGAGTATGTACTGACATTGCTCCCACACTTCGAGGAGGTAACCTTTGAACACTTCCCAATAGAGGAGAATCAGTTAGCGGACGCGCTAGCTACCATGTCTTCCATGTTCAAAGTCAGGTGGGACAATGAAGCTCCCCAGATTACCATCGAGAGGATGGACGAACCCTCACATTGTTGTGACATCGAGACTGAAGAGGTAGCAGATAAACCCTGGTTTCACGAGGTAAAGAGGTATCTTGAGACTCAAGAGTACCCCGAGGGTGCATCTGTTAATGACAAGAAGTTCTTGAGAAGGTTCGCTACGAAGTTCTTCATCAACAATGGTATCCTTTATAAGTGTAACCATGATTCAACCTTACTGCGATGTGTGGACAAAAGCGAGGCAGAAAGGATCATGGTTGAGTTACATGAAGGTACCTTCGGAACTCGTTCCAGTAGAAATACCATGGCAAAGAAAATCCTACGGACAGGATATTATTGGTCCACTATGGGAGCCGATTGTTATCAGCACTCTCGAACATGTCATAAGTGCTCAGTCTATGCTGATAAGGTGCATGTACCTCCGGTTCCCCTTAATGTTTTGACAGCTCCTTGGCCCTTTGCAATGTGGAGCATCGACATGATCGGCGAGATCAGACCTACTGCATCTAACGGGCATCGTTTCATTCTGGTAGCTATTGATTACTTTACAAAGTGGGTTGAGGCAGCTTCCTTTGCTATAGTAACCAAGAACGTTGTGGCGCGGTTTAACCGACACAACTTGATCTGTCGATATGGTGTACCAGAGAGGATCATTACGGACAATAGTATAAATATCAACAATACGATGATCACCGAGCTCTGTAAATAGTTCAAGATACAACATCATAACTCTTCTCCCTACCGGGCGAAGATGAATGGGGTTGTTGAAGCAGCTAACAAGAACATCAAGAAGATTATGCAGAAGATGACGGTGACATACAAAGACTGGCACGACATGTTACCATTCACTCTTCATGGGTATCGTACCTCAGCATGGACATCGACAGGGGAAACACCCTACTCTTTGGTATATGGCATGGATGCAGTCCTACCCATCGAAGTCTAGATACCCTCTCTCCGAATTATGAAGGATGCAGGTTTGAGCGAAGACGATTGGATCCATACCCGGCTTGATCAACTGAACTTAATCGATGAAAAGAGGCTTACTGCTATTTGTCATGGTCAGGCGTATCAAAAGTGAGTGATCAAGGCATTTAACAAGAAAGTCAGACGACAAGAATATTAGGTCAGGGATCTAGTAATCAAGCGCATCATACTGCCGCAAGGTGATCCCAAGGGAAAATTGACCCCCACATACGAAGGGCCATTTGTGGTTAAGAACATTTTGTCAGGTGGAGCTATGATTCTAACCACCATGGACGGTGACGACCTTCCTCACCCCGTCAATGCAGACATAGTGAAAAAATACTACGCCTAATCAAAGACCCGCTAGGTTGACTGGCCTAGGAAAAAATAAAGGCTTACCGGCGAACCAAAAGGGTTCGGGCAAAAGTAAGGGATGAAAATAAAATAAAAAACTGTACACCCGGCAAGTCGAAAACCTGAAAAGGCGGCTTAGGCAAAAAAGGGTATCCCGGTGGACTAAAAACCCGAAAGGGAGGTCCAGGAGAAAATTGGGGATTGAAGCGTACCACAATGTCCCATTGGATCATCTTGCGACCAGGCTTCCGACTATCAACCTCGGACTGCGCCAATCAATCTAATCCACCTTCGACCAAGTAGCAAAGTGATGAGACGCTTGAAGATATAAGGGCAATAGCAGAGTTGGAACCCAGTGGGATTGTTTCACATAGCTGTTTTTCTTTCTTTTTCACAAATTGTATCATTTTTATCTTGCGGCGGCATTCTCTTACTAGGACGTCAGCCTCTTTGTACAAAATGTCTATTACAGGCTAACTTCAAAATCAATACAATTCATTTTCACAAGAAATTTCAACTTGTTTTTTTTCTTTTTCTGTTTTGTTTTGCAAGAACGTCCAATGGTTCATTTTTTATATATGCATTTGAAAATGATTGCTGCTCATAAATATTTATATGTGAAACAAAAGACAATTACTCATAATTCCAGGAACAGGGGAAAACAAGAAGTGCCCAAACCTTACAGTTTCTCTACCCACCAGGTACAAGGATAGAGCCAGCTTGAGAATCTAACTAAAGGTACATACACTCCCCGCAGAGTAGGAAGTATTCAAAGACAGTGGTGTTAGCTCTCCCCAAGCAGAGTTCATTATCACCAGTAACGGTAATTCATCCCTAGATGAGTTTATTTCTCCAAATCGGCAGATCGTCCCACCAGAGTACTCTTCTTCCCCACAGAGTCATTCTCCCACAAGGTTATTCTCAAACAAAGTCTCTCCCGGAGGAATATTCTCAAGCAGAACGGACGCAAGTCTCCAGCTAATCATCTTCGGTCACTATCCCCAGCGAGAACGAAGAACTCAACTCCTATTACTCTCCAGCGGCAGTCCAGGATTTATTTTCCCAGCCGGAGAATATCACAAGAACATTGCATATCCATACATCATGGCATGCGCATATGCATCATACAGCACAATCTCATTTATTTTGAGAACATCATTGCTCAATACATTTCATACATCATGACATTACATACGACTAACTCTTTACCTTTCAGGGAAAGATACAATCAAGTTCTCACAAGTTTTCCCTGGTTTAGTCAAATCGATACTAAGATTTCTATTCCAGTTCAAGCTATGAAGCCCGGAAATCGACCAGATAATATCTTGATTTCTCCAAAATACTACGAAGCCTGGAATCGACCAGATAGTGGTATATCTTACATTCAAGCTATGAAGCCCGGAAATCAACCGGATAATATCTTGATTTCTTCAAAATACTACGAAGCCTGGAATCGACCAGATAGTGGTATGTCTTAAATACAAGCTATGAAGCCCGGAAATCGACCGGAAAACAACTTAACCCTCAGCAAGTTATTGTGAAGCCTAGAAATCGACCAAATAGCAATACAAGATACCATGAAGCCTGGAATCGACCAGATAACGGTATAAGACACTGAAGCCTGGGACACGACCAGATAACAGTATCAGGTACTGTGAAGCTTGGAATTCGACCAAATAGCAGTTTACTCGGCCAATTACTATGAAGCCCAGAAATCGACCGAATATTAGTATGCCTTAAATTCAAGTTGAAGCCTGGATGCGACCGGATAACCACTTGATTCCTTCTGAAGCCTGGAGCACGACTAGATAAGAATTGAGAAATTGCAAAGCCTGGAGAACGACCAGATAGAAAGCCTAATCTCATCTCCCCAGTAAGTCGCTGTAAAACCTGGAGCACGACCAAATAGAAGTCGGTCTTATTTTCCTCAACAAATAATTGTAAAGCCTGGAGCACGACCAGATAGCAGTTCATTTTCACCTCCTCGACTAAGAGATAATTCCCCATTAGAATAACGGACAACTGAAGCTCCTAAAATTCTATTTCTCCCAAGACAGAGACCAGCACTCCCCAACGTAGTCCTCCTCAACAACAGGTATACGGGCTCTCGCAAAGGAATCTCTTACGCGATCGACACCTCTTCTGATGGCATCTTTAAGCCCATCTTCCGTCATTGACTTCCAAATGGCATCTATAAGCCCATTCCCGATATCGCAAGACCAATACCACTTCATGCGAGTGCAAATTTATGGGTACTCTAATGTTCAATCATCTTCCACCTTCAGATTATGAAAGGCATGCAAGCCAATCTACATCCTCAGGTTTAAGAAGATTGAACAGGGGAAGTTGTTGTACCTCAAAATTTGCCCTCCAATATTTCTCAATACATTTCAAATGAGGTCTTCAAATTGCTCAAGGAAGTTCAAGAGTTGACCAGACAAACTCTCTCCTAAGGCAGTCTACCTCAAATTAGGGTTTTAGTTTGCATCAAGATGTTTGAGTCCAAAGGATCCCAAATACTAACCATTGTCCTAATATGTTCTCAAGATCATCCATGACAAGTTTCAAGCCTTGCAGAGGAAGTTTGCTCAGTCAATGGCTCAAAGGCCTAAAAATCGACTGTGCTAGGGCAAAAGTCAATTGTGGCCCACATATAGTCAAACTTCAAGATTTTTGCTCAACATTCTCATTTTGAAGTATTAATCATCATTTGATCAAGGGTTGATCATGATTCCTCAAGGATTGCTCACAATTCATCAAAACCCAAAAGTTGCTAAATTAGGGTTTTGTAGGAAAAGTCAACTCAACTTTGACCAAGCATAACTTCCTCATACTTTATCAAAAATTACCCATCCAAAGCTCATTTTGAAGAGGATTCAATTACCTACAATTCATCTTCAGATCCCAAGTTCAAAATATGCACTCACAAGAAGATATGAATTTGGACATTATAGGTCATTTTGAAAAGTCAACAAAAACACCTTTTAGGTCAAAGCTTCATACATGAACATGGAAGACTCAATTGAGATGAGACCAAAAGGTTGCTTAGAGGACATCCTAAGATTTCTAAAAAATCCAAGAACACATCTCTAGGATCAAAATTAAGAGAGTTATTCATTGGTAAAGTTGACCCTTTTTGTAAAATTGCCAAAAGTCAAAAGTGTCCAAAATTGCATGTTTTGCTAAATGGGCCCAACTTTTTATGCTTGCACTGAGTTTGTAATGTGACTCGCGACCCATGAGCTCTTCCAATTGTCATTCTTTTATTTTTGTCATTTATTTTGATTTTATTTCATTTAAATCAAATAAAATCAAAATAAAATATTAAAAATATCAAAAGCTAATCAAATCTTGAGATTTTGTGCATGTTCAGGTCCATTACACAGCTGGAAGTGAGATCAAATCGTGCAAGGCTCATATGGATACAAAAAGATTGCATTTTGCTTGATTTGGAAAGATTTTGTACAATGATCAAATCATGAATCAATATTCATAATTGGAGAAGATTTGAAACAAATGGCAACCCTAATTCATTCTTGGATACATAAGGAACACGTTCAGATAAAAAACAAAGAGGTTGGAGGCGTGCAAAAGAGAAAGCAAGTTTCAAAAAATTCAAGAAAAGTGGTAAACTGATTTCCATGTTTCAGATCACTTCAAGGCATTCTAAGCATCCCAATCGTTTGCTAGATATCCCTGGATCGTATTGCAACCACTACCAAGCTTCCCTGTGTTCAGAATCACACTGTAAGAGTCACACGGTTCATCTCTTTTCTTGAATTCGAATATCATAATTCTGGCATATTTAGCATGATTCATTGATATATTCTTAATCATTGAGATGTTTGCAAGCTAATGGTTATATCCAATTGTATTTTTATTGACTATACAGCAAGTTGCCATGGCTAGGGTTCTAGTTTCGTTTTTAGGGGTTTTATGTACAGGAACAATTAGGCATGGATAATGGTACCACGATGCTCGTGAGGTTTCAACGAGTTGATTGGTACCATTGGTTGTGATTTATCATGCTTGCACAGGGTTTTAGAGAAGCACGGGGTTGTACCTACGCCCAGTGTCCGTAGGTAAAAGTAGTTTATCTAAAACGATAGAGGCAACGAGGAAGATGATGGCGTGGCATGCTGTGAATGGGCCATTTGAAATTCGCGCGTCTCAGAATTTGCTTTTTTGTTTTCATCATATAATATTTATTTGTTATCATTTATACAACTAACAAAGCTAGCTCAGCTGGTAAGCGCGCAGGGTGAGAATGCCTAAGGGTCTGGGTTCGATCCCCAGGTCCCAACATTGCTTCATATTATTTTTTCTTACATAATCAGGTGCACATGTATCCAATGGGTCCACCATGTATCATCAGCGTCCAACCAATCAGATCATCAACAGGCCAGATCCAAGGCTTCTCACATGAGGGTCCACCATACGCCCAGTCAAGCAAGCACATGGGATCTGGCAAGGTCAACAAAGGCCAAGAGTTATTGGGCCCAAAATTGCAAACAGCACCCCCCCTTTGTTAGCACAACACCATACTCATTCTTTCTTTTCTTTAATATTCTTTTATTTATTTATTTTGTTTAAATTGTTTTCTAACACAAATAATTCCCTTTTTTCACAAAAATCATAAAAATCAAATTTCACAAATTTAGAATTAGATTTTATTTTATTTTATCAAATTTAATTTAATATTAGTTTAATTTAATTTAGGTTAATTCTAACTTTTTATATATTTAAAATCAATTAGACAAATTAGGGTTTAACTTTTGACTTAATTTTTATTTCTTTCTCAAATAAAACAAAAATACAAAATAGGTTAATTTAATTATTTTTCTTAAATTTTAAATTAATTAGTAATTAGGTTTTTATTTATTCAATTAAACCTTATTTTCTTAAAATAATCAAAAACAACAAAAAAATGATTTTTTTTCTTTTAAATTATAATTAGGTAGTTGGGGTCAAAACCCTAAATCTCTCCTTCTCGTTTCATCGTGCGCATTTATTATTTTTACAATATTAATGTAACTGCTCACGGTATGTAATAGTTTAATCTAGGACTTTCTTTTATTTTATCGTTTTACGGGTTTTTTGGCTATGTAATTAATCCCTACCCCGAAGCCTTGTAATAGCGTAGGTTTTATTTCTCGCATTTTAATTCTCGCAAATATTAACTGTTAGATGTATGTTAATAGGATTGTATGACAAGATTGCATGACAATTTAAAATGGCTAGAAAACCTTAATGTGCAAATATAATAACTTGAAATCAAATCACTTGCACATGCGCACTCTTACGGTATACTCTCACTTCGGTTGCCTTCGGTAAACTATCACTAAGTATAGGGTGTCTTAGTGTTTACCCTCCTGTCTAAGCAAAGATCAAATGTCCCATTCGGAAATGTTGCCTCAGATAGGTTGCCTCGGAAATGTTGCCTCGAATATGATCTTAAGACTCTAGGGTTATTACTAAGACGTCCTAACATTGCTTTAGTGATTGTACGTCCCTTACGAATTGACCCTTACAAATCCAATGACGGTGCTACCTATTTCTCAATAGTAGGATAGTATTGTCTAAAAGAAATGAGAATAGAAACAATTCTTTTTCGAGTAGGTAGATGCTAGTAGGTACTTGCTCAAAATAAACTTTTTCACACCAAATACTTTTCAAACAAAGTTTTTAAAACAACTTCATAACACTCTTGAGGACAGAAACAAGGGTTAAAACGAAGTAAAACAAAACTTTTCAAAATAAACACACACAAGAAATTTTAAAAAGATGAGCAAGTACCTAAGAGCCCATGGAAAACCATGGATAGAAAGGGTGCTAACACCTTCCCTTTCTATAATATACCCCCCGTACTCAAAATCTCGAAAAAGGAATTTTTCTGTGCTTTTTTCCTTTTCGGTTGGATAAAATAAAAGTCGGTGGTGACTCTTGCTTACCGTGACATTTTGCAAACACAAAACGCAAAACGCAAACCAGCAATTTCCAAAACAGTCGGTTCTGCCACCGTATCACATTAACAAATCACTTCAAAAGTTTCAAGGAGTTTTCATGTGGAAGAAACTTGATGAAGAAGAAAGATTACAAGCCCTCTAGATGAACCCCTAATTTCCCATGTGTGACTTCAAATGATCATAACTTGTTCAATTTTTATCACCTTGATCCCACTCTTTTTCCACAATGATCTTGAGGATGTAAAATTTATTGCTTCTTTTATGTGCAAAGTGAGAAAATGGATGGAAGATGCCCTAAGGATACAAAAGATTATAGGTCATTTCATGATTTTTTTTCCAACTTCAACAATTCATAACTCTCTCAATTTTTGGAGATTTTGAATGGTTCAGGTTTCAAAATGTCATTCAATAGGCCTATTTCATGCCATCTTTTTTGGTCAAGAGAAAATTCCAAGAGGAAGGCCATTTTTGGATGCAAAACATTTTAGGTCACTTTTGAAGAAAATTTTGAAATATTTCTAAGTATGGAAAGTCAACTTCTTTTTCCCAACTTTGAGTCATTGCAACTTTCAGCTCAAACATCCATTTGATTCCATTCTTTTCCCATTGCAAAGCTTGTAATCTCATATTTCTAAAGCATCAAGAACCATGCCTTAAGACCCATTGAGTTGAGATTGCCATTGATTTGAATTTGGTAACTTGAAGCTGAAGTTTCATCACAAGTCAGATTTTGAAATCTTTGTTTTGACTTCTAATCACAAGTTTTCCACGCGTTTTTGCTTCTAATCATGTTTAGCAACTTTCCAAAGGCGTTTAGCATCATGAAACACATGATTTGGCTGAGTTTTAATGCTAAACAAGTCACACATTGTTCATGCTGCAGACCCCCCATGATTTCCCTCCAAACTTCATCATTTCACACGCTTAAGGATCCCATTCATTCTCCTATAAATAGAGGGCCATCCCCCATTCATTTTATCAAGCTTGAACAACCAAAATCACCCTAACAAACTCATTCCATAACTCACTTTTCTGCAACTTCGAGATTAGTGTTCAAGCCTTTTTTAATCCATTTCTTCTATAAATTCACCTTCCTTGATCTTCCCTGAAGCTAACCATACAATTACCTTCAAGAATCGTGACCTATATTGATCCGTAGAAGTCCAGTTTCAGAGTTCTGCAACTCAACTTCAATAGGTAGATTTCTCCATCAATTCTTCCAAACTTTGATATCATTGTGAAGCTCTCATAGGTTCTAGTCGTAACACTTGCTTTTAACTAGAAACACGTTTTGGCCATGAAATTTCAAATTCCTTTTCAAAACTTTCCTTCCAATTTGCTTGAGCTATAGTTTATATAAATTTTTCGCGAAGGTGTGGTTGTCTTCGTCTTGATGAGACGAAATGAATGGTACCAGTATCGTGCTCTAATTTTACAGTTTGAGTGACCTGGTTTTGAGACTGGCTGAAGGTTGAAGATGATCAACGTGTCATCCTTCAACAAATGAAACAGCGCCATTTGTTTTTTTTTTATTTCTAATTTTATATTGAATCTTATGCTTTATTCAGTAATGACCATGATAAGCACAGCGCGCCAGATCCCTTGGATTTGATTACTAACGCGTTTTGACTCTCATCCAATGGTCTACATATTTTTTACTTTATTTTATTTTCTGATTTTTATATTTAAATTGTTTTAAATTTCAAAAAATCATAGAAAATTCATTTTAAATCCAAAAAATCTGAAAAAATTATGAAAAATATTTTTGATTTTTCTCTTTCTGATTTTTAATTTTTCACAATTTTATTTTGTGTTTTGGTATTTTTTATAAATTTTCACTTTATTTGAATTGTTTTAAATGTTTAAAAATACTTGTATGCATTTTTAAACTCTAAAAAAATTTGGAATGATCCAATGATATTGTGACAAATATTGATGACCTCATTTATTTTTTATTTCTGACTTTGTTATTTTTTTACCATTTTTGGTTTATTTTACTCATTTCTTTTAATTTTAAAAAATAATTTCTGACTTTAAAAAATTAACAAAAATTTTATAAAAATATTTGACTCCATTTCTGATTTTTCTATGATCTTACTTATTTTTTCTTGATTAATTTGAGCATAGTTTCTTTTTTTCTCTATTATTTTTATTTTTAACCATTTTTAAACCCTTATTCTTCTATTTTAAAATACAATTTAATTTTTGTATATTTTTTGGCTGATCTTGGACTGAAATTTTGATCATGAACTTTATTAACATCATTGGATCCATGGTGTTGAGTTTAACTCCATAAATATGGATGAATGATTTTAATAATAGTTTGATTAAATTTTAATTCAAATGTGGTTTGTATATTCTTTCTCACCCCTCTTCATCTTATCCCATTCTTATTACACTAAGTGTCATTAGAGCATGATCTTTATATCATGTCTCAAAACAAATGGTGCATAGATTGCTATTGACCGACCTCAAAATAGGTGCGACTTCTATATAATTCAACTTACGATTGCTTAACATAGCGCTAAATTTTGTCCTGATTCGAATAAATGATCATTTGTGGCCCAAACCTATGTTTGCAAGCCCAAGTATGTTAACTTGATCTCTTTGATCCAATAACCTTGAGATTCATTGTGTGGAGGCTTTGGTTCTACCAATCCTCTAATGGATCTACAACACTCAACACGGATCACTTTAACATCGTTGATCATTAAATGGTACTTTTGAGGATTCCAAAATGGATGATATACTTGACAAAAAGCAAATGCAACTTATTGTATGGAGGCTTTGGTTTTACCAATTCTCTAATGAGTTCCAAATTCAAGTTTCAAGATGGTCATCCAACTAACCACTAATTACTAATAATTGACTTTATTTTGTGTTTTTATTTTATGCACTTTTATTCTATGCACCATTTACTTTAGCATTTACATTTAATGCTATTTTTCATCTTTGCTCACTTGAGCCCCTTTATATTCTTGTCATTTTTATTTTGCTCACTTGAGCTTTTCTTTTCTTTTTTAAGATACCTAATAATCAACATGAACCATAAAAAACATTGATGATACTTGGACTATTTGGTTACTATCCTTGGCATTATGGAGTATTGAACTTCTTGGACTTAGGATTAGAAACCTTGGCCTATGTTGTAGACCTTGTAACCTTAATTGATGTTTTGTCTGGAGTTCTTAAGGTTTACCTCAAGACATTGGGTTGTTAGTTTTTTTTTTGTGCAGGTTAATGTGATTACATACTTTGTTTGTAATCTGGAATTCACCCGTATACAGCCGTTACTCTGCCCAATTTTTGTGAAGGCTTAATACACTTGAAGTTTGATTCTCTCAAGAGGTCTAGTATCTTTGCTTGCTTGGTTTCAATCCAAATAATAGAATTCTATCTTGACTCATAATGTCAAGTATCGTCTTCTTGTTGGTTAGATGATTCTTATCTCTAGCTTTTACCTTATGCTTTAGGATAGTCTCTTATTCTCCTCCCATCTTCTTTAATTTCAAAAATCTTTTTCCTCCTTTTGAAAACCTTTCTTGTTTTTAAACTTGAACCACTTTCATAATAAACTTGGACTTATGTCCATGCTTTTTTCAAAACATTTTCATAAATAAACTCCAATCAACTTAATAATACCTTGACATTTTTGTGAGAAGACTAAAAGTCAATCAATCTCATTTCAAACTATTTTGCCGCTTTGGCTTTTATTTCAAAACCTTTCTCAAAAGATTATACTCTTGTCAATCCTTGTAGTGATGCAAACAACTATACTTCTACAATATATAGTGAAGGGAGATATTTTCCACTTGGGTGTTGAGTGAGGTATTGTTGATTTTAAAATCCAAGCCATATCCTCCACTTTGAGATGATGCAAATTCTCCTTTCTTATGATTGTGGGTAGTAAGTATATTTTCCACACGGATAATGACGATGATGTCTTATCTCATAAAGTTAATCAACACACTTATGTTTTAAAATTTTTAAAAGAGGAACTACGTGTACCCTGATCCCCTATTGCATGAAAGGTGGTACGTAGGCACTAAAGGTTCGCAACTGCGACAGGTGCAAAAATCATTAAAAAAAATATACTTCTTTTCTCACCCCACCATCTATTTTACATACAACATTTTATAGCCAAAATATACAGATTTTACAAAGAGGTTCATGCGGAGTACCGTAGATGTTTAGGGTGCTAATACCTTCCCTCTGCATAATCAACCCCCTTACCTTGAATCTTTCCCCCTCTTTTTGGGTTATTTGCTCTTTTCCCATTCCTTTGGAAACAATAAAGCGCGATGACGATTTTTATTTTGATCTGTGTAAGTCTAGTCAATCTAATGGCTTAGTCTTAAACATTTATACCGCTGCAGACGCGATTGCAATCTGAAGTGATGAAATGATTTCTGTCTGAGAAGTTAAACGATGCAATAAAAGCGTTAAAACGATTTCTGCTTCTCCGAGAAGCTGAAAGGATTTTTTCCTTTTGTTTTTACTTTACGATTCTAATTAAATTTACTAAATATTTTATGTTTTTATTTTACTTTTACTAATACATTTTTGTAAATAGATTTTGATTATATTTTAATTACTAATTTATAATATTTTACTTATTTTATTTTAATTTTATTTTACTAAATAGATTTTAATTCATTTTTTCGTTTTATTTTATTATTTTGTTAATACATAATTTTCATTTTATTTTATAAGTTAAACTTTAATTAAATTTTATTAATTTAGTTAAAATTTATTTTTACTTTACTAATTTATAAAATTGATTTTATTTTATAAATTTGAGTTTAATATAGTTTTGATTTGATTTTATAAAATTTAAATTTTGTTTTATAAATTTAATTTTAGTTAGTTTTATTTGATTTTTTAATTTATAGTTAAAAATAATCTACTAAAAAATTGTATGAAACAATAAAAAAATGAACGAAATTGGTGGGGGAAATGGAATTATTTGGCACTAATATTAGCGTCAGCCTAAATCGTCGCTAGTATTAAAAATAAATAATTATTTAATACAATAAATAAAAAGGAGACAAATAAAATTGGTGATGGAAAATGAAATTATTTAGCACTAATATTAGCGTCGGCCTAAACAGTCGCTACTATTAAAATAATATTTATTTAACACATTAATTAATAAGGAGGCAAACGAGATTGAGGGGCATATTGGCACTAATATTAACGTCGGCCTATACCTTCGCTAATATTAAAAATTAATTATTTAACACAATAAATAAAAAGGAGACAAACGAAATTGATGGACGGAAATGAAATTATTTAGCACTAATATTAGCGTCGGCCTAAATTGTCTCTACTATTAAAAATAAAAAATTATTTAATACAATAAATAGAAAGGAGGCAAATGAAATTGGTGGGAGAAATGAAATCATAAAGAGAAGGTATTAGCGTCGGCTTTGGTCGACACTATTATTATCCTAATTAAAAAATAAAACAAATGGATATTGTTGTACCCTAAAATTTGCCCTCTCATTTCTCAAGGAATCATCCTGGACCCTCAGGTTTGCTTCCATCCAATTTCAAGCCTTGAATTACAAATTTTCCAAGAAAGTCATCCACAAGAGCAAAATGGTCATTTGAATACTAAAAAGTCAAACTTTGAGTTTTGGATCAAAATCAAGTTTCAAGAATCATATTTAATCAAGACATGTTGAAATATGAAGTTTGTTTCATCAAGAAATTCAAAAGTCAAAATTACTTTGGAAAATTCAAATTTCTAAATACTTAGAATTTTTCTAAGTGTTTAAGAAATATGACAAGCTCAGAACTTCTGATCAAGTTATCACCATGATGCAACCTGATTCTGGAATAATTTCTAACTCCAGAGTTTTAGATCTCAATGAGGCATGAAACACTGCAGAACAAAACTTCTTTTAGAAATGCTGGGATTTCAAGTTATACATCCTCAAAGGCACGTCCCTGTAGCTTAGGCACTCAGCAAATTCTGAGCATTTTCAAGTCAGAAGTTGTCTATAACTTCTGGGCCGGTTTCCATGTAGGTTCAGTCAGAAGTTGCAAGAGCAATTCAAAGAAGGTTTACAAGACGTGTTGCAAGCTTCCTGAAAAGTATGAGAGCCCCTTCAGAACATGCTGGAGCAAGAAGATACAAAGATCAGAAATTGGATGTCTATTCTAAGTTACGCTGAAGCTGAACTTCTGATCCAGAATTAAGCAATGATGCAGAATCTTACGTTGCAAGATTTCTGGTTTGATCAATCTCATCATCATTTAATACTCACAACCACTTTTGGGTCTTCATCCAAAGGATTTCCCCACGTGTGGCATAGAAATACCATTACTGTCTTGGAAAAGAAAACGTTTGTACAAGATTGTGCTAGGCCCATACGTTGCTTTTGCTTTTGAGGTTACCTTTCCTTAATTCCTGCTTACAAATCTAGCTTAGGCGTTGCTAAAACTGCTAACCACCATACCTATTTGAACTTACTTCAAGAACAAGTCAGCACCTAACATATGATGGTTGTGCCCCTTGATCTCTCCAAGCTACTAAACCTTTGCCTATAAATTGGACTTTATTGGCAACTTTAAAGGGGCCGGTCAAAAATTTTGAGAAAGAAAAAGCCTTGAACCCCTTCTAAAACTCCAAGAGCCCAAAACTGCAAACACATAAAAATATAAAACCTGTTAGCTTTTGATTCTTGCATTCAAACTCCATTTTTCCTCAAGTGTTTCTTGACCAAAACCATCCATACAGTTTATGATATACATTTAGAAACCATCCTAACTTCCGTGTTCAGACTGTGACATACCCTCCATCAATATCCACTTCAAAGAAGTCAGAACTTTGCTCTTTGGCTGTTCCAGAATTTTCCAGCCATTCAAAGGTTTCCAGCTTGTTGGGCACGTGAGGAAGCTGGTCAGAACATCACAAGCGGTCAGAACCAGACTCCAGTTCACAGAACATTTTCCAGCTGCAAGGTAAGCTTCTGCTGACTCTCGTCATATTACTTAAACATTGTTAGATTTGCACGTTCAAAAACACAATGTAGATATCCTGACTCTGATTCAGTATATATTCATATATTCCATGCATGTTTGCCTAAGTAGGGAGATTTCCAGTTCATAACTTCTTGAAGAAATTAAGACTCAGAACTAGGATTAGCAAATTCATGCTTGCTTCTGGTTTATAGTTCTGATATCTCTCGTTTCTGAAAAATTATGAAACTTACCATAACTGATATGTGTGCCTCTTCTATTTTTTTGAGAAATGACTAAGTTGTAGATGCTCTGACTAGCATGGAGAGGGAGACAAAGTTCTGCCAATGGCATCAGAACTTCTGAAATCTTCTTTGTTTCCAGCAGACCCAGAACTTCTGACTTTTCCTATTATTTGCTAACATGTTATTTCTATCTTGTAGCATACCAGAGTCAGAACTTCTGATTTCTTTTATTTCAGCAAAGCGCTGATTCCGTTGTCTTTCTCCTTATGATTTTTGCCATCACTTTTATTAATCAAAAACACCAAAAATATTTCATATTCACATGTCCTATTTCTTTTAACATAAAAAAATCAAAATATTTTCTTAAACAAAATTTATTTCTTTTCTTAAACAAAACAAGTCCATTTTACATTTCTTGTACATTCTTATCCATTCAATATGGTAATAATTACTTAGGATTTAATTTTACTTGCAATCTCCATTTGTAAATCTGTACACCCCATCCCCCTAATGATTGTAATAGTGTAGGATATTTATTTTCCGCAATTTATCGCTTTATAAATGTTAGTAATTAGGGTTTGCATGGAAAGATAAAACCAATCAAATAGTAAACCCCAATCAAAGACAAAATCAAGCATGAAAAACAACACACTTGCACACAAGTACACCCTTATGGTAAAACCACTTTGTTGTCTTATAAAATGACCATATTATCCATGTGAAGTGTCTTAGGAAAAAAAAATATAAGATCATAGTCCCTCGATGACGCTATCAAAGCTGCCTTTCAAAAATGATCTTAGTCCCTTAAAGAAAATGCTAAGATATCTTACAACATTTCTAATCATGGTTATACGATGACCCACGCCCGTCCCGTTTATATCCAGAGATAGGGTTGCTTACCAAATCAATGGTAAGACAACAATGTCAAAGGAAAATGAACAAGAAATACTTTTTGAGTAGGTAGAATGCTCCTAATTACTTGCTCAATTTCAAATAAAGATCCTTGCTATTTTCAAAACAATCACCTACACTTTCAAAAACATCTTACAAAACTTGAAAACATTTTCAAAAGATCAACATCTTTGTATACATTCTTACGAACGAGAATCATTACAAAGATTGCCTAAACAATGGCCTCTTTACAAAATACTTTCAAAAAACCACACAAAGCACAATTTCAAACAAAAAGCAAGTGATCTAGCAAGTAACTAAGAGCCCATGGAAAACCATGGATGAAAAGGGTTCTAATACCTTCCCTTTTCATAATCTACCCCCCGAACTCAAGAAATAATCTCAAAGGTCTTTCCTGTGCTTTTTCACCTTTCCTTTTGGATAAAAGAAAAGTCGGTGGCGACTCTTTCTAACCGCAACATTTGTGATCAAACACAAAATCCTCAAGTCAGTTCTCCCACCGTATCACAGAACTGGCGACTCCGCTGGGAAAAATTCTAAAAGTGGGGTTACCTTAGGGATAGATCACATTTATTTGCTTTCATTATTTGACTTGTATGCTTTACATTATGGTTCTTTGTTTGGGTTTAAATCCTCTACCCGGACTTGGGATACATTATAGGTAAGTAGCAATACGTTGTGGAAATTGTGCGGGGTATTCCGACATGGTCTAAGCAATAGCTACGTTAGTGCGACATATTTGTGGGTACCGGTAGCCTTTGATTTAATCAAAGAGAATATGGGGCCGCTGAGTGATGTCATAAAGCACTAATGAACTTATAGAACCTTTACTTGACCAACTTGGCCTTTAGGATGTAGTGAGATGACCGGCTTTGGTGCAGTCCGAAGTTGGTAGATATTCGATACTACACTCATTGAGGTTTAGTTTCTTGGGATATTTCGGTCGCCATTAAAGAGGCTTGTGCTGAAACAATGACTAAGGAAACAAACCAGTGATATTGAGCTCCTTAGAACCCGGTTACTATTACTAGGACAGGTTTGAGCCAACTAAACTTCAAGAGGGTACTTACATATGAGACTCCATGCCAGCCTAAACCTAAGGACTTGTCTGCTTTGTGTGTATATGACTATTTGTATATAAATTTTCTTACTTCGCATACTTGTACATAACATCATGACATCATACCATAGCATTTTCGATAACATTGAACCATAGAATTTCAAGGATCTCAAGGGTCTTTGATGCAGGGTCACGTTGAACCAGACGTCTATCAAGGGGCAAGAGGATTTATTTTCCTCTAACCAAGCACCGTCAAAGATCAAGTACAACAATTTGAGTCAAGGGCTATAACTCATTTGACATGGTGAGCTTAATTCTCGTGGAAGGACATCCACCGGTACAAAGTTACCAAATCAAAATTGTAAGTGACTACTAACATTTACCCCGCGAGAATCTTGAAAACATCCATCCATATATCATGCATCATATCATGACAGGTTTCTCCCACACAGGTTTCCTTATCTTCCTACTGTTTATTTTAGTAGAGATGGCTCTAGAACAGACCATCAAGAGCATTCAGATTCAAAACGCTGAACTTCAAGAGATGTTCTTGAACCTATTCAAGGGACAAGAAGAGGTGAAAGCTTTCCTCACAAGGGGCATGGTCATGGGGAATCCAAAGGGCACCAAGGATGATCAGTTGGAAAGGCTACAAACTGAAATGGCAATAATGAAAGTCCAGATGATGGGACAAATGGTGGGTCAGATGGCTCTTATCCAAAACCTGGCTCATGGATAGGAAGAGCTGAGAGCCCTTGTCACAGGCTTCATCAAGACATATGCAACCAAATGGGGCAAACAACCAGAATTGGAGATCGATTCATTGATCAGCCTCCGATGAAGAGTGTACCTTTCCAAATTGCTTCCACTCACGAGCCCAACAGCAATCTCGCCAACAATAACAGGGTAATCGGTGTAGGCAGAATACATCTGAAAGATGCTTCACCGAAGTCAACATGTCATTGGCTCAAGCACTGCAACACATGTTAGAGGCCAAGCTGGTTACGTTAAAAGACCCCCCTCAGAATCCCAACACAGCCTCCCCAAGGTACAATCCAAATGCAAGATGTGCGTACCACTCCAATAGTCCTGGACATGACACCAATAGCTGTTGGACATTGAGAAATAAAATTCAACATCTGATTGATGAAGGAACGCTAGAATTTGCACCAGATGGTCAACTGGAATTCTTTAGCCGTCCCTCAAAGGCTCACCACCTAAAGTGACAAGTTCAGACAAAGAGGCTTCTATTTATTTGAATTTTCAATTGTAATCTCTTTTGTTGTTTAAACAATTATCTATTAATGTCAAACCTTGTTTCATTAATGCATTGCATATGTTTGTCTTGAATTCACCCTTTCGTTTTCACTATATTTAAACTATGTTTTTTACTCTCTTGCTAAAAGTTACAAGCCTTTAGATGGAGGATGACGAAAACGATGCCATAATCTCATACAGTATGTTTTTGAACAGACCTTGCTGACGATGTACATGCGTTTCTTTCAAATCCTAAATACTGGAGTTATAAGGATGATAATCCCTAGTCAACCCCTTCAAGCCAAAGAAGTAGAATTTTTCTTTTTTTACACAAATTAAAACTTTTAATCAAAACTTGGGGCAGGGTAGTCTCTAAGTTAATTCAAATGCGCATTCAGTACACAACGAATGACATCAAAAACATTCCTTCTAAACCAAAAGATGGTGATTGGTTCCCTATCAAATAGGCAGTCATTATCTCTCAAAAGAAAAGTCCACTAAGTCAAAACCTACGAAAGAGACTTAAAGAAAACTGGGGCATCCCGCTGACTGTAAAAAACAAGAACAATCAGGCAAAATCAGGGATAGTAAATCAAAAAGAGGTCACTACAAATCCTCAACAAACATGGAAAATATGGCAAAAATGACTGCCTTCCAACAAACTTAACTTGTCTGAACCATCACCAAAATGTAATTTCAGACTCAATTGGAGTTCAAACGCACAATTAACTGAGTTTAGGACTGAAGAACATCACGAAGAGCGGGTGGGTACAAACACACTTTGAGCCTTTATCTTTTGTTTCTTAAACCGTGGACCAAGCCACGCTACAATCCTTTAAAAGTCCTAATTGAAGCATGGATTAGTTCGAAAGCATACTGTTACAAAAGGTATCCTGACTCTTGTAAGGCTTTACCCTGAATCTTAAGTTTGAATTTCCTGAGAGAGTGAGAGAGAGAGAGAGAGAGAGAGAGAGAGAGAGAGAGAGAGAGAGAGAGAGAGAGAGAGAGAGAGAGAGAGAGAGAGAGAGAGAGAGAGAGAGAGAGAGAGAGAGAGAGAGAGATGTTATTTTCTGGTTTTTAGGAAGAATTTTTAGAAGGATTTTGATAGATTTTAGGTTTTGTTTGATGAGTTGGATTTGAAAAGATGAATAAATTTTTTTAGGTTTTGTTTATGAAAAAATTTAGAGAAGAAGATGAACAATAATAATTAATTTCGAGAAATAATTTTTAGTGCTGGTTTTTCCAACGCTAAGTCCGTCACAAGAACTGCCACGTAGATATTTATCAGACTTTGATTAACGGAGTAGACGAAAGAGATTGATATATCTATTAAAAAATTAAAAGATCAATTTGACACGAAAAAAAGATAACAGACCAAATTAAATTTAGGGATATAGTTAAGGGACCAAAATAATTTATTTTTTTTATTTACTTAAAATTTATTTTTTAAACGTTATTTCAATTAACATTTTAATTATAACTTATTAATTTTATTTTCACTTTTACCTTTATTATTTTATCTAAAACTCAATATTATCTTTTATAATTTATTTTAATTTAAAATAAAATATTTATATATTAAATTTTTTCAATATCATTTTAATTTATCAATTAATTTAATCGTTAATTTTATTAAATACTTTAATTAATTTATCAATTATAAATTATCAACTATAAATTAATATAAATTATCACTATCTGATATAAATTATACTATCAATTAACTTTTCAGTCAATAACTATTTTGAAACGTTTGAATTTTATTTTGAATAGCTTATTTTATTAATGTCGATTTTAGATAAGAATAATTTTATACTTGACCCTTTTGAACACGCATATCTTTTTTTACTGCACACGTTTTACAATAATGACAAATTCAAAATCAAATTTGCCATTTAACCATTTTCGGAAATGGAAAATATCATAGCAAATCAGCTAAGAATAATTCCATTATTGACTAAATTTTCAAAACTGCAATTGAAAGACAATAATTGTACGTACTTTAATAATCTTACAAGTCATCATTGAAAGGAAATATGGACCTGAAGCTATGCCAAATTAAAGGTATACACTAATTAATTAATTAAATTTGAGAGTATATATTATGAAAGTTCCTTTACATGTGGTTCAGGTTATTATGTCCATAATATTCATATTGTCATATTACTATTATGAGGACCTACATTGTAGTTCTAGTATCTGGCTGTGTCCGTAGGAAAAAGACATCTAATCTAATTATTTACGTCATGTACAAATTCATCATGTAAACCATTAAAAAATAACTAGTAGCTAGGACCTATATGTATATGAATTATAATATTCAATTTGTGTGTGCAAAATATGTTTATTATAATTGTCTGTTCTCATTCATTAGTAAAGAATTATTTACAACAGATTTCTCAATTTATATATCTAAAGATTAAGATATTGATGAAAAAATTATGTATGATATATGTTAATAAAATACAAGATATATTTTAGGAGCTACATATCCTATTTGTTAATAATATGATAAAATATAGTTGTTAGTTGTTACTATTTACATGCTAAATTACAACGGCTAATTATTAATACAATATTTTTCTTAAAGTTGGAATATGAGGATTTCGAATGCTCAAACTCTTGCTTCCCAAGGACTTAACACTTGCTTCTCAAGAACTTTTGTAAAGATATAAATCGCATGCTTGTCCGAACATAAAAGGTAGAAATATTATCCACTTAAAGTTGATCTCGAACAAAATGACAATCAACCTTAATATATTTTGTACGCTCAGGAAAAATTGAATTAGCGGCAATGTAGAAAGCCGCTAACTATCAAAAAATAAGTGCATAGACATCGAATGACGAACTCCAAGAGACTTAAGCAAAAACTTAAGCAAAATGAGTTCACAACTAGTAGTGGTCATAGAGTGATATTGGGCTTCAGTAGAGGATCGAGAAATGGTCAACTGCTTCTTAGTCTTCCAAGAAATAGGAGAATAACTCAACATAATAAAGTATCCAGTGAGAGATCGAGAAGTCAAAGGACATGTAGCATAATCTGAATCATGATAAGTGGTATATTGCAAAGAAATTTCCTTATAGAGGAAAAGACCTAGCCTCATATGTCCTTTTAAGTAATGAAGAACTCACATAGCAACATTACAATGTGTTTCTTTAGGACTTTACATAAATTGAGCTAAAGTATGAACAACATAATAAAGCTTTGTATGAGTAATGGTGAGGTAAACCAATCGACCACCAAGTCGTTTATAACGATCAGGATGATCAAGGTGAGACTTATATCAAGAGCTAATTGGTGATTTTGTTCCATGGAATAATCACACGGTTTTTCACCAAGCAAAGCAGCTTTGGAGATGATATCCAACACATATTTTTCGTTGAGACGAAAACAAACCATAAAGTCCACGATGTTTACCGTAGTTTTTGGTAAACAACCGCTGATCCTCCAAAAAGGAAAGTCCTTTTGGTTACTCGCGGGATCGATCAGATTGATCCCAGAACATATGCTAATTTTTATGCTGGTTTGATGTGAAAGTTAATATCTAGGAAGAACGCACGTTTGACCAAGGATATTGTGTTTATGGTTTTGGAAAGTAAGAAAGTAACTAGAAGCGCAGGTAAATATGTAGAAATGTAAACTTTGCAAAAGAAGATCAAAGTAATGTAAAAAGACTTTATTAATAAAAAATGGTGTTTCCAATGTACATTCTCAGTTATTCTTTCACACACAACAGGTACTTGAATAATATTGAGTAACTAACACAATAGGTTGAACACACGGAAACTCTACACAAACTTCCTAGTTTTATACTAAAATTATGTAACTGTCGAGGGTGGATTCGCTTCTAGGATGAAGACAAGTGTCTTCTGCATGTCCCTCGACCTCTATCTTCCTGCCACGTCGCTTTCTTTTAACTGCTGGCGAACTGCATTTTCCTCCAATCTTCAAATTCAAATATCCTTCTCCTTTGGTGCTGACACGAATGTTTTCTCTTCTAGTCGAAGGTCACAGGACCTTTCCCGTCGAAGGCTTGATGGTGATGTCTGGTCGAAGACCAATTTGTAACTCAGATATTTTCTCTAAGTTTTTTCCATTCGTTGAAGCATTTTCCATCTTGGCTTTATCTGCTCTATTTTTTGTCTATGGGGCCAATATATAGTAGGTGTCGATTTCAAGAGCCAACACACGACCAATAAAATATTTCAACTCTCCTAAATCTTTCACATGAAAGCAAGTTCTAAGATAAGCTTTGAAATGAGCAAATGTTTCTGATTCATTACCTGTAATGATCAGGTTTTCAATATATACAAGTATGTGAAGAATAATACCATTTCATTCAAGAGAGAACAACATGTGAGTGCAACTTCACCATTAGATGTTTTACATGATGTCAAGACTAGGAAAATCTAGCATTTATGTATATTGGACGGTATCTCTGTGTTTGGTGTACCCTTGCATTAGAGGTCTTAGGAAGCATTCAAAACAAGTTTAAAATTGATCAAAATCATGAAAAATCATTTTCTGCACAAAACACACTTGCATGTGCCAACACATCTGCTTTTCAGGCCGACACATAAGCTTTTTGTGTTGGCACATAAACCTTTTGTGTTGGCACATGTTATAGCCTTGTATTTTCAGGCCGACGCGTACGATTTTCATGCTGGGACATGTAACTCAATAATGAAGCTTGTAGTTTATGTTAGATACAGGCCGACACATGCATCAGACAGGCCGACGCATACTGTAACTTTCAGTTTTATGTTCTGGCACATACAATTTTTAGGTCGACACATCTACTGCAGTATTAAAGGTTGTAGCTACTGATTTGCATAGGCTGACACATCTGCCTCTTCAGGACGACACATACTGTTAATTTTTTACTTATGTGCCGGCACATACGTATTTCAGGTCGGCATATACTGTTTGATTGAGTCAATTTTTAAATTTTTTAATTCCGAAAATTACTTCTTTGTCTACAAACTTCCACAACTCTAAATACATCATTCCAACTTGATGAAACTATAAACATTTACCACCATTACTCTTTACCTTCAACTTCCAACCTATGCATACACATTGATAAATCACACATAATCATCTTTTGTCGGGGTGCCATCTAGGCGTGGTTTGATAACATCTAATTAGGTTCTTGAGTAACCGAGAATATTGGGTTTAGAATTGTTGGGGGTTTCATCTGGAAACCTAGGGTTTATCCTCTAAGATCTTTGGTAGATTTGGGGGGGGGGTATTCAAGACTTTCAAAAGAGGATTGCGGCCAAGTGAAAAGTATTTAAAGTTTGGTACCCAAGGAAGTAGCGCGAGAAAGGCAAATGGAATTGAAAGGTCTTATGTTCAATAGTTATAATTGATCATGCGCGAAAGATCTTTGGAGTTTGGTATCGAAAAGAGTAGCAAGATTTGACAAATCAATTGGGAGCTATTATGTCTTGGTCTTGTTGAAGATCAAAAGAAGATAAGGGGTTGAATCGACATTAAACAGTTAGGGTTTGTAGGGTTGCTCTTGAACACTTCTCTTGTAATCATACTTTTTGTAAAGTAAGAAATTTATCTCAATTCCAAAATGTAATTAGGGGAAGACGTAGTCATAGTGAGGACGATTGGTGAACTTCCTAAACAAATCCTTCTCTCTCTCTCTCTCTCTCTCATTTACTTTCTATATGCAATTTGTTGAATGTGTTGTTTGATCGATCGATTTGTATAGAATTTTTATTTGAGTGTTAAAGTTTAAATTACTTTGTTGATTAGCTTATAATCACTTTGATTGTAAGTGCTTTTTCGTATCAATAAAGCTCAAAAGAAAATTCTGAAAAATTGATCGTGCGCCAAGTGTTTGACAATTTGTCAATCTATGTTTTTAACTTGATTTTATTGGAAATAGAAAACCGTTGTGTTTGATATTAAACGGTTAATTGAGATATTATTATGTTGATTAATTCTATCATTATCTTAATTCCATACGGCTGGTGCATATCCGAGTTTCCAATAACTAGGTTCGTTTAGACTACTATTTTGATCTAGGCCAAAAACCTTCCGCTCAACATTGTTTTTCAAATAAGTTTTTAAATACTTATGTTTGAAAGGTGATTTTTAATTGGGGATCTATTCACCCTCCTCTATATAAGTCGACATAGTCTAACACGATGAGTTATCAACATAGTATTGAACAAATCCAAATGACTTTAAGGAAGAAACAAGCTTAGAAAACCAGTTACGAGGGGCTTGACGAAGTTTGTAGAGAGATTTCCTCAATCTGCAGACCTTCCTGGGAGCAACGCCTGAAAATATCAGAGGAAGACTCATACAAGCTTCTTCATCAAGGTCTCCATGTAGGAAAGCATTGTGAACATCCATTTGATGGAGTTCCCAACCATGAATAATAGCCACTACAAGAAAAACAGTGATGTGTACCATATTTGCAACCGGAGTAAAGGTCTCATTAAAATCAATACCAGTAACTTGATTGTTTCCGAGAATAACAAGAAGAGCTTTGTGTTGTTCAATAATACCATTAGAGTTAAAATTAATTTTATACATCCATTTACACCCAATATTTTTCTTTCCTGGTTGCCAATTTTCAATGGTCCATGTACCATTATTTTCAAGAGCCTCAATTTTCATGTGCATGGCATCACACCAAGAAGAATAACAAACAACTTTCAAGAAACATGTTGGCTCAAATCCTGCAGCTACGGCTGCCAAGAAATGAACATGGGAAGCAGAAAAATTATTGCAAGTCACATAATTAGCTATGGGATAAGGCATACTACCTGAAGGTGAATATTGCAGAGGTGGCACAAAAAAGGGGTCTAAATGGCGTGATGTATGGCAAACAAAGTCTCGTAGTCGAACTGATGGTTGGCGATCTCATGAGCTACGTTGGATATCAATATTAGTTTAAATGGAATGAGAGTTTGTCGTATCATCCAGAGAAATTGTTATAGGGTTTTCTAATGCAACATTCTTGCCCTCTTAATTTTAACATATAAGTATCATTATTTGAGGAATTCATAGAGGGCATTGTTTCAACCGGTTCAGCTAAAGTAAAAACTTATCCTAATATAGATGGAGGAAGTGTGGCATCTTGTGTTGTTGTATGAGCTGTAGGTTCCATGTCATAAACTGCAGGATGAATAACACTAGTAGCAGTGATAGAAGATGTATGAGAATGTTTGTAAGAAAAATGATTCTCATAAAACACAACATCCCGGGAATCAAAATAATCCCTAATATTAATGTCATATAGTTTCTACCCTTTCTTTCCACGAGGATAGCCAACAAATATGCACTTCCTACTGCGTGGAGAAAATTTACTTCAATCACGGGGTACGTTGGAGGCAAAATAGAGACATCCAGAGGTCTTAATGTGATTATAGACGGGGTTATGGAAAAAAAAACTATATGATATAAGGTTTTTCTTTGTAGAGAAGATGTATGAGTACGATTGATAAGATAACTAGTCGTAAGAATACATTGACCCCCAAAACTCAATAGATAAATTAGCTTGAAACTGAAGAGCACGGGCCACATTAAGAATATAACGATGTTTATGTTCTGCTAGCTCATTTTCTTGGGGGTATGAACACATGATGTTTCAAACAAAAAATCTTGTTTGGCAAAATAATTTCCCAATGATGTAAATTCAGACTGATTATCACTTTGAATACTTTTTGCAGTCATATTAAAATACATTTGAGTCATTACACAAAAATTCTCAATGAGTTTTGCAACCTATGTCGTATTAGCCATTAAATATATCCAAAACCCTCTTGAATGATCATCAACAATTGTTATGAAATAAGAAGCACCACATGAAGAGAGAACACTATTTGGGCCCATACATCACAATGAATCAATTCAAATAAATCACCCACTTTATTAGAACTAATAGGAAATGAAGTATGAGTTTTTTTTTTTTTTGCTTTAAAGCATACATAGAATGTTTCATCTTTATTTTTACGAAAATCATTATTACTACCACTAAGAAGAAGGCCAAATATTTTTGAAGACGGATGCCCAAGGCGTTTATGCCACACTTGATAAAAATATGCATCAGTTGCATGACATAATTAAGTTATTGGTGCCATCGAGTGAAGCCAATAGACCTCATCCCTCTCTTCACCCGCTTCATTCACCATCTTCGAAGTGCAGTTTTGCAACACACATAGCTTGTCAGTTAATGTGACAACACAATTTAAATTTTTGATCAATTGGGGAAAAGAGATTAAATTGCAGGCTTCCTAGGAATGAATAGAACATGTTGAGTAGTCCAATTTTCACCGAGAGTTATTTTCCCTTCTTAGACATCATTATCATGTGCTCCATCAGGCATTATAATAGGAGAAGGAAAAATATTTTAGAGATCCATAAGCAAACGTTTATCTCCAGTCATATGATATGATTCCCTCGTATCCAATATCCAAGGAGAAAAATAATTACCTGTCAATACTTCATTGGAGGAAGGTTTATTGTTTAAAGATTTGAACATATTCAAGATGGTGTTCTATTGATCATTTGTTAAAGCGGGACCAATAACACTTTTGTGGATTGTCAAAACACATGAGGCAGAAAAGGATGGTGTTCCAGATTGAGCACCATTAGCAACACCGAGAGTACCATTTCCATCACCAACAACACATTTGACTTTCCCGGTGCTCTTTCCATTTCCACGTCCATTATTCCACCATTATGGATAACCAATAATTTTGAAGCAAGAAGCAGTTTTATGGTCTGACCTCCCATAATGGGTGCAAACACTCTTCTCAAAACGTCCTTTGAACCCCCCATGATTAGAAGAACCACCACAGACAACATATGAAACAACCTCATTTTGTGGTTTATGTAGCGCTCTTCTTGAACCACCAGAGAATACACTCAATTTAATGAAGCAAACGAATCTTGAGCGATAATGTTAGAATGAAGTTTTCCGTACAGATAATCATCCAAGCCTATCAAAAATTAATGAAATCGCTCATCCTCACATTCCTTGCTCAAATTTGTTGCCCATTTGCAAACACATTTTTCACGTGTACAGGCTCTGTTTGTGAGATATGTGGACAACTCATCCCAAATTTTCTTCAGATTCCCGTAGTAAGTAGTAACACTCTGACCTTTTTGATCAATGCGTGCCAATTCAAATCGTAGTTGAAGAATATGCGGTTTGTTGCCGATGGAGAACCACTAATGTAGATCGTCCCATAACTCTTTAATTGTATCATAATAGTTAATGGTAGAATGAATAGATGAGACAATTGATTGAATAATCCAAGCTACAAGCATGAAATTGACACTTCACCAAGGCACCAGTCCTCAATATTTGTTACTCTTTAAAATTACCAGACAAATATTCATGTTAGGATGACTAGAAAGATACAAATAATATGACGATGTCGTATTGAGAAGAATATACTTCTTCTCTTTGTCGCCATCACTCATATTGTCTCCATCAAAATCATTTTTAACTATGATATTTTTATTGAGACCAACAAAAAACTATAAAAGAAGAAGAAGAAAATCAGAGTAATAATTTAAGTTTTTTAAATTCACTCTAGTACGATAAGGAAATAATATGAAGCAATTGTTTGCTTTTTCTCATTCACTGACAGAGAATTATATACAACAAATTTCTCAATTTACGGGCCTAAAGATTATAAGATATTGATGAAAAAATTATGTTTCATATATGCTATTAAAATACCAGAGATATTGTATGAGCTACTTATTCTATATACTAATTACATGATAAAGTAAAATGATTAACTATTACTAATTACATATCTTAGGTAATTTTAGACATGAATACGGGTTTCGGCCCTCTTGCTTATTAAAAAAAAATTTAACATGAGTTAATAACAAAATTGGTCCATGTTATGAATTAAATTTTATTTTATTTTTGGTTAAGAGGATGTGAAAGAATTTATTGTACATATTTTGCTGTATGAATTGTGTGGTGGGGCAATGATGTTGGTGTCGGTGATTAATTGTGCTTTCACCAAGAGAAGGAAACGATGATTAGCCATTTGAAAAGTACACAAAGTCAAACCTTCAACGCACTGTACATTCGATTTCACAAATTTAATATATATATTTTATATATAGATTAAATATATTAAAAAAAATCAAACTTATTTATAAAATTAGATTCCAGAAATAAGACATTAAATTTTCGAAAATAAAACAACATAAAATAAAATAATAACAAAACAGCTATAGATATAGAGTGGAAGAATTTTTCATCAAACTACCAACGCTATCTAATTTATATACTAAAATCGTTAAATTACTTTATATTATTTTTGTTCTTAATTATAAGATTTTTTGATTTTTTTTTTTTTAAATTTTCTTCAACTTTTAAAGTATATTAATTTTTTTTTCAAACACGCTCTTAATAATATTATATTTTTTTATAATATATAATGAATATTTTTGTCTAATCATTAATTAAGATTTGAAAAAATTCTTTAAAACTATTTTTAAAGATAATATAATTCATCTTATATAATCGAGTTGATTCATAAATTTAATAAACTAAATTATATATAGTTCAAATTCAATTTATTTAGTTAATAAATTTAATTATTAACTAATATTCAACTTATTTAATTTATGAATTTAATTCAACGATTTAATTATCAAATTAAATTCTGAATTATTTTTGGTTCGGAATTGTTGATACATAGTAAACAAAGCATTTTTTTTAATTCTCTCTTCCTTAAAAAATACATAAAGTACTAACAAAGAGAATAAAATTAGGGGAAAGTAGCCGCTACTTGAAAGGTTAATAGTTAAAAAATAAAAAAAAACATTGCCCATTACATTTTTAACTATGGTCATGGTGGTGTAGTGCGCCTAGTGGGCACTACAAAATAAGGAAACTCAAAGCGCACTTTACAAATACGCTAGGTATCACATTCTGTTCTATCGTGAAAACACATCGAATTCAACAATTACGACGCATGAAAAGAAGAAAGAAAAAAGAAAAAATCTAACAAGACAGTAGCTTCACTTGCAAGTTACCATAAAAATATAGAAAGTCAATAACCGGCTAATGCTATGGTCCCTTTAATAAGGAAACAACAATGTTGGGAGGAACAAACAAACACCCTCACATCAAAATGCACATTTCTCAACTTTCCCATTTCATCCATTTGCCAATTAAAAAACCCCTAAATAATCTGCTTTAACGCTGCACGAAGTTAATTTAACAGCGTAATAAGCACGTTTAACCACACTTATAACTCTTTCCAGCCGCGCAAATTTTAAAAAAATTTGCTTATAGCTTAAAGCTTAAATACATTAATTGCAAACGCGTACGCTGCTGGAGCCAAAAGATCTCTCAATCACATGGACTCATCAATGCCTTTCACAACTCACCTGTTCCCCAACATTTACTTTCTTTCCTTTCCTTCAATTTTCTTATTTTCATCAAACAATCAAAACTATAGAAGTAACCAATTTCCAATAAATAAATAAAATAAAGCTAACAAACAAAGTTCCAAAATCAAATTATAATGATTGAGTTAAAGTCTTTGGCATGTTCTAATAATAACTTTAGCCCAAATCAAATCAATAATATAGAAATAATGTAAATATATATGCTCTAGTCATGCATGGTCAAAATCTTGTATTAACTCTATTCATAAACACATGACAGTTTATAATTTTAAGTGAAAGAATACAAAAATGTAATTCCAATGTACAACTACAACCTTCACATATAGCAGTGAAATTAAAATTAAATTAAAAAATAATAATAAATGTGATTTTTTTTATTATTTATTTTTTGTGCTAACTAACTAACAATCTTTATAAACAGAAGAATCGACCACCGACGAACAAATTTGCTTCTTAATAACTGAATTAAAATCATGATTACCATTACCGCGTTGAATTATTGCGTAACTGTGTCCACTGAGTGAACTCGCTTCCGGAATAAACTCGTTCAAGACAATTAACTGAACATTCTTGCTTCTCAAAAGAAACTCGTTACTCGCGAGTTGACTCAGTACACCCGATTCAGAAACCGAGTTCTTCTTCTTCCTATGCTGAGTCGCGGCTCGGACAATCTCGACCATCACCGCATTAGACAACCGTCGAACCCCGCGAGCTCCGCCTATGATGAGAGCCGGTAGAACCGCGCGCTGAGATGGTTGAGTCTTCTTCCCGTGTTTGTTGAAGAGAAGAACCGATTCAGGACTACGATTCTTGACTCGGCTAAACGGATCACGGAGTATTAAAACGCTTTTGGCGTCTACTAGCATCACGTGTTTGAAGTTGCGTCTGACACGACCGAGTAGCATTGGGTAACACGCCCAGCGTCGAAGAGTGAACGGAACTCGGTCGAGAAACCCGGATAGCGAGTTTTCTGGGTCGAGTTCAGTAGTGTCGAAACTCAGTACCGATCCATAACTCAGTGAAGTAGCACCAGCAGTAACATTATTATTCTGTGTTTTCAATTTGTTACCCCATAAAGGTTCTCCAATGTGATTATTTCCTTTGTGTAAAAAGCGAGAATTGTTGAAAAATGTGTTGTTGGAAGAGTGAAGGAGTTTTGTGAAAGAGTGATTCTCTTGTTGAATAATGGTGGAGAAAGATGAAGTTGAGGAAGGTGAAGAGAAGATGAAAACGACGTCGGTTGAGGAAATGATAGTGGAGCGATGGAGGAGTCTTAGGAAGAAGCGAAAGTCATCGTGGGTGGTTTCGTCTGAGACGTGGGAGATGAGGAGATCAGACATGGGTCTGGTTCCTCGGAGGTAGAGGGTGCCCATTTTCTGGAGGGCGAAGTGGTGGTGGTTGTGGAGGAGGAAACGGCGTCGTGATGGGGAAGGTGGAGAGGTGTTGGGGAGTGTAGAGAGGGTGAAGAGAAGTAGCGTTGTGAAGAGGAGGAGAGCGCAGATTGAGATTGTGGATTGAGCTTTGGAGATTATGAGAGATTTTGATGAAGATAGCGGTGAAGATGAAGATGAAGATGAACATGAAGGTGAAGAGGTTTGTGGGAATAATACTAGGAGGAGATTCATGTTGGAGTTTCGGTCGTCGCAGGTTGTTTTTGTCATTGTTGAGAGAATGGTGAGTGTTGTTGTTGGTGATTGTTAATGGAAAGAAAAAATGAATGTAATTGGAAGTGTTTTGCTATAGAAGTATGTGATGATCTGATGTGCTACTGTTGTTGAGTCATATGCTTCACACACATTTTCATTAAACCACACCAACACTATACTATGCTTTACTTTACTCCTCAAATTCTAGACTCTACTACTATTATGGAACAACAACAAAAGAAAAACTCTAGCACTATTTATTTGGTTTTATGTGATTATGTTATTTCAAAACTCAATTTTAAACACTATATCAATGTGTCTATTTGTTTTTGTTTTTTTTTATCTTTATACACTTTTATAACTTTAAAAAATATATCTTAAAGTGAAAAATGACACCTGTTGAGATATTCATTTTAGGTATTTAAAAATTATTTCTCTTTATATTAAATGTTTCAATATTTATTATAATTATATTACTTGTTTTTTACATCTTTAATAGAATAAAACAATCATTATACTAAATTTTTTAATAAGTTAATTTTTTCTTTTTTTTCTTTTTATGTGTTGGATATAAAGCATAAATGGAAAAAATGAGATATTTAAGACTTTAAAAAATAGGAGATAATTTGATCCTAAATTTATTTTATTTCAAAAAACAAATTAAAATTGTATTTTCTCTTTCTTTTTGTCAAATGTAAAATATAAAATTTCTTTTTCTTTGCAGAGATTAATATAATTTTTTTTTTGAACTTATGTAATATTTTTTTGGTTTTATTAGATTCAATTAGTACTTTTGTTTTTTATCAAGAGAAAATTGCTACTTTCATCATATAATATGACATATAGGGATTGTTTAACTTTAAAAAATTGATTTTTTTAATATTTTAAAATTAAGAAATTAATTCACATTATACAGCATAAATATATATTATTAAAAATTAAAACATAATTAATTTTTTTAAAGATATATCTCAAAAATAATTTATAAAAAACTATTTTAAAAATAATAATAATATATTGAAAAAAAAAGCTATTTCCTCCGACCATTATTGCAAACAAAGATAATAATCAGAGGGAGTATATTAGTACAAAAAGTTAATTTACACCCATTAAATTTAATAAAAATCAGATGTATATTCATCGGATGATAAATATCTAACGTATTTACACCTATTTAAAAATCGGGTGTAAATAGCTTAAACCCGTTTTTATTATATTTACACTCATTAAATTTAATAAAAATCAGGTGTATATTCATCAGGTGAAAAAAATCTAATGCATTTACACCATTTTAAAAATCGGATATAAATAAATTATACGTTACACTCTTTTTAATAAAAATCGGGTGTAAATAAATTTTATGTTACACTTTTTTATTATATAAAAAATCAGGTGTACATCTTATTTGCACCCTTTTTTAATAAAAATCGGATGCTAATTTACACCTATTTTTTAATAAAAAATTGGACGTAATTACACTTTTTAATATAATTTTGCACCCTTTTTTAAATAAAAATCAGGTGTAATTACACCCTATTTTAATATAAGATTATATCCTTTTTTAATATAATTTACACCCTTTATGAATGAATAAATTATATTATATTTGATTCCATTTACACTTTATTTTAGTTATCACATTTTTTTTATATTTTATGTACTAAAAATTCATAATATTATAAATACTATAAATTATGCACATAAAAATCATATTTCATGTACTAAATCATAATATTTTTCATATTTACCAAAAAGTATACAAAAATCACATTTTTGTACTAAGAAGTCATAATATTAACAAAATATTCAACCAACTCATAACATTTCATGTCACTTTCTTCATATATAAATTTTCTTCTTCTTTCGCTTTGCCAAAATTTCTATGTCCTTATCCTCTTCAACCATTTGTATTTGGTCTTTTCTATGTTCTTATCCTCTTCAACCATTTGCATTTTGGTCTTGTTCTGGATTGGGTCTGCCCGTGCCCCAATCACCAGTGAGGCCCAATCCAAGCTTGCCAATATATCGTGCTGAGCAGTGTATCCTCCGAGCACACCCCGACCATGGGTATCTGGTCGGCCACGATTACTTCCCGCCGGTGCCCGCGAGGAACGTTCCCGACGAGCGCGCGCTCTGCCTGAGCACCCTCCTCGTAAGGCTGACTTTCACCTCTCCAGATTTCGCGGAGTCCTCAGGATCCCGATAAGATCGCGTCTCCATCCTCCTTGTCTTGCGAAGAGCCTCATCCAGGTAGGGGGCCACGTGCGGGTTGTAACACCCTGAAATGCCTTCAGGATTATCGACTGACCCCACAAACCAATACAGGTCTTTTCAGCGTATTTTATCCTCACTCACACGTTTTCCGGAAAACATCCCAGAAGGTCACCCATCCCAGAATTGGTCCAAGTCAAGCACACTTAACTGTGGAGTTCTTATGAATGAGCTACCGAAAAGAAGATGCATCTTGTTGCTATAGGTAGTACCAATTAATCCTTATAAGCCTTCCTTCAACCATGCAGCCTCATACCTACATAGCCTTGGGATCCCTCTCATTCGGATGTGGCGACCACCTTTGCCCTCTAAGGCCTCAGGTGTTACATGCGGTGCAACCACTCCTTGCCCTTTTTGGCCTCGAGTGTTACATGCCCACCAGCTTCCGCATGGTTCGTCCTCGAACCACATCGTACTGGGAGAGGCATGGCTCTGATACCATTTGTAACACCCTGAAATGCACAAACCAACACAGGTCTTTTCAGCGTGTTTTATCCTCACTCACACGTTTTCCGGGAAACTTCCCAGAAGGTCACCCATCCCAGAATTGGTCCAAGTCAAGCACACTTAACTGTGGAGTTCTTATGAATGAGCTACCGAAAAGAAGATACATCTTGTTGCTATATGTAGTACCAATTAATCCTTATAAGCCTTCCTTCAACCATGCAGTCTCATACCTACATAGCCTTGGGATCCCTCTCATTTGGATGTGGCGACCACCTTTGCCCTCTAAGGCCTCAGGTGTTACATGCGGTGCAACCACTCCTCTCCCTTTTCGACCTCGAGTGTTACACGGGTCCCCACTACTCACGTAGAACCTGGCAGTCCCTTTGTTGGGTCTGTTTGATTAGTCCAATAAAGAGACTTTGGCCCGGCGTTGGGGGCTATAAATATCCTCTATTTCGAGAGGGTCAGGTATTCATTCATTCACACCTATCTACTTACTTGCTTGCTCATTCCGTCTCTCACTTTGTCATTGGAGTGTCTTGCATGTACCCCCCCCCCCCCCCCCTCATCTCCTTCAAATCCAGCCCAAAGCCAGCTGTAATGGTCCAACTCTGATTAGGTACGATCAGTGGCGCCGTCCGTGGGAAACTAAGCTTCTCCGTCTTCTCTCTGTTTAAAAATACAAAAGCTAACAATCCTCGACTGTCATGGCTGACCAAACTAAGGACAACCAGAACGTCTGTGTCATCGAAGCTAACAACAACATCACCGACAATAACGCCGGTCTCGATAACTCCGGCATCACCAACCATAACACGGCCCCTGGCGGCAACATCCTCGGACCTTTTAACTACCGGGACGGAGTCACGGCTTCATCTTCATCGATCCCTCCTCAGCTTGAAGGAGACCACCCAGTTCCTCTGAACTACCCAGCTGTCCAATTCCACAAAGTCCCTGTTCCCGCCGGGACAGACGCCACGACCAAGGCACTGTTCGCGACGATTAACCAAACCAATTATCTCATCTTTTCCCAGGGGGAAAGACTGAGAGCACTCGAGGACGACCGAAGGCCCCCTAAAAGGCACAGAAGACCTCAATCTCCTCCCCCTCGACAAGCAGACGAACGTCCCCGATCTCCCCCGCGGAGATAGAACCGGGACATCTCTCAAAGCCCGTCGCCTCGACCAATCGGGCGACGACCCCCTTTGGAGAGGGAACCACTCGTCGACGCAGGAAGGCGCGACCACAGCCCTTCACGGCAAGAACGAAGACCTCCCGGAGACAGACACGGGGGAAACCATCAACGGTCACACCGCTCAAGGAACACTCTGCGTGACCAGGACCACCGTGACTGATAATACATCAGATCCCTGTCTCGCTCCCCGGAACAGAGTGACGAGGACGACCCCCGCGGTCCCTTATCACAAGCTATCATGGAGGCGCCCATTCCCCTGGGCATGGAGAAGCCTCCCCACTTAAAAGAGTATGACGACGTCGCCGACCCGGTCGACCACATAGACGGGTTTGAAGCCATGCTGCACTACCACAACGTCGGGAGACCAATCAAATGTTAGTTATTCCCCACGACTCTGAGGAAAGCAGCTATGGACTGGTACAAAGGTCTCGCCCGGGGTCAATTACCTCTTGGCGAAACTTGAAGAACCAGTTCATCAGCTCGTTCACTACTTCGCGACGACACCCGAAGACCGAAGCAGCGCTCGAGGCCATCGTCCAGAAGCACGATGAGACCTTGAGAGAGTTTATTAACAGCTTCAACCGAGAAGCCATCCAGGTCCCCTGCACAGACCATATGAAGAGATACCTGCTGGAGAGGGGTCTCCTCCCCGGCACCAAATATAGAAAAACCGTTGGCATCGACCCACCCTGAATGTTTGATGCCCTCCTCGAGAAGGCCAGAGCCTACATGGACTACGAGGAAAGAGAAGCGGCCAACAGATCCCGAGACCCCAGAAACTGCGGATCCAGCAGCAATCTACGACAAGACACCGCCCCCCTCGACGAACTGGGGAAAAGAGAAGGGACGATAAACCCCGAGACGCCCGGGAACAAAGGGGACCCTCGGGACGGTTCACAGAATACACTCCGCTAACGACTTCCCGCGAGCGCATCTTAGCGGAGTGCGCAAGTACAGATTTCAAGGATGGCGGCGTCAAACGTCCCCGCCCAGCTCCTTCCAAACCCGGGGTGGACCGAAGCAAATACTGCCAGTACCACCGGAGCCACGGGCACCTGACCAAAGACTGCGTCCACCTCAAAGACGCCATCGAGACCCTCCTCATAAAAGGGGGAAGGCTCGCACAATACCGGCGAAACGACGCTCCTCGTCGGGATGCCCGTGAGACGAGGGAAGCAGAAGAGGATGCCCGACCATCTGACAAGTCGGTTCCCATCCAAACCGCGTTCTCCGTCACAAGACCCGAGGACTTTTACGTCTCCGAACACTTGCAAGAACCTCTGTCTATGCACAGCAGGTGGGAACACTTCCCCTCCGCCATGGTCATCAATGATGGAGGGTTCAATGATTTGACCTTAAATTCAACTAAGAGGAAGCTGGACGAGTTGGTCGACACGCCCCCCCCCCCCCCTCAAACGGTGACCTTTAAAAAAGTGAGGGACAGGTCAGAGCCAATCACCTTCTACCTCGAGGAGCTCCCTGGAGAGGCCCCAAATTCGGCCATCCCTCTGCTGATAAGGGCGAGAATGGCCAACTTCAACGTACATCGCGTCCTCATCGACGAGGGAAGTTCCTTCGACGTGATGTACATCCAGCTGTTCTAAACCCTGCAGCTCGACGACTCTCACCTCTCACCATACGTGGGGTCAGACCTGCAGGGCTTTAACGGCTCGACCTCCAAGCCTTGGGGATAAGTCGAGCTCATGGTCATGTTCGGTGATGATACGGATACGAGACAAGTCAAGGTGCGCTTCCTCGTCATTGATTGCGCCTCCCTCTACAACTGCATTCTGGGAAGGCCGACACAGACATAGCTGACCGCGGTGCCCTCCATCGTCCATTTAAAAATGAAGTTCTACACCAAGAGGGCACGGGTCACCACTATCCAAGGTGACCTGACAGCTACCCGAAGGTGTTTTAACGCGGCATCCAAGGGACACGACACTGTCGACACCAACACAAGGCCCGCCAAAAGAGTTGCAACTACGCGACCAGAACCTCATCGGCCAGAGCGAAAGAGCAGAGAGCCCCTCCAAAGGTCGACTCGATATCCCTAGACACTCGCTTCGACCAAGATGAGCCTCTCAGTGGCGAGTAAGTCCCCCTTCGACCAATTCCAGACGAGGACTTCGAGCTCGTCCCCCTCGGTGAAGACCCAAGCAGAGGAGTGAAGATTGGCACCGGACTCCCCGACTTGGCGAGGAAGCAAATCAAGGCTTGCTTGCGCGAGAATATAGATTTGTTCGCATGGAGCGCTGCGGAGATGCCCGGACTCGACCCTGAGGTCGCCTGTCATCAACTCGCCATTGATCCAGCCGCTAGGGCAATAGTGCAACGTAGACGTAGGCAGTCTCTAGAGAAAACGAAGGTTGCTGAAAAAGCTATAAAAGACCTCTTAGAGGCAAATTTTATTTCTGAAGCCCGGTATTCAACCTGGCTGTCAAATGTTGTACTTGTCAAGAAAAATAATGGAAAATGGCTAATGTGCGTTGACTACACTGATCTTAACCGGGCATGCCCCAAAGATGCATTTCCTTTACCTAATATTGATATGCTGGTCGACAACTCGATCGATTATAAAATACTATCATTTATGGACGCTTATTCGGGCTACAACCAAATCCCAATGGTAATAGGCAACAAGCACTGCACCGCTTTCATGACTAGCTCGGGCAACTATTATTACAACGTAATGCCCTTCGGTCTGAAAAACGCAGGAGTAACGTATCAGCGGATGATGAACAAAGTCTTCCGCAACCAAATCGGGGATATGCTCGAGGTATACATGGACGACATGATCGTCAAATCCCGAGCAGATGTCGACCATGCCGCTCATCTCAGAGAAGTCTTTTCCCAAGCAAGGCAATGCAAAATGAGATTTAACCCCGAGAAGTGCACGTTTGGGGTCAAGGCGGGCAAGTTCCTCGGCTTCTACTTAACAGAACGAGGAATCAAAGCTAACTCCGACAAGTGTCGAGCTTTCTCTGACCTCCCCACACCTACCTCGAAAAAATCCATACAAGTCTTGAATGACATGCTCACCTCGCTATCCTGTTTCGTTGCAAAATTCGCTCAACGCGCCCTCCCTTTCTTCAAGCTTCTTCGCAAGGAAGCGGTCTTCGAATGGACCGAGGAATGCGAGCAAGCGCTGCTCCATCTTAAACAAAGCCTCTCGCAGCCGCCCGTGTTATCATGACCAGTCGACGGGGAACCCTTGTTCCTATACCTGACCGTCTCGGTCGAAGCCGTCAGCGCAGCCCGCATACGTGAGACGCGCGATGGACAAAAACCCATTTATTTCACGAGCAAGGCGCTTCAGGAGCCCGAGGTTAGATACCAATAGATAGAAAAGGTAGTTATGGCCCTCGTCAACGCAGCGAGAAGGCTCAGACACTACTTCCTCGCGCACACGATCGTGGTACGAACAGACCAGCCCGTGAAACAGCTCCTGGGTCGACAAGACATGGCAGGTCGAATGTTGAAATGGTCCTTGAAACTTTCTGAGTTCGACATCCAATACGAAAACAGGAAGGCGCTGAAGGCCCAAGCTCTGGCCGACTTTGTCGCAGAGATGACGGTTCAACCCCCCCCCCCCCCCCCCCCCGTAGGGAAAGATCACAAGTGGATCATTTTCGTCGACGGAGCATCCAGCTCGACCGGGAGCGGCGCAGGAATCCTCCTAGAGAACGAGGAAGGTGTGGTGGTCGAACATTCGCTCACCCTCTCCTTTCCGACCTCTAACAACCAGGCAGAATACGAAGCCCTACTCGCGGGTCTAAGACTGGCCGAGGATTTAGGTGCCCGTGAAGTACAAATTTTCACCGACTCTCAACTCATCGCGTCCCAAGTTCAAGGGAAATACTAGGCTAAAAACAACAGCCTCATCGAATATTTGAACTTAGTCAGAGAGCTCATAAAAAAATTCGACCGAGCAGAAATTTCGCACGTACCACGCGAGTAAAACATAAGGGTCGACATACTTTCGAAGCTCGCAAGCACGAGAAAGAAAGGCGAAAACAAATTTGTCATACAAGAGTCTCTATCTCGCCCGAGCATCGAAAAGTCCACGACTCCACCCGAGGTAAACGCCATCGGAGACGCCTCATCCTGGATGACCCCGGTGTTCAACTTCCTAACGAAGGGGGAACTCCCTCCGGACCAAAGAGAAGCAGCAACAACCAAACGGCGAGCGTGCTCCTACGTCGTGCTCGAACGCAAACTACATCGCAGGGGATTTTCCATCCCACTCTTGAAGTGCATCAACGAATCCGCAGTCCCCGAGATATTAAAGGAAATACACGAAGGTATTAACACCCAACACATGGGCGGAAAATCCCTAGCGAGGAAGGCACTACGAGCAGGGTATTATTGGCCGACAATGCAGCAAGACGCCAAAGACCACGTCAAGAGATGCGACAAATGCCAAAGACACGCCGACATGCATCTCGCCCCGCCACACGAGCTGAATATACTGTCGTCCCCATGGCCATTTGCCTGGTGGGGGATGGACATCCTCAGACCATTCGTGCAAGGAACGTACCAAAACAAATTCCTCATCGTGGTCGTGGGTTACTTTACAAAGTGGATAGAGGCTGGGGCCCTTGCAAAAATCACCTCACATAACATCCTCCGCTTTTACAAACGAAACCTTCTCGCCCGATTTGAAATCTCGCAGGCGCTAATCACAAATAACGGTACCCAATTCACCGACCAAGGCTTTCAAAGTTTCATCGCCAAACTCGACACCAAACAACATTTTACCTCAGTCGAGCATCCCCAAACCAACGGGCAAGCCGAGGCCGCCAACAGGGTCATCCTACGAGGACTCAAGCGCAGACTAGGCGAAGCAAAAAGGGGGTGAGTCGAAGAACTACATAGCGTTCTGTGGGCTTACCGCACCACGCCCCACTCGACGACAGGTGAGACCCCATTACAACTGACCTATGGCACTATTTACCGTGGTTATTGGTAAACAACCGCTGATCCTCCAAATGGTTACTTATTTGGTTACTCGTAGGATCGATCAGATTGATCCTAAGACATGGTTGATTTTGAGGTTTTGATTAAATTGGATAATGGTTAAATGACAAGAAAATAAAGAGGCTTTAAGTAAATTGCATGAAGAAATGGGCTTGATAAAATAAATGAAGGCTTGAAATAAAGGGCTTCGACAGGAAAAGTAAAGAAGAAAGCAAGTAAAGTTTCTGGAAAAGTAAATGACTTTGATTAATAAAAGTGGTGTTTCACACATACATTCTCAACAATTCTTTCTCACACGCTGGGTACTCGAATCTATATGAGTGACTTTGTATATAATTGTGAACACACGCGAAAAACTGCGTGAACTACTACTATTTATACTAAAACATCCCAAGTAACCGTCGGGCAGTTACACTGCTTCGAGATGACTCCACTTGGCACGTTCTCAGCGTTCGACGCTCCAGATCTCTGCACGTTGCACTTGGTAACCGCTGGAAACCGTTTTCCCTCCAAACGCTTGAATTTCAAACCGTTCCACTCTGAACCATGGAACACCTTCGTCGAGAAGCATCTTCGACAAGAAACATCTTCGACGTCGAAGGCAACCAACTTCCCCCTTGGAAGAAATCCTCTAAGTACATTGCCATCTCTCAATGGGCATTTCGACAGACCCATCTGGTCGAAAACATCATTCAGCTTTAATGGCTGATATTAATAAAACAAGGGTGTCGAATTTAGGAGCCAACAAATTGCCCTCCAAGAATGCCTTATTTCGATTCTGAAAGAAAAAGGCATTCTTTGAAACGCCATTCGACACCCGTCTTTTCATTCTTAGTCACAAATTAAATTGTGCACTTTTTTTGTCTTCTACCAACCACTGACAATCCCAAGGAAAAGCCATCATTTCATCCGTACCTAAGACGTCACTTCAGTACGGTGTGCAGCGTGCCAAACGTCTTTTCACAAATTGTCATCTTGACAATTCCCAAAAACGAGGGCGCACGCTGCACCCTTTCATTTCTGCAGAACGGCTACAACAACAGGGAGACGCCACGTGTCCCACTACCTTCTGCAACATTAAATGGTATTAAATGTCCTCGAATTTGGGGATTTCCCCAACTACTATAAATAGCGCTAAGTACCCATTGTGGGACTTTTTCACGCTACCTTGCCTTCAGATATTCCTCATTGCATACAAACTCTTGCCACCTTTGTAAACCACCTGTTCTTCGCTTCATCTTCAACCTAAGTATCAACAATGGCATCTGGTTCATCCAACGCTCCTAGCGCCAACACTCCCTCTGGAAATGTCAAACCCAGGATTTTCTCCACTGCTCCCGTAGTGACTCCCACGGGCCAACGAAGGGTCCCTGAGCCCTTGGACATTGCTGTACGTGATGCTTATTCATGCCACCTCATGATTCCGGTTGGATATTCCAACCAAATCTTTGCCATGTCTGGCCCACTGTACCCAAGCATTGTTGAAGCCATGAAGATCAAAAGTTACTTTCCGGTACTTGAAAGACTCAAACCGGTTGGATGCTCCAAGAAAGATGCGGAGGATAATGAAGATCCTGCTAAAGAGAAAATCGACCTCCGTTTCTTCAATAGAGGTGTTAGGGCTTTCAGGTCTGGCCCTAGCCTCACTCCGGATTATAGTGCTTGGCTGGAAAAAATGGAGAAACGCCAGGCTTCGATCTGGAAAGACATGGGGATATTCGACCTGGTTATGTTGTCGAAGACGGGTCTTAACTATTCCCCAGAAATGTTGATAGCTTCCTTACTCTTCTGGGATTACACCCATTTCACCTTTCACCTTCCCTGTGGAATGCTGACTCCCACGCTCTTCGACGTGGCCGCCATCACTGGCCTTCGACCCACTAGGGACTACTTCGCCTAGAGGAAATGTCGGAGGATCAGATTGGATTCTCTGCCACAAAACCAACCTACACCACCTTCATCAATCACTACCACGATAAGTCGACGAACGCTATGTCGGATGTCGAACATATCGCGTTTCTAGCCTTATGGCTGACACGCTTTGTGTTTTGCACCAAGTCTTTACAGGTGACCAAGAAGATGGTCACTCTCGCCACTCAACTCCACCATGGCCAAAATATCTGTTTGGCAGAATTGATTTTGGCGAGTTTGTACGAGTCGATTAGCAACGGAGCAACTCTTCTGAAGATCATCGAGAACAGAGCCAGTCTGCTGCTTGCTGGACCTTTTTGGCTGCTTCAACTGTGGCTCAATGCCACCTTCGAGTCTTTCTTGCCTCAGAAGACTCAAATAAATGAGCAGGCTCCAGAAATAGCAAATAGGTGCATCGAAGGCACCAGATTGGCTCTGTTGACTCCAACGGAAGATGGGCTCGAGCTTCAACAAACTTCGTCTTGATGTTTGCTAAAAGGAAAGAGTTTGCTTCGACCATGGCTCCGTTTGCTCGACGAAAGGTTGGCCCAGAGTGGTTCACGAGGCCACATCCTAAGGCGTCAAGTGGTCCTCAGGTCGAAGAGCATACAACAGTGTGGGAGGCATTTCTCACACCAAGAATAATGCCCCTGCGATTCAAGAGCTCCAAGACTCACTTGAGTCTAATCGCGTATCAACCAAACCTGGTGTCTCGCCAGTTTGGTATTATTCAAACACTACCTTCTCCAATTTTTCCCAGGGAGAAGTCTATGTTATACTTCTGCAACGACTACACTGAAGACGCTGCCACTAAGCATATCGGCAGATATGCTGGCCGAACAGTTCTTTCGTTGTTTGACTATCAGCTTAACTTTCTCTGCTCACCATCCTTCGAGGAGTGGTGGAAAAGTTACTACGCTGAGGAGTTTTTCGACGAGAAGGACTTCGTGGACGAACTTCAGAAGTCTTTTGTCCTTGTCTTGGACAAAATAAAGAAATGTAAGTCCATTCTTCCAAATTACTTTGTCTTTCCCTTTCGACTGGTAGCCTGTTAATTATTTTGTCTACTTTCAGTTGTTCGAAAGCCTGCAGCCAAGAAGGCTGCAGAAGGCCATCAGGGAGGAGGCCCCTTAACAAAACCTCCACCACCGGCGAAGACTATAGCGCCGGCGAAGACCACAACAAACCAACAGGGGGAAGGCCCTTCGAAAAAGCCTTCTGCATCGGTAACCAAACTTTTATTATTTTCTTCTGGCTTTAACATTCTGACTTTCGATGCAGCTTCTAAGTCGAACTCCAATTGGTTTTTTAGGCACCTTCACCCAAGAAACGGCCAGCACTGACGGTCGAATCTGGGAGTGACGAAGAAGATGATTCTCCCCCTGCTCCTCTTAAAAGGAGAAAGCTGAAGAAGGACGCTCCTCTTCCTGAGGCTCGAACAATTAGAATAAAGGTTGCTGGGAGAAAGCCCAGGCCACCTCCAGTAATCATTGAAGAGCCAACGGAGGAGGAACTAAATGTTCTTCTCAATAAACCTGTCGAAAGCGACAATTCTAGCCCTGGGGCTGAAGCTCCCTTGCAGGTAATCTCTTTGATCCCTTTTTAACTCAGGTGTCGATACCCACGTTCGATTATGTCTCTTTCGAATTTAGAAGATTCTTCTTCTTCTCTTTTCAGGACACCACTGAAAGCTCAGCGCCAAGGACTTTTGAAACATTGGATTCTGCTGAACTCAGCAGGCCATAAGAAAAAGACTTGGCGAACGATGAAGCCAACACTGAAACAAATGAAGCCAATGCTGAGACAGCAGAACAACCAACAGAAGATCCACAAACAGAAGAGCAACAAACAAAAGAGATACCGGTGGTTGATCTGTCGGAAGAAAATCGTGACGAAGGGGATCGCGGTAACGCTGGCGAAGAGGATCAAGGTGGCGCTGGTACTGCCGCAGTCCAAGTCGAAGAGAATCAAGTCGAGGCAAATGCTACTCAACAGCCTCAACTCCAAGACAACGTTGTTGCAAAGGCTGTCACCTCAACAAAGCATAGGTCGAAAGAAGACTTAGAACTCCTGAAGCAAACTGATCATGTTGGCTATCTAAATGCCATCATCGAAAGCAAGGGAAGTTCGTCTGATGTTAGTCATGAGGTTCCTACTCTGTCGGGGAAGTCCACTGAAACTTCTCCTCTCGATGAGGCTTTGACGAAGGTTAAGGCTCAGTTCTTCAAGAAGGATTTGATGAAAGCTTTGGAGGGGGACCCTACTGCTCCATCATATTTGGGGGCTGTTTTGAATGCCGTAGACTTGCTAGCTGTACCTCCGGAGGTTTCAGGCTTTATCATGGAGTTACACTCCATTATTGATCAAGTCTCAGCAGATTATCGGCGACAAAGGGGTTTTAATAGTCAGCTTGAAGTGTTATATGGCAAAAGCTCTTCTGCATGGACTGCTGTAGCAGAGACAACTTCTTGAATTGCGGAGTTGTCGAAGCAAAAAGCATCTAAACAAGAAGAAGTTGATGCCATCGATCGAGAGAATGCTTCCATCAAGGCGCAAATCGAAGAACTAGAGGCTAAGATGAATGCCAATACTAAGCGCAAGGAGGAACTTCTCTCGACTGTTCCAGACACCGAAAGTCAAACTGAAATCACACAAGGCCTAGAATTTGCTGAGAAAGCTCAAGCCTTCAACGATCAAATTGCCAAGCTTGCGCAGGCGAATGCCTTGTGCAACAAAAGATTGGAGTTGCAGCAAGCTAAATACCTTCGACTCAAGGATTCCATCCCCTTCTGATTGATTCAGCCCTTTAACCATATATTGTAATATGTATTCGACAATATTGTCATTTTGGCTAATTTATAAAATTATCCATTTTGGCTTATTTATGGTTAATTTAATCGTTACTTGTTATTTATTTTTATCTTTTGAGAGTAAATGGTAAATATTTGAAAAAGTATAAACTTATACTCCAAGAGATAAAAATAAATAACAAGTAACGATTAAATTAACCATAAATAAGCCAAAATGGAAAATTTTATAAATTAGCCAAAATGGCAATATTGTCGAATACATATTACAATATATGGTTAAAGGGCTGAATCAATCAGAAGGGGATGGAATCCTTGAGTCGAAGGTATTTAGCTTGCTGCAACTCCAATCTTTTGTTGCACAAGGCATTCGCCTGCGCAAGCTTGGCAATATGATCGTCGAAGGCTTGAGCTTTCTCAGCAAATTCTAGGCCTTGTGTGATTTCAGTTTGACTTTCGGTGTCTGGAACAGTCGAGAGAAGTTCCTCCTTGCGCTTAGTATTGGCATTCATCTTAGCCTCTAGTTCTTCGATTTGCGCCTTGATGGAAGCATTCTCTCGATCGATGGCATCAACTTCTTCTTGTTTAGATGCTTTTTGCTTCGACAACTCCGCAATTCGAGAAGTTGTCTCTGCTACAACAGTCCATGCAGAAGAGCTTTTGCCATATAACACTTCAAGCTGACTATTAAAACCCCTTTGTCGCCGATAATCTGTTGAGACTTGATCAATAATGGAGTGTAACTCCATAATAAAGCCTGAAACCTCCGGAGGTACAGCTAGCAAGTCTACGGCATTCAAAACAGCCACCAAATATGATGGAGCAGTAGGGTCCCCCTCCAAAGCTTTCATCAAATCCTTCTTGAAGAACTGAGCCTTAACCTTCGTCAAAGCCTCATCGAGAGGAGAAGTTTCAGTGGACTTCCCCGACAGAGTAGGAACCTCATGACTAACATCAGACGAACTTCCCTTGCTTTCGATGATGGCATTCAGATAGCCAACAGGGTCAGTTTGCTTCAAGAGTTCTAAGTCTTCTTTCGACCTATGCTTTGTTGAGGTGACAGCCTTTGCAACAGCGTTGTCTTGGAGTTGAGGCTGTTGAGTAGCATTTGCCTCGACTTGATTCTCTTCGACTTGGACTGCGGCAGTACCAGCGCCACCTTGATCCTCTTCGCCAGCGTCACCGCGGTCCCCTTCGTCACGATTTTCTTCCGACAGATCAACCACCTGAATCTCTTTTGGTTGTTGCTCTTCTGTTTGTGGATCTTCTGTTGGTTGTTCTGCTGTCTCAGCATTGGCTTCATTTGTTTCAGTATTGGCTTCATCGTTCGCCAAGTCTTTTTCTTGTGGCCTGCTGAGTTCAGCAGAATCCAATGTTTTAGAAGTCCTTGGCGCTGAGCTTTCAGTGGTGTCCTGAAAAGAGAAGAAGAAGAATCTTCTAAATTCGAAAGAGACATAACCGAACATGGGAATCGACACCTGAGTTAAAAAGGGATCAAAGAGATTACCTGCAAGGGAGCTTCAGCCCCAGGGCTAGAATTGTCGCTTTCGACAGGTTTATTGAGAAGAACATTTAGTTCCTCCTCCGTTGGCTCTTCAATGATTACTGGAGGTGGCCTGGGCTTTCTCCCAGCAACCTTTATTCTAATTGTTCGAGCCTCAGGAAGAGGAGCGTCCTTCTTCAGCTTTCGCCTTTTAAGAGGAGCAGGGGGAGAATCATCTTCTTCGTCACTCCCAGATTCGACCGTCAGTGCTTGCCGTTTCTTGGGTGAAGGTGCCTAAAAAACCAATTGGAGTTCGACTTAGAAGCTGCATCGAAAGTCAGAATGTTAAAGCCAGAAGAAAATAATAAAAGTTTGGTTACCGATGCAGAAGGCTTTTTCGAAAGGCCTTCCCCCTGTTGGTTTGTTGTGGTCTTCGTCGGCGCTATAGTCTTCGCCGGTGGTGGAGGTTTTGTTAAGGGGCCTCCTCCCTGATGGCCTTCTGCAGCCTTCTTGGCTGCAGGCTTTCGAACAACTGAAAGTAGACAAAATAATTAACAGGCTACCAGTCGAAAGGGAAAGACAAAGTAATTTGGAAGAATGGACTTACATTTCTTTATTTTGTCCAAGACAAGGACAAAAGACTTCTGAAGTTCGTCCACGAAGTCCTTCTCGTCGAAAAACTCCTCAGTGTAGTAACTTTTCCACCACTCCTCGAAGGATGGTGAGCAGAGAAAGTTAAGCTGATAGTCAAACAACGAAAGAACTGTTCGGCCAGCATATCTGCCGATATGCTTAGTGGCAGCGTCTTCAGTGTAGTCGTTGCAGAAGTATAACATAGACTTCTCCCTGGGAAAAATTGGAGAAGGTAGTGTTTGAATAATACCAAACTGGCGAGACACCAGGTTTGGTTGATACGCGATTAGACTCAAGTGAGTCTTGGAGCTCTTGAATCGCAGGGGCATTATTCTTGGTGTGAGAAATGCCTCCCACACTCTTGTATGCTCTTCGACCTGAGGACCACTTGACGCCTTAGGATGTGGCCTCGTGAACCACTCTGGGCCAACCTTTCGTCGAGCAAACGGAGCCATGGTCGAAGCAAACTCTTTCCTTTTAGCAAACATCAAGACGAAGTTTGTAAAAGTTTGTTGAAGCTCGAGCCCATCTTCCGTTGGAGTCAACAGAGCCAATCTGGTGCCTTCGATGCACCTATTTGCTATTTCTGGAGCCTGCTCATTTATTTGAGTCTTCTGAGGCAAGAAAGACTCGAAGGTGGCATTGAGCCACAGTTGAAGCAGCCAAAAAGGTCCAGCAAGCAGCAGACTGACTCTGTTCTCGATGATCTTCAGAAGAGTCGCTCCGTTGCTAATCGACTCGTACAAACTCGCCAAAATCAATTCTGCCAAACAGATATTTTGGCCATGGTGGAGTTGAGTGGCGAGAGTGACCATCTTCTTGGTCACCTGTAAAGACTTGGTGCAAAACACAAAGCGTGTCAGCCATAAGGCTAGAAACGCGATATGTTCGACATCCGACACAGCGTCCGTCGACTTATCGTGGTAGTGATTGATGAAGGTGGTGTAGGTTGGTTTTGTGGCAGAGAATCCAATCTGATCCTCCGACATTTCCTCTGGGTCGAAGTAGTCCCCAGTGGGTCGAAGGCCAGTGATGGCGGCCACGTCGAAGAGCGTGGGAGTCAGCATTCCACAGGGAAGGTGAAAGGTGAAATGGGTGTAATCCCAGAAGAGTAAGGAAGCTATCAACATTTCTGGGGAATAGTTAAGACCCGTCTTCGACAACATAACCAGGTCGAATATCCCCATGTCTTTCCAGATCGAAGCCTGGCGTTTCTCCATTTTTTCCAGCCAAGCACTATAATCAGGAGTGAGGCTAGGGCCAGACCTGAAAGCCCTAACACCTCTATTGAAGAAACGGAGGTCGATTTTCTCTTTAGCAGGATCTTCATTATCCTCTGCATCTTTCTTGGAGCATCCAACCGGTTTGAGTCTTTCAAGTACCGGAAAGTAACTTTTGATCTTCATGGCTTCAGCAATGCTTGGGTACAGTGGGCCAGACATGGCAAAGATTTGGTTGGAATATCCAACCGGAATCATGAGGTGGCGTGAATAAGCATCACGTACAGTAATGTCCAAAGGCTCAAAGACCCTTCGTTGACCCGTGGGAGTCACTACGGGAGCAGTGGAGAAAATTCTGGGTTTGACATTTCCAGAGGGAGTGTTGGCGCTAGGAGCGTTGGATGAACCAGATGCCATTGTTGATACTTAGGTTTAAGATGAAGCGAAGAACAGGTGGTTTGCAAAGGAGACAAGAGTTTGTATGCAATGAGGAATTCTGAAGGCAAGATAGCGTGAAAAAGTCCCACATTGGGTACTTAGCGCTATTTATAGTACTTGGGGAAATCCCCAAATTCGAGGATATTTAATGCCATTTAATGTTGCAGAAGGTAGTGGGACACGTGGCGTCTCCCTGTTGTTGTAGCCGTTCTGCAGAATTGAAAGGGTGCAGCGTGCGCCCTCGTTTTTGGGAATTGTCATGATGACAATTTGTGAAAGGACGTTTGGCACGCTGCACGCCGTACTGAAGTGACGTCTTAGGTACGGATGAAATGATGGCTTTTACTTGAGATTGTCAGTGGTTGGTAGAAGACAACAAAAAGTGCACAATTCAATTTGTGACTAAGAATGAAAAGACAGGTGTCGAATGGCATTTCAAAGAATGCCTTTTTCTTTCAGAGTCGAAATAAGGCATTCTTGGGGGGCAATTTGTTGGCTCCTAAATTCGACACCCTTGTTTTTATTAATATCAGCCATTAAAGTTGAAGGATGTTTTCGACCAGCTGGGTCTGTCGAAATGCCATCGAAAGATGGCAATGTACTTAGAGGATTTCTTCCAAGGGAGAAGTTGGTTGCCTTCGACGTCGAAGGTGTTTCTCGTCGAAGATGCTTCTCGACGAAGGTGTTCGATGGTTCGGAGTGGAACGGTTTGAAATTCAAGCGTTTGGAAGGAAAACGGTTTCCAGCGGTTACCAAGTGCAACGTGCAAAGATCTGGAGCGTCGAACGCTGAGAACGTGCCAAGTGGAGTCATCTCGAAGCAGTGTAACTGCCCGACAGTTACTTGGGATGTTCTAGTATAAATAGTAGTAGTTCACGCAGTTTTTCGCGTGTGTTCACAATTATGTACAAAGTCACTCATATAGATTCGAGTACCCAGCGTGTGAGAAAGAATTGTTGAGAATGTATGTGTGAAACACCACTTTTATTAATCAAAGTCATTTACTTTCCAGAAACTTTACTTGCTTTCTTCTTTACTTTTCCTGTCGAAGCCCTTTATTTCAAGCCTTCATTTATTTTATCAAGCCCATTTCTTCATGCAATTTACTTAAAGCCTCTTTATTTTCTTGTCATTTAACCATTATCCAACTTAATCAAAACCTCAAAATCAACCATGTCTTAGGATCAATCTGATCGATCCTGCGAGTAACCAAATAAGTAACCATTTGGAGGATCAGCGATTGTTTACCAATAACCACGGTAAACAAATTGGCACACCTTCACCCAAGAAACGGCCAGCACTGACGGTCGAATCTGGAAGTGACGAAAAAGATGATTCTCCCCCTGCTCCTCTTAAAAGGCGAAAGCTGAAGAAGGACGCTCCTCTTCCTGAGGCTCGAACAATTAGAATAAAGGTTTCTGGGAGAAAGCCCAGGCCACCTCCAGTAATCATTGAAGAGCCAACGGAGGAGGAACTAAATGTTCTTCTCAATAAACCTGTCGAAAGCGACAATTCTAGCCCTGGGGCTGAAGCTCCCTTGCAGGTAATCTCTTTGATCCCTTTTTAACTCAGGTGTCGATACCCACGTTCGATTATGTCTCTTTCGAATTTAGAAGATTCTTTTTCTTCTCTTTTCAGGACACCACTGAAAGCTCAGCGCCAAGGATTTCTGAAACATTGGATTCTGCTGAACTCAGCAGGCCACAAGAAAAAGACTTGGCGAACGATGAAGCCAACACTGAAACAAATGAAGCCAATGCTGAGACAGCAGAACAACCAACAGAAGATCCACAAACAGAAGAGCAGCAAACAAAAGAGATTTCGGTGGTTGATCTGTCGGAAGAAAATCGTGACGAAGGGGACCGCGGTGACGCTGGCGAAGAGGATCAAGGTGGCGCTGGTACTGCCGCAGTCCAAGTCGAAGAGAATCAAGTCGAGGCAAATGCTACTCAACAGCCTCAACTCCAAGACAACGCTGTTGCAAAGGCTGTCACCTCAACAAAGCATAGGTCGAAAGAAGACTTAGAACTCCTGAAGCAAACTGATCATGTTGGCTATCTAAATGCCATCATCGAAAGCAAGGGAAGTTCGTCTGATGTTAGTCATGAGGTTCCTACTCTGTCGGGGAAGTCCACTGAAACTTCTCCTCTCGATGAGGCTTTGACGAAGGTTAAGGCTCAGTTCTTCAAGAAGGATTTGATGAAAGCTTTGGAGGGGGACCCTACTGCTCCATCATATTTGGGGGCTGTTTTGAATGCCGTAGACTTGCTAGCTGTACCTCCGGAGGTTTCAGGCTTTATCATGGAGTTACACTCCATTATTGATCAAGTCTCAGCAGATTATCGGCGACAAAGGGGTTTTAATAGTCAGCTTGAAGTGTTATATGGCAAAAGCTCTTCTGCATGGACTGCTGTAGCAGAGACAACTTCTTGAATTGCGGAGTTGTCGAAGCAAAAAGCATCTAAACAAGAAGAAGTTGATGCCATCGATCGAGAGAATGCTTCCATCAAGGCGCAAATCGAAGAACTAGAGGCTAAGATGAATGCCAATACTAAGCGCAAGGAGGAACTTCTCTCGACTGTTCCAGACACCGAAAGTCAAACTGAAATCACACAAGGCCTAGAATTTGCTGAGAAAGCTCAAGCCTTCAACGATCAAATTGCCAAGCTTGCGCAGGCGAATGCCTTGTGCAACAAAAGATTGGAGTTGCAGCAAGCTAAATACCTTCGACTCAAGGATTCCATCCCCTTCTGATTGATTCAGCCCTTTAACCATATATTGTAATATGTATTCGACAATATTGTCATTTTGGCTAATTTATAAAATTATCCATTTTGGCTTATTTATGGTTAATTTAATCGTTACTTGTTATTTATTTTTATCTTTTGAGAGTAAATGGTAAATATTTGAAAAAGTATAAACTTATACTCCAAGAGATAAAAATAAATAACAAGTAACGATTAAATTAACCATAAATAAGCCAAAATGGAAAATTTTATAAATTAGCCAAAATGGCAATATTGTCGAATACATATTACAATATATGGTTAAAGGGCTGAATCAATCAGAAGGGGATGGAATCCTTGAGTCGAAGGTATTTAGCTTGCTGCAACTCCAATCTTTTGTTGCACAAGGCATTCGCCTGCGCAAGCTTGGCAATATGATCGTCGAAGGCTTGAGCTTTCTCAGCAAATTCTAGGCCTTGTGTGATTTCAGTTTGACTTTCGGTGTCTGGAACAGTCGAGAGAAGTTCCTCCTTGCGCTTAGTATTGGCATTCATCTTAGCCTCTAGTTCTTCGATTTGCGCCTTGATGGAAGCATTCTCTCGATCGATGGCATCAACTTCTTCTTGTTTAGATGCTTTTTGCTTCGACAACTCCGCAATTCGAGAAGTTGTCTCTGCTACAACAGTCCATGCAGAAGAGCTTTTGCCATATAACACTTCAAGCTGACTATTAAAACCCCTTTGTCGCCGATAATCTGTTGAGACTTGATCAATAATGGAGTGTAACTCCATAATAAAGCCTGAAACCTCCGGAGGTACAGCTAGCAAGTCTACGGCATTCAAAACAGCCACCAAATATGATGGAGCAGTAGGGTCCCCCTCCAAAGCTTTCATCAAATCCTTCTTGAAGAACTGAGCCTTAACCTTCGTCAAAGCCTCATCGAGAGGAGAAGTTTCAGTGGACTTCCCCGACAGAGTAGGAACCTCATGACTAACATCAGACGAACTTCCCTTGCTTTCGATGATGGCATTCAGATAGCCAACAGGGTCAGTTTGCTTCAAGAGTTCTAAGTCTTCTTTCGACCTATGCTTTGTTGAGGTGACAGCCTTTGCAACAGCGTTGTCTTGGAGTTGAGGCTGTTGAGTAGCATTTGCCTCGACTTGATTCTCTTCGACTTGGACTGCGGCAGTACCAGCGCCACCTTGATCCTCTTCGCCAGCGTCACCGCGGTCCCCTTCGTCACGATTTTCTTCCGACAGATCAACCACCTGAATCTCTTTTGGTTGTTGCTCTTCTGTTTGTGGATCTTCTGTTGGTTGTTCTGCTGTCTCAGCATTGGCTTCATTTGTTTCAGTATTGGCTTCATCGTTCGCCAAGTCTTTTTCTTGTGGCCTGCTGAGTTCAGCAGAATCCAATGTTTTAGAAGTCCTTGGCGCTGAGCTTTCAGTGGTGTCCTGAAAAGAGAAGAAGAAGAATCTTCTAAATTCGAAAGAGACATAACCGAACATGGGAATCGACACCTGAGTTAAAAAGGGATCAAAGAGATTACCTGCAAGGGAGCTTCAGCCCCAGGGCTAGAATTGTCGCTTTCGACAGGTTTATTGAGAAGAACATTTAGTTCCTCCTCCGTTGGCTCTTCAATGATTACTGGAGGTGGCCTGGGCTTTCTCCCAGCAACCTTTATTCTAATTGTTCGAGCCTCAGGAAGAGGAGCGTCCTTCTTCAGCTTTCGCCTTTTAAGAGGAGCAGGGGGAGAATCATCTTCTTCGTCACTCCCAGATTCGACCGTCAGTGCTTGCCGTTTCTTGGGTGAAGGTGCCTAAAAAACCAATTGGAGTTCGACTTAGAAGCTGCATCGAAAGTCAGAATGTTAAAGCCAGAAGAAAATAATAAAAGTTTGGTTACCGATGCAGAAGGCTTTTTCGAAAGGCCTTCCCCCTGTTGGTTTGTTGTGGTCTTCGTCGGCGCTATAGTCTTCGCCGGTGGTGGAGGTTTTGTTAAGGGGCCTCCTCCCTGATGGCCTTCTGCAGCCTTCTTGGCTGCAGGCTTTCGAACAACTGAAAGTAGACAAAATAATTAACAGGCTACCAGTCGAAAGGGAAAGACAAAGTAATTTGGAAGAATGGACTTACATTTCTTTATTTTGTCCAAGACAAGGACAAAAGACTTCTGAAGTTCGTCCACGAAGTCCTTCTCGTCGAAAAACTCCTCAGTGTAGTAACTTTTCCACCACTCCTCGAAGGATGGTGAGCAGAGAAAGTTAAGCTGATAGTCAAACAACGAAAGAACTGTTCGGCCAGCATATCTGCCGATATGCTTAGTGGCAGCGTCTTCAGTGTAGTCGTTGCAGAAGTATAACATAGACTTCTCCCTGGGAAAAATTGGAGAAGGTAGTGTTTGAATAATACCAAACTGGCGAGACACCAGGTTTGGTTGATACGCGATTAGACTCAAGTGAGTCTTGGAGCTCTTGAATCGCAGGGGCATTATTCTTGGTGTGAGAAATGCCTCCCACACTCTTGTATGCTCTTCGACCTGAGGACCACTTGACGCCTTAGGATGTGGCCTCGTGAACCACTCTGGGCCAACCTTTCGTCGAGCAAACGGAGCCATGGTCGAAGCAAACTCTTTCCTTTTAGCAAACATCAAGACGAAGTTTGTAAAAGTTTGTTGAAGCTCGAGCCCATCTTCCGTTGGAGTCAACAGAGCCAATCTGGTGCCTTCGATGCACCTATTTGCTATTTCTGGAGCCTGCTCATTTATTTGAGTCTTCTGAGGCAAGAAAGACTCGAAGGTGGCATTGAGCCACAGTTGAAGCAGCCAAAAAGGTCCAGCAAGCAGCAGACTGACTCTGTTCTCGATGATCTTCAGAAGAGTCGCTCCGTTGCTAATCGACTCGTACAAACTCGCCAAAATCAATTCTGCCAAACAGATATTTTGGCCATGGTGGAGTTGAGTGGCGAGAGTGACCATCTTCTTGGTCACCTGTAAAGACTTGGTGCAAAACACAAAGCGTGTCAGCCATAAGGCTAGAAACGCGATATGTTCGACATCCGACACAGCGTCCGTCGACTTATCGTGGTAGTGATTGATGAAGGTGGTGTAGGTTGGTTTTGTGGCAGAGAATCCAATCTGATCCTCCGACATTTCCTCTGGGTCGAAGTAGTCCCCAGTGGGTCGAAGGCCAGTGATGGCGGCCACGTCGAAGAGCGTGGGAGTCAGCATTCCACAGGGAAGGTGAAAGGTGAAATGGGTGTAATCCCAGAAGAGTAAGGAAGCTATCAACATTTCTGGGGAATAGTTAAGACCCGTCTTCGACAACATAACCAGGTCGAATATCCCCATGTCTTTCCAGATCGAAGCCTGGCGTTTCTCCATTTTTTCCAGCCAAGCACTATAATCAGGAGTGAGGCTAGGGCCAGACCTGAAAGCCCTAACACCTCTATTGAAGAAACGGAGGTCGATTTTCTCTTTAGCAGGATCTTCATTATCCTCTGCATCTTTCTTGGAGCATCCAACCGGTTTGAGTCTTTCAAGTACCGGAAAGTAACTTTTGATCTTCATGGCTTCAGCAATGCTTGGGTACAGTGGGCCAGACATGGCAAAGATTTGGTTGGAATATCCAACCGGAATCATGAGGTGGCGTGAATAAGCATCACGTACAGTAATGTCCAAAGGCTCAAAGACCCTTCGTTGACCCGTGGGAGTCACTACGGGAGCAGTGGAGAAAATTCTGGGTTTGACATTTCCAGAGGGAGTGTTGGCGCTAGGAGCGTTGGATGAACCAGATGCCATTGTTGATACTTAGGTTTAAGATGAAGCGAAGAACAGGTGGTTTGCAAAGGAGACAAGAGTTTGTATGCAATGAGGAATTCTGAAGGCAAGATAGCGTGAAAAAGTCCCACATTGGGTACTTAGCGCTATTTATAGTAGTTGGGGAAATCCCCAAATTCGAGGATATTTAATGCCATTTAATGTTGCAGAAGGTAGTGGGACACGTGGCGTCTCCCTGTTGTTGTAGCCGTTCTGCAGAATTGAAAGGGTGCAGCGTGCGCCCTCGTTTTTGGGAATTGTCATGATGACAATTTGTGAAAGGACGTTTGGCACGCTGCACGCCGTACTGAAGTGACGTCTTAGGTACGGATGAAATGATGGCTTTTACTTGAGATTGTCAGTGGTTGGTAGAAGACAACAAAAAGTGCACAATTCAATTTGTGACTAAGAATGAAAAGACAGGTGTCGAATGGCATTTCAAAGAATGCCTTTTTCTTTCAGAGTCGAAATAAGGCATTCTTGGGGGGCAATTTGTTGGCTCCTAAATTCGACACCCTTGTTTTTATTAATATCAGCCATTAAAGTTGAAGGATGTTTTCGACCAGCTGGGTCTGTCGAAATGCCATCGAAAGATGGCAATGTACTTAGAGGATTTCTTCCAAGGGAGAAGTTGGTTGCCTTCGACGTCGAAGGTGTTTCTCGTCGAAGATGCTTCTCGACGAAGGTGTTCGATGGTTCGGAGTGGAACGGTTTGAAATTCAAGCGTTTGGAAGGAAAACGGTTTCCAGCGGTTACCAAGTGCAACGTGCAAAGATCTGGAGCGTCGAACGCTGAGAACGTGCCAAGTGGAGTCATCTCGAAGCAGTGTAACTGCCCGACAGTTACTTGGGATGTTCTAGTATAAATAGTAGTAGTTCACGCAGTTTTTCGCGTGTGTTCACAATTATGTACAAAGTCACTCATATAGATTCGAGTACCCAGCGTGTGAGAAAGAATTGTTGAGAATGTATGTGTGAAACACCACTTTTATTAATCAAAGTCATTTACTTTCCAGAAACTTTACTTGCTTTCTTCTTTACTTTTCCTGTCGAAGCCCTTTATTTCAAGCCTTCATTTATTTTATCAAGCCCATTTCTTCATGCAATTTACTTAAAGCCTCTTTATTTTCTTGTCATTTAACCATTATCCAACTTAATCAAAACCTCAAAATCAACCATGTCTTAGGATCAATCTGATCGATCCTGCGAGTAACCAAATAAGTAACCATTTGGAGGATCAGCGATTGTTTACCAATAACCACGGTAAACAAATTGGCACACCTTCACCCAAGAAACGGCCAGCACTGACGGTCGAATCTGGAAGTGACGAAAAAGATGATTCTCCCCCTGCTCCTCTTAAAAGGCGAAAGCTGAAGAAGGACGCTCCTCTTCCTGAGGCTCGAACAATTAGAATAAAGGTTTCTGGGAGAAAGCCCAGGCCACCTCCAGTAATCATTGAAGAGCCAACGGAGGAGGAACTAAATGTTCTTCTCAATAAACCTGTCGAAAGCGACAATTCTAGCCCTGGGGCTGAAGCTCCCTTGCAGGTAATCTCTTTGATCCCTTTTTAACTCAGGTGTCGATACCCACGTTCGATTATGTCTCTTTCGAATTTAGAAGATTCTTTTTCTTCTCTTTTCAGGACACCACTGAAAGCTCAGCGCCAAGGATTTCTGAAACATTGGATTCTGCTGAACTCAGCAGGCCACAAGAAAAAGACTTGGCGAACGATGAAGCCAACACTGAAACAAATGAAGCCAATGCTGAGACAGCAGAACAACCAACAGAAGATCCACAAACAGAAGAGCAGCAAACAAAAGAGATTTCGGTGGTTGATCTGTCGGAAGAAAATCGTGACGAAGGGGACCGCGGTGACGCTGGCGAAGAGGATCAAGGTGGCGCTGGTACTGCCGCAGTCCAAGTCGAAGAGAATCAAGTCGAGGCAAATGCTACTCAACAGCCTCAACTCCAAGACAACGCTGTTGCAAAGGCTGTCACCTCAACAAAGCATAGGTCGAAAGAAGACTTAGAACTCCTGAAGCAAACTGATCATGTTGGCTATCTAAATGCCATCATCGAAAGCAAGGGAAGTTCGTCTGATGTTAGTCAGGAGGTTCCTACTCTGTCGGGGAAGTCCATTGAAACTTCTTCTCTCGATGAGGCTTTGACGAAGGTTAAGGCTCAGTTCTTCAACAAGGATTTGATGAAAGCTTTGGAGGGGGACCCTACTGCTCCATCATATTTGGGGGCTGTTTTGAATGTCGTAGACTTGCTAGCTGTACCTCCGGAGGTTTCAGTCTTTATCATGGAGTTACACTCCATTATTGATCAAGTCTCAGCAGATTATCGGCGACAAAGGGGTTTTAATAGTCAGCTTGAAGTGTTATATGGCAAAAGCTCTTCTGCATGGACTGCTGTAGCAGAGACAACTTCTCGAATTGCGGAGTTGTCGAAGCAAAAAGCATCTAAACAAGAAGAAGTTGATGCCATCGATCGAGAGAATGCTTCCATCAAGGCGCAAATCGAAGAACTAGAGGCTAAGATGAATGCCAATACTAAGCGCAAGGAGGAACTTCTCTCGACTGTTCCAGACACCGAAAGTCAAACTGAAATCTCACAAGGCCTAGAATTTGCTGAGAAAGCTCAAGCCTTCGACGATCAAATTGCCAAGCTTGCGCAGGCGAATGCCTTGTGCAACAAAAGATTGGAGTTGCAGCAAGCTAAATACCTTCGACTCAAGGATTCCATCCCCTTCTGATTGATTCAGCCCTTTAACCATATATTGTAATATGTATTCGACAATATTGTCATTTTGGCTAATTTATAAAATTTTCCATTTTGGCTTATTTATGGTTAATTTAATCGTTACTTGTTATTTATTTTTATCTCTTGGAGTATAGGTTTATACTTTTTCAAATATTTACCATTTACTCTCAAAAGCCTTTTATCTTCAACTAGCTCTTCGACTTCATAAGCTCCACCAGAAAAAGTCTGGATGACTCTGAATGGTCCTTCCCATTTGGGTGACCATTTTCCCATGCTTCGATCCCTTCGATCCATGGGAAGAATCACCTTCCAGACTAGTTCTCCAGGCGAAAATGCCTTAGGTTTCACCTTTTTATTATAAGAGTCTTCCACTCTTTTCTTCTGAAGCCTGAGTAGGTCAAGAGCGCGCAATCTTTCTTCGTCTAAATCCACTAGTTCGTCTAACATCATATCCCAATAAATTTCAGAGGGAATATCATAATGTCTCTGAACCCTTGCAGATTGAAGACAAATTTCTGCTGGCAACACTGCGTCATGGCCAAAAGTTAGCCTATATGGCGTTGTACCTATGGCTTCTTTTGGGGACGTTCGACAGGCCCACAAAATCTGGTCTAACGTCTTATGCCAGTTTTTGGGCTTCTTCCCAACATGCTTTTTTATCAAGCCAATCACTACTTTGTTCGCTGCTTCGACTTGACCATTTGCCTGTGCATAATAAGGCGTTGATGTTAAGAGTTTAAAGCCCGTTTCCTGAGCGAATTCCTGCATCTTTCGACCGGTGAAAACTGATCCTTGATCAGTTGTTATAGTCTCAGGGATTCAATATCTAAAGATAATGTTCTTTTGAATAAATTCAATGACATTTTCTTGGTCCACATTGACTAAAGGGATAGCTTCGATCCACTTAGTAAAATAATCAATGCCTACCAATATATACTTCTGACTCTTTGATGATGCTGGTCGAATCTCTCCAATGAGGTCCAACGCCCATCCTCTAAAGGGCCAAGGTTTCACTATCGAGTGAAGTTCGCTTGCTGGTACATGTTCGATGCCTGTATGGACTTGACATTCTTGGCAACCTTTAGCGAACTCGACACAATCTTTCAGCATAGTGGGCCAGTATAGTCCTTGTCGAAACAACAACCATTTCATCTTATGGCCTACTTGGTGAGCCCCACATGTTCCAGCGTGCGTAGTCAAAAGGGCTATGTATGCCTCAGTTTCACTTAAACATTTTAGCAATACCCCTTCAGGCGTCTTTTTAAATAACTCATTACCCATGAGTACATAACTCAACGCCCTGTACTTTGTTTTTCGTTCTGTCGAAGCTACTGGATTTTGAAGATAATCCACAATGGGCTTCCTCCAATCTTGCTCTGACAAATTATCTATGAACGAAATTTCGAAGTTACTTTGATCGGCATATCCTAGTCTTGTCGATTCCAAGTCTGTTGGTGATAGACAAGTTGCTTTTATCTTTTCTCGAACTTCGATTGCTCTTTGTAATCTCGTTTTTGAAATCTTGTACCCAGATGCAATTTGTGCCAAGTCGTTGGCTATTTGATTTTCCAATCTGGGTATGTGTCGAATATTGACCATTTCAAATTTTTTCAATAAACGATTTGCTATCACAAAGTACATAATGAGATTTTCTCTTATGCATTTATATTCTTTTGTGACTTGCTTAATGACTAACTCTGAGTCTCCCATTATTTCGACTCCAGTTGCCCCCAATTCCAACAATATCTCAAGGCCAGTAATTAGAGCTTCATACTCAGCCTCATTGTTCGAACAAGAACCTGATATCTTGTACTTGAATGTTGTTGGAATTTTTTCTGGAGAAATAATCAAGACTCCTACTCCTGTTCCATCTTTATGGCTGGATCCATCGAAGTAGAATTTCCAAGGTTCTATCTCCACATAATTAACATTCTCGACTTGAATTGAGTGGTCGACTATAAAGTCTGCAACCACTTGTCCTTTTACTGCCTTAAGAGGCATAAAGGTCAAGGAGTATTCAGTTAATGCTAGTGCCCACTTGCCAATTCGACTGTGCAAGATGGGTTTCGACAACATGTACTTGAAAACATCAAAATGAGACGAAACATACACATCAACTGGTTTTATATATTGCTTGAGTTTTGTACAAGAGAAATACAGACATAGACACAATTTTTCAACTTCGCTATATCTGGTTTCTGCATCGTTCAAAACTCTACTAAGATAGTAAATGGGTCTTTCGACTCCATTCTCATCTTCTTGGGCTAACATGCTTCCCAAAGTTTTGTCGGATGCAGCTATGTACAATCTCATACTCCTATTGCTACAAGGAGGCACCAAAATAGGTGGCTTGGTGAGGTACCCTTTGATTTTGTCGAAGGCTTCTTGTTGCTCTTGCCCCCATTCGAATCCCTCTTTATTTAGTCGAAGTAAGGGTGAAAAGGCTTGAGCTTTCCCATTTAGGTTAGATATAAATCTCCTTAAGAAATTTATCTTGCCTGACAGAGATTGCAGTTCCTTCTTATTCGATGGCGCTTTCGCTTCCAGAATAGCCTTCGTCTTTTTCTGGTTGATTTCGATTCCTTTCTTGTGGACAACGAAGCCCAAGAAATCTCCAGCTTTCACACAGAATGCACACTTCAAAGGGTTCATCTTCAGACCATGTTCTCTCATTCTTTCGAATGATTGTCGAAGGTGGTCAATATGATTCTTCCTGGAAACAGATTTTATAACAATGTCATCAATATATACTTGCATAAAAGTGTTAATAAAATCATGGAAGATAGAATTCATTGCTCGCTGGTATGTTGCCCCAGCGTTCTTTAGGCCAAAAGGCATCACTACCCATTCGTAAGTGCCTAGAGCCCCAGGGCATCGAAAAGTTGTTTTCGACACATCCTCTTCAGCAATGAATATTTAATTATATCCTGAATAACCATCGAGCATACTCAGGTATTCATAGCCAGCGGCAGAATCGACTAGCATTTCCGCCATAGGCATAGGATATTCATCTTTGGGTGTAGCAGCATTCAAATCTCTGAAATCTATGCACACCCTTAATGTACCATTTTTCTTAATTACTGGCACAATGTTTGCAATCCATTCGACATACCTTGTAACGCGTATGAATTTGCACTTCAGCAGTCTTTCGACTTCCGTTTTGATCTTCGACAGTATTTCTGGAGCGAAGCGTCTTGGACTTTGCTTGATTGGCTTCTTCCCAGGTTTGATTGGCAACTGAAGTTCTACCAATCCTCTGTCGAGACCAGGCATTTCGTCGTAATCCCATGCAAAACAGTCCTTGAACTCTTTCAACAATTGGATTACTTCCAACCTAAGTTATGGGTCAATTTTGGCGTTGATGTAAGTTGGCTTTTTCTCTGACCCTTCGCCTAAGTTGATTTCTTCTAAAGGATCTTGCGCTAACATTTTAATGTTGTTCGCCAAGGGGTCCTTTTCGAAGCCCAAAGGCTCATCGTCATAGATGGCGTCGAGCCTCTGTTCCTGCATTCCTTCTGGCATGATATCAGGAGGTTCTGGATCGAAATCCTTTCCCGGACCTGCAGCAGATAACTGTTGATCATTGGCCTGTGTGGCCATGTACTTTACTTCGGCTTCGAGAGCCGTTATCATCTTAGTTTCGGCTACATAAGCCGAAATTCGCTTCAATGATTGTGACTCAGTCATTATCACTGAATTCACTTCCCCAACCAGTTGGTTGGATATCAGTTAACCCACTGAAGTCTATGTGGGACAAGTCTTCTCTGTCCCATTGAAAACCATGCTCAGGGTGCAGGTATAGGGAATAAAAAGTATTTGGCGCTGGCGCCAAGTCGAAGTCAGGTGTTGGACATGGCCCTATGTGAGCCAAGTTCTTGTCGAAATCTGCCAGCCCTAGGTGATTCACTTCGCCCAGGTAATAGCTTTGATCTGCCTCTATGTTTTTTACCATCCCATCTGGACGCCATAGCAGCAACCTCTGGTGCATTGATGATGGCACAGCTCCAACACCATGAATCCATTCACGGCCCAACAAAAGATTATAGTTAGGTTTGGCCGATATGACCATAAACATTGTTGGTCGAAGGATAGATCTCACCTTGATATCCAGTTGGATCACTCCCATAGTGGTCCCTATACCGCCCTCATAGTTCGACAGGACCATGTTGTGAGGCTTGATGTCCTCATCCCTTTTGCCTATTTTCCTTAGCATAAAGTGAGGAATAATGTTGATGGTTGCCCCACAATCCACCAAGATTTTATTCACTGTAGTTTCTTCGAGTTTAGCCCTTATAAATAAAGGCTTGAGGTGATTTTTCATCGCCTCTGTAGGTGGTTCGAAGAACCCATTTTGTTCCTCAGTAGTGCCATTATCCATGACGAAATAGCACACTGGCCTATGTTTGGCCATTTCTTGCTCCACTTCCCAATCACTTGTTTCGACCTCCACCTGTCGGTTGAACTCTCTGGGCAGCACTGAGACTATATTCACCATGATGTCCAAAGTATCATCAGACTCAGAACCATCTTCGTCCTCAATTTCACCTTGGTTAGGCCAAACTAGCCTGTTGGTTACTGGCTCTCTTTCCAGAGGTTTCCTTTGCTTCCTTAGAGGAACATTTGAACTGGTTTCTGCCTTTGGTTCATTAGCAGCCTCCCTCTCAGCTTTTCGTCTCCTCTGGTATCTCCTCCATTGAGATCGAGACATGGGATTTTTTCCTTTGTAGTTGCTTGACACCTGTGCAACTTTAGGGGCAGCAACTTGAGGCTCTTTCTTTTGTGTTAAAGATGAACCCCTTGGCACATCGAAAGAGTGCCATCTCTCCTCGCTTTGCCTCTTTCGACCAGATGTTTTGTACCATGTATCTACTGGCACATTAGTTGGAGGCCTGAAAGTCAATGGCCTCTTTTCTTGGTTTGAACCTCTTTGGGAGGCTCTTCTGGGATCATGTCGAAGATCAACATTTTCCCTTCTCCTATTTGCTGCTCTTACGCCTTGAATATGTTCGGCAGCTTTTTTGTCAAAGATCGAACTGCATCTTGGACACAGCATCACTTCTGACTTCTTTTTCTGGCATCTTTGCAGGAAATCTGCCAGATTTTCATTCTCCCGAGGGAAAGCAGTCTTGTTAGCTTGTTCTTGCCTCATGGCCTCCTCTGATGCTTTTGGGTCAGAGACTTCGACCATGTTGACATTCATGGTATCTTTATTGGCAAGAGTCAACTGCTTCATTTGAATCTCCAAGTCCTCTGTCTGGCCTTGAACTGGGGCCAAGTGAGAATTGGGTTTTGGTCCAGATTTTTGGGCTCCAACAGTCTCCAGCTTTGGGCTTTCGACCGCTTTCTGAACCGCTTCAATTGTCTTTCTGGATAAATTCCCAGAAAAACTGCCAAAGATTGGCATGTTGACATAGTCCTTTGAGACTTCGACCATTGTGATTCCTGGCCTTTTCGACTGGCTTCCGGATGCCTCGATCACGTTCACCTCTGAAGGTTCAGCATAGTGGGCTTCAGCCTGCAACGGATTAGAATCCACAGCCATGGGGGTCTTGTCAGCAAACTTCAACCTCCCTTCTTCGATAGCGTCTTGCACAAGATTCCTGAAAAGAAAACATTGAGACGTTTTATGGCCCAGAAAATTATGATATTTACAAAAGCCTCTCTTCTTTCTTTGATCAAGAGGAGGCACTTTTACCCCTGGGGGTATTATCATTTGGCCATCTTTTACAAGCAAGTCAAAGATCTCATCACATTTTGTAATATCAAAACTATAAGTCTTTTTGGGGAACCTATCGTTGGTCCTTTCTGGACCAATGGGATTTTTCCCACTTGAGGGGACTAACAGTTTGCAAGAGTACGGTGGCCCTTGTTTTAGTTTCGCTAAATCGACTTCTCCTTCTTCGACAGTTATAGTATCGTCGAAGGATTCTGGATCTTCGTCATCCATCTCAACATACGCTATCCTCTCTCTCTTATGAGTTTTCGTTGCCTTTGCTTTTTCAGCTTTGAGGCGTTCTACCTGTCGAACTCTATCGGCCAGTTGGGCCATGTCTCTCAGGTATTGAGTGTCTAGCTTCTTCCTAATGGAATAATCTAAACCGCCTGCGGATATTTCGACTAACTCATGTTCTGGCACTTGTGTAAAACATCTTGCTTTGAGCAACCTAAACCTATTTAGATATTCGTCTATAGGTTCAGTGAAACGTCTCTTTACACTGGCCAATTCTTTCAGGCTTATCTTGGTTTGCCCCATGTAGAATTGCTCGTGGAACAATCTTTCCAACTGGGTCCAATGATGGATCGAATTGGGGGGGAGAGTTGTAAACCAAGTAAAAGCGTTCTTTGTTAAAGAACTCGGGAAGTACTTAATCCTCAGGTTTTCGTTGTTCGAAATATCTCCTGCTTCGATCAAGTATCTCGCCACATGTTCGACAGTAGATTCTGTCGTGTCCCCAGAGAACTTAGTGAATTTAGGGACTTTACATCTAGGAGGTAAGTCTGTTTGTAACACGTATTCTGACAGCGGGGATGTAAAGTTGGGCCTTCGAAAGCCCATGTTCATCCCATTTTGAGTCATGATCCTTTCGATCATGGTTGCCAGATTATTTTCCAAACCCATGTTTTGGTATTGGATATGCTGGACTACTTCGTCAGCATTTTGGTTTCTGTTAACTAACCTTACCTCTGGGGTTATTACCCTAGGTTCCTCGACAGGTTGCTCCAATCGTGCCCTAAGGTTTTCTTCGACAGGCTGTTGGACTTGGTTGATAGTGATTTCTTCCTCTAAGAATACACCCTGGTTTCCCCTTATTTGCGCCCTTTGGGGCTGTCGAATAGGTTGGGGTACTCCAAAGAAATCAGCCAAACGCGTCATTTGCGCTGTCATCTGCTGATTCGATTGAGTAGTGTTTTGTATTAGAGGGTTCAGCATTGTACTTAAAGTTTGTGCCAACATTTGGACCATATCATGGTTGCTTTCGTCCATTTGTTGCCTCAAGACTGCTGTCGAGGCGTTTGTAAGGCCATGTGCTACTTGGGACGTTCCTCCTAAGAGTTGGGTCCTATTTCTATTCGCCATACCTACTCCAGAACCTTGGAGTGGCGAAGAGGCGCTCACTAAAGGGTCTAAAAAAGTGGACGCAGCGTTCGTCAGGCTAGCCAAGTCAGAAGTTGACATGCCATAGAGTGGTTCTCGATTATGACCGCCTGTCATAAATCCTGGGGGAACATAAGGCCTTGTGCCTAAATTTCCCCTTGGTGGGGGAGTTCCCAAAGGCACTCTGGGGCCTGTAAACGGAGGTAATGGCCCCGTTGTTGTGACCGTTACTGCTGGTGTTGAACCAGCGGTTATCGCTTCACTTACGGTCGGGATAACCGTTGCTCCCACATTCATTTGTGGGATTTCGTTATTGTTTGGCGGATTCGCCATCTCTTCCCTTCTTCTGGCAGTATTGGTATCGTTAGTGTATATTCTACCACTTCTCAATAACATACAACACTCCTCGAAAAAGATGAGATTATGTTTAAAAGGTTAAACTTCAAAAAATCAACACACAGTCCCATCAGGTGTGCCAATTTGTTTACCGTGGTTATTGGTAAACAACCGCTGATCCTCCAAATGGTTACTTATTTGGTTACTCGCAGGATCGATCAGATTGATCCTAAGACATGGTTGATTTTGAGGTTTTGATTAAATTGGATAATGGTTAAATGACAAGAAAATAAAGAGGCTTTAAGTAAATTGCATGAAGAAATGGGCTTGATAAAATAAATGAAGGCTTGAAATAAAGGACTTCGACAGGAAAAGTAAAGAAGAAAGCAAGTAAAGTTTCTGGAAAAGTAAATGACTTTGATTAATAAAAGTGGTGTTTCACACATACATTCTCGACAATTCTTTCTCACACGTTGGGTACTCGAATCTATATGAGTGACTTTGTATATAATTGTGAACACACGCGAAAAACTACGTGAACTACTACTATTTATACTAAAACATCCCAAGTAACCGTCGGGCAGTTACACTGCTTCGAGATGACTCCACTTGGCATGTTCTCAGCGTTCGACGCTCCAGATCTCTGCATGTTGCACTTGGTAACCGCTGGAAACCGTTTTCCCTCCAAACGCTTGAATTTCAAACCGTTCCACTCTGAACCATCGAACACCTTCGTCGAGAAGCATCTTCGACAAGAAACATCTTCGACGTCGAAGGCAACCAACTTCCCCCTTGGAAGAAATCCTCTAAGTACATTGCCATCTCTCAATGGGCATTTCGACAGACCCATCTGGTCGAAAACATCCTTCAGCTTTAATGGTTGCTATTAATAAAACAAGGGTGTCGAATTTAGGAGCCAACAGGCACCGAGGCGGCCATCCCAGTAGAGATCATGGAACCATCTAGGCGAACGGAGATGCCTCTTGACGAGGAAATGAACGACGGGGCTCTGAGGGACGAGCTCGACCTGGTCGAGGAAATCCGATCGGGAGCAGCCCTGCGCGAGGCCACTCTGAAAGAGCAGGTAGCCCTGCGCCACGATAACAAGGTCATAAGACGCGAACTTCAGGTCGGCAGCCTAGTCTTGCGAAGGAACCAGAAAGATTCCCGCGAAGGAAAATTGTCCGCAAACTGGGAGGGACCTTATCGCGTCCAGGGAGCTACGGGCACCGAAGCATATTATCTCGAGCAATTAAACGGAGAACCGTTACCACGACCCTGGAATGCTGCGAGGCTGAAATAATATTATAGCTAAAGCCCTCACCAGCTGAGGACTTTCGCCATCGAATATTCACCTTTAATCGACAAAGGAAAAAATCTCGACCACGTAGGCGAGTCGAGGTAAGGACCCGACCTACCAACCAACGAAGGCATATTGTCGTTCACTTCGATGAACCAAACGTACATGCCCGACAGAGACACCTCGATCGAGCTCTACTGTCGAAGTACTCCACATGGCAGAACACCCAGTTCGAGATGGACAGTTCATGCCACGGGCGTAGGATCCCAATCGCAGTCATATGCATGACACGCGGATTCCACTCTGCGCATTCGACACATTTCGAAATGCATCGAACAGACATAGGGGTCGAACAGATATCTCCACCCGAACACAAACTTCGCCAAGAATTCATTACCAAAATAACAGTCGAGCATATACAAAAAATACTATCAGATAACTGCAAACAGAGCATCCATCGAACAGGCAATCATAAACAATGATCAATAATATACCGACCACAAGGGCCGGCGGTATCCAAAATTACAGTCCAAGCACGACGGCCAAAAAACTAAGAATAATAACAGGCACGCAGGCCCCAAAAAATAATAACGGGCGCGCAGGCCCAAACACCAACAAAAGCATCAATCAGTTCCCGGAGTGCCGACGTCGACGTCAGGAGAATCAGGGGGAGGCACAACTCGGCCATCGACAATCTGGGACAGAACCCCAGCCCCTTCGATATTCAAACCCGGATTTAGCACGGACAGCTGACTCACTGCAGACTCAAAACCATCGGCCAAAGCGCCAACACAGTCCGACTCCAAGAGTTGAATGCGAGCGATAAAGTCAGAGTGTGTGCGCAAGTCGGCCATCCCTTCTGGCTCGTCCTCAACGGGAAGCATAACAGCCTTCAGGTCCTCGACCTCTCTCGACAGCCGTTGGTTGTCACTCTCCAACCGCTCCTTATCAAGCTAGAGGCAGTCTTTTCCTCGAGAGCTCTGTCGGCCCTTTCCTTCTCCCCCGATAACACGTCAGACTGCTCACTAAACATTTCCTCGGAGCGTTCGAGCGCAGCCTTCAGTTTCCAGGACTTGGCCACAAGAGTCGCCTTCTTCGACTCCAGCTCTTTGACCCGATCCAAGGAGTCTGACCCTTCGCCCGCGAGGACAACCGCCATCTCGACCATTTTTACCACCCCGACCATGCTGGCAGCGAGGTGTTTCCTCCGACCTTCCTTGTCGAGCCGCGTGATGATGTCGGCCTCGTAGTCGGATACGGAGAAGGGAAACCCCTCGAAGAAATCCTTTTCCATAAAATAGGGTGGCAAGTCGAAGGCCCGGGCGCCCGCCCCTCCGTCGATCACTTCGACCCCATCATCTGGTCGACTCTGTTTCTTGCTGATCAAAGCAGATTGGCGCTCGACGTCTGGGGAACCCGAGAACCCACTAGATCCTTCCCTGCCCGAGTCAGAGGTCGGGCCGATCCGTGTGGCTTATTGCGGCCTCACCAACCTCTTGCTGATTTTCTTGTCTTTAGTTAGCTTCAGCAACCTCTCGCGACGCTCCACCATGTGACCTGCAAAGGTAGTGTACTTGGGTTAGCCATACATTAAAGACAACAAATAAAGAGGAATGTCAATAGAGCAAAGCAAGAAACCTAAGAGGTTTACGGCTTGCCCGTAAGACTGGCACTCGACGAGCGCCTTGGTGTTGATCGGGCGCGCCTCGAACGTCGGATAGCCATCCTCATCAAGAACGTCGTCTCCTTCCCTCGTAACCCACCGAGCAGGAAAGAAGTCATCGACAAACTTGTTCAGGACGCCATAAGCTTCCTCGTCCTCAACACTCATACCCCCAGCAGGAGTGTGGTAGTATCCAGGTCCATGGTCGTAATTGCCCGAACACCAGTGAATGGGAAACTTAGAGACTTTCCCAATCTCGAGATTACCCTCAGCATCCAAACACGGCTCCCCGTCCTCGTCCACCACAGCGGCCGATTCGAACAGCGAATCTACAACTGTCTGGATAGACGGTTGCAAAACATACCACTTATCCTAAAATCTCGCACAAAATTCATATACATCCTAAACAGTCTCTTCGACTGCTTAAGGGACACCCAAATGTGCTTCCCTCCTCGGGACTGTCGTTGTAGATGAAAAACCCAGAAGAACAGGGAAATCGTCGCCCCAATCCTCAAGAAACGGCAGGTGAGTTCGAATGTCCGGATAAAGGCAATCGCATTAGGATGAATCTGGGAGGGGGCCAGGTTCAGGTGGTTGAACACTCCCACCTGTAAGTCATTGAAGGGTAACCGGAGCTCGAGATCTTTAAATACGATCTCGTACATGGGAAAGGCGTCCTGTGAACTCCGAGAAGATACTGGCATCCCTCGTCGGCCTCATAATCTTAAAGTTTCTCCGAAATCCCTCCTGGTCGCCGCCATACTCGACGATAGTGTAAGCTTATTTAGCGGAATAGTTATAAATCGAAGCTATTCCCCGGGGTTCAGCACCAACCCAATCCAAAGTGGGGTCATCGACGATGTCGACCAAATTGATGCCTTTGTCGACAATGCTTGTTTCCTCGACATCATTACGCCTCGAGGACTCATAAATATCGGCCATTTCCCTGCAAAGTACGGGAAACCGGTGAATTCAACAGCAAATCCACTTTTCCATCACAAAGACGGGGAGAAGTAAGCAACACTCAGACCGAGTCAACGACCATTTGTACGAAAAACAGGGAACACGTAGACCTCGACCAAACACTGACCTTAACGACGAACGTGTATCAATCGTGAATGACGCATGCATAGCATGAATATCGCGAGCGAAGGATGAATCCCGCGACCAAGTTCATAATGTTGCTGGCCAGATACAAGAATACTACGGGGAAAACTAGCCTACATACTAACGAAAGGATGAATCTCCCGACCAAGTTCATAAATCTACTAGCCAAACGCATGAGTCTCACGGGCACGATCGTAAATCGTATGCCTAAACTTATGAATGTCGCTGGCATAGTCACGAATCAGGCGCCTAGGGTGCTTAAATTTCTCGGGCACAATCCCCAGACATGAAATTCTACCACTAAAACACCATCAAAATCTATCTACAACATGAGATATCAACGGGAAAAAACACTTACTTGGGAGAAGAGTGAGGAGCGACGGTGGTGGAGATGAACACACGGCAAACGGTGCGGCGGTCTCAGCGACGCTAGGGAAACGCACGATGATTAAAAACAGAGAAAATATGAGAGCGTGAAGATGTGAAAACAAACTATGGGTCCTGAAGCCCTATTTATAGAGATGACGTGGAATAAGAAACGTCGCGCCGGGGAACCACGAACCGCCTCCGTCCTAGACGCCTACTCGCGTAGACAATGATGACCCTACTCCCTAGGGTGGCATTGTGGTTTCCAAGAGCCGCACCACGTGTCTGACTGACGCGTCACCACCTCCCTGCGAGCGCTCCTAAAACACTTCTCGATCGCTGCACGGAGCAAAACACGAACCAGACGATGTCTCACATCCCCAATTGAAAACCCACGTGTCGCGTAAGCGAGTCTCTCGAAAGGGAGAACTTGAATCAAGTCATAACTCCCGTACCAGGAGCAACGACTTGGGGGGCTCATGTTCTGGACTGGGTCTGCCCGTGCCCCAATCACTAGTGAGGCCCAATCCAAACTTGCCAACATATCGTGCTGAGCAGTGTATCCTTCGAGCACACTCCGATCATGGGTATCTGGTCGGCCACGATTACTTCCCGCCGGTGCCCGCGAGGAACGTCCCCGACGAGCGCGCGCTCTACCCGAGCACCCTCCTCGTAGGGCTGACTTTCACCTCTCTGAATTTCGCAGAGTCCTCAGGGTCCCGATAAGATCGCGTCTCCATCCTCCCTGTCTTGCGGAGAGCATCATCCAGGTAGGGGGCACATGCGGGTCCCCACTAATCACGTAGAACTTGACAGTCCCTTTGTTGGGCTTGTTTGATCAGCCCAATAAATAGACCTTGGCCCAGCGCTAGGGGGCATAAATACCCTCTATTTCGAGAGGGTCAAGTATTCATTCATTCACACCTATCTACTTGCTTGCTCATTTCGTCTCTCACTTTGCCATCGGAGTGTCTTGCAGGTACACTGAACCATCCCTAGCTGCAGCCGCTATTGCTGGATTATCCTCAATTCTAAGATCCCTCCTAAACCAAACAATGGTTCTATTACTACCCATGTTCTATCAAACCATGATTTGAATTAAAGACTAAATTGTGAGATCACACTCCTTCAATGAGATTAAATCTGTCACATATGAAGTTGAAGAAAGGGATATCGAAATCATAGGAGAAGAAAAAAATCGGCCAGATGTCATCCTTAGGGGTTAGGGCCCTTGAGCATCATACATTGAGTTTGATTGCATCACAAACAGTCTGAGAAGTACCAATTTACTTCCATATCACATAAGCTGATATTTTGATGACCAAATTTGTCAATGAAATAGGAGTATAATTACACTATGATTTTTAACATGTAGTCCTAAACTGCAGGTCCAATAACTCTTAGTCGAATCCAGCCAACAACTAATATAAATGAAACCCTGAAATAAGAAAATAAAAAATAAACTCCCCTAAAGCCAAAATCCATATAATGACAATTGGAGTGTTAGACACGACTACATGAGTAGATACTTGGTTGTACAATCTTAGCAGCAGTGCACTAAAACACCCCTATGTTTGAAAACTGAAAGTAATAATATTTTGACATTCGAGGTTTTCTAATCTTTTTAACTAAAATCAGATATAGTTTAGTCAAAAAATAAACATTACAATTTGCCTCAATAAAACTGAAACTAACTGATGACATTATATTTGAGCTTATGTTTTTTATATTCCATATCCATTGTTGCTCAGATCATTTCCCCATTTTGTTTTAGATTTAGTTTTTTGTAATTGGTATTTATTATGATTCAAATGATTAAAACTTTCCTATTTTATTTTGCACAGGATACTATAGTTGGGTATCTTTTGGCTGGAGTGAGAAATGTTGACATTCGTAGGAAAACAAATTACCTTATTGTGGATTCAAGTAAGTCACTAAACTATATTTTACTCGCCATTCTTTATGAAAGCTAGTATCAAATTCTGCTCATACAATTTTTCTTGTTAACATGTCATGTTCATGAAGAAACTCCCTGCCTCTTCAACTAATCTTCAAAAAAAGTTTGAGATATAAAGATCTTTCCAGGTCATTTTCTTTTTGACACACTCACAATTTAATCTATCTCACATTGACTCCATTACTTAAGGGCATAGTTTGAAAAACTAGCAATATAGTAAAACATATCAATTACCTTGACAATCTTCCAATTAAGCTTCTTATTCTCAACACCTCTTAATGAGTAATATCATGTTACAGCTCTGATTAAAGAAATTGCAGCATAAATAAGTTATAATATAAATTTAAAAGGTAATGAAGTATAAATGATATCTCTTGATTTAGGTTTCTAACCTCTCAAGTACGACCTTAATACATTTCTTGGGTTTTTTTGTTTAATGAACAAAACCAAAAGATATTAATATCTTTTGAGGACAAATAACAAACACCTGCCAGTGATTGTTGTAGTTTCAAAACAATAGTGTTAAAATCATTAAAATTCAAATATTACAAAATAACATTAAAAAAACTATAAAACCTTGAAGGAAACATGTACTTACCGATCTAACAGTGATCCTAACTTTTTTTTGACTCGCCATCCAACTTATTTTGTATATAGGATGTAATAGCACTCTCCAGTGCCATGTAGATATTTTAATTGTTGAAACAAATGTTAATTTATTAATGATACATAGAAAAAATAATTAAAAATAGAATAAGATACTTACGAGCACCATAAAGACAATATAGATGTGGAGATCCATTTAATATGAGAAATCAATTCAGTAAAGTCCCGCCTATCAATATAAACTAATAATTCACTTGTTTAAACAGAGCAATTATTTTGTTGGCTATATGCATATTCTTGAGATACCCTGAATCTTACTCATTTGAAATGTAGCTAGTTTCTTTGGGACAATCTGGGCACCCAATAACACATGATCTGGTGAGTAGTGATGGTAAGTTCTTTTGGCCAATATAAAGCCAAAGACTACACAAGACATGTATATAAATAGTTTTAAAATTCTAATATTGTCTCTTGTTTACTGTTCCTTTAAAAGTCTAAGACTAACTTTTCAATATCTTGTGTAAAATTCAGCCACAATACCTATTTGTAGAAGTAAATAAGGGCCATGGTGTATTAAAAAAAGCATATGATGGTAGCTACTTCACAGGTACACAATTTAATAAGTTCCTACATGCCAAATTATGAGAATTTGTTGTTCCGGAGGGGATTTCTATAATTAACATTCTTTCATACAATACCTGCTGAATTCCATAATGTTGATGAATAACCAAGAAAAATTGACTTCATATTGTAAATACAGAAAGGTATGATAGATTTTTGTCATTAGAGAAGTTTCATGTGTGGTATCGTCAAGCATAGTTCTGATATTCATGTAGCCCACTTGATCTAAAGACTGGCACAACACAATACTCCCACCCAGATCAGCATTATTAAATAGCCACTATATCGGCACTAATGCATTTAGTACAAATTGTTGTCAAATAGCCGTTATACCGCCATTGTTCTACTCTATGCTATTTAGTACAAATTGCTGTCAAATAGCCCGCTATAGCGGAGTTATATCACTAATGCATACCAGAATTTCAATAATATGCTATTTTCAGCTATCTGCAATTGACAACACTGACCCAAATTTAATCACATGTTTCAGTCCAGCAATGGTGACTGGTTTGAGTCCAATTGAGATCTAGAGATATGTTCTAACAAGTTTTTTTAGAACATAACTAATTACTAACAACTTTTACTGAGAAAGGAAACAAGAAACAATTATGAGGAAAAGGAGCATTTAAGGATTTTGTAGGACAGGAGCCAGACCTATCCAAAGCCAAAAGACTATCAAAATTTAAAATAAAAACTTCCGAATCTCCTTATTATAACATATCGAAATCTTAAAATAAAAATTTGAAGATACATTTGAATCATTAGAAGTATAGAAACAGACTAGAATTTCTGCCAGCTGTTATTTTTCTTCATAGGCAAATGTTAGTAAATGTAGTTATATTAGATTCCAGAGATTGAATCCTAGTCTTCTGGTTAGATTCCTTCAACGACTCATCTTACCAACTGAGCTACCAACTGGAGATGCATGTCTTCTTCATTGGGATTTTGCATTTAGGTATATTCTTTCAAATGCTAATTTCGAACCCAAGAAGGGGAAAAAAGAAGCAATAAAACATGTAGTTTTCTAGTCAGTAGCATTTTAAGAAATAGAACTGTATTGAAAAGTGACATACAAATTTCGTTATCACTCACCAAATTGTGAAGAAGCCAAATGATCAGACTGTGACGGTGAAGTCTAAGACACAGTAGGAATTGGACAAGTGCAGGAAGAAAGCAATAAAGAACAGCAAACAGTTACGGATCTGAAGGAGCAAGAGTATCTTTGATGGGCAACAGTTGCAGATCAACTGCCAAAGTAATACAGAACAGTGAGTTAAATCTTCAACAATAACTATCAGAATACAAACACAAATATCCTGAGTAGGAGAAAAATCCTTATACTGACTACAAATTCCTTCAAATAAAAGGGAAAAACACACGATTCTTTTCCCTTCAAGTACTTTTTTTTTCTATCCTGTTTTATTCTGAAGTTACTCTAGTAGGATAGATTACTCTCCTTTATGTGTATTTCTTTTCCTTTTCCTAAACAATGTTTTTCTATTCGGATAAAATAAGCTTAGTATGCTTATGAAACAGGAATACACACTTACAGAGGGTCCATTAATGGAGATAAACTCAAAACATCCTTCGAAGAAGCTGGGAAAAAAATGATCAAACAGCTGGTGTTCAAGTTGACAGACCTGCACTCCAAATTACAGTGAATAGGAGCCATATTGAATTCTATTTTCAAAAACAGTTCACTTAAAAAAAATAGAAACTGAAAAACTTGTTTAATTAGGTTGTTTTGCAAAACAGATACTTGTTTTTCTGTTTTTAAACCTACAAAACCAAACCGATAACATTTGTTTTTTCAAAAAAAAAGAAGAAGATAAAGTTGAAAGCTATGAACCAAACATTAAGGCAAAGCATAACTCTTTGTCATAGTGAACCAAACGTTAAGGCCAAGCATAACTATGCTTCTTATCTTCATGGAATACAACAAATAACCTTCCAGTCAGTTAACTGGATAATATTGAAAAAATAATACAAACAATATAAATGACAAGCTTGTATCATCTCACCAAAGAGAGGCGTTATTAGTATAATTTGTGGCATTTTACAAGGATTTGACCATATTCTTTCCTGGAAGACCTGCTTTCCATTTCTTCAAGCAGTGGCTTAAGCTGCAAAAGTTACAGTTAGAATTGTCGATGCTCTTGCTCTGCAAATTGGCTTTTCTTACTAATTTCAATGCGATATTCTATATATATAACACTAAAATCGTAAAACAGCAGAAGAAAAGACACAAAGAAAGGCAGATCAGAAGAAGAAATTAAATCATAACGAAGAACATATTACACACATAGGGTCTATTTCAACATGCACTTACACACATAGGGTCTATTTCAACATGCACTATAGAATATCTACTCTTAACAACAAACTAAAACCACAAAACAACAATAATGAAGAAAACAAAAGTTAGGAACTAACTTCTGAAACAAAACCCTAATTCTTTAGCTACCAATGCATAAGCTCAACGTATAAAACCCTACCAATGCAGATCCAACAGCTCAGTTCATGCATATCAGTGCAAAAACAATGCAAATTCCAGTTCAAAATTCAATTAAAAAAAACCCAATGTAGAACCACAACAGTTGCATCAGTTCAATGCCTTCACATTTCCATCAAACAATCAAACCCAAATCTACGCACAAACCTACGCAACAATCTATTTTCAGCTACCAATGCATGTCACACAAAGTATAAAACCCTAATTCTTCTGCTACCAATGCATGTCGCTGAAAGTATAAAACCATACCTCTTCAGCTTCATTGAGAAGAGTTTCGGAGCGAAGAGTTTCGGTGAAAATGAAAAGGGTTTCGGTGTTGATGAATCGTCTGGGTGGTGAACTGCGATGGTGAAATGTGAAATGAGTGAAAAGTTTCGGTGAAAATGAAAAGGGTTTTGGTGAAAATGAATCGTTTCTGTGCTTAGAACTTGAAATGCGATGAATCGTTTCTGCGCTTAGAACTTGAAATGAAAAGAGTTTCGGTGAAAGTGAATTGTTTCTGCGATGAAAATGAAGAGTCTCTGGGTTTAGAACTTGAACTCCTAAGAATCGTGGAAAATGAAGAGTCTCTGGGTTTAGAACTTGAACTGAAATTATTATATTTTTATAAAAATATATTTAGAAACGATTTAGAATAATGTTACATGCTTGAATAATGTTTAATTTGTTAATATTAATTTGTTAGAATATATTTAAAATATATTAATTTGTTAATGTTAATTTGTTAGAATATATTTAGACTCATTAATATTCATCTATTAATTTATTAATTTGTTGATATTGTTTAAATTATTTGTTAATCTATAATGTCATATAGATTAAATATTTTGAGTTATAAAATTAAATGATTTATTTAGTTTATATAAATTTAGACTCGTTTTTTTAGTTTAAAGGGAGTAATTGAGATTTGACTATAATATTATTTTTAATTTAAATTCATTTTTAGAAAATAGGGTGTACATTGTCACGTGATAATACTTAATATGATAGTTTATTTATAAAATTGTCACCGTATTTTTTATTTACATCTGATTTTTGTATATCGAGTGTAAATTTTAAAATTATATTAGATTTTTTGAACTAGTGATAGTTACAAAAAAAATGGGGGATTAGATCAAAACCCATTCAAAATTTGATAAACCTAAAGAAAGACATACAAAGCATATTCTTTACAAAATCCTTTCTAATGTGCAAGGGATGGAATCAAAGAAAGTGAGGGGTGTAGTTGTGAGGCCTAAGTTAGTGATCGTACCTGACCAGAATGGATCGTCAAAGTCTACGAGTTGTGAGTTGAACAATAGCTGGAAATGAGATAGAGGATACCTGCAAGACACTTTGATGCCAAAGTAAGGTTCAGAGCAGTGTGAGCAAGTATGAGAGTGAGTATGAAAGAATGAATACCTGACCCTCTCAAGTGAGAGGGTATTTATAGCCCCAGCGTTGTGCCAAGATCCTCATTATTGGGCTGGGCAAGCAGGTACAAAATGGAGATTGTCGGGTCCTACGTGCGTAGTGGGGCTAACACGTGGTCCCCAATTTGGATGGACTCCCCCGAATAGTCAGGAGGATATGAATACAATCTTTTCGGGACCAAGAGGACTCTGATATTCGGGGGTGTTGTGAGTCAACCCTACGAGGAGGATGTTTGCGATGTCCTTTTGTCTGTCGTGGATCCTCCCCGTCAGCTGTGAGGTTGTCCAAGAGGGCTTGTCTTGGTCGACGAGAAGAGTGGAGATGCTCGCGAGGTCCTCCTGACCGGCGATGAGCCTCCTCGCGATTCCTGGACTTATCCCCGTATGGCGAAACCGCGTTTTCCTGAAGGGTGAGGTTGCTACCCGACATAGTCGAGGGCAGGCTCGGTCAGCAGGCTTCCTTGAGCAGCATAGTTGGATTGGGCCTCATATAAAGTTGGGTCAAGTACAGGCCCAGTCCAGAACATGATCCCCCTAAGTCGTTGCTCCTGATGAAGGAGTTATGACTTAATTCCAACTTCTCGTTACGGAGAGCATGATTTCGTCGGGGATCTTTTACTGCATCGAGGGAGAGGGTCGCTAGGATGCGCGGTTACTCGAGCAGAGGTTGGAATTGGCTTGATGGGGAATGTTTCAATTATTCCTCAACTCGCGGGGAGAGGAAACCTCGCATGGTGTGGGCACGTGGCGTGACCTTTGGGATAATAATGATGGCCTAGGGAGTAAGGGTCATTATTACCTGAGCGCGTAGGCGGCGAGGAGAAGGGTAGTCGATGGGCTGCCCTATGCGACGCTTCGTATTCCACGTCAGTCCTATATATAATGCCTTAAGGTCCATTTCCCACATTTTAACTTTTCGCTCTCTCCACTTTTTCTGTCGCCTGTACCGTTTCTCTGTCTTCCCACCGTCAATGCTGCCGTAAGATCTGTCGCGGATTCTCCACCTACTCTGATCAAGTAAGTGTTTTTCGTACTGAATGTTGTTTACATTTGGCTTTATTGATTATTCTTTATAGAATTTCGCTACTGGTGGGTTTTTGCTCGGGGTGTTCATACATTTACGCGTAATATTTACGAGTGGGCCCGTGGAACTCATCTGCTCCCTGCAAAATACGTGAATTTGCCCGGGATATTCATCTGCTCCCCGCAAAATTCATGAATTTTCCCAGAATATTTACCTGCTCCACGGTGGATTCACGAATTTGTCCGGCAAATTAATATATTTCTTGCGGCATTTATGGGTATGTTCGTGAGATTTGTCTCATGCCCGCGTTACTCATGAATATACGTTTTATCTTTGTCACAATTGTGCGGTCTTACGAGACTTGCATAAGTTCCATGTGTTGATTGTGGGTCGTGTATGCTTCTCACTGCACGAGTGATCGTCGACCTAGTTCGGGCATAGTTATCCCCTTTCACTTATGTCGTGGTGGAAGGATAGATTTGATTTAGCTGTCGAATTCACTGGTTTCCTCTGTTTTACAGGTGAATGGTCGAAACCCTCGAGTCATCCGAGCACATAGATGTCGAAGAGACAAGCACAACCGAAGAAGGGCTCCATTCGATCGACACAGTCGATGACCCTGCACTGTCCTGGGTCGGGTCAGAGCCTCAAGGGATAGCTTCGGTCTATAATTATAGCAGAAGGGAAGCATATACCATTGTCGAGCATGGCAGCGATATGGAAGGTTTTTATTGGAACTTCACGATCCTGCGACCGACTCCCACGACCAGGATATGCATAGAATTCAAGGAGGGCCGTTTCCCTATGTATGAGGTTGTCTTCAAAGACTTGGGGCTTCGTCTTCCCTTTAATGATTTTCAGATAGGTGTGTTTAACCATTTGAACTTGGCACCCTCTCAATTACACCCTAATGCGATCGCCTTTATCCGTGCTTTTGAAATCACTTGCCAGTTCCTGGAAGATCGGGGCGACCATTCCTTTGTTCTTCAGGGTTTTCCACCTCCAACGGCAATCTAGAGGTGGGAAATATAGTTGGGTTTCTTTGAAACAGTCAAAGAGACTGTTTAGGATGTATATGGATTATGTTTGTGACTTCAAGGATAGATGGTACATCGTGCAACCTTCGTCTTAGGCGGTCGTGGATGTTGTATTCGACCCGGTTCAAATAGTAGATGAAGACGGGAAGGTATGCTACGATGGGGAGGGCAATCCAGAGATTGGGCGACTTTTGAAATTCCCTATCCACTGGTGTTCAGGCCACTATGAGCATAGTCTTAGCCATTACCATACCCTTGTCGGTAGTATGATTGTCGAGGATGAAGAGTCCTTCGGTGTCCTTAATTGATTCGTCGATGTGTTCTTTCCCTTGAGGTGGGTCACGAGGGAAGGACATGACATCCTTAACGAAGATGGCGAGCGAACGTTCGAGGCGCGCCCGATCATCACCAAGGCGCTCGTTAAGTGTCGCACCTACGGGCAAGCCGTGAACCTTCTAGGTTTCTACTTGCATGATTTTTTGTATTTTTACTTCTTGAGTTATTCGTTTATGTCCTTCTAACGAGGCTAACCCGGGGATATTGTTTTTGTTTTCGCAGGTAATATGAAGGAGCGTCGTGAACGACTGTTGAAGCTGACCCAGGTGTGATACGGTGGCCAGAACCGGGATCGTGGTTTCCCTATTTCGTTAAGGAATTTGCTGGTTTGTGTTTTGCGTTTGTGTTCGCAAAATGTCGCGGTAAGCAAGAGTCGCCACCGACTTTTATTTTATCCAACAAGGAAAGGAAAAAAGCACAGAAAAATTCCTTTTTCGAGATATTTCTGAGTACGGGGGGTAGATTATAGAAAGGGGAGGTATTAGCACCCTTTTTATCCGTATTTATCTACGGGCTCTTAGGTACTTGCTCATCATTTTCAAAATTGTTTTCTTTGTGTGTGTGTGTTTTGAAAAGTTTTTGTTTTAACTTCAATTTAACTCTTGCTTCTGTCTTCAAGAGTGTAATGAAGTATTTTTTGAAAAATTTGTTTGTAAAGGAGTGTAAGTGTGAAAAATTTGTTTGGGATGAGCAAGTACTTAAGAACTAATCTACCTACTCGAAAAAAGAATCGTTATATGCTTGTTTCCTTTAGACAGCGCTATCCCACTATTAGTGAGTAGGTAGCACCATCGTTGGAGTTTTGAGGGTCAATTTGAGAGGGACGTACGGTCACTAAAGCAATGTTAGGACGTCTTAGTAGTAACCCTAAAGTCTTAGATCAATTATCCGAGGCAACAATATCCGAGGCAACCTTATCCGAGGCAACCTTTCTGAGGCAACTTTGATCTTTGGACAAAAGGACGACCACTAAAATACCCTATACTTAATGACCGTTTACCGAAGGCAACCAAGTGGGAGTGTACCCTAGGAGTGCGTATGTGCAAGTGATTCAATTTCAGTTTATTTATCTTTGCACATTTAAGGTGATCTAACTGTTTTAAAGTTAACATACATTCTTGTTATGCAAACCCTAATTATTCATACATCTAACAGTTAATAATTTGCGAAATTTAAAATGCGGAATTTAAACTACGCTATTACAAGGCTTCTGGTATTTACATAGCCAAAAACAAACCCTTGAAAAGTAAAGCGGTAAATGTAAATAAACGTCCTATTTAAACTATTACAAACTGTAGGCAGTTACATCAATATGGATAAAAATAATGATAAAGCGCGCGATGAAAATTAGATCGACGAGAAATTAGGGTTTTGACCCTTCTAATCCTAATTAAAAGAAAAAATTGTTTTTGTTGTTGTTTTTAATAAAAGAAATAAGTTTTCTAAATTAAATATGAAAATTAATTAGTTAATTAAATTAATTAATAAAAATAATTAAATGACCTATTTTTTGGTTTTTTGGGTTATTTTAGGAAAAGATAAAATATAATTAAGTTAGTAATAAAACCTATATATTCTAATTAATTTTAATTATTTGCAAAAAAGAATTAAAATTGTCTAAAGTTAATAGCCTAATTAAATAAATTAATTTTTTTTAATAAAAATAAATATTTTAAATTTGATTGGACATAAAAATAATTTTGATGATTTTTTGATAAAAAGAAAACAATTGATTGGTAAGTAAATAAATAAATAAATAATTAAATGAAATAAATATAAAAAAGGAGAAAAGAAAATGGGCCTGAAATAATGGGGGGTGCCAAAATCAGAATTCTAGGCCCAAAAGAGAAGGTCCACGTTGACCTTGAGAATTCCATGTTGCATGTTGACTGTGGCTCATGGTGCACCCTCCTGGATGGCCATCAGATTTAGCCATCTGACACTTGGCATGATTGATGATAAGGACATATGGTGGACTCCTGGCCTGTGAACATACTGGATCCTGTAAAGAAAAATAATATGAAGAAGTTGGGGGACCTGGAATTCGAACCTAGGCCCCAAGGCAAATTCCATGCTACGCTCACCACTGCACCACTTGCTGCTTATTATACATATAATGAAAAATAATAATAATGTATAAAACAAAGAATTATTGGAAAATAATGAGAAAACGCGCGCCAGATTTGAACGTTCCAATATGGGAGTGACACGCAGTCGTCTCCTTCCTCTCTCTGTGGCTAAAAGTTCTGAGAACTTTTACCTACGAACAACGTTCGTCGCTATAGCCCCTATCACTCTTAAAATCAAGCACAAACATGATAAATGAAAAACAAAACCATGGTTGAATTCATGTCATCATTCTGAACACAATGGTACCCTTCATCAAAGTTAATTTCATCTATAGACAAAAACCCTAATTCGAAGCTTCGAAACCTAGCCATGGTGAAATTCGCTACAGGCTATATAAATGAAATTAAATGATGCAGAAAGCTTGCATATGTTCCATAGATCAAGAATATGTGTCTAATTCATCCTAACAATGCTTATATCATGCTATTCGAATTCAAGAAATATGGGGTACCGTGACTGACTTACAGTGCAATACAGGGCCGAAATGGCTTGGTTCTTGATTGCTTTGGCTTGCTGAGACTCCCAGGAATCAATTGGGATAGGCAAAGAGTCTTGAAACTGCCTCTAAATGGGATTTCGATTTACCACTTTCTCTTGATTTTTTCAGTTTTTGTTATGCCTCTTGCGCCTGCTTCCAACCTTCTTTTTGAGTCTGCACGCACTCTATATGTACCAAGCAATGTATTAGGGTTGATAAGCTGTATTCAATCTTCCTCCTTCAATGATTTGGATTGTGATTTGATACCCTTTGAAAACTTTCTAGAATTGGTCCAAATCCAATCTTTTTGTGCACACATGCCTTGATACGAGTTTGATTGACTTGCTAGCTGTAATTGGAACCTAAAACAAGCACAAAATCTCTTACTTTCAATATTTTGGATTTTATTTGATTTGTTTTGATTTAAATTGAATTAATTCAAATAAAAATCAAAATAAATAATAAAAATAAGATATGGACAAGTGGAAAAGGTTAGAGCTCATGGACTATGTTGCCAACTCAAAACAAGTGAAAAAGATTGGGCCCATTTGGCAAAATTTGAAGTTTTAGGGATAGTTGACTTTTGGCAATTTTGCAAAAAAGGTCAACTTCACCAATGCATAACTTACTCAATTTTAACTCTTTGAAGGTTTTCCGAGACTTTTTAGAAAGCTTGAGATGTACTATAAGCAACCCTTTTGGTCTCATCTCAATTTGATATTCCATGCTCATGTATGAAGCTTTGACAAAAAAGGTGTTTTTGTTGACTTTTCAAAATGACCTATAATGTCCAAATTCATAACTTTTTGTGAGTGCATATTTTGAACTTAGGAGCTGAAGATGGATTGTAGGTAATTGCATCCTATTCAAAATGAGCTTTGTATGGGTCATTTCTCATAAAGTATGAGAAAGTTATGCTTGGTCAAAGTTGAGTTGACTTTTCCTGCAAAACCCTAATTTAGCAACTTTTGAGTCTTGATGAATTATGAGCAATCCTTGGTGAATCATGATCAAACCTTGATAAAATGATGAAATATACTTCAAAATGACGATGTTTACCAAAAATCTTGAAGTTTGACTGTATGTGGGCCACAATTGACTTTTGCCCTAGCACAGTCGATTTTTGGGCCTTTGAGCAATTGATTGAGAAAATTTCCTCTGCAAGGCTTGAAACTTGACATGGATGATCTTGAGAACATATTAGGATATTGGTGAGCATTTGGGATCACTTGGACTCAAGTATCTTGATGCAACATGAAACCCTAATTTGGGGTAGACTGTCTTAGGAGAGAGCTTGTCTAGCCAATCCTTGGACTACCTTGATCAACTTAAGGATCTTTCTTGAAATGTTTTGAGAAATATGGGAGGGAAAATTTTGGGGTACAACACCAGGAAAATAAGAATCACAAGAGGTTAGTGAAGTCGCACCAGCCTACACGCCTTGGTTTAGTCTCAGAGCCGGCCAGGGATGGTTCGAGTAGGTCGTCAGGTACCCGCGATGTTGCACAGCATGCGGTTGTGTTGAGTAAGAAGAAAAATCGTCCCAGAGGTGGACTTGTAAATGCGACCGAGGAGGGGGTGATTGCTTGGTCCTTCAACCTTCCCCCTTGTTTCTTGGAAAAAGATTTCTTCGAGGGTTTCCCTCTGACAATGTCTGATGCTGAGTCTGATATTATCAGATGCCTCGACGAGGAGGGTTGAGGGAAGCACATGGCTTCCGAGATGGTCGGTTTGATGAAGGTCACGGAGATGGTCGTTGTCCTAACAAGTGAAGGATTCGGATCTTCCGAACTGGTGAGGGAATTGGAGTCGGAGAAGCCGACTCTTCAAGCAAAGACGCAGAAGTTAAAAATTTCTCTCGAGCGGAGCGAGGAGAAATTTCAGGGGCAAGCCGACGATTTAGCAAGGGGAAGGAAAAATTTGCCATAGCTTATGAGGAAAGGGGTTCCCCGTTGCTCGAGAGGGAACAGTTGGAAAGAGAGGTCGATGATTTAAAGGTTGTCATGATGCATGTGGACGGAGAACCTGAAGGAGTCGCTGATTTGCATTCTCGGGTGGAGCTAGTTGCTCGGATCCAGATCCTCGAGTCAGATTGTGTCGATGCTTTATCCGATGGCTTCAAGACCGCATTGGCTCAACTGTCCATGCTAAATCCGGAGCTTAACACCGACGATGTCAGAGTATTGTCTTAAGTGATTGATGGCTGGGTGGTTCCTCCTCCTGATTCCCTCGAGGTGGAGGTCGAAGTGAGCACTCCGTTGAGTGATTAGTATTTCTGAGATATCTTGGTTGTTTGTATTCGAGGCCTGCATGTTTGTACTTTTTGTAATATTTAGACAACTTCGGCCCTCGTGGTCGACATTTATAAATGTTTTTACTTTGTTTTTATGCCTTTATGTTTTCGTTGATGCTTATTAACTATTTGCTCGTTGTTGTTTTTGACTTTTTTATTTTGTGAAAATTTGTAATTTTCATGACTGGAGGTTTATGCTCGACCTTGGTTGTAGACGACACATGTTAGGATGTGTCAAGGGGAGGAGTAGGGATCCTCGGAACAAGCTCGAGATCGCGGTCATGATCTTAAGCTCGTGGCCTGAACTTCCCATCGCGAGCTGGGTATTCTGCCTGTTGGGTACTTCGACAACAGAGCTCAATTAAGGTGTCTCTGTCGGGCTAAGGCTCTGCTCGAGAAATGAACAGCAACCCGCCTTTCATTGATGTTTGGAGACCATGTTTTTACCATGACATGTTGTTGGCTGAAGATTTTGATGATACTGTTCGAAGCGAAGCAAGTTGGGTGTTTCGTTGGAATAAAGCAAGATGTCATGTTTCGAAATGGTAGAAGCAGTGCTTCGAATGGGCATGTCAAAGCTCAGAGCTTCGAGTGACAGTTATGAGGATATATTCAAAAGAAGTCTCGAAGTGGTAACAAGGTCGTGTCCAAGAAATGAGTTCGAAACAAAGAGTACCAAAACATTTGAAATTCAAACGCAAGCGGGATGTTCAAAATTTAAAATATATGCGCTGGAGCATTCGAAGACGCGTGGAAGCTAGAGAGGGGCATTGCTTTGCATGTTCTGAACGTGGCAGAATCTTATAGGCAAGATCGTTATGGTCGAAGTAGTATAAATAGAAGTCTTAGCATTAGGATTTCGTGTGTCATATCTATTGTACAAAATTCAGTAAACATTCAAAATACCACATGGCTAGGGAAACGAATGCTCGAACAATGTACGTATGATAACACCAAATGTTTATGATTCAGTAAAACTCTTTATCATTTCCAGTTTTCCCTCTATCTTCATGTCAATATCATTCAAAAGCCTTTACATTAAAATCTTTTTCATTCAAAGTCATCTACTGATTCCTTGCATTTAAAAGTCTTTCCCTCTATTCCGAGTACTTTACATTTCAGAAATTCTTATACCTTTTATGCTGTTATCTTCATGCTTTTATCATTCGAATACCTTTTTCATCCAAAGTTATTTTACTGATTTCTTGCATTTAAACGCTTTCTTTCTATTTCGAATCTTCTACATTCCAGAAACGCTTTTACATTACATGCTTTTATACTTCGAAGTTATTTACTTGTCTTTTTGCAGTTTTACATGTTTTACAATTGAACCTTTATTCATGCAATTTAGTTTCGCACGCATTTACTTGATCATGTCATTAGATCTTTAATAGAGTAATCGAAGTAAGTTGAACACCTACACAACATTCTAAATACCAACCATGAATATCAGTTCTATAATGAGAATTATCCAAACGACCAATACACCATAGGATCAATCTAGTCGATCCTGCAAGTTACCAGAGAGATTAAATAACAATCATTAAGATTATTTGATAGTTTGGAGGACTAGCGGTTGTTTACCAGAAATAACTGTAAACAAATTGGCACACCCGGTGGGACCCGTCATTGGTCAGTACGAAATTTAGAACAAAGTAAAAAATTGTTGAGACTTAACCATCGTAAAAGTACTCTCTGAGTGATAAGTTTGTTGTTATATGAACCTTAGAAGTGGTAGAATAACCAATAGCAACCAACCCTTACCCAGAAGAAAACGTTTAAACAAGATGTCTAATCCAGACAATCAGTAAGGGGAACAAAATATCCCACATACAACAGACACTAATATGTCTGCTTCGATGGGAACATCTAATGCGATCCCTTCGAACGCACAGTCTGTTGCATCCTCTACCAGTAGTGTAGCCACTAATGGAACAAATGGCATGTCAACTAACAGTTCGATCCTAGGAAATACTGGAACCATTGGTTATCCTGGGGGATTCGTCCCACCATCAGGGACACAAACCCATTTCGCCACGCCACTAACTAGACCACCCGGGTTCGATGCTAACAGACACAAAAATTCCTCTTATGGGATGCCAACATCTTTTATGACTGGTCTGCACACTTCGACATCGAATACATCACCACAATTAGGGTCTGGGTCTGGGGCAAACCAATTTATGACAAATAACCAAGGATCAGTGGGTTATAGTGCAATGCCTATCTTAACCACAGAAAATCAGTTGGCCTTTAGGCAATTAATGGATGACAATAACCATAATATGATAGGAGTATTAGCACAAACTATGCAGGAGATCTTTGCCCCAATAGTACAAAATGTAACTGTGACAAACAGAGAAAACGCGGATAACATGAGTCGAATAGTCGATTTTTTCGCTCCCCCAGAAAGGCGTAGGCAGAATCAGGCGGGAGTTCGAGCAAACGTACCTATCATAGAACAAGTTGCTAACGACCCACCCTATAGACCAGCCAGAGAGGAGGTTAATTTGGGGGCAAGGGCACAAAGGTTAGAAGCCCCAGTGATTCAAGGCCCACAAAGGGAAATTATAGAACCAGGGGCAAGGATCGAAAGGCTAGAAGTTCCAGAGTTTCGAGAAGAACAGCCTAGAGGAGTTGTCATGGTGGGTCGAAATCAAGATGCTGATGCAGTCGTTCACAGAATTCGAAATGATAACATCTTGGCCGAAAATAATTTAACCACCATGATAGAGAGAATCATGGCCCAGAATGGCCTCAACACAGGAATTAGAAGGCCAAATTATGCCTCTCCTATATTAGATTACATAATGCACACTGATTTACCAAGGGGATATAAAGCCCCTAAGTTTACAAAGTTTGTTGGGGATACCAATGAATCAACAGTCGAACATATAGCCAGGTATCTAACCGAAGCAGGAGATATAGCGAATAATGAAGACCTTAGGATCAAATATTTCCCAAGTTCCCTAACTAAGAACGCTTTCACATGGTTCACCACTTTACCTCCTGGGTCCATAGATACTTGGGCTCTGTTGGAGAGATTATTCCATGAACAGTTCTACATGGGACAATCTAAAATAAGTCTGAAGGAACTAGCCAGTGTCAAGAGGAAGTTTACTGAACCCATAGATGATTATCTGAATAGATTCATGCTCTTGAAATCTAGATGTTTTACAATAGTTCCTGAACATGAGTTAGTCGAAATGGCTGCTGGCGGCCTGGATTACTCTATTAGAAAGAAATTAGACACACAACACTTGAGGGATATGGCTCAATTAGCCGATAGGGTTCGACAGGTCGAAAGGCTAAAGGCCGAAAAGGCCAAAGTTTTTAAAAATAACAAGAAAGAAAGGGTCTCCTATGTTGGAGCTGAGGAAGCAGAAGATTACCCTGAATTCGAAGAGGTCGAAATTGATCTCGCTGAATTAAAAAAGGCCCCACCTTACTCCTGCAAATTATTAGTTCCCACAAAAGGGAAAGAAATTATTGAAAATGAGAAAAGTGATAAATTCCCAAAGAAGGTTTATACCTTCGATGTAACTAAGTGTGACGAGATTTTTGATTTACTTGTCAAAGATGGCCAACTCATTGTGCCATCAAATGTCAAAATACCTCCTTTAGATCAAAGGAAGAAAAGAGGATTTTGCAAGTATCATAGTTTCCTAGGCCACAAAACCTCACAGTGTTTTCTTTTCAGGGACCTAATTCAGAATGCAATTAAAGATGGCAGATTGAAATTCGCTGATAAACCAAAAATGAAAGTAGATGAAGATCCTTTGGATGTCGCAGACACCAATTACTCCGAGCATGCATGCATTGGAGAAATCAATATGGTGGAAGCAGATCAAAATGACACTCCATTAGGAGAGAAAGGCACTGAGAATGAAAGTTGGGTGTTGGTCGAAGTCAACAAGGGAGTCACTGAAGACGTCCACAAGCAACCAGAGGCTTCGATTGAAGCAGCACCTTTAGTTGTTGCAAAAGAAATCCAGGCTACTGAAGGCCAGGAAAACCAAAAGCAAGAGTTGACACAGGTTACTGAAGGCCTGAGGCTAGAATTGGAGAAAGTCCAGATCACGAAGCCAACCTCCCCTCAGAAAGAAATATGGGATACTTTAGGGGAGCCCAGTGGAAAGTTTGACTACTTGGTCAAGTATTCTGCCCCAGAGAGTTCAAAAATCCAAATTGAAGATATAAAACCTACATGATGGGGAGATGATGACACTAAGGGGGAGGATGTTGATGTAAACATGGTGAATATGGAGAGACCTCGTTCTGAAATAGAGGAGGTGGAGAGATACTTAGAAAAAGAAAAGTATAAAATGGAGGATAATTATGCTGGGGATGCTAGTCTTAAGGATTACCTCATGATGTGCCACAAAGGAGATACGTGAATGATACTATGCCCTAGGTGCAGCATCATCTGCAACCAGAGAATTGCTGCAAACTTCGAGAGGGTACAAAGGGCACGAACTGGCATAAACTGGCGCCAGGATAACCAGGTATTCAGGTGTTATCCTAAAGCTGGAGAAAGTTTGTTGGAATTTTTGCTTCGCTGTTACAAAGGGGCAACCAAATGCTTGATATGCCCAAGGTGTTCTGCTGTGTATGATCAAAGCATGGCCAGAGCCTTCGAAACAATCCCTTTTGCCCCATGCTGGAACCACCAAGAGACTGGTCAGATGGGCCAACGTTTCGATAACAAATACAACCAACGAAGGCCTGATAGTCCTCATCCCAAGGGCGCTCGAAGAGTGACGTTCAAAATTCCTGCTGAAATACCAACAGACAAATGGCTGCAAGTCAGAGCTGACAAAGGCAAAGACAAATGGAGAAACAATAAACGAAACGCACGCCATGCTATGACATATAGAAGACAGTTCAACATAGCGAAGAGGGAAGAAGTGAGGTTAGAGAACTACAAAGGAAGAAACCCCATGTCAAGATCTCAATGGCGAAGGCAACAGAGAATTCGAAAGGCTGAAAGGGAAGCTGTGGCAAATAAGGGAGCAACTTCAATAAAAAACCAAGGTGAATCTAGCACCAACAAACCCACACCAAATAATCAAACTGAAGACAAACCCCCAGTTAGTAGGAGACTCTTCTCTGAATTACAACCAAATGAATCAAAGGAATACACTCCAGGTCCAAAAGAAGACGAAGATATGCTAACGGACAACTTCGAATCAGAGGGGGAGTCTTCGCTCAATATCAATTGCAACGTGGTATATGTACTTCCTTGTGAGTTTGGACAGGAAACTGAAATCGAAGAGTATGAGGAAGAAGATACCATAGATCTGATGAAGCATAGGCCTGTGTGTTACTACGTGATGGATAACGGAGCTGTCGAGGAGCAGAATGCGTTCTTCGAGCATCCAGAACCAGCTATGAAAAATCATCTGAAGCCATTATTTATTTGGGCAAAGGTTGGTGCCCATGGCGTAAATAAGGTTTTAGTGGATGGGGGCGCTGCAGTTAACTTAATACCCCATTTCATGCTGAAAAAGTTAGAAATACGCGAAGGAGACATCAAACCACACAACATGGTTCTATCCAATTATGAAGGGAAAGTAGGCAAAACATTGGGGGTGGTTCAATTGGACTTGACGATAGGCTCAAGCTGTAGGCCCACCATGTTCATGGTGATCGAAGCCAAGGCCAACTACAACTTGTTACTGGGAAGAGAGTGGATCCATGGCGTAGGAGCAGTTCCTTCGTCAATGCACCAGCGATTAGTTTTATGGAGAGAAGATGGGATCGTGGAGAACATTGAAGCGGACCAGAGTTACTTCATGACAGCAGTCAACTTAGTTGACAAGAGGAATTATGACAAACATCTGGCAAAGATTGCTCCTTGTGTCCCAAATGATGAAACCAACGAAACCAGAAATGCACACTATTATATGACCCTTCACCATGATGGCATATATTGTGATAGAAGAATAATCAGTGAAGATGAAGGAATCGAAGGTACTATGCAAAGACGGCCAGCAAGCTGGGAATTTGACAACCTTGCTCATGATTGAGTCCTCCTTTTTCGAAAGGATTTCGGCCTATATGGCTGAGAACGAATCAAAGGCGGCCTTAGAGGCTGAAATAAATAAACTGGCTGTAAAGGTGAACAAAATAAATGGGGGTAGCTCGAAAGGCTCACCCTTTGAAGAACTCGAAATAGATCAAAGGCTGGACGCCATCTATGATAAAGAACCCTTAGGCTTCGAGAGGGACCCCATAGACTCAGGTTCCAAAATGTTGGCGCAGGATCCACTCGAAGAAGTGAATTTAGGGGATGAGAACACGAAAAGAATAACCTACATAAGCGCAAAACTTAACCCAGGCCTCAAGCAGGAAGTGATCGAAGTCCTCAAGAAAAACAAAGATTGCTTCGCGTGGGACTATGATGAAATGCCTGGTTTAAAGAGGGAGTTAGTGGAACACATACTTCCAATCAAGGATGGCAAGAAGCCCATCAAGCAAACTCCTAGAAGATTCTCACCAGCGGTTCTCACAAAGATCAAAGCTGAGATTGAAAGGTTGTTGCGCTGCAGATTCATCAGAACCACAAGGTATGTCGAATGGTTAGCAAATATAGTGCCTGTTATTAAGAAAAATGGCTCTCTGAGAATCTGCATAGACTTTAGGGATTTAAATACTGCAACCCCTAAAGATGAGTACTCCATGCCTGTGGCAGAAATGTTAGTAGACTCTGCCGCGGGATTCGAATATTTAAGTATGTTAGATGGATACTCTGGGTACAATCAGATTTTTATTGTTGAAGAAGATGTTGCCAAGACAACATTTCGTTGCCCAGGAGCCTTAGGCACCTATGAATGGGTGGTGATGCCTTTTGGTTTAAAAAATGCTGGGGCAACTTATCAAAGGGCAATGAATTCGATTTTCCATGATTTTATTGAAACCTTTATGCAGGTGTATATTGATGATATAGTCATCAAATCTATATCTGCAGAAACCCATTTGCATCATTTGAGCCAATCATTCGAACGAATGAGAAAACATGGCTTAAAGATGAACCCCCTTAAATGTGCATTTTTTGTGCAGGCTGGAGATTTCCTTGGCTTTGTGGTTCATAAAAAAGGAATTGAGATCAACCAAAATAAAACCAAAGCCATAATGGAGACGAAAGCACCTACGTTAAAAAGGGAGCTGCAATCTTTGCTAGGGAAAATTAACTTTCTCAGAAGGTTCATTTCGAATCTGAGTGGAAGAACCCAAGCTTTCTCTCCGTTGCTTCGTTTGAAGCAAGGCCAAGCCTTCGAGTGGAACGAAGCCCATCAGGAGGCATTTGACAAGATAAAAAGATATCTCTCTCAGCCTCCCATCTTGTCTCCACCTTCATGGGGAAAGCCCATGAGATTGTACATATCTGCCTCTGAAGTTAGTATAGGTAGTATGTTAGCACAAGAAGATAGCAATGGCATCGAAAGAGCCATATACTATTTAAGTAGAGTATTGAATGATGCATAGACTATATATAGCAATATAGAAAAGCTATGTCTCTGTTTGTACTTTTCTTGTATGAAACTTAAGTATTATATAAAGCCTGTTGATGTTTATGTTTCATCTCATTTCGATGTTATTAAACACATGCTTTCGAAACCAATAATGCATAGTAGAGTTGGTAAATGGGCTTTAGCCTTAACAGAATATTCTTTGACTTTCATGCCTTTAAAAGCTGTGAAAGGCCAAGTGATTTCTGATTTCATTGTGGACCATTCACTGGTTGAACAGACTGTCATGAGTTACGTTGAAATGCAACCTTGGAAATTATACTTTGATGGTTCGACCCACAGGAATGGTAGTGGTGTTGGAGTCCTTATAATTTCTCCTGAAGGAATTCCAACAAAATTCAAGTATAAATTAGATGGTCCTCGTTGCTCGAACAACGAAGCTGAGTACGAAGTGCTTATTGTTGGACTTGAAGCTTTGTTGGAATTGGGGGCAACTAGAGTCGAAATTAAAGGAGACTCAGAGTTAGTGGTCAAGCAAATAACTAAGGAGTATAAATGCATAAAGGAAAATTTGATGATATACTTCGTCATAGTTAACAGGCTACTTAGAAAATTCGAATACATGAATATTCAACATATACCAAGAATAGAAAACCAAGAAGCAAATGACTTAGCACAGTTGGCTTCAGGTTATAAAGTTTCTACCAAAAACTTTAAGGATCTGGTCGAATTAAGAGGTAGAGTTATAGCTACTAGATTCATACCATCAGATCTAGAGAGTATAAAATTAGGTTATGCTGAGAAACAGGGATTCGAAGTACTAGCCATAGACACCTTATCAGATGCAGATTGGCGAAGTCCACTTGTGAGTTATTTAACAAATCCAACTTTGAATGTTGATAGGAAGATAAAATATAGAGCATTGTCATATGTCCTCATGGGAAACGAATTGTTCAAAAAGACCCAAGAAGGCGTATTACTGAAATGCCTAGGAGAAAGTGAGGCATACTTAGCATTGTCAGAAGTCCATAATGGGGCATGTGGGGCACATCAAGCAGGTCATAAAATGAATGGTTGTTATTTCGATATGGCATGTATTGGCTCAGCATGCTCAAAGATTGTATAGACTTTGCTAAAGGGTGTGAAGAATGCCAGAAACATGCAGGGATTCAACATGCTCCTGCAAGTGAGTTGCATTCGATCATTAAACAATGGCCCTTCAGAGGATGGGCATTGGATTTAATAGGAGAAATAAATCCTGCTTCGTCTAAAGGACAAAAATATATCTTGGTAGGAATAGATTATTTTACCAAGTGGATCGAAGCAATACCATTAATAGTTGCTGATCAAGAGGCTATTATTGAGTTTATACAGAAACAAATTATCTATAGGTTCGGATTGCCAGAGAGCATAACCACAGACCAAGGTTCTGTGTTTACTGGTAGGAAGATGCAAGAGTTTGCTCAAGAAATGGGGTTTAGATTACTGACATTAACGCCATATTATGCTCAAGCCAATGGTCAGGTCGAAGCAGCTAATAAAGTGATAATAGGGTTAATCAAGAAACATATTGGTAAAAAGCCAAGGAACTGGCACAAAACTTTGGACCAAATACTATGGGCCTGTAGAACATCTCCTAAAGAAGCTACTAACACCACGCCTTTCCAACTCACATTTGGTCATGATGCAGTTCTGCCAGTAGAAATTCATCTACAATCAGTTCGAATTCAAAGACAAAACGAAATTCCAGCTGCATTATATTGGGAGATGATGATGAATGAGTTAGTTGAGTTGGATGAAGTTAGATTGCATGCATTGGAAATCCTAATGAGACAAAAGGAAAGGGTAGCCATGGCATATAACAAAAGGGGTGAAAGGAAAAGCATTCACTATTAATGACTTAGTCTGGAAAGTCATATTGCCCATGGACAAGAAAAATAAAACGTTAGGTAAATGGTCACCTCATTGGGAAGGACCTTTTCGAATAATAAAGATATTTTTAAACAATGCATATGAAATCAAAGAATTGGTTGATGATAAGCGAATCCTAAAGGTTAATGGGAAATATCTAAAGAAATATAAGCCACGCCTGCAAGAGATTCGAATAATAACAACATAATCAAAATATCATAAAAGAATGCCAAAATGGTAATATGGGATTGCCAAAATGGCGTTGTTCAGATATTACAGACCAAAACCAAATTACAAAACTAATTAAAACTAAGATTTAAAAATAGACATTATTCTTCAATCTATTAAAGGTACTTCGAAAGGACTCAAGCCTTTGTTGAGTAAAGCGCCTTGCTCCTTCTAGGGTAGCTACTTCTCCTTTAAGTTGTTCTGCTGCCTCCATTTCTGCAAGTCTTTTGTTGAGGAGCTCTTCGAAATGTTCACCAGCAGTATTTGTTTCGTAGGCCAATTGTTGTTGTTGAGCCTCCTTAACCTTTTGTTGAAGTTCGTGAATTTGCCTTTCCTAGAGAAGGATAGACTCAGCTCGAGCTTCATAGTCAGTTTTTGCTTGCTTTAGATGCATGGCTTGATCTTCAGCTTCTTGAGAGAGCTTCGAAGCATGCTCATAAGCAGCGTCCATTGCAGTTTGTTTTTCTTGGACCTTTCTGGTAGCAAATTCATCTTGGAGAAGACACCCAGTCACGTTGTCTAACAGAGATTGAAGATCGAATAAGATAGTGCTGACTGGCAAAGAGCAGGTAACAAGGTTGACTTGTGTAAGTAGCTCCTTCATGGTATAACAAGTTGTATTATCCTGTTTGAGCACTTCGAACAAGTCCACATCAAGGATTGTTCTCCTAATTCTGTTAAGGAGTACAATTCTATCATCTGTGGGCAACGGATTGCTAGTCGAACTAGTACCAGCCCTAGCAGGAGGAATATCCCTTTGAGCTAGTTTCGCCTTCATGTACCCAATTGGGTCATTTCGTCTTAGGAGGGCTAGCTCCTCTTCGGTCATCTGAGATAGAGACGATTGATGAAGTTCCACGCGCAAGGGAGTCACATCCATTTCGACTTCCATGGGTTTATTGGTCGCGTCACTGTTACCTTCACTCGTTTCCTGCTTATTGCCTTCTTCATTATCAACCAGATCCACCACTTCGGTATCATCGTTTTCACTGCTATTTGCATCTGACTCTGTTCCAGCAGTTGAACCATTATGGGCATCTTCGTGCTCAGACCCTTCCTCTGCAGATTCTTCGTTTCCTTGATCAGAATCAGCCTTCACTCCTTCAGCGTGAATGTCCTTTGGATTCTCTTGAAGGGTTTCAAGAGGGGACTTTTGAAGAGAAGATTTTTGTAAAGTCTCTACAGATTCATGAAGCGTTGCTTCATTCATTTCTTTCAGAGGGGGAGAAGTACTCTGGTCATCTTGCTGCTCTGAAGCCTCAGTCAGAACCGCCATGTTAGAGGATCCTTTGTTCTGCACCAGGTTACTGGAGTCCCCTTGAGGAGAAGAGTTGATAGGAGCAGCAGTCTTTGATGGAGAAGTTGAAGTGGTAAGAGCTGGGTTCAAAATATCCTACATATGCAAAGAATATTAAGAGCATGCACCAAGGTAATGAATAATCATTTTATTAAAAATTAGAGTTCAATTTACCTGTGGATTCTCAGAAGAGAGGTTGCTATCTATATGTTCCAACATTACGTTGGAGGTCGAAGGTGGATTTTTGGATTTAGTTGAGGGAGCAGCATCTCTGGAATCGAGTCCAGAGATACCAGTTGGTGCAGCACTTTTGGAAATTTCCTTCTTCTGCTTCTTCTTCGAAGCAGTTGGTGAATTCCCTCCAGCATTGGGATCCTTCTCAGTAGTGTTTGTTTTTCTTTTCTTTGGAGTGGTTGGTGGGAGTTTGTTAGTCTGAAAAGATTTAAACATGAGTTAGATCCAAATCATGAAACATTAGTGTATTCGAAACATCAAGGCTAATTGATTACCTGTGGAGTTGGAGCAGTGGTTATTACTGGTGTTGTTGTTGTTGTTGCAGCAGTTGTTGTTGGTTTGGATAGAGTCACATTATCAATGGTTTCGACAGATGTTTGGGAGGCGCTTCCCTCTTTAGACTTTGAAGCAGCAGTCTTTATCCTGATGGCTGAAAATCGAAACAATTAACGCAAAAGTTAAAAATGTAGAAATTGAGAAACATTTGGGATTTTCCCAAGCATTCGCACCTGTGCCTTGATCAGATTTAATCGACATGGCAGAAAGGCCATAGCGAAGATGTCCTGGGAAATCGTGGAGCCAATGACGAGCCCATGTCACAGTCTCAGATGGCTTTGGTTTCTTTTGAAGATATTTGAACATTTATTTGCAAGTGAACCACCAAGGGTATGGAGGAAACCAAGCCAGAGCCAGTTCTGAGGTAGGCAATCTAGGAAATTTAGGTGGATGCATTTCGAATGCCAACCTATACCTATCCTCAGGTGATAACCCTGAAGGAAATTTTAGCTTAGAAATTTTTTCTTTAAATTTTTCCTTCAAGGTCTCAGCCGCTTGATGCACAGTGGATTCAAAGTGTGTGGGATCATAAGTGGTTTCGAAATAATTTTGAAAAGCCCTAATCTCTTTGGCATGAGTGAACATACCTTTCTTGGAGTGTACCTGCACATCGAACTCATCAGTTAGTTTCTGTTGAATAGAGAGGGTATCAAACATATAAGATTGGTAGAACTTTGTCCACCATTCCAGAAAACCCTTTGCTGTGAGGTGTGTAGGTTCAAAAGATATTAGTTCAAAGTGGGCGAAGCCTTGATATTGTTCCTGTTGTAGTTTGGCTTCTCTTGCTTTGAAGGTTCGCCCAGAGGTGATGGCACTTTCTATTTGGAACAGGGGTTCAGGGATTAGTTGGCACATGCCAAATTGTCTAGAAACGAAGTTGGGTTGATAAGCAAAAAGGAAGATTTGGTTCTTAGAAGGAGTAATTCGTGAGGAGATTAATCTGGGAAGCAGAAAGGCTTTCCAAATATCTTGAATTTCTTTGCTCTTGACTGCTTCTGAGAGAGCCATGGTGAACCATGATGGTCCATGAGTCCTTGAAGCGAAGGGCGCCATGGTCTCTTCGAATTTGTGTCTCTTGGAGAAAATCATGATATAGTTGGAGAAGAGAACTTTGAAGTCATCTTTATCATCGTTTGGGGTAAGTCTTCGCAGCCTAGTACCTTCGATGATTCTATCCGCTATCTCCGGATCTTGTTCAACAATAGTGTTAGCAGTTGATAGTGAAGGTTCAAACATGGAATTAAGCCATAACTGGAGTAACCAGAAGGGGCCAGCTAGAAGGATGTTTTTTGGAGTGTGGGATTTCAAACTCGAAATGGCTGATCTTAAACTTTCGTAAAGATCAACAAGTAACAGTTCGCTTAAACACACCCTCCGATTCTCATGTAAATCTCTAGCTAGAGGGATGAACCTGCTGGCTACCTGTAAGGACCTGCTACATAATACATACCTCGATAACCATAAGGTGAGGAAATCAATGTGTTCCACATCTGACACACTATCTCCTTCAGTGTGGTAGTGGCTAATGAACTTTGAAAAGCTGGCTAATTTGACTTCGAAGTCAATAATGCTCGAGTGCTCTTCATTGTCAGGAATGTAGGTTTCTCCTACTGGTGACAAACCAGTAATGGCTGCTATGTCAAAAAGGTGGGTGTAATCATTCCCCCAGGGAGATGGAAGGTGTTGTAGGTGTTGTCCCAGAAATATAAGGACGCAAATAATAATGCGTGGCTATAGGTGAAGCCTGGTTTCGATAATTTAATCAAGTTGTAAATGCCTAATTCCTTCCATTGCTGGGATTTTTTGGCTTCTACTTTGGTAAACCAGTTGTGGTAAGATGTGTCAGAGGTGGGGCAGGATCGAAATGGTTTAAAGTTACTCTTCACATAATCTAGCACAAAAGGGTCCTTTGGGGGAATGATTGGAGTTTCCACGGTTGTCGAATCAGAAGACTCCCCTGTCTTAGGGGTATCCATTTTATTAAACAAAGGCTTAAAATTATAACAAACAAGAAAGATTTTTCTAGTATCTTTTAAGATTTCAAAGACTGTAAGAGGACCCATTAAAGCAAACCTCTTGCCAGCGGCGTTAGTGGGAATTAGTACCTGAGATGTGTAGAGCATTTCCTTCTCTTTGGAGATCATCTGAGGAATAAGCACAGATTGACCTTGATAGGTGCCAACCTTGCTTTCCATTATGGTTCCTGTGTTCTTTCCTTTCTTTTTGGAAGCTTTTTTCAGTTGGGATGATGTTGTAGAAGACATTGTTGAAGATTGTTGAAGTTTTAGGGTTTCGGTGAGAAGAGAGGAAGAAAAGATTCAGAATGTGGGAAGAAAAATAAAAGACTAAGTTGATGGGTTTTTATAGTGTGGAAGTTTAAACATCCACTGAGTAAGATTAGGATACGTGGGAGTCGTGGGTTGGATTGAGAAGGAGGTGGCGTAAAAGTTGATATTGGTAATAGGCGTGATTAAATAATAATCAGTTTTATAACTACACCATGCTGTGAAGTACTAGTTCAAGACGGTTAAGGAATCTGAAAGGCATCATGATTGACGTGGCTGGAGTCATACACAATAAATGTTACAATTACTCAAAGGTCACATCAAAATCTTGCATATATATTTAAAATAAGTGTTTCTCAAAGGATCGGAATACATATTTTAAAGGGGCATTTTGTTGGCTGAAGATTTTGATGATACTGTTCGAAGCGAAGCAAGTTGGGTGTTTCATTGGAATAAAGCAAGATGTCATGTTTCGAAATGGTAGAAGCAGTGCTTCGAATGGGCATGTCAAAGCTCAGAGCTTCGAGTGACAGTTATGAGGATATATTCAAAATAAGTCTCGAAGTGGTAACAAGGCCGTGTCCAAGAAATGAGTTCGAAACGAAGAGTGCCAAAACATTTGAAATTCAAACGCAAGCGGGATGTTCGAAATTTAAAATATATGCGCTGGAGCATTCGAAGATGCGTGGAAGCTAGAGAGGGGCATTGCTTTGCATGTTCTGAACGTGGCAGAATCTTATAGGCAAGGCCGTTATGGTCGAAGTAGTATAAATAGAAGTCTTAGCGTTATGATTTCGTGTGTCATATCTATTGTACAAAATTCAGTAAACATTCAAAATACCACATGGCTAGGGAAACGAATGCTCGAACAATGTACGTATGATAACACCAAATGTTTATGATTCAGTAAAACTCTTTATCATTTCCAGTTTTCCCTCTATCTTCATGTCAATATCATTCAAAAGCCTTTACATTAAAATCTTTTTCATTCAAAGTCATCTACTGATTCCTTGCATTTAAAAGTCTTTCCCTCTATTCCGAGTACTTTACATTTCAGAAATTCTTATACCTTTTATGCTGTTATCTTCATGCTTTTATCATTCGAATACCTTTTTCATCCAAAGTTATTTTACTGATTTCTTGCATTTAAACGCTTTCTTTCTATTTCGAATCTTCTACATTCCAGAAACGCTTTTACATTACATGCTTTTATACTTCGAAGTTATTTACTTGTTGTTGTACCCCAAAATTTGCCCTCCCATATTCATCAAGAATTGTCAACATCAAGGTCACAAAATTCCCCCAGGGTTGTGCAGCTCAACTGGCTCCTATACAGTCAAAAACTAGGGTTTGAGTTCTGGTCAAGCAAATGAACTTTTCAAAGGCCCAATCAAGTCTCATATGCCTACAAAGATGGTCAAGTATCCTCATGTCAAGTTTCAAGGCATTCAGCTCAAAATTGCATAGTCAAAACCCTAGATTGCACTACAGTCAACTGTAGGGGCAAAATGGTCATTTGACAGTCAAAAGTTCAAATTTTTGGTCAACACATAATTTTGAAGCCACAAACATCATTTGATCAATGCTTGATCATGATTCTCAAAATTTGGCTCAGAAATCATCAAAGATGCAAAAGTTGCTATATTTGGACAGCTGAAAAAGTCAACTGAAATTGACCAGGGCATAACTTTCACATGGATTATCAGAAAAATTCCATCCAAAGCTCATTTTGAAGGGAAAGACATTTCCTACAATTCATCTTCATGTTCCAAGTCCAAGAAATGCTCTCACAAAAAGTTATCAATTTCAACATTATAGGTCATTTTCAAAAGTCAACAAAAAGTGACTTTAAGTCAAAGACCATAACTTGATATTGGTAAATCAAAATGACATGGGACCAAAGGCATTGGTTAAAGGACTCAAAGACCTTTCCAAAATATCCAAGAACATGTGAAAAGCTTAAAAATTGACCAAGTTATGCCTTGTGGAAGTTGGGAAATTTTTAGGAATTTTGAAAAGTCAACATTGATGCAAAAGGCCTAAAAATGCAAATGGGCCCATTTTTCTTCCAAATTTCTTCATGCCAAGCCTATGCACGACCATTAGGCCCAAAGGGAAGTATTTTCATATTTTTTAATTATTTATTTGAATTTATATTAATTTATATTCATTTAAATCATTTTAATTCATGAAAAATATAACCTTAACCTAAACAAATCTTTTTATACATGTTTGGATTCAATATTTCGTGCATATCCCATTTAGGAAGGTTTTGGATTGATTTGAACCTAATTGACACAAAAAAACATGAAAAAAAGATGTGAAAAGATTCTTAACAAAATCAAGTATCAAAAACCATTAATTCATGAGATTTTGTACAGCTTTTCCAACCTAAATCATTCCTTACATATACTAGAACATAACCCTAATGATAAAAGACTGAAAGCTGCGCCCCAAACTCCATTGCATTCTTGAAATTTTTCATAAAAACACCAAGACTGAAAACTAGCTTAGAGGACGATTCAAGCTTGGATTTTTGTTTCAATAGCATTCTGAGACATCACTGAGTATTTCTCAATCATTAACAACAAGCAAAACTCCTTGAATTGGTACACACGAGTCCAACTGTATCAAGCAAATCTTGAAATCACATAGCATGAATTAAGCATTATTTTGCATTTTTTTTCATGGATTCATGTTTATATTGATGTTTCTGAACTAACTGCAATGCTTGATTGTGTTTTTAAGTCACCTATGCGAATTCACCATTGACGGATTTCTAGGGTTACAGGTTGTAATTTTGGGGCTTTTGTCAAGAGGAAAAATCACAGCTTTAGACCTTGGCCATTGGACTCAGTGTACCTAGACGGAGAGATTCCAACCCTCGCGCTCAATTTATGAGCGTCGAGGGTCTAATCGCTATTTTTTGATATATAGCTTTAGGCCACGCTCCATAAACCGTTGCCATATGCTTTTAGTTGCAGGAACCACGAAGATGATGAAGCCGTGTCCAAACGTGATAGGTCTATTCAAACTTCACGCGAAATTCCAAGGGCATTAGCATCTTCTTTTTATATTATTTACGCGTTATTATATATTAATTGAAATGCATGTGGTTCAGTGGTAACGCGCTATGTTTGTAACCCCAAAAACCTGGGTTCAAGTCCCAGGTCTTGCATATTTGCCATATTATTTTTCAAACGAAAATTCTATGCAGCGCTAGTAACGATCCATGTTATGCATCCTCAAGAATCCACCAGCCATGTGTCCTGGAAAGCAAATCAAGGGCCATGATCAAAGGAGTACACTAAGCACCAGTCAATGCGTTGCACACAATCCAAAAAGTCAGCATATGGCAAAGTCAATTGGGCCACAATTCCTAGGCCTACACCTCTCAATCTGGGGCAGCACCCCACCCTGGTTTGATTTTCTTTTCTTTTTGTTGTTTTAATTATTGTATTATATTATTTTTGCTGCTTTAATTAATTAATTTATTTTTTCTACAAAATATAAAAACATTAAAAAAAATATAGAAAAGACAAAAAATATATAATTTTTATTTTATTATTGCCATGAATAAATTAGAATAAATTGTTTAGTTAATTAGGTTATAGCCTTAATCTTTTTAATAAAAATCCAAAAATAGAATTTAGGTTAATTACTTTTTATTTTCTTTTATTAATTTTAATTTTCTTTCAGAATAACAATAGTATTTATTTATTACTTTATTTTCATAAATTAAAAATTGTACAAATTAATTTAGAGTTTAATTTAGGTTTAATTTAAATCTTTCATAATAAAAAATACTAGAATTAGGGTTTGCTTCTTAATTTAATTTTTATTAACTCCTTTTTCTTTTAAATCTTAAAAAATACAAAATATCAAAAACATTTAATTTCCTTTTTTATTATTTTATTTTTAATGCTCATTAACTTTTAATTATTTGCAAAAGGGTCCAACGCCCGTATTCGTAATTTGTTAAATTTCGCGCATTTATTTTCATCGCTTATTATAATTTTGTAACTACCCCAAAGCCGTGTAATTTTACTTTTCGCATTTTAATTCTTCGCATTATTTATTTTTCCGCTAAATCGGGTCCGGTTTAATTTTGGCGATGTGGACCCGCGCCATTTGTAATAGTTTAGATTTATTTTCTCGCGAAATATTTAACTGTTAACCAAGCATGAAAGAATGAATGCCTTAATAAAATCAAGCGTAGAACACGACAAACATGACGAGACAAATAACTGAAACATGACACACGATTCGTACACACCACCCCTAGGGTACGCCTCACTGTTGCCTTTCGAAAGGTGGTCGTCGAGTAGAGGATGTCTTAGTAAGTCCTCATGATCCGGGAACCTGGCATGAGGGTAGCTTCTAAGGTGTCTTCCCATTGCTCTGGTGATCACCATGTCCCTAAAATCGAATTGACCCGAACACCTCCAACGGCGGTGCTACCTACCTCTCAATGGTGGGATGGCACTACTTTAAAGGATATTTACACAGACGAATTCCTTAGGGTAGGTAGGTTCTCAAGGATACTTGCTCTAATTTCAAAAACAAACAAAAAAAAACCTTTTCACACCAACACATTTTCTAAAGCTTTCAAAGCAAACTTTTCAAACACTCTGACGTACGAGTCGATCTGAAATTTTTCAAAAGAAACTTTTAAACCCACATTGAAAAGCAAACAAACATTTTTGAAAACACATTGAGCAAGTATCTAAGAGCCCATGGATAACCATGGATAGAAAGGGTGCTAACACCTTCCCTTTCTATAACCTACCTCCCGAACCGAGAGCGATCTCTTAAAAGGAATTTTTCTGTGCTTTTGTCCTTTCCATTTGGAGAAAATAAAAGACGGTGGCGACTCTTGCTTCCGCGACATTTCGCGAACCAGCGTTAAACAGTCAGTTCCAGATCCACCGATCACAGAACTGGCGACTCTGCTGGGGACTAAAACTTAAAGTGGGGTGTACCTTAGGGCTAGTTCATAACTGTGTTTTCAATTGTTTTCCTTGGGTGCTTTAAATTGTGGGTTGCTTGGGAGTTCTATAGATCCTAACCCGGATCTGGGGATACCTTCTTAGAAAGTAGCAACAAGACTGTGAGGGAACTGTGCGGGGTATACCGACATGGTTGAAACAGTCTGCTACGTTGATGTGGCACTTTGGTGTGTACCGGTAACCCTTGAGTTCAGTCAAGGAGAGTACGGGGCCTCCGCGTGGTGTCATGAAGCATCAACAGACCTTAGGAACCTTAATTGAACTATCTTGGCCTCTTTAGGGTAGTGAGATAACTGACTTTGGTGCAGTCTGAGGTTGGTTGATACTCGATACTACACTCAATGGAGGGTTGCTTTCCTGGAATATTTCGGTCGCCAGTTCAGTGGCTAAATCGAAACGATGAACAATGAAAGCAATCCCGTGATATTGGGACCCTTAGAACCCGGTTACTTCTAATAGGACAGGTTGAACCCACCAACTTCAAGAGGGTAGTACCCCAAACTTCATGCTGGCCTTAAACCTTAAGGGTTTCTCTTGTGTGACTTGCGTGCCTTCGTACTTGACTACTTGCATGCTTGTTATCTGACCCTTGATGTCTTGCAGGTTTTGTTCATAGTCCTTAATTGGGACTTATAACAGGGTTTACCAAATTTCTTGCAGGTCTTGTTTATAGTCCTTAACTAGGACTCATGACAGGGTTTACCAAATTTCTTGCAGGTGTTGTTTATAGTCCTTAATAGGGACTCATAACAAAGTATACTGAATTTCTTGCAGGATCTGTTTATAGTCCTTAATTGGGACTCCTAACAGGGTTTACCTACAGGATCTGTTTATAGTCCTTAATTGGGACTCCTAACAGGGTTTACCTACATCACCCCATGCATAGCATGACATCATACCATTGCATACATCCTAACCCATTTCAAGGATCTCAAGGGCTTGTGATGCAGGTCATGATGAACCAACTGTCTAGCCAGGGGCAAAGAGGATTTATTTTCCTCTAGCCAAGGTTGTCAGGGGCTATGACCCACTGGATATGGTGAGCCTTTGACCCTTGAAGAAGGGCTCTCTACAACAGGAAGTTCCTTCAGTCAAGCTACCGGTTCCAAATGCTAACGATTTTCTTGTTTACCCTGCGAGGTCCTTGAAAACATTGCATACATGTCATACTCATCATTGCATTACAGGTATCCCTTCTGCAGGTCACTCACCATCTTCGCTGTTTATTTCAGCAATGGCTTTCCAACCAGACAACCAAGATCTCCGTGCTCAGAACGCCCAACTGCGAGAAATGTTCTTGAACCTATCCCAGGGGCAAGAAGAAATAAATACTCTCCTCACCAGGAACTTGACCTTAGGGAATGCAGGGGGCATCAGGAACGATCAGCTGGAAGGGCTACAAATTGAGTTGGCAACCATGAAGATCCAAATGATGGGGCAGTTGGTGGGCCAAATGACTCTCATTCAGGACTTAGCTCAAAAACAAGAAGAGCTCCGGGTCCTCGTCACCAAGCTGCTTCAAAATAATCCAGTAGGGCAAACAGCCAAGGTGCAAGCTCCAGCCATCATTCAACCACATGCGGGGCAAGAAGGCAAAGGAAAATCTCCTCAGCTTGCTTCAGGGTCACGAGCCCAGCCTCAACGGGGTAGTCAACGTAAACGAAATGCGCCCGGAAGACATTTCTCGGAGACTGATATACCCTCATCCTTTATACTGAAGCGCTTGCTGGAGGTCAAGCTGATCACTCTAAAGGACCCTCCCAAAAATCCCAACAGGACAGCTTCGAGGTATAACCCCGACACCCACTGCGCTTATCATTCAGACAGCCCGGGGCATGCTACAGACGACTGTTGGACCTTGAAGAATAAAATTCAGGATTTGATTGACGAAGGGGTGATAGAGTTCATGCCGGATGGCGAGATGAAAATCTTCCGCTGAGAATTCTCCATCTGAGATAGCTAGTTCAAACTAAGAAACTTTTGTTCATTCGAATGTTCAAGTTGTGTTTTTCTTTTGACCGTTCAAACATTTATTCATGTTAAAACATTGTTATTCCATTAATGCATCGCTTATGTCTATTTTGAATCAATATATTCGCATTCACTATATGCAAATTATTTTCATATTTTTTCTGATGTCAACTCTCGTTAATTCTAAGCCTCTTGAGGGAGGATGACGAAAACGATACCACAATCATTACAGTATGCTTTTGAACAGACCCCGCTGATGAGGTACAGGCATTGTTTCAATCCCTAAACACTGGAGTTATAAGGATGATAAACCCTCGTCAACCCATCTGAGCCAAAGAAGTAGGAGTTTTTATTTTCGAAAATTGAAACCCTTTATCATAACCCGGGGCAGGGTAGTCTTCTCAGTTGATCCAAGTGCATAACGAATGGCACCAAAGAGATCCTTACGAAAAAACAGTGATGGTTCAGAACAATCATAAAGACAGGCAGTTGTTATCAAAAAAAAAATCATAAACAAAAAGCCCAAAAAGTCAAAACCTATAAAAGGGACTTATGAAACTGGGGCATCCCGCTGACTGTAATTCCAAAAAGGAAACAGTTCAGGCAAAAAAAAGAAAGGGATAACAAAAATCAAGAAAGAGGTCTCACAAACCCTCAACAAAAAAATGACTGCCTAGTCAGAATAAATCGTCAATGTTTGAACCATCACCGGAAAATCAAAGCAAAGACTCGAACGAGGTCTAACGTATGATCAACTGAGTTTAGGTTTGAAGAACATCACGAAGAGCGGGTGGGTACAAATAAAATTTGAGCCTCTATCCTTTGTTTCTTAAACCGTGAACCAGGCCACGTTATAACCCTAAAAAGTCCTAGCTGAAGCATGGGTTAGTTCAAAAGCATATTGTGATAAAAGGTATCCTGACTCCTTAAGGCTTACTATAAAGGAATTGACATCACGTTTTACAAACATTCATTTGTTTTATGAAAAAAAGAACGCATTTTCAAAATCTTCAAAGACAGACATAGGCGTTACATTTTAACATAACTTTGTTTGCATATGACTTTTTGTTTGAACAGCAGGGAAATTCGCACGAGAAATACCTAGTGAACAAGAGTATCTCCAATCAAGGGGCACGGCATGATCATGGTCTACCATCTGGGGCAGTTAAGTCAAGATCCAGAGAATCTCTCAAAAGGCCAAAAAGCCTGGGGCAAATCTCTGCCTGAGTCACTTGGGGCATTCCAGCAACAAATTTTGCACGATCGGACACCTTCTGGTAATATGGCAACACAAGCAGACAGGGGCAACTCCCTACATTCTGAAAGCACGGACATAGTCGAAAGAATACTACGCACAATCAAAGACCCGCTAGGTTGACATACCTAGGCAAAAATAAGGGTTTCCCGGCGAACCAAAAGGGTTCGGGCAAAATGAGGGATGAAATGAAAAAAAATCTGTACACCCGGCAAGTCGAAAACCTGAAAAGGCGGCTTGGGCAAAAATGGGTATCCCGGTGGACTGAAAACCCGAAAGGGCGGTCCAGGCAAAAGTTAGGGATTAAAGCGTACGACTATGTCCTGTTATCTCGTCACATGCCTACCAGAAGAAGGTTTACATCATTAACAATTATCAGCACCTCACAGGGCTTCCTTCCCCCCACACAGAAACAGGGGCAATAAAGAGTTGTCTGAGCAGTCTAATTGTTCTATCCTCCAAAGTATTAAGGTAGATTCAGCTAAAGAACACGGCCAAGTGTATCTTAATTCCCCAGAGAGTGGTTCAACAAGTCAATACATTCTCCTCCCAGCAAATCATCAAATATCAAGGCAATTGAGTATCCTCCGGTAGATCTCAATACCTCCCCAGCAGCACGCATTCTTAACAAGCATCTCCGGCAGTCTTGGTCCAAAGATTGTTCCCCGGCGGTATACCACTATTCAAAGGAATCATTCCCCAGCATATCAAACTCCCCAGGAGAGTCCAATCCAGTTCACCAGCAAAATTGGAAGTCATATCTCCAAGCAGTAAGCTTATCCCCAGTATATTCTGGAAGCTTACCCCTCGCAGAGCACGAACGCGTCGTCCCGGCTTGATTTAAAGAGTTATTTCCGTAACAGGATATAACTGGGTTATCCCCAGCCAAAAGCCACGAAAAGAGCGTCCTCGGCAAAGCATCTTCCTATCCCCAGCATAACTCATCAACGATATCCCCAGCGGAGTTATCTTCATCAACCCAGCAAAGCGTCGCTATCCCCACAGAGTAGCACTCCCCAGCATGATCGCTAGAGTATCTTTTCTCCCGCAGAATTATTTCATTTGCCAAGTTTATTCCTTAACGGAGTTATCTTCTCCTACCGGTATTCTTGCAACAATCATCCACAGCGGAAGCAAAATCTCTTCCTCAACATCAGCCCAGGATACGACTTCCTGGCGCCTGTCAAGGATTTACTTCCCTAGACAAAAACATACATAAAACATTCACATACATCATCATAGCATGCATAACACACTGCATCATACAAATCTCCTTTATGTTGAGAACATCATTGCTTGATCCATATCATGCATTGCATATGACTGACCTTTACTTTTCAGGAAAGATGCAGTTCAAATTCTCAATGATATTTCAAGACCTAGACCGGTTCAGTTAAGTCGTCCCCAAGACCTCCCTGATTCTTATCCCAGTAGAAGACACCAAGACTTTTCTCAACGAGCGTTGTGGAAGATAAAGTCACCAAGATTTCCTCAACGAGCGTTGTTGAGGTCACCAAGATTTTTCCTCAACGAGCGTTGTTGAAGTTAAAGTTTCTTATGGTCCCCTCTCCGACGGCGAGCGTGAGGTGGTAATTCCTTTTTCAAGATGTTTTCCTCTCCGACGATGAGCGTGAGGTGATAGTCTTTTGTGGTCCCCTCTCCGACGGTGAGCGTGAGGTGGTAATTCCTTTTTCAAGATGTTTTCCTCTCCGACGATGAGCGTGAGGTGATAGTCTTTTGTGGTCCCCTCTCCGACGGTGAGCGTGAGGTGGTAATTCCTTTTTCAAGATGTTTTCCTCTCCGACGATGAGCGTGAGTTGATATTCTTTTGTGGTCCCCTCTCCAACGGCGTGTGAGGTGGTAATTCCTTTTTCAGATGTTCCCCTCTCCGGCATGAGCGTGAGGTGATATTCTCTTATGGTCCCCTCTCCAACGGCGTGTGAGGTGGTAATTCCTTTTTCAGATGTTTCCCTCTCCGGCATGAGCGTGAGGTGATATTCTCTTATGGTCCCCTCTCCAACGGCGTGTGAGGTGGTAATTCCTTTTTCAGATGTTTCCCTCTCCGGCATGAGCGTGAGGTGATATTCTCTTATGGTCCCCTCTCCAACGGCGTGTGAGGTGGTAATTCCTTTTTCAGATGTTTCCCTCTCCGGCATGAGCGTGAGGTGATATTCTCTTATGGTTCCCTCTCCAACGGCGTGTGAGGTAGTAATCCCTTCTTCAGATGTTCCCCTCTCCGGCATGAGCGTGAGGTGATATTCTCTTTTCAGATTATAATTTCCTATAGTTCCCTCTCCAACGTGAGTGAGGTAACTCCCTTTGAGATTATAATGTCCTTTGGTTCTCTCCCCGATATTGCAAAGATGGTAATTCCCGCCAAGATTTTTCTCAACGAGCGTTGTTGAAGTTAAAATCAACCAAGGTTCTCTTATCATTCATGCTAAGGCAATAACCATCCCTGGTTCATTCATCAGCGTTTGAAGCTCCAGACCCAGCTCCTGTAACCAGTCAGGACATATCCATATCAAGCATCTAAAATCAGCTCATGCGACGTGTCAGGTACTCATTTTTCTGTTTTGCAGGTATGCAGGTTCTCGCTAAGGAATCTCTTACGCAATCAGCGTCCAGATGGCATCTATAAGCCCATCATCCTATCCAAGCAACATCCAAATGGCATCTATAAGCCCATTCCCTCATCATCATTGCTATTATGTGAGCGCAAATTTCTGGGCACTTTAGTGTTCAATCATCTTCTACCCTCGGATTACGAAAGGCACGTCAGCCAATCTGCATCCTCAGGTCTAAGAAGATTGAACAGGGGCAACTGTTGTACCCCAAAATTTGCCCTCCCATATTCATCAAGAATTGTCAACATCAAGGTCACAAAATTCCCCCAGGGTTGTGCAGCTCAACTGGCTCCTATACAGTCAAAAACTAGGGTTTGAGTTCTGGTCAAGCAAATGAACTTTTCAAAGGCCCAATCAAGTCTCATATGCCTACAAAGATGGTCAAGTATCCTCATGTCAAGTTTCAAGGCATTCAGCTCAAAATTGCATAGTCAAAACCCTAGATTGCACTACAGTCAACTGTAGGGGCAAAATGGTCATTTGACAGTCAAAAGTTCAAATTTTTGGTCAACACATCATTTTGAAGCCACAAACATCATTTGATCAATGCTTGATCATGATTCTCAAAATTTGGCTCAGAAATCATCAAAGATGCAAAAGTTGCTATATTTGGACAGCTGAAAAAGTCAACTGAAATTGACCAGGGCATAACTTTCACATGGATTATCAGAAAAATTCCATCCAAAGCTCATTTTGAAGGGAAAGACATTTCCTACAATTCATCTTCATGTTCCAAGTCCAAGAAATGCTCTCACAAAAAGTTATCAATTTCAACATTATAGGTCATTTTCAAAAGTCAACAAAAAGTGACTTTAAGTCAAAGACCATAACTTGAGATTGGTAAATCAAAATGACATGGGACCAAAGGCATTGGTTAAAGGACTCAAAGACCTTTCCAAAATATCCAAGAACATGTGAAAATCTTAAAAATTGACCAAGTTATGCCTTGTGGAAGTTGGGAAATTTTTAGGAATTTTGAAAAGTCAACATTGATGCAAAAGGCCTAAAAATGCAAATGGGCCCATTTTTCTTCCAAATTTCTTCATGCCAAGCCTATGCACGACCATTAGGCCCAAAGGGAAGTATTTTCATATTTTTTAATTATTTATTTGAATTTATATTAATTTATATTCATTTAAATCATTTTAATTCATGAAAAATATAACCTTAACCTAAACAAATCTTTTTATACATGTTTGGATTCAATATTTCGTGCATATCCCATTTAGGAAGGTTTTGGATTGATTTGAACCTAATTGACACAAAAAAACATGAAAAAAAGATGTGAAAAGATTCTTAACAAAATCAAGTATCAAAAACCATTAATTCATGAGATTTTGTACAGCTTTTCCAACCTAAATCATTCCTTACATATACTAGAACATAACCCTAATGATAAAAGACTGAAAGCTGCGCCCCAAACTCCATTGCATTCTTGAAATTTTTCATAAAAACACCAAGACTGAAAACTAGCTTAGAGGACGATTCAAGCTTGGATTTTTGTTTCAATAGCATTCTGAGACATCACTGAGTATTTCTCAATCATTAACAACAAGCAAAACTCCTTGAATTGGTACACACGAGTCCAACTGTATCAAGCAAATCTTGAAATCACATAGCATGAATTAAGCATTATTTTGCATTTTTTTTCATGGATTCATGTTTATATTGATGTTTCTGAACTAACTGCAATGCTTGATTGTGTTTTTAAGTCACCTATGCGAATTCACCATTGACGGATTTCTAGGGTTACAGGTTGTAATTTTGGGGCTTTTGTCAAGAGGAAAAATCACAGCTTTAGACCTTGGCCATTGGACTCAGTGTACCTAGACGGAGAGATTCCAACCCTCGCGCTCAATTTATGAGCGTCGAGGGTCTAATCGCTATTTTTTGATATATAGCTTTAGGCCACGCTCCATAAACCGTTGCCATATGCTTTTAGTTGCAGGAACCACGAAGATGATGAAGCCGTGTCCAAACGTGATAGGTCTATTCAAACTTCGCGCGAAATTCCAAGGGCATTAGCATCTTCTTTTTATATTATTTACGCGTTATTATATATTAATTGAAATGCATGTGGTTCAGTGGTAACGCGCTATGTTTGTAACCCCAAAAACCTGGGTTCAAGTCCCAGGTCTTGCATATTTGCCATATTATTTTTCAAACGAAAATTCTATGCAGCGCTAGTAACGATCCATGTTATGCATCCTCAAGAATCCACCAGCCATGTGTCCTGGAAAGCAAATCAAGGGCCATGATCAAAGGAGTACACTAAGCACCAGTCAATGCGTTGCACACAATCCAAAAAGTCAGCATATGGCAAAGTCAATTGGGCCACAATTCCTAGGCCTACACCTCTCAATCTGGGGCAGCACCCCACCCTGGTTTGATTTTCTTTTCTTTTTGTTGTTTTAATTATTGTATTATATTATTTTTGCTGCTTTAATTAATTAATTTATTTTTTCTACAAAATATAAAAACATTAAAAAAAATATAGAAAAGACAAAAAATATATAATTTTTATTTTATTATTGCCATGAATAAATTAGAATAAATTGTTTAGTTAATTAGGTTATAGCCTTAATCTTTTTAATAAAAATCCAAAAATAGAATTTAGGTTAATTACTTTTTATTTTCTTTTATTAATTTTAATTTTCTTTCAGAATAACAATAGTATTTATTTATTACTTTATTTTCATAAATTAAAAATTGTACAAATTAATTTAGAGTTTAATTTAGGTTTAATTTAAATCTTTCATAATAAAAAATACTAGAATTAGGGTTTGCTTCTTAATTTAATTTTTATTAACTCCTTTTTCTTTTAAATCTTAAAAAATACAAAATATCAAAAACATTTAATTTCCTTTTTTATTATTTTATTTTTAATGCTCATTAACTTTTAATTATTTGCAAAAGGGTCCAACGCCCGTATTCGTAATTTGTTAAATTTCGCGCATTTATTTTCATCGCTTATTATAATTTTGTAACTACCCCAAAGCCGTGTAATTTTACTTTTCGCATTTTAATTCTTCGCATTATTTATTTTTCCGCTAAATCGGGTCCGGTTTAATTTTGGCGATGTGGACCCGCGCCATTTGTAATAGTTTAGATTTATTTTCTCGCGAAATATTTAACTGTTAACCAAGCATGAAAGAATGAATGCCTTAATAAAATCAAGCGTAGAACACGACAAACATGACGAGACAAATAACTGAAACATGACACACGATTCGCACACACCACCCCTAGGGTACGCCTCACTGTTGCCTTTCGAAAGGTGGTCGTCGAGTAGAGGATGTCTTAGTAAGTCCTCATGATCCGGGAACCTGGCATGAGGGTAGCTTCTAAGGTGTCTTCCCATTGCTCTGGTGATCACCATGTCCCTAAAATCGAATTGACCCGAACACCTCCAACGGCGGTGCTACCTACCTCTCAATGGTGGGATGGCACTACTTTAAAGGATATTTACACAGACGAATTCCTTAGGGTAGGTAGGTTCTCAAGGATACTTGCTCTAATTTCAAAAACAAACAAAAAAAAACCTTTTCACACCAACACATTTTCTAAAGCTTTCAAAGCAAACTTTTCAAACACTCTGACGTACGAGTCGATCTGAAATTTTTCAAAAGAAACTTTTAAACCCACATTGAAAAGCAAACAAACATTTTTGAAAACACATTGAGCAAGTATCTAAGAGCCCATGGATAACCATGGATAGAAAGGGTGCTAACACCTTCCCTTTCTATAACCTACCTCCCGAACCGAGAGCGATCTCTTAAAAGGAATTTTTCTGTGCTTTTGTCCTTTCCATTTGGAGAAAATAAAAGACGGTGGCGACTCTTGCTTCCGCGACATTTCGCGAACCAGCGTTAAACAGTCAGTTCCAGATCCACCGATCACACTTGTCTTTTTGCAGTTTTACATGTTTTACAATTGAACCTTTATTCATGCAATTTAGTTTCGCACGCATTTACTTGATCATGTCATTAGATCTTTAATAGAGTAATCGAAGTAAGTTGAACACCTACACAACATTCTAAATACCAACCATGAATATCAGTTCTATAATGAGAATTATCCAAACGACCAATACACCATAGGATCAATCTAGTCGATCCTGCAAGTTACCAGAGAGATTAAATAACAATCATTAAGATTATTTGATAGTTTGGAGGACTAGCGGTTGTTTACCAGAAATAACTGTAAACAAATGCCTATATGGTCGAGCTCATCCCATCGTCGGTTGGAGAGGACTAGTCGACTGCCAATGCCCGTAGTAGGATAAGGACTTAGCTGTAATATTGTTTCAGTTTCGTAGCATTCCATGGTCGAGGTAGTGGTTCTCCATTTAAATGTTTGAGGTAGTATGCCCCGGTGCCCGTAGCTCTGTGGACGCGGTATGGTCCTTCCTAGTTTGCAGCCAACTTCCCTTTGTGGGAATCTTTCTGATTTCTCTGTATGACTAGGTTGTTGAGCTGGAATTCGCGCTTTATGACTTTGTGGTCATGGCGAAGGGCTATTTGTTGTTTCAGTGTGGCATCACGAAGAGTTGATCCTGAATGAATTTCCTCGACTAGATCGAGCTCTTCTCTTAGGGCCTCGTCATTTAGTTCCTTGTCTAGAGGGGCTTCAGTTCGTCTGGACGGTTCCATAATTTCTACAAGGATGACAGCCTCAGTGCCATAGGTTAGCCGGAATAGGGTCTCACCCGTTGTCGAGTGGGGTGTTGTTCGGTACGCCCATAGGATGTTGTGGAGTTCCTCAACCCACCCTCTTTTGGCCTTGCCCAACCCGTGTTTGAGGCCTCATAATATGACTTTATTCGTGGCCTCGACTTGCCCGTTAGTTTAGGGGTGTTCAACCAAGGTGAAGTGTTGCTTGGTGTCGCGTTTGGTGATGAAGTTTTGGAAACCCTGATCAGTGATTTGTGTTTCGTTGTCAGTGACGAGCGCTTGTGGCATCCCGAATCGGGAAAGCACATTTCGCTTGTAGAAACAGAGGATGTTGTGCAAAGTGATTTTAGCTAGAGCTCCGGCTTCTACCCATTTCGTGAAATAGCCAACAACCACGATCAGGAATTTATTTTGATATGAACCTTGTACGAAAGGTCCGAGGATATCCATTCCCCACCAGAAAACGGCCACGGGGAAGGCAGTGTTTTGAGCTTGTGCGAGGGTGTGAGGTGCATGTCTTCATGCATGTGACACTTGTCATATTTCTTGATGTTCTCATTGGAGTCTTGTTGCATGGTAAGCCAATAGTAGCCTGCTCGCAGCTCCTTTCGTGCCAGGGACCTTCTGCCCATGTGTTGGGCGTTGATTCCTTTGTGTATTTCCCACAGTATCTCGGGGATTGCAGATTCTTCAACACATTTTCGGAGCGGGATGGAGAATCCTCACTGGTAAAGTTTATGTTTGAGTACCACACACGAACATGCTCGCTATTTGGTCGCAGCTGCCTCCCTTTGGTCAACGAGTAGTTCCATTTTTGTCATAAAGTTGAACACCAGGGTCATCCAACATAAACTGTAACCGATGGCATTTGCTTCGGGCGGTAAAGTGGATTTTACGATACTCGGGAGAGAAAAGGGTTCTTGAATGACAGATTTGTCCCCATCTTTCTTCTTTGTACTCGTGAGCTTTGAGAGTATGTTTGCCTGTGTGTTCTGTTTGCGAGGCACGTGCTTGATCTCTGCCTGTTCAAACTTCTTCATATGTTCTATGACCAGGTTTAAATATTCGATGAGGCTATTGTTCTTAACCTGATATCCCCCTTGAACTTGAGATGCGATAAGTTGGGAGTCCGTGAAAATTTGTATCTCTCGGGCACCCAAATCCCCGTTCAGTCTTAATCCCACAAGCAGGGCCTTATATTCAGCCTGATTGTTCGACGTCTGAAAAGAAAGGGTGAGGGAATGTTCGATCACAACGCCTTTCTCGTTCTCGAAGAGGATTCCCGCTCTGCTCCTAGTCGAGCTGGAAGGCTCGTCCACAAAGATGGTCCACTTATGCTTCTTCCATATGGGGGGTCGTGAGTGGTCATCTTTGCAACAAATCTGAACAGTGCTTAGGCCTTGAGGGCCTTCTTTCTCTCGTACTGGATGTCTAACTCCGAGAGCTCCAAGGACCATTTTAGCATTTGACCGACCATGTCTGGTCGACATAAGAGTTGTCTTACGGGTTGGTCTGTTCGTACAATAACCGTGTGTGCCAGGAAGTAATGTCTAATCCTCATTGTCGCATTAACGAGGGCCAAGGCCACCTCATCAATCTGTTGATACCTGACCTCGGGCCCTTGTAGCGCTTTGCTCATGAAATCCACTGGCTTTTGCCTGTCTGGAGTCTCACGAATGAGGGTCGCGCTTACAGCCTTGGCGGAGACGACCAGGTAAAGGAACAGGGTTTCCCGGTTCTCAGGTCGCGATAGCACGGGGAGATTGCGAAAGGCCTTTCTTGAGATGGAGGAGGGCTCAGTCGCATTCCTCGGTCCACTCGAAGGCTGCCTCTTGCATAGAAGTTTAAAAAACGGAAGATCATGTTGTGCAGACTTTGCCACAAAACGGGAGAGCGGGGTGAGCATGTCGTTTAGGACTTGTATGGATTTCTTGGAGCTAGGCTTAGGAAGATCGGAGAATTCCTTACACCTGCCGGGGTTGGCTTTAATTCCTTGTTCCGTCAGATAAAAATCGAGGAACTTTCCCGCCTTAACCCCGAAGGTGCATTTCTCAGGGTTGAATCTCATCTCGCATTGTCCCGCTTGGGAAAAAACCTTTTTGAGGTAAGCAGCATGGCCGGTATTTATTTGTATTTGACAATCATGTTATCCATGTATACCTCGAGCATATCATTGATCTCGTACCAGAAGACTTTATTCATCATCTGTTGGTATGTTGCTCCTGCATTTTTCAGCCCAAAGGGAATTATGTTGTAGTAGTAATTTCCCAAGCTGGTCATGAAAGCAGTACAATGCTTGTCGCTCATCACCATTGGCATTTGGTTATAGCCCGAGTAGGCGTCTATAAATGGTAAAATTTTATAGTCGGCCGAATTGTCGACCAACATGTCAATATTAGGTAAAGAAAAAGCATCTTTGGGACATGCCCGATTAAGATCGGTATAGTCAACACACATTCTCCATTTCACATTTTTTAACAAGTACATCGTTTGAGATCCAGGTTGAATACCGGGTGTTGTACCCCAAAATTTTCCCTCCCATATTTTTAAGAGTTTTGACAAGCATCACCTCAAATGGTTCAAAGTCTACTCAAGGGCTACACAGTCAACCATCCTCCTAAGGCAGTCAAAATTAGGGTTTTGGTTCTTGCAAGGAAGTTGAAGTTTTCAAGAGCTCAATCAAGTCCCATATGCTCATAAACATTGTCAAGCACCTACATGTCAAGTTTCAAGGCTCACAAGGTCAAGTTGCACAGTCAAAAGCCCTAATTGCTCCACAGTCAACTGTAGGGGCAAAATGGTCATTTGGCAGTCAAAAGTCAAAAAATTTTATCAACATCTTATTTTGAAGCCACAATCATCATTTGGTCAAGTCTTGATCATGATTTCACAAGAATGGCTCAAAAATCATCAAGGTGTCAAAAGTTTCTATTTTTGGACAGCTGAAAAGTCAACTGTAACTTGACCAAGGCATAACTTTTTCATGGTTCATCAGAAAAATCCCATCCAATGCTCATCTTGAAGGGGAAGACATTTCCTACAGTTCATCTTCACACTCCAAGTCCAAGAAATGCTCTCACAAAAAGTTATCAATTTCAACATTATAGGTCATTTTCAAAAGTCAACAAAAAGGAACTTTAAGTCAAAGACCATAACTTGAGATTGGTAAATCAAAATGACATGGGACCAAAGACATTGGTTAGAGGGCTTCAAGACCTTTCCAAAATGTCCAAGAACATGTTCATAGCTTTAAAATTGAGCAAGATATGCATTGGAGAAGTTAGGAAATTTTTGTGAAATGGCCAAAGTTAATTATCCTTGAAACTTCATTTTTGACAAAAGGGGCCCACTTTTTCCACTTGTTTCAGCTTGGCAATGCCTCCCACGTGTCCCACAATTTATTTCAAGATTAAAAATTAATTTTTCCATTTTTATTTAATTTTATTTGATTTAAATCATTTTAAATCTTTAAAATTCAAATAAAAATCAAGAAAATTAATGGAGGGATATCTTTGAGTTTGAATAGCTTTGATACACCATCATTCACCTTCCAAATTTGTGCAAGGCCTATTCCAAGCAAGAAATTCAAATTTTCACAAAAATGGCAAGTTGTTTAAATGGAGGTTATGGCAAAATCTCAAACATAAGTGCAAAGGCTTAATGTCCATTATTTGGATTGATACACATTACAAAAGAGATATGCAAGCTTTCACAACAAAAAACACAACCTAGAACCTATGAAGCGGCAACCCTAGTTCTCTCAAAAAATTTCAAAAGTTGACAAATTCGAATTTGTTCTTCCAGCAAGTTTCAAAGAGTGTTAGGCATCCAATCGTGTTCCTGGGCATAGCAGCAATCATTTCCAATCCTTACACGAAGCCAAATCATCCCAGATCGTGCCCTCTAGCTCTCTTTGGTTTGTCAAATTTCTTGAATTCTTTTTTTATATTTCATGCATCATTAACTGTTTTTGATGGCTTGTATGAACTCAGGACACTCATTAGAACGCATTTGACGTATAACATGCAAATTTCAACGCAGGAGTAAGGACCTGCCATTGCTAGGGCCGTTTTAGTTATCTTCTTCGAAACTCCTTGTACATTCGTTTTCAGGCCAAAATAATGGCACCATTGAATCCACAGGGGTCGAATTAGGGTGACTAGGTCCTTCTTTTTCTTTGATTTCCCCTATTTTACAGGGTCGGCCATAGCACTCGCCGGAGAAGACGACCGGAGCTAGGGCTCCGGCGTCGTTGACTGTTAAAGACTCAGGCGTGGCTGGCGTGGCACAATGACTCAATCTGATTCGCTTCCATGTTATACCTGGGCCCCACGCACGCTGACTGTGTTTTGAATTCAAACATGTCACGTTTTTGTTTTTAACCATTTGATTGCAGAATAGTGACACCAAAGACAGCTGGCTCAAATGGCAACGCGTTAGTGGATTTCTTCAGAGGGCACGAGTTCGAATCTTGGTCCTGGCATTTTTTTACCTTTTCCATAATTAACATGCTTGCTATGTTTTTTCTTTTCTTAATATTTTTATCCTAATTTAGTTTATCTTTAAATAATTTTCTCATGCATTTAAAAAATCACAAAAATATTTTCCTTTTGCATTTTAATCAGAAAAATGTTTATTTAATTTTTGACATTAAAATTAATATTTTTGCATGCATATTTTAATTAATTGTTAAATAATCATTAAATTGACTTTTAATTGCTTTTAATTATCAAAATTGATCCAAAAAATACCAAAAAAATTATTCTATCATTAAATTAACATAACTAACTTTTTTTCATAAAAAAATCCAAAAAGAATTAACATCATCATTATTATTATTATTTTATTTTGTAAATAAACAATAATCGAATTAGTTTTTAATTAGGCCATTTTAACCTTTTTTAATAATTAAAATAGATCTAGAATTAGGTAAAGTTAACTTTTATTTTTATTTCTATTTTTTTATTTTATTTCATTAAAAACATAACAACACAAAAAAACATTTTTCTTTTAATTAATTAATTAATTAGTTAATCATTAGTTTTTATTTCATTTAATCACAAAAAAAGACAAAAAAAATTCATTTCTTTTCTTAAAAGGGTCAAAACCCTTAGAACGTTCCGATTTAATTTTTATTCGCGCCCAGTTTATTATTATGTAATTGCTTCCAAGACATGTAATAGTTAATTAGGTTTACTGCTTTATTTTAACTTTCCGTACTTATTTATCAAAACGGGTCTTTGTAATTTTTGGCGATGTATAGACCCGCGCCTTGTAATAGCGTAGGATTTATGTTTCCGCAATTTACTTTTCGCACCCCATTAACTGCTAAACTTGCATGAAAGAATGTATGTACATAAAAACAACTCGTAGCTCACTAATTATAAAAACAAAAACATTAACTGAATACAACACACAATGCACACACCACTTCTAGGGTACGCCTCACTCGTTGCCTTCGAAACGTGGTCATCAAGTATAGGACGTTTTAGAGGTCACCCTTAGTCTAAAGATCCAGTTGCCTCGAAACAGTTGCCTCGAAACAGTTGCCTCGAAACGGTTGCCTCGGATTAAAAAGGATCTAGGACATTAGGGTTACTTCTAAGGTGTCCTAACTGTTGCTTCGGTGATCACACTGTCCCTAAAATCGAATTGACCCGAACACCTCCAACGGTGGTGCTACCTACCTCTTAATGGTGGGATGGCACTACCTAAAGGACACTTACACAGCTTAATTCCTTAGGGTAGGTAGATGACTCATGGGTACTTTCTCTTTTCAAAAACAAACAAAATACTTTTCACACCTTACACTTTCAAAAGCTTTCAAAACAAAATTTTCAAACACTCTTGAGGACAGACACAAGAGTTATTCATAAATCTTTCAAAGAAACTTTTTCAAAACCTACACACACTTGAAAAGCAAACAATTTTGAAAACATAAGAGCAAGTACCTAAGAGCCCGTGGATAACCACTGATAGAAAGGGTGCTAACACCTTCCCTTTCTATAAATCTACCTCCCGAACCGAGAAACATTCTCGAATAAGGAATTTTGCTGTGCTTTTGTCCTTTCCATATTAGAGAACATAAAAGACGGTGGCGACTCTTGCTTACCGCGACATTTCGCGAAACCAGCTTAAAAAACAGTCAGTTCTATTTCCACCGGTCACAGAACTGGCGACTCTGCTGGGGATACCATTAAGTGGGGTGTACCTTAGGATAGCTCATACTTGTGTTTTCAATTGCTTTGTTTTGTTTGCTTTATTATTGTGGGCACTGTCTTGGGAGTTCTATAGATCCTAACCCGGATCTGGGGGATACCTTCTTAGAAAGTAGCAATAAGACTGTGAGGGAACTGTGTGGGGTATACCGACACGGTTGAAGCAGTCTGCTACGTTGATGTGGCACTTTGGTGAGTACCGGTAACCCTTGAGTCAAGTCAAGGAGAGTACGGGGCTGCCACGTGGTGTCGTGAAGCATCAACTGACCTTAGGAACCTTAATTGAACCATCCTGTCCTCTTTAGGGGTAGTGAGATAACTGACTTTGGTGCAGTCCGAAGTTGGTTGATACTCGATACTACACTCATTGAGGGTTGTTTTCTTGGAATATTTTGATCGCCAGTTCAGTGGCTAAATCGAAACTATGAACACAGAAAACAATCCAATGATATTGAGCTCCTTAGAACCCGGTTACTATTTTCTAGGACAGGTTTTGAGCCCACCAACTTCAAGAGGGTAGTACCTAAACTTCATGCTGGCCTAAACTCTAAGGGCTTTCTGGTGTGACTTGTGTGCCTTCAAACTTGACTACTTGCATACTCTTGTTATCTGACAACATGAGTTCCTTGCAGGTTTAGTCCTTAATCTGGACTTATTACAGGGCTTACTTACACCTCACATCTTTGCATCCACGTACATAGCATCATACGCATCATCATTTCCTTAACCATTTCAAGGATCTCAAGGGTTTGTGATGCAGGTCATGATGAATCAAATGTCTAGCAAGGGGCAAAGGGGATTTATTTTCCTCTAGCCAAGGTTGATAACTTGAGTCAGGGGCTATGACCCACTAGATATGGTGAGCCTTGACTCTTGAAGAAGGACTCTCAACAACACGAAGTTCCTTCAATCAAGCTACGAAATTCAAATTCTAACAATTTTCTTGTTTACCCCGCGAGATCCTTGAAAATATTGCATGCATACATACATATCACGGCATTACAAGTACTCCTTTGACAGGTCACTTACCTTCTCCGCTGTTTATTTCAGCAATGGCTTCCCAACAAGATAACCAGGGTCTTCATGCTCAAGAGACTCAGTTCAGGGAGATCTTTTTAAGCCTATCCAAGGGGCAGGAAGAGTTGAGGACACTCCTCATGGGGAACTTGGCCAAGAAAAGTCCCGAAGATGATAAGGACGAACAGCTGAAACGTCTGCAAGCTGAGGTAGATGCAATGAGGACTCAGATGCTGGGGCAGATGGCCCTTATCCAAAGTTTGGCTCGGGAGCAAGAAGAGTTGAAAGCCATGGTCGACAGATACAACATGAAGCAACCAGTCCAAGTCAGGAACCAGGTCATTGATCAGCTTCCGAGAGGACAAGAGTCTGGCATGGTGAAGATTAGACCTCTCCAATTTGCTACCACTTCACAGGTCCAACCACAACCTCACCCGGAGCAACAGGTTGATCAGAGCAAGCCAGACAAGCCTAGGAGGCAATTCACCAAGCTCAACACGTCGCTGTCTCAAGCTTTACAACATCTGTTGAGGTTGAATTTGGTAACTCTAAGGGACCCTCCTAAGAACCCCAATAAGACACCTTCAAGGTATAACCCCAACACCCACTGTGCTTATCATTCGGACAGCCCGGGGCATGCCACAAACGACTGCTGGTCTCTGAAGAACAAGATCCAGGATCTGATTGATGAAGGAGCAGTGGAATTCACCCAAGATGGCCAGGCTGAGTTCTTCTACTATCCCTGCAAGATTCATCACTTGAAGTGACTAGTTCAAATTAGAAGACTTTTGTTCATTAGATTTTTCAAGTTGTAATTTTCTTTTGATGGTTCAAACAATTATTGTCATAGCAAACTTTATTACTTTATCAATGCATCGCATATGTCTATTTTAAATCAATATATTCGCATTCGCTATATGCAAACTGTTTTCATATTTTTATGATGATCAACCCTGGGTTGAAAATTCTAAGCCTCTTGAGGGAGGATGACGAAAACGATACCACGACATTTACAGTATGTTTTTGAACGAACCCCGCTGATGAGGTACATACATTGTTTCAATTCCTAAACACTGGAGTTATAAGGAAGGTAATCCCTCGTCAACCCCCTTTGAGCCAAAGAAGTAGGAGTTTTTCTTTTCACGAAAAAAATTAAAACCGTTAATCATAACCTGGGGCAGGGTAGTTCTCTCAGTTGATCTCGGTGCATAATAAATGGCACCAAAGAAGTCCTTTCAAAACAAAAGACAGTGATGGTTCTGAATAATCATAAAGATAGACAGTCATTATCTCTCAGAAATAAAAGCCTAAATAAGTCAAAACCTATGAAGGAGACTTACAAACCGGAGCATCCTGCTGACTGTAACCACAAAGAAACAGTTCAGGCAAAAGACACGGATAACAAAATCAAAAAAGAAAGAGGTCATACAAACCCTCAACAACAAAACAAAAATGACTGCCTCTTTAAAATAAATTGTCAACACCCGAACCATCACTGATATATCAAAGCAAAGATTCAACAAGGTCTAACGCACGATTAGCTGAGTTTAGGATTGAAGAACATCACGAAGAGCGGGTGGATACAAATACTTTGAGCCTTTATCTTTTGTTTCTTAAACCGTGAACCAAGCCACGCTACAACCCTCAAAAGTCCTAGCTGAAGCATGGGTTAGTTCGAAAGCATACTGTTACGAAAGGTATCCTGACTCCTTAAGGCTTGCGGTAAAATAACGAGTTGACATCACAGTTTACAAAAAATTCACTTGTTTTTATGAAAAAATGCATTTTCAAAAACGTCAAGACAGACATAAGCTTTGTATTCCTGATATAACATTGTTTGCATATGACTATTTGTTTGAACAGCATAGAAGTTCGCACGAAGAATATCTAGTGAACAAAAGCACTTCCAACCAAGGGGCACGACATGATCGTGGTCTATCATCTGGGGGCAGTTAAGTCAAGATTCGGAGAATCTCTCAAATGCAAAATAGCATGGGGAAAACCTCCCTCTGAGTTCACTTGGGGCATTGGACATGAATTCCAGCTGCGAATCTTGCACGATCAAACATCTTCTGGTGGTATGGCAACACAATGCTACTAACAGTGACACCTCCCTACGTCCTGAGAGCATGGACATAGTCGAAAAAAGACTACGCATAATCAAAGACCCGCTAGGTTGACACACCTAGGCAAAAATAAGGGCTTCCCGGCGAACCAAAAGGGTTTGGGCAAAAATAAGGGATGAAATGAAAAAAAATCTGTACACCCGGCAAGTCGAAAACCTAAAAAGGCGGCTTGGGCAAAAATGGGTATCCCGGTGGACTGAAAACCCGAAAGGGCGGTCCAGGCAAAAGTTAGGGATCAAAAGCGTACGACTATGTCCCGTCATCTCGTTACTTGCCTACCAGAAGAAGATTTGTCAAATCGGCAGTCACCAAGCACCTCTACAGGTACCTTCTCCCACAGAAGCTGGGGCAAGAAGAACTGTCTAAGCGATCTAGCTATTCTGTCCTCCAAGGTACCAAGGTAAGTTCGGCTGAAGAATGTAACCAAGATACCTTCACGCCCCGCAGAGTAAGACCAGATTCAACAATTCTTCCCAAGCAGAGTTGGTCTCCAACCAGCCCCAAAAGGCACAGTATCTCCAGCAAGTCAGCAACACTCACCCCAAGCAGAGTTAGTCTACTGTCAGCCTTAAGGAAGTTGGTTATTCCACAGAAAATCTCAATATTCCCCAGCGGAGTATGCAGACATTCCTAACAAGCATCCCCGGCATTCTTATTCTATGATTGTTCCCCGGCGGAATACCAGACACCCAGTGGAGCCACTTCCCCAGTACAGTCTCAAAAAGTCTCCCCAGGAGAGTTGAATCCATCTCCCCCGTAGGAAGCTTATCCCCAGTAGATTCTGGAAGCTTATCCCCTACAGAGTACGAACACGTCTCCCGGACTTTTTATTCAAAGGTTATGCTCCACCAGAGCTTATAACTGGGTTATCCTCAGCTAAAAACCACGGAAAGATCGTCCTCGGCGAAGTTCTTCCTATTCCCCGGCAGAGTTCATCAAATCTTCCAACAAACCTTATCAACGGTACCCCCAGCGGAGTTATCATCAACATCTCAGCAAGGTGCCTCTCTCCCCACAGAGCTCACTCCCCGCAGAGTAATCTATTCTCCAAGTTTATTCCCCAACGGAGTCATCTTCTCCTACCGGTATTCTTGCAACAATCATCCCCAGCGAAAACAAAGAAGCTCTACTCTTCAACATCAGCCCAGGAGTTAGCTTCCCGACATGCGTCAAGGATTTATTTTCCTAGACAAAAATACAGTCATAAACATCACATCTTCATACATTATAGCATGCACATACGCATCATGGACATACAATCTCATTTATTCTGAGAACATCACACATGTCATACATCATGACATTACATACAACTAACGTTTTGTCTTTTCAGGACAAAGGTCGGTACAAAGATGATTACTATCAATTGTCGCAATTCTAGATCCGATTCCTGTATCTTGCCAGGGTGTATTTGTGAGCGACTAATTCCAGACTCGATTCCTGTATCCTGCCAGGGCACGTCTGAAGAGTTTAAAGATCTGATTCCTGTATCTTGCCAGGGTGTATCTGTTGACGACTAATTCCAGACTCGATTCCTGTATCCTGCCAGGGCACGTCTGAAGAGTTTGAAGATCCGATTCCTGTATCTTGCCAGGGTGTATCTGTTGACGACTAATTCCAGACTTGATTCCTGTATCCTGCCAGGGCACGTCTGAAGAGTTTGAAGATCCGATTCCTGTATCTCGCCAGGATGTATCTGTTGACGACTATTTTCCGGACTCGATTCTTGTATCCTGCCAGGGCACATCTGAAGAGTTTGAAGATCCGATTCCTGTATCCAGTCAGGGTGTATCTGTTGACGACTAATTCCATACTCGATTCCTGTATCCTGCCAGGGCACGTCTGAAGAGTTTGAAGATCTGATTCCTGTATCCTGCCAGGGTGTATCTGTTGACGACTAATTCCAGACTTGATTCCTGTATCCTGCCAGGGCACGTCTGAAGAGTTTGAAGATCCGATTCCTGTATCTTGCCAGGGTGTATCTTTTGACGACTAATTCCAGACTCGATTCCTGTATCCTGCCAGGGCACGTCTGAAGAGTTCGAAGATCCGATTCCTGTATCTTGCCAGGGTGTATCTGTTGACGACTAATTCCAGACTCGATTCCTGTATCCTGCCAGGGCACGTCTGAAGAGTTCGAAGATCCGATTCCTGTATCTTGCCAGGGTGTATCTGTGGACGACTAATTCCAGACTCGATTCCTGTATCCTACCAGGGCATGTCTGAAGAGTTTGAAGATCTGATTCCTGTATCTTGCCAGGGTGTATCTGTTGACGACTAATTCCAGACTCGATTCCTGTATCCTGCCAGGGCACGTCTGAAGAGTTTGAAGATCTGATTCTTGTATCTTGCTAGGGTGTATCTGTTGACGACTAATTCCAGACTCGATTCCTGTATCCTGCCAGGGCATGTTTGAAGAGTTTGAAGATCCGATTCCTGTATCCTGCCAGGGTGTATCTGTTGACGACTATTTTCCGGACTCGATTCCTGTATCCTGCCAGGGCACGTCTGAAGAGTTTAAAGATCTGATTCCTGTATCCTGCCAGGGTGTATCTATTGACGACTATTTTCTGGACTCGATTCCTGTATCCTGCCAGGGCACGTCTGAAGAGTTTGAAGATTCGATTCCTGTATCTTGCCAGGGTGTATCTGTTGACGACTAATTCCAGACTCGATTCCTGTATCCTGCCAGGGCACGTCTGAAGAGTTTGAAGATCCGATTCCTGTATCCAGCCAGGGTGTATCTGTTGACGACTATTTTCCGGACTCGATTCCTGTATCCTGCCAGGGCACGTCTGAAGAGTTTGAAGATCCAATTCGTGTATCCTGCCAGGGTGTATCTGTTGACGACTAATTTCCGGACTCGATTCCTGTATCCTGCCAGGGAACGTCTGAAGAGTTTGAAGATCCGATTCCTGTATCCAGCCAGGGTGTATCTGTTGACGACTAATTCCAGACTCGATTCATGTATCCTGCCAGGGCACGTCTGAAGAGTTCGAAGATCTAATTCCTGTATCTTGCCAGGGTGTATCTGTGGACGACTAACTCCAGACTCGATTCCTGTATCCTGCCAGGGCATGTCTGAAGAGTTTGAAGATCCGATTCCTGTATCTTGCCAGGGTGTATCTGTTGACGACTAATTCCAAACTCGATTCCTGTATCCTGCCAGGGCACATCTGAAGAGTTTGAAGATCCGATTCCTGTATCTTGCCAGGGTGTATCTGTTGACGACTAATTCCAGACTCGATTCTTGTATCGTGCCAGGGCACGTCTGAAGAGTTTGAAGATCCGATTCCTGTATCCTGCCAGGGTGTATCTGTTGACGACTATTTTCCGGACTCGATTCCTGTATCCTGCTAGGGCACGTCTGAAGAGTTTGAAGATCTCATTCTTGTATCTTGCCAGGGTGTATCTGTTGACGACTAATTCCAGACTCGATTCCTGTATCCTGCCAGGGCACGTCTGAAGAGTTTGAAGATCCGATTCCTGTATCTTGCCAGGGTGTATCTGTTGACGACTAATTCCAGACTCGATTCCTGTATCCTGCCAGGGCACGTCTGAAGAGTTTGAAGATCCGATTCCTGTATCCTGCCAGGGTGTATCTGTTGACGACTATTTTCCGGACTCGATTCCTGTATCCTTCCAGGGCACGTCTGAAGAGTTTGAAGATCCGATTCCTGTATCCTGCCAGGGTGTATCTATTGACGACTATTTTCCGGACTCGATTCCTGTATCCTGCCAGGGCACGTCTGAAGAGTTTGAAGATCCGATTCCTGTATCTTGCCAGGGTGTATCTGTTGACGACTAATTCCAGACTTGATTCATGTATCTTGCCAGGGCACGTCTGAAGAGTTTGAAGATCCGATTCCTGTATCCAGCCAGGGTGTATCTGTTGACGACTATTTTCCGGACTCGATTCCTGTATCCTGCCAGGGCACGTCTGAAGAGTTTGAAGATCCGATTCCTGTATCCTGCCAGGGTGTATCTGTTGACGACTAATTTCCAGACTCGATTCCTGTATCCTGCCAGGGCACGTCTGAAGAGTTTGAAGATCCGATTCCTGTATCCTTCCAGGGTGTATCTGTTGACGACTAATTTCTGGACTCGATTCCTGTATCCTGCCAGGGCACGTCTGAAGAGTTTGAAGATTCGATACCTGTATCCAGCCAGGGCACATCCACATGAAGAGTTTGAAGATCAACCCCTGTAACAGGCCAGGTAATTATCTTTCTTTCTCAGGTACGTAAGTTCTCGCTAAGGAATCTCTTACGCGATCGACAACCTCCCGATGGCATCTATAAACCCATCTCCACAACTACCATTACAGTCCCAAATGGCATCTATAAGCCCATTCCCGACAAGGTTCTATCACATCTCCATATGGCATCTAAGCCCATCCTCCTATCCACCATCCTTCCAAATGGCATCTGTAAGCCCATTCCCGCCATCACACTGCTAACACTCTACTATGTGAGTGCAAATTTCTAGGCACTCTAGTGTTCAATCATCTTCCACCTTCGGATCACGAAAGGCACACAAGCCAATCTACATCCTCAGGTCTAAGAAGATTGAACAGGGGCAACTGTTGTACCCCAAAATTTTCCCTCCCATATTTTTCAGAGTTTTGACAAGCATCACCTCAAATGGTTCAAAGTCTACTCAAGGGCTACACAGTCAACCATCCTCCTAAGGCAGTCAAAATTAGGGTTTTGGTTCTTGCAAGGAAGTTGAAGTTTTCAAGGGCTCAATCAAGTCCCATATGCTCATAAACATTGTCAAGCACCTACATGTCAAGTTTCAAGGCTCACAAGGTCAAGTTGCACAGTCAAAAGCCCTAATTGCTCCACAGTCAACTATAGGGGCAAAATGGTCATTTGGCAGTCAAAAGTCAATTTTTTTGATCAACATCTTATTTTGAAGCCACAATCATCATTTGGTCAAGTCTTGATCATGATTTCACAAGAATGGCTCAAAAATCATCAAGGTGTCAAAAGTTTCTATTTTTGGACAGCTGAAAAGTCAACTGTAACTTGACCAAGGCATAACTTTTTCATGGTTCATCAGAAAAATCCCATCCAATTGTCATCTTGAAGGGGAAGGCATTTCCTACAATTCATCTTCACACTCCAAGTCCAAGAAATGCTCTCACAAAAAGTTATCAATTTTAACATTGTAGGTCATTTTCAAAAGTCAACAAAAAGACACTTTAAGTCAAAGACCATAACTTGAGATTGGTAAATCAAAATGACATGTGACCAAATACATTGGTTAGAGGTCTTCAAGACCTTTCCAAAATGTCCAAGAACATGTTCATAGCTTTAAAATTGAGCAAGATATGCATTGGAGAAGTTGGGAAATTTTTGTGAAATGGCCAAAGTCAATTATCCTTGAAACTTCATTTTTGACAAAAGGGCCCCACTTTTTCCACTTGTTTCAGCTTGGCCATGCCTCCCACGTGTCCCACAATTTATTTCAAGATTAAAAATTAATTTTTCCATTTTTATTTAATTTTATTTGATTTAAATCATTTTAAATCTTTAAAATTCAAATAAAAATCAAGAAAATTAATGGAGGGATATCTTTGAGTTTTAATAGCTTTGATACACCATCATTCACCTTCCAAATTCGTGCAAGGCCTATTCCAAGCAAGAAATTCAAATTTTCACAAAAATGGCAAGTTGTTTAAATGGAGGTTATGGCAAAATCTCAAACATAAGTGCAAAGGCTTAATGTCCATTATTTGGATTGATACACATTACAAAAGAGATATGCAAGCTTTCACAACAAAAAACACAACCTAGAACCCTCTGAAGCGGCAACCCTAGTTCTCTCAAAAAAATTCAAAAGTTGACAAATTCGAATTTGTTCTTCCAGCAAGTTTCAAAGAGTGTTAGGCATCCAATCGTGTTCCTGGGCATAGCAGCAATCATTTCCAATCCTTACACGAAGCCAAATCATCCCATATCGTGCCCTCTAGCTTTCTTTGGTTTGTCAAATTTCTTGAATTCTTTTTTTATATTTCATGCATCATTAACTGTTTTTGATGGCTTGTATGAACTCAGGACACTCATTAGAACGCATTTGACGTATAACATGCAAGTTTCAACGCAGGAGTAAGGACCTGCCATTGCTAGGGCCGTTTTAGTTATCTTCTTCGAAACTCCTTGTACAGTCGTTTTCAGGCCAAAATAATGGCACCATTGAATCCGCAGGGGTCGAATTAGGGTGACTAGGTCCTTCTTTTTCTTTGATTTCCCCTATTTTGCAGGGTCGGCCATAACACTCGCCGGAGAAGACGACCGGAGCTAGGGCTCCGGCGTCGTTGACTGTTAAAGACTCAGGCGTGGCTGGCGTGGCACAATGACTCAATCTGATTCGCTTCCATGTTATACCTGGGCCCCACGCGCGCTGACTGTGTTTTGAATTTAAACATGTCACGTTTTCGTTTTTAACCATTTGATTGCAGAATATTGACACCAAAGACAACTGGCTCAGATGGCAACGCGTTAGTGGATTTCTTCAGAGGGCACGAGTTCGAATCCCGGTCCTGGCATTTTTTTACCTTTTCCATAATTAACATGCTTGCTATGTTTTTTCTTTTCTTAATATTTTTATCCTAATTTAGTTTATCTTTAAATAATTTTCTCATGCATGTAAAAAATCACAAAAATATTTTCCTTTTGCATTTTAATCAGAAAAATGTTTATTTAATTTTTGGCATTAAAATTAATATTTTTGCATGCATATTTTAATTAATTGTTAAATAATCATTAAATTGACTTTTAATTGCTTTTAATTATCAAAATTGATCCAAAAAATACCAAAAAAATTATTCTATCATTAAATTAACATAACTAACTTTTTTTCATAAAAAAAATCCAAAAATAATTAACATCATTATTATTATTATTATTTTATTTTATAAATAAACAATAATCGAATTAGTTTTTAATTAGGCCATTTTAACCTTTTTTAATAATTAAAATAGATCTAGAATTAGGTAAAGTTAACTTTTATTTTTATTTCTCTTTTTTTTATTTTATTTCATTAAAAACATAAAAACACAAAAAAAAACATTTTTCTTTTAATTAATTAATTAATTAGTTAATCATTAGTTTTTATTTCATTTAATCACAAAAAAAGACAAAAAAAATTCATTTCTTTTCTTAAAAGGGTCAAAACCCTTAGAACGTTCCGATTTAATTTTTATTCGCGCCCAGTTTATTATTATGTAATTGCTTCCAAGACATGTAATAGTTAATTAGGTTTACTGCTTTATTTTAACTTTCCGTACTTATTTATCAAAACGGGTCTTTGTAATTTTTGGCGATGTATAGACCCGCGCCTTGTAATAGCGTAGGATTTATGTTTCCGCAATTTACTTTCCGCACCCCCTTAACTGCTAAACTTGCATGAAAGAATGTATGTACATAAAAACAACTCGTAGCTCACTAATTATAAAAACAAAAACATTAACTGAATACAACACACAATGCACACACCACTTCTAGGGTACGCCTCACTCGTTGCCTTCAAAACGTGGTCATCAAGTATAGGACGTTTTAGAGGTCACCCTTAGTCTAAAGATCCAGTTGCCTCGAAACAGTTGCCTCGAAACAGTTGCCTCGAAACGGTTGCCTCAGATTAAAAAGGATCTAGGACATTAGGGTTACTTCTAAGGTGTCCTAACTGTTGCTTCGGTGATCACACTGTCTCTAAAATCGAATTGACCCGAACACCTCCAACGGTGGTGCTACCTACCTCTCAATGGTGGGATGGCACTACCTAAAGGACACTTACACAACTTAATTCCTTAGGGTAGGTAGATGACTCATGGATACTTGCTCTTTTCAAAAACAAACAAAATACTTTTCACACCTTACACTTTCAAAAGCTTTCAAAACAAATTTTTCAAACACTCTTGAGGACAGACACAAGAGTTATTCAGAAATCTTTCAAAGAAACTTTTTCAAAACCCACACACACTTGAAAAGCAAACAATTTTGAAAACATAAGAGCAAGTACCTAAGAGCCCGTGGATAACCACAGATAGAAAGGGTGCTAACACCTTCCCTTTCTATAAATCTACCTCCCGAACCGAGAAACATTCTCGAATAAGGAATTTTGTTGTGCTTTTGTCCTTTCCATATTGGAGAACATAAAAGACGGTGGCGACTCTTGCTTACCGCGACATTTCGTGAAACCAGCTAAAAACATTCAGTTCTATTTCCACCGATCACACCGGGCCACGAAAATAAAATTATCCTCTAGGAGGTCTTTTACAGCATTTTCAGCAGCCTCCACTTTCTTGGGAGACTGCATACGTCTATGTTGCACTACTGCCCTAGTGATTGGATCAATGGCCAGTTGGTGACAGGCAACCTCGGGGTCGATGAAATTCTGGCTGCAGATACTCAATGTCACGTTCAATGTTATGACACTGTATCTGACTTACTATATGATAGTAAATACAAAAGCAATAAAGAACACAGTCAATTGTTTACCCAGTTCAGTGTGCAACAACACCTACTCTGGGGGCTACCAAGCCAGGGAGGAAATCCACTATAAGAGATTTTAATTCAGGAATAAACCAACCAGTTTATCTCCTTCACTTAAGACCTACCCAATGCAATTCCAATCTAAGTACAACTTAAACCTGAGTTCCTACTCACTCCCCCTCAATCACAGCAGTGATACATAAACCAATTTGACTTAAGAATTGATGAAGACACTCTTCATAAACAAACACTTGATTAAGCTTCACAGCTTTTTAATCAAGCAACACAATCACTCGTGCTTCACAGCTTTGAGTGATGCACACAACTAACTTGACTCTGCTTCACAGCTTTAGTCAAGGAACATTCAAACACTCTAGCTTCAAAGCTTTGAGTGCTACACAACCCTTACAATTAGAAACCTATTCCAAGGCACTTATCACAATGATAATTGCTTGGAGTACAACAATCAAATCTATTCAGATTACAAAATGATCTTCTGATCAATCAAGAGGGATCCTTGAAAAACAGCAGCTCTGTTGAATATATAGCAGCTGCAACTTCAGTTAGGGTTTCCACAAAAACCTAGGGTTCATTCCGTTTGACCTAAAGACTAGGTCACAGGACTTTATTAACCAGGTTAGGGTTGAGCTAGGTTACCCCTCAGAAAACGCAGGATTCTGTTCAGGAAAGACTGAGTTATTTCCTGAAAAAACTCAGACTTATCCATCCTGCAAACCTGTTAGTTCAGAACAGGATGTCATAACATCTGTTATGACATCTGAGAAAACCTGTCTACTGATTTAGCAAAATATGATCATTTTGCAAAATGCTCAGATACACACTTATAAACATCAGTACTTGAAATACAATATTTTTCTGCAAAGGTACCTAATGAGTTAGTACAAACTGAACTAGAATGTTATGACATCAGTCATGACATTCACACATACACTTGGGATTTACCAAAAATGCAAGCCAATACCTAAACACCTACAAACTCCCCCTTTGGCAGATTTTTGGCTAAAGACCCTAAGCAATCAGAGATAGATAGCAGCAGAAATAAGTGACAACAGAAAAATAGAATGTCAAGTACTAATTAAGTAAGTACCAAAATATTCTCCCCCTCTTTAGCCACAAATGGGCCAAAGATACATGTTCATAAAATTATACAGTTATCCAAAACAAAATAATAAGAGCAGCAGCAGAAAACAACTTCCAAACTCCACCAGATATCAGCAACCAACCTTCAAGCACTGTCATCAGATCCAGAGGATTCAGGCTTCTTTCTTTTCTTGTGAGCAATGTCAGCATTCTTCTCTTTGTTTGATGTCTCAACATTCTTAGAGACATCTGGATTTGTTTCAGCATTTGAGCTTTCTTGGTTCAGAGGAACAGAAATGCCAGGAACTGAGTGATTCTCGTTCAGAATTCTTGAAACAATTTTTGCTATTGCTTGATTAACATAGGCTGTCCCTTCCCTATTTGCAATTTCAGGGGGAACTGAAGAAGAAGGATGAGATGGATTACCAGAGGCAGAAGCTTGGGGCTTTCCTGCATGTCTTGTTCTCAACTCTTTGACCTTGTTGGGGTTAGTTCCCACTTTTCTACAAGAAGAGATCTCCAGAACGTCAGAGTCCAGACAAGAAGAGATTGTCCCAGAATCTTGATCAGAGGAAGAGGTTGAAATAGTCGTATTGGATGATGATGGTGTTTGAGACATTTTGACAGTTTTAGAGGACCAACAACAACTGAGGAGAAATTTCTGATTGAGAGACTGGGTTTTGATGAGGAGACGAGAGAGGAAGGAAGCAAGGGAGTGTCTATTCAACTTCTTAAAAGAATTGTAGGAAATGAGAAAATACAATTTTAAACCAATCAGAACAGGCATAACTCCTTTGATCCTTGTTTTAAGCAAAATTGATTGCTACAATTCCTCATGTTGGCAAATACCCAGCTTACCCCTTAAGTTTTCAAATTGATTTGCATCCAGAGCCTTGGTAAAAATGTCAGCCAGCTGTAGCTCAGTGGCAACATGTTCCAATTTGATTGTCTTCTCTTCTACAAGGTCTCTGATAAAGTGATGTCGTATGTCAATATGTTTGGTCCTGCTATGCTGAATGGGATTCTTGGATATGTTGATTGTACTCAGATTGTCACAGTACAATGTCATAGCATCTTGTGTGACATTATACTCAGTGAGCATCTCTTTCATCCATATCATTTGAGAGCAGCTACTACCAGCTGCAATGTATTCAACTTCAGCAGTGGAAAGAGACACACAATTCTGTTTCTTGCTGAACCAGGAAACCAGATTACTTCCCAAGAAGAAACATCCTCCAGAGGTGCTTTTTCTATCATCAGCACTACCAGCCCAATCAGCATCACAGTAGCCAGTCAGAGCTGGTTCACAGCCATGAGTATACATCAATCCATAGTTGTAAGTACCACTTACATACTTCAAAATTCTCTTCACTTGATTGATATGACTGACTTTGGGATCAGCTTGGTATCTAGCACAAACTCCAACTGCAAAGGCAATATCAGGCCTGCTGGCAGTTAAGTACAACAAGCTTCCTATCATGCTTCTGTACAGACTTTGATCCACCTTAACCCCACTTGAATCTTTGGAAAGCTTTAGATGAGTAGGAGCAGGAGTCCTTTTGTGACTTGCATTCTCCATACCAAACTTCTTTACAATATTCTTAGCATACTTGCTTTGAGATAAGAAGATTGAGTCCTCCATCTGTGAGACTTATAGTCCAAGAAAATAAGTTAGTTCTCCCATGAGACTCATTTCAAATTCAGCCTGCATCTGGTCAGCAAAATGTTTAACCATATGTTCTGACATTCCTCCAAACACTATGTCATCAACATATATTTGGGCAACCATCAACTTCCCTCCTTCAGTTTTGACAAAGAGAGTTTTGTCCAAGCCTCCTTTTCTGTAGCCTTTGTCTGAGAGAAACTTTGTTAACCTGTCATACCATGCTCTAGGAGCTTGTTTCAGGCCATATAGAGCTTTTCTCAATTTGTAGACATGATAAGGATGGGTTGAATCCACAAAACCTTTAGGTTGTTCCACATAAGCTTCCTCATTTAAGTACCCATTTAGAAAGGCACTTTTCACATCCATCTGAAATAACTTGAACTTCAGAAGACAAGCAATTGACAACAAGAGTCTGATTGATTCCAACCTGGCTACAGGTGCAAAGGTTTCATCAAAATCAACCCCTTCAACCTGGGTGTATCCTTGAGCAACAAGTCTTGCCTTATTTCTGGTGACAACTCCTTCAGCATCTGACTTGTTCTTGAATATCCATTTCGTCCCAATGATGTTAGTTCCTTCAGGTCTAGGAACCAGTTCCCAAACTTCATGTTGCTTGAATTGGTTCAGTTCATCTTGCATTGCACCAATCTAATATTCATCAGTTAAGGCTTCCTTGACATTTCTTGGTTCCATTTTGGACACAAAACAAGAGTTTGAGATGATTTCTCTAGATCTTGTGATGACTCCACTATTGGGATCTCCTATGATGAGCTCTTTTGGATGATCCTTCTGAATTCTGATGGAAGGGATCTTGTTAGCTTCCTTTGATTCAGATTCTATTGTGGTGGAGTTGGGTAGGTCATTCTGTTGGGTTGAAGTCTCAAAGAATGTCTCAACAGTACAAGGAACATCTATTTCTTCATGATAGTCATCAATTATAACATTTATTGATTCCATCATGGTTTTGGTTCTGGAGTTGAATACTCTATAAGCTCTGCTGTTTGAGGAGTATCCTAGAAATATGCCTTCATCACTTTTGGGGTCCAGTTTTCTTCTTTGTTCACGATCAGACAGAATATAGCATTTGCTGCCAAACACATGGAAGTACTTCACAGTTGGTTTTCTTCCTTTCCAGAGTTCATATATGGTGGATGAGGTTCCCTTTCTCAAGGTGACCCTGTTATGAACATAGCAAGCTGTATTCATAGCTTCAGCCCAAAAATACATAGGAAGTCTTTTGGCATGTAACATTGCTCTGGCAGATTCTTGTATGGTCCTGTTTTTTCTTTCCACAACTCCATTTTGCTGAGGTGTTATAGGAGAAGAAAACTCATGACTGATTCCTTCTGAAGAACAGAAGTCATCAAACTTGCTGTTTTCAAATTCCTTGCCATGATCACTTCTGATTCTGACAATACATGCTTCCTTCTCTCTTTGAATTCTCTTGCACAGTTCTCTAAAAACTTCAAATGCATCTGATTTTTCCCTAATGAAATTAATCCAGGTGAATCTGGAAAAATCATCCACAACCACATAGGCATATCTTTTACCACCAAGACTCTCTACTTGCATTGGTCCCATCAGATCCATATGGAGGAGTTCTAGAACCTTAGAGGTGGTCAGATGTCTTGACTTTGGATGTGACATCCTAGTCTGCTTACCAACCTGACATTCACCACAAACTCTTCCTTCATCAATTTGCAGTTTTGGAATCCCTCTGACTGCCTCCAAGGAAATAATCCTCTTCATACCCCTTAGATGAAGATGGCCAAGTTTTTGGTGCCACAGTTTCACCTCTTTTTCTTCTTTTGCAATGGAACACACAGATGAGAAATTAGTGTTCTCAGCCTCCCACAAGTAACAGTTGTCTTTGGATCTGACTCCTTTCATTACTATCTCTTGTTTGTCATTGATTACAAGGCATTCAGACTTTGAGAAATTGACCTTGAATCCTAGATCACACAGTTGACTGATACTAATGAGATTAGCGGTCAGCCCTTTCACCAGCAGTACTTCATTCAGACTTGGAACTCCAGGGCAGTCCAAATCACCAACTCCTTTGATTTCACCTTTAGCCCCATCTCTAAAGGTCACAAAACTGGTGGTGTGAGGCTTAACATTATTGAGGAGGTTTTTGATTCCAGTCATATGTCTGGAATATCCACTGTCAAAGTACCAGTCTTCCTTTGCAGAGACCCTCAGGGAAGTGTGAGCTATCAGTGCAGTAGCCTTTTTCTTCCATTGAGGAGCATGTGGTACCTTTTTAGACTTAGGTTTGACACCTGAGTTCTGATTAGGGTATCCATGTAACCTGAAGCAGAAGGGCTTTATGTGGCCATATCTACCACAATGATGACATTTCCATCTTTGGTACCTTTTCCTCATATGTCTCTGTTCCTGATGTCGAGAGTTGTGTTGAGACATCTGTTTTGACATTTGCTTACCAGAACCAGATTTCGTTGCTTCCATAAATCCTAGTCCAGATTTATTTCCCACATTTTGTCCAACCTGAAGGATCTCTTCCAATTTGTCTGTTCCATTTGTCAACATCTTGACAGATTTGGTCATTTGATTCAGTTGTGATTTCAGCAATTGAACTTCTCCTTCTAGATGACTTATAGTTTCAAGGTTTGCCCTTTTTTCAGCCTCCATCTTTATGATGAGTTTTGATTGTTTCTCATTCTGCACACATACTTCAGTACTTCTGATACACAATTCCTTGTAAGTATCAGCCAGTTCTTCAAAAGTCACTTCTTCGTCACTGATGTCACTTTCAGAGGTACAAACACCAGTTAAAGCAGTAACTCGTTTGGCAGTCTCTTCTTCAGAATTACTTTCTGAATCACAGTCAGACCAAGTAACTGTCATTCCTTTTTGTTTCTTAAGAAAGGTAGGACATTCAACTCGAATATGCCCATATCCTTCACAACCATGGCATTGAATTCCTCTGCCTTGAATTCCCTTCTCTTCTGACCTTGGTCTTCTGCTGGAACTGTCAATGTTAGAGGGAATGTTATGAACATTAGACCTTGACTTTGGATCTATTCTTTTGATGAGTTTGTTGAACTGTCTTCCAAGCATGGCTACAACTTCTGAAATGTTTTCTTCAACACCAGTGTTGGACATAAGTGCTATGCTCTTGTTCTTCTTGACACCATTATCAGTGATTCCCATCTCAAAAGTCTGAAGAGACCCAATAAGTTCATCCACTTTCAACTTGCTAATGTCCTGGGCTTCCTCTATGGCAGTTACCTTCATTGCAAATCTTTTAGGCAAGGATCTGAGAATCTTCCTTACCAGTTTTTCTTCTGACATCTTTTCTCCCAGTGCTCCTGAGGTGTTGGCAATCTCCAAGATGTTCATGTGAAACTCATGAATGGTTTCATCTTCCATCATTTTTAGATTCTCAAACTTGGTGGTCAACATCTGAAGCCTTGACATTTTTACTTTGGAAGTGCCCTCATGAGTAGTTCTGAGAGTGTCCCAAACTTCCTTGGCCAGTTCATATTGATGTACTAGTCTGAAAATGTTTCTATCAATTCCATTGAACAAGGCATTTAGAGCTTTTGAATTTCCCAGAGCTAACTCATCTTCTTCTTTACTCCAATCTTCCTCAGGCTTCAGACTGATTGTCCCATCTTTCTCAGTTATGGTGGGATGAATCCATCCTTTGTCAGCAGCTCTCCAAGCCTTTTTGTCCAGAGATTTTAGGAAGGCAATCATACGAGGTTTCCAGTAGTCATAATTAGTTCCATCCAGAATGGGTGGTCTATTTCCAAAAACTCCTTCTTTGTCCATAGTGCCAGAAAGTGATATCCCTAGATCTCACCCAGTAATACAGGCAGGGTGCCTGCTCTGATGCTAATTGAAATTCTGGCTGCAGATACTCAATGTCACGTTCAATGTTATGACACTGTATCTGACTTACTATATGACAGTAAATACAAAAGCAATAAAGAACACAGTCAATTGTTTACCCAGTTCAGTGTGCAACAACACCTACTCTGGGGGCTACCAAGCCAGGGAGGAAATCCACTATAAGAGATTTTAATTCAGGAATAAACCAACCAGTTTATCTCCTTCACTTAAGACCTACCCAATGCAATTCCAATCTAAGTACAACTTAAACCTGAGTTCCTACTCACTCCCCCTCAATCACAGCAGTGATACATAAACCAATTTGACTTAAGAATTGATGAAGACACTCTTCATAAACAAACACTTGATTAAGCTTCACAACTTTTTAATCAAGCAACACAATCACTCGTGCTTCACAGCTTTGAGTGATGCACACAACTAACTTGACTCTGCTTCACAGCTTTAGTCAAGGAACATTCAAACACTCTAGCTTCAAAGCTTTGAGTGCTACACAACCCTTACAATTAGAAACCTATTCCAAGGCACTTATCACAATGATAATTGCTTGGAGTACAACAATCAAATCTATTCAGATTACAAAATGATCTTCTGATCAATCAAGAGGGATCCTTGAAAAACAGCAGCTCTGTTGAATATATAGCAGCTGCAACTTCAGTTAGGGTTTCCACAAAAACCTAGGGTTCATTCCGTTTGACCTAAAGACCAGGTCACAGGACTTTATTAACCAGGTTAGGGTTGAGCTAGGTTACCCCTCAGAAAACGCATGATTCTGTTCAGGAAAGACTGAGTTATTTCCTGAAAAAACTCAGACTTATCCATCCTGCAAACCTGTTAGTTCAGAACAGGATGTCATAACATCTGTTATGACATCTGAGAAAACCTGTCTACTGATTTAGCAAAATGTGATCATTTTGCAAAATGCTCAGATACACACTTATAAACATCAGTACTTGAAATACAATATTTTTCTGCAAAGGTACCTAATGAGTTAGTACAAACTGAACTAGAATGTTATGACATCAGTCATGACATTCACACATACACTTGGGATTTACCAAAAATGCAAGCCAATACCTAAACACCTACAGTCGAGTCCGGGCATCTCCGCGGTGCTCCATGCGAACAATTCCACGTTCTCCCTCAAGCAAACTTTAATCTACTTCCTCACCAAGCCAGGGGGTCTGGTGTTGATCTTCACGCCTTTGTGAGGGTCTTCACCGAGGGGGACGAACTCGAAGTCTCCGTCCGGGATTGGTCAGAGGAGTTCTTGTTCACCGTTGGGGGCTTCATCCTTATCGAAGTTGTAAGTACGAAGTGTGCCTAAGAGGGGGGGGGGGGGGGGGGGGGTGAATTAGGTACTTTAAAAAATTCTGGTTTTTAGTGATGATGGTTCTTATTTTTCTGGTTAATGGTGATTTTAGGAAAGCGTAAAATGTAGAAAAATAAAAGACACGGGCAATATATCCTGGTTCCCCTCATAGTCCGAGAGTACTCCAGTCCTCTTTCAACATGAAAGAGATTTCCTTATTGTGGCAAACTTAAACAAGAACTACCAAACAACCAAGAACAATCCTCTTGGACCAAGAACAATCCGCTTGGATTTTCACTATGTTAACTATGAGAACAATCCTCTCAAAGTAACTACACTTGTATCCAATAACTTTGGAAACAAGATTTCAAAAACACTTAAACTTATTTCCAACAATCCTGGAAATATAAGTAAGTAACTATCAATTTTGAGTTTGAGTGAGTAGAGTATTATTGATCACTTAGAGTGATTTAACAATGTATGATCTTCTCTTCCAATAATAATATTGTACAATGACTCAAGATATATTTGCTCAAAGTTTTCTGTTTGATAATGTATGAAAATGTGCAGAAAACTTATGCATGAAAGTGAAGGAATGCTTGAGTTTGTATTTTGAAATTTCAGAAAATATTTATGGAAGAGGTGTTGAAACAGATTTTGAAAATGAATATTTATATGTTCATGACACCCTTTTGAAACAACATGAAGTTCTGAAAATGTATCATGAACAAATGCCAAGTTTGAGTGAAAGGTTTCAATGAAAAGGCATGATGAACAGACATGTGAAAAGCTGCTGTTTTTCAAAATCGTGCAGCATGCAATCGATTGCATCCTTTATGTAAATCGATTGCACAAGGTTTAAACAACTATTTTTTTCAAAAGTTTTAAGTGTGCAATCGATTGCACTAGCAATGTAAATCGGTTGCATGCAAAGTCAGTAGCAAAAAGTAAGTGAGTGCAATCGATTGCACTAGCAATGTAAATCGATTGCACTGAGAAACAGAAGCAAACATTTTGAAAAATTTAAGTATGCAATCGATTGCACAAGCAATGTAAATCGATTGCACAGAGAAACAGAAGCAAAAGATCTGAAAATTTGAAGCATACAATCGATTGCACTAAAATTCAAATTGATTGCACTCAAGTGAAAAATGAAATTTTAACTTTGAAAAACTCGAGTAATGATTTTTGAACATTTCTTTTTCAAAATTGAGCATCTACATCTTAAGATCAAAGTAGGTAATATTATTATACCTTGAAAGTTATTGAGAGCCTTGAACTGAAGATATTGTCCTTAGATGCTTTTGAGCTTGATCATAAATCTTTGCATTCTTTGTTAATCATGGTTTGTCTTCATCAAAACAAAAGCTCATTTGAGAAGCTTGATTTTACATTCTCCCCCTTTTTGATGATGACAAACAATCTTGCTTTATGCGATGTACTTTCCGGAAGAGCTTCTCCCCCTAAGATGCAAAACTTCCCCTATGTAGGAGTGGGTTGGAATCCTTTGCATTTCTTCATCTTGATTGGAGAGTACCTTAAAAATTTAGACAAGGGAAATACAAGCATAAAGTACCACACATCTTTTTCCCCCTTTGACATTATCAAAAAGAAAGGAAAGATGCACAAAACAAATAATAATAGAGCAATATATTGAGAAATTTTAGAATTAAATAGTAACACAAATTGTTTTAAGGATTACACAGAAATTTGAACAAACAAAACATTGAACAACAAGACAAGAACATAACAGAAAAAACAGTTAGCCAGGACTTTAAGGGTGATGCATGTCCAGATGGTTATAAGGCCAAGAGCAAAAAAAAAACAGAAATGCACATAGTGCAATCGATTTGCATTGAAGATGCAATCGATTTGCACTTGAAACAGAATGGACAGAATTGAAAATACTCAGTGATCAATCGATTGACACTCTTTATGCAATCGATTTGCATCAACAAAAATTGTCCAAAACCAATTTTTTCTTAAAAATTTAAATACCACATAACATAGATTCATATATAGCATGTATAAAACATATATAAAAATTATATAGAATGCACCTTATAAGTCGTGTTTGTCAAGTATGCCAAGCTCTCGTCGAATTTTGTAGAAAGGTTCTTTTGCCAAAGGTTTGATGAATATATCGGCAAGCTGACTATGAGTATCTACAAAGGTTACCTCGACATCTCCTTGAAGAACATGATCACGGAGGAAATGATGTCGAATGTCTATGTGTTTAGTTCTTGAATGCATGACGAGATTCTTTGTAATGTTAATTGCAATTGTGTTGTCGCATCTTAGAGGAATGCACCTTAGATCGAGTCCGTAGTCACGAAGTTGTTGTTTTAGCCATAAAATTTGAGCGCAACTACTACCCGCTGTAATGTATTCAGCTTCGGCCGTGCTTAGAGCAACACATGCTTGTTTCTTGCATGCCCATGATACTAATGCATTACCAAGAATGTGACAAGTACCACTTGTGATTTTTCTATCCGTTTTACAACCTGCATAATCCGCGTCAGAATAACCAATTAAGTTGCAGACACTACCTTTAGGATACCATAATCTGACATTTGTTGTCCCTTTGAGATACTTCATGATCCTCTTTACCGCCGTGAGATGAGATTCCTTTGGGTTAGCTTGAAAGCAGGCACAGAGACAAACACTAAACATGATGTCAGGACGGCTTGCCATCAAATACAATAAGGAGCCAATCATACCTCGATACTTAGTGATGTCGATGGAAACTCTTGATTCATCTTGATCAACACAAGAACCCGAACCCATTGGTGTAGACATTGCCTTACAGTTATCCATGTCAAACCTTTTCAAGAGTTCCTTGCAATATTTGGATTGGTTGATGAAGATGCCATCTTTTAGTTGTTTGATTTGAAGTCCAAGAAAATAGTTCATTTTACCCATCATGGACATTTCAAATTCTCCTTGCATCATTGATGAGAATTCTTCACACATTTCTTAATTTGAAGAACCGAAAATGATGTCATCAACATAGACTTGTGCTAGCAAAGTGTCGTCTTTGATTTTCTTGATAAATAGAGTCTTGTCAACTTTGCCTTTTTCGAAACCTTTTTCACATAAGAAGTTGCTTAAACAATCATACCATGCCCTTGGTGCTTGTTTCAGTCTATAGAGAGCTTTTCTCAATTTAAATACATGAGATGGATTCTTGAAATCTTCGAACCCCGGGGGTTGCTTGACGTAGACTTTTTCAGTGATATATCCATTCAAGAATGCGCTTTTGACATCCATTTGGAAAAGCTGGAAATTTAATGAACAAGCATAGGTAAGTAAGAGACGAATAGCTTATAACCTTGCAACTGGAGCGAAAGTTTCTTCAAAGTCTATTCCTTCTTCTTGATTGTAGCCTTGTGCTACCAATATTGCTTTGTTGCAAACAATTATTCCATTCTCGTCAAGTTTGTTTTTGAACACCCATCTTGTTCCAATAATGTGTTTGTTGCTTGGCCTAGGGACGAGTTCCCAAACTCGATTCCTTTCAAATTGATTCAATTCTTCTTGCATAGCGATAATCCATTGGTCATCGCCTAAGGCTTCATCAACTTTGGAAGGTTCAATTTGAGAGACAAACGCCATGTTTAGGCAAGCATCCTTGAGATTTAACCTTGTAGACACACCTTGACTTATATCACCAATTACTTTATCAATGGGATGATCTCTACGAGTTCTCCATTCTTTTAGTAGATCATTGAGATTCGATTCTTGTTGAGGTGATTCTTCGAGTTGAATTGGTTGATCTTTGGAAGAATTTTCTTGAGGACCTTCTAGTATTTCATCATCATTATCACAAACAATAGTATCCTCCTTGGAGGGGTTAGTTTCATCAAAAGAGACATGCATAGATTCTTCAATTGTCAAAGTTATTTTGTTGTATATTCTATATGCTTTACTAGAGAGAGAGAGTAACCAAGAAAAATACCTTCATCGGATTTCTCATCAAACTTACCAAGGTTATCTTTGTCATTGTTTAGGATAAAGCATTTGCATCCAAAGATATGAAAGAAAGCAATGTTTGGTTTTCTCCCCTTGAAGAGTTCATATGGAGTTTTCTTTAAGATTGGTCTAATGTTAACTCTATTGCTAACAAAACATGTTGTGCTCACCGCATCCGCCCAAAAGTATTTTGGAAGATTTGAGTCGCTAAGCATTGTTCTAGCAAGTTCCACAAGAGACCTATTCTTTCTTTCTACCACTCCATTTTGTTGAGGAGTCCTTGGTGCTGAGAAGTTGTGAGATATTCCATGTTCTCCACAGAATTCTTCAAATAGAGCATTTTGGAATTCTCCGCCATGGTCACTCCTTATTGAGGCAATTGTTAGAGACTTCTCATTTTGAATTTGTTTAGCATACTTCTTGAACGCCTTGGATGCATCACTTTTCTGCACTAAAAAGAATGTCCAAGTATATCTAGAGAAATCATCAACAATAACCAAAGCATACACATTACCTCCGAAACTCTTTGTTCTCGATGGACCAAATAAGTCCATATGTAGCAATTGTAGTGGCCTTGTAGTGGACACCACATTCTTAGATTTGAAAGTTGATCTAGTTTGTTTCCCTTTTTGACAAGCATCGCATAGTCTATCTTTGACAAAATTTCTCTTAGGCAATCCAATGACAAGATCATGCTTGATTAATTTATTCAAGTGTTCCATATGAATATGAGCAATTCTTTTGTGCCATAGCCATGAATCATCATTGTTCGCCGTAAGACATTTAACCTCCAAAGATGGATCATCAAGGGAAATCATGAATATATTATTGATTCTTTTACCTTTAAGTATAACCTCATGAGTGACTTCGTCTTCTATCAAACATTCATCCTTGGTGAACTTGATTTTGAAGCCTTTGTCACAAAGTTGGCTAATACTAAGAAGATTGTGCTTTAGTCCTTCAACATAAAGAACATCTTCAATGGATGTGAAAGGTGGAGCACCAACTTTGCCTTTGCCTAGGATTCTTCCCTTATTATTGTCTCCATAAGTGACAAAACCCTTGGCCTTTAGCGCTAGATGTGAAAATTAGTTTATGTCTCATGTCATATGCTTTGAACAACCACTATCAAGATACCAAAGATTGTATGTGGTCTTCAAGCATACCTGCAAAACAAATTAGGTTTTGTTAGGTACCCAAGTTGCTTTGGGTCCTTAATAATTAGTGCCTTTCTTTACCCATACATAATGCCCACTTGCCACACTGAAGTTTCTAACATAGCAAGCATTAGGTGTATGGCCTTTAATGCCACAATAAAAAAAAGTAGGTTTAAAGTTACTTCTATATCTAGAAGGATAAGATTTCTTTTTAGGAAATGTTTTCTTTTTAGGATAGTGACGAACTATTTTAGGTTTGTTCACTTTCTCTTTGGATGATTGATCACTAGCCTTAACAAATATAGTTTTGTTAGAACTTGGTTTTGAAAACTTTGAATATCCAAGTCCACTTTTATCATTGGAGTATCTTTGTTGGCTAAGAACAGCTTCCAATCCAAATTGGCCTTTTTTCATATCTTTCAATGACTCTTTTTAATTGGACAATTTTGAAAGAGAGTGAATCACAATTTTTGCATACAAAATTCTATTTTTGTTCATCACTTGATTTTTGTTTTTCTTCTTTGAAATCTTTTTCAATTAAAACATATTTTTCTTCTAAGGATGACATTTGTTTCTTTTGTGATGAAATGGTTTTATACAGAATTTTGCATTCATTCAATAGTTCATCTATAGCACCTTGTGCATCACTATCAAAAAGAGAAAATTCATTACCAACCTCATTGTCTTCATCATCGGAATGGTGTGAGGCCATCGATGCTAGATTTGCACTTTCATCACTATCAAAATCGGATGAGGAACTTATTTCATTATCCTTCCATGCGACATAAGCCTTTTTGTTCTTAAATCCCTTCTTTCTTTTGAAGCCACCTTTCTTGGAGAGTTTTGGACAATCCGGCTTGATATGACCTTGCTTACCACATTCATAACATGTGATTTCTTGTGTTGATGTGGAAGCTTCCTTTTTCTTAAATTGTTTCTTTCCTTTTGAATGAGAAAAAGGTTTGTCATTTCTACCGAAGAACTTACCAAGCCTTTTAACAAGAAGCATGAAGTTTTCATCTTCTTCCATATTGTATTCCTTTTCAACTTCCTTGTAGTCTATCTTCAAAGCAATATTCTTGGATTTCTTCTCTTGATTTTCATGCTTTTCAAGTCTTTCGAGTTCCGTTTTGTATTCTTGAAGTTTTCCAAATAATGTTGCGGATGTCATGTTGGAGAGACTTTTCTTTTCTGAAATTGCCGTTACCTTTAGTTACCATTCCCTAGTTAAGGACCTAAGTACTTTTAGATTTAGTTCGTCATTCGACAAAGTTTTACCAAGAGCACTTAGATGATTTGTCAAGTGCACAAATCTCTTTTGTAAGTCAAGAATGGTTTCTCCGGGCTGCATTCGAAATAATTCGTATTCTTTACTTAGGGTATTTAGTCTTGATCTTTTTACTTCAATCGTTCCTTCATGAGTTTGTACCAAGGTATCCCATATTTCTTTTGCTGTCTTGCATGCCGAGACACGGAAGAATTCGTCCATGCTAAGTGCACCTTGAAGAAGGTTTATTGCCTTTTTATCATAGAGAACTTTCTTTTTATCATTATCGTCCCATGCAGTTTTAGGCTTTGATGAGCCAACACCATTGATTACTGTTATAGGGATAAATGGACCATTTTCAACGGCATTCCATATTTCTTCTCCTTGTGCTTCTAGATGTGCCTTCATGCATATTTTCCAGAAGTCAAAGTATTCACCACAAAATAGAGGAGGCTTGTTGTTACTACCATCATCTCTGAAAACGGGATTTTGATTTGCGGAAGCCATTTTAGATCTTTTAGGAACAGGTTACCTATAACCTGCTCTGATGCCAATTGTAAGTACAAAGTGCGCCTAAGAGGGGGGGGGGGGGGGTGAATTAGGTACTTTAAAAAATTATGGTTTTTAGTGATGATGGTTCTTATTTTTCTGGTTAATGGTGATTTTAGGAAAGCGTAAAATGCAGAAAAATAAAAGACACGGGCGATATATCCTGGTTCCCCTTACAGTCCAAGAGTGCTCTAGTCCCCTTTCAACATGAAAGAGATTTCCTTATTGTGGCAAACTTAAACAAGAACTACCAAACAACCAAGAATAATCCTCTTGGACCAAGAACAATCCTCTTGGATTTTCACTATGTTAACTATGAGAACAATTCTCTCAAAGTAACTACACTTGTATCCAACAACTTTGGAAAAACAAGATTTCAAAAACACTTAAACTTATTTCCAACAATTCTAGAAAAATAAGTAAGTAAGTATCAATTTTGAGTTTGAGTGAGTAGAGTAGTATTGATCACTTAGAGTGATTTAACAATGCATGATTTTCTCTTCCAATAATAATATTGTACAATGACTCAAGATATATTTGCTCAAAGTTTTCTGTTTGATAATGTATGAAAATGTGCAGAAAACTTATGCATGAAAGTGAAGGAATACTTGAGTTTGTATTTTGAAATTTCAGAAAATATTTATGGAATAGGTGTTGAAACAGATTTTGAAAATGAATATTTATATGTTCACGACACCCTTTTGAAACAACATGAAGTTCTGAAAATGTATCATGAACAAATGTCAAGTTTGAGTGAAAGGTTTCAATGAAAAGGCATGATGAACAGGCATGTGAAAAGCTGTTGTTTTTCAAAATTGTGCAACATGCAATCGATTGCACCCTTTGTGTAAATTGATTGCACAAGGTTTCAACGGCTATTTTTTCAAAAGTTTTAAGTGTACAATCGATTGCACTAGCAATGTAAATCGATTGCATGCAAAGTCAGTAGCAAAAAGTAAGTGAGTGCAATCGATTGCACTAGCAATGTAAATCGTTGCACTGAGAAATAGAAGCAAACGTTTTGAAAATTTTAAGTATGCAATCGATTGCACAAGTAATGTAAATCGATTGCACATAGAAACAGAAGCAAAAGATCTAAAAATTTGAAGCATGCAATCGATTGCACTAAAATGCAAATCGATTGCACTCAAGTGAAAAATGAAATTTTAACTTTGAAAAACTTGAGTAATGATTTTTGAACATTTCTTTTTCAAAATTAAGCATCTATATCTTAAGATCAAAGTAGGTAATATTATTATATCTTGAAAGTTGTTGAGAGCCTTGAACTGAAGATATTGTCCTTAGATGCTTTTGAGCTTGATCATAAATCTTTGCCTTCTTTGTTAATCATGGTTTGTCTTCATCAAAACAAAAGCTCATTTGAGAAGCTTGATTTTACAGAAGCGGGTGTCAAGCGAGATGGAGTCGACCTTGGGTGGAGCCCTTTGTTCTTTTGTCTTAAAATGTTGTGGTTCAAGTCGAACAGTGGCAACTCTCTTGGTAGGTCACGCCATAATGTTGATTGTACTATGTCCCTTAGAAGCTGCGTTGAAACATCTTCGGGAAACTGATATGTCCCTTGTGGATGGTGGTGACGCGTCCCCTCCTTGTGTAGAATTTCATCTTTAGATGGACAGTGGAGGGTACGATGGTCAATTCAGACAGTGTTGGTCTCCCTAGAATGCAGTTGTAGAGAGAAGGGCAATCGATAACCAGAAATCGCACCTTGATCTACCGGGAGGCAGTTTCTTCTTCGAAGGTGACGAAAAGCTCAATGTACCCCCATGGTTTCGAGGTCGAGCTGTTGAATCCTTGTAAGTCGGACCCCACGTATGGTGAAAGGTGGGCATCGTCGAGCTGTAAGGTTCGGAACAAATGGTTGTACATAACGTCGACAAAACTCCCCTCGTCGACCAAGACACGGTAACATCGAAATTAGTCATTCTTGCCCTCACCAGCGGATGGATGCTCGAGTTAGAGGCCCCTTCAGGCAACTCCTCGAGGTAGAAAGTGATTGGTTATGATCTGCCATTGACCTTCTCGAATTTCACCGCTTGAGTTGGGGCTGCATCGACCAACTCGTCGAGCTTTCTTTTTGTGGAGTTTATGGAGATATCGTTGAACCCCCGTCGGTTATAACCATGGCGGAGGGGAATTTCTCCCACCTGCTGTGCATGGACAAACGTTCTTCCTCGTATATGTCGGGGACGTAGAAGTCCTCCAGACTTGTTATGGAGAAAGATATATGGATGGGGGGCGCTTCATCTGATGGTCAGGTGTCCTCCTCGACCTCTTTTGTTTCGCATGCATCTCGACGAGGGGAGTCATTGCATCGGTATTTCCCGAGTCTACCACCCTTGATGAAGGTTTCGATGGCGTCTTTGAGGTGGACACAGTCTTCAGTCAGGTGCCCGTGACTCCGATGGTACTGACAGTATTTGCTCCTGTCAGCTCTAGGCTTCACAAGAGAAGATCGAGGATGTATGACGCCATCATCCTTAAAGTCGGTATTAGAGCACTTCTCTAGGATGCACTCGCGGGAAGCGGTCAACAGAGTGTATTCGGTGAATCGCCTTGCGATTCCCCTGTGCTCGCAGGGATCATGCGGTTTATCGTCCCTTCTCTTCTCGCCCATTCATCGAGGAGGGCTTACGTCCTGGTGTTGTAGGGTATTGGCAGGTCCGTGATTCCCTGGGTCACGGGATTTGTTAGCTGCTTCCCTCTCCTCGTAGTCCATATAGGGCCTAGCCTTTTCGAGGAGAGCATTGAAAGTCCGAGGTGGTTTGATGCCGAAGACATTCCTAAACTTCGTGCCCGTGAGGAGTTCTCTATCGAGCTAATATCTCTTCATGTGATCGGTACAGGGGACCTGAATGGCCTCACGGTTGAAACGATCTATGTACTCCATGAGGGTTTCGTTGCTTCTTTGGACGATAACCTCGAGGGTGGCCTCGGTCTTCGGATGTTGATGAGAGGCTGTGAATGAGTTTATGAACTAGTTTTTTAGGTTTCTCCTGGAGGTGATTGACTCTAGGGGGAGGTTCTTGTACCAGTCCATTACAGTCTTTCTAAAGGTCGTGGGGAACAACCGGTATTTGATCAGTCCCCCGATGTTATGACAGTGGGACATTGCCTCAAACCCCGTCGATATAGTCGATTGGATCCGCAATGTCGTCATATTCCTTCAGTTGGGGAGGCTTCTCCATTCCCCTGAGAATGGGTGCCTCTATGATTGCTTATGATAAGGGACCACGAGGGTCGTCTTCGTCTCTCTTGTAGGGTGAGTGGGAGGGATACCAGTTGTAGTGGCGGTCGTAGTGATGGCCTTGGCCTCGGCGAGGATCCCTTGGTCGAGGATGCACTTCTACGTTGCCCTTGTTTCTGTCTTCATGGGATCGTTGTTCCCTGTGTATGGGGTGAGACCGCGTCTCTCGGTAGCCTCGGGCATTGTTCTCTCCAACACGGGGCGTCACCCAGTCCGTCGGGGAGAGAGGCTTCATAACATGTCTCGTTTGTATCTCTGCGGGGGAGATTGAAGACGATTTTCATTCTTACGAGGAGGTGGAGTGTCAGGTCTTCTGTGTCTTATGGGGGCTCTACGAGAGTCCTCGAGCACCCTAAGCCGCTCACCTTGCGAGAAGATTAAGTAATTCGTCTGGTTAATGGTCACGAACAGAGCCATGGTCGTGGCTCACCCGCGGGGACGGGGACCTCCTGGAAAACGTTCGGCTCATAGTACTGGGGAGGATGGGCACACTCGTGTGGCCGAGAGCAGTATCATGAAGAGGCAGTTATGTCATCTATGTAATTCTGCACGAGACCGACCATGTCGATGTCGCTACCATTGTAGTTATTGTTGCCCATGTTATCGATGACGTTGTTGTTGGAGTCAGCGAGATGGGCGTCTAGGTTGTTGTTGGCAGCTGGGTCGGCCATGACAATTAAAAGAATTTGGATAGTTTGCTTTAGTCTTGGGAAAATGAAAGACGGGGAAGCTAGTTTCCCACATATGGCCCCACTGATTGTACCCAACGAGAATGAATCGTCAAAGCCTATGAGCTGTGAGTTTAGCAGCAGCTGGAAATGAGATGAGGGGTACCTGCAAGACAATTTGATGCCAAAGTAAGATTCAGAGCAATGCGAGCAAGTATGAAATAATGAATACCTGACCATCTCAAGTGAAAGAGTATTTATGGCCCCCTGCGTTGGGCTAAGATCCCCATTGTTGGGCTGGGAAAGCAGGCCCAAAATGGAGATTTCCAGGTCCTACGTGTGTAGTGGGGCCAACACATGGTCCCCAACCTGGATGGACTCCCCCGAATAATCAGGAGGATATGGATGCAGTCTTTTTGGGACCAAGAGGACTCTGATATTTGGGGGGTGTTATGAGTCAACCTTACAAGGAGGATGTTCGCGATGTCCTTCTGTCTGTCGTGGCCCTTCCCCGCCAGCTGTGAGGTCGTCCAGGAGGACTTGTCTTGGTCGACGACAAGAGATGAGATGCTCGCGAGGTCCTCCTGATCGGCGACGAGCCTCCTTGCGATTCCTAGACTTATCCTCGTATGGCGAAACCACATTTTCCCGAAGGGTGAGATTGCTGCTCGACATAGTCGAGGGCAGGCTTGGTCAGCATGCCTCCTTGAGCAACATAGTAGAATTGGGCCTCATATGAAGTTGGACCAAGTGCAGGCCCAGTCCAGAACAGTTAGCGAAAAAATCGCATTACTATTCCCCTTTCTAAAAATATGGGAAATGAAAAATGTTATATTTGTAATGATAGTCAAACAATGGGCCCAAGACTTTTTAAGTTGTGAAGGAACCAAGGAATGGTTAGTCAAAGCTTAATAAATCAAGAGAGAGTCAGTTTCCACCCAAATCTTTTTCCAATTCTTTTCATCAGCAATATTAATAACTCTAATGACAGTAGAAAACTCAAAATGAATAGATGAAGGACCATGAATCTTTTCTGAGAAAGCCAAGATAAAATCACCAAGATTGTTCCTAAATATACTTGAAATTCTGGAACTTTACAAAACGGATGTCGAATACAATGTTAAGACATAACATATCAGAAAGTTAAAATAAGAAAAAATGCAGGAAAAAAATAACACATTTCAATTGTTAATTCAGTTCGGTGCAACTTCACCTACATCTGCGGGCATCCAAGCCAGGAAGGAAATCCACTATAATAGTATTAGTTTGAAGTTATGACCAACCCCTGTTTTACAAAATTCTCACCTAATCACTACCCATGAAATTTATACCTAGGAACTCCTAGATATGAGACCCCTCTCACTTTCCCACAGTTGCACAACAATGACAATTACAATCAAGACAAAAACAATAGAAGATACACTTCCAATGAAATAAAACATACTACTGCTTAATAGCTTATGAGTAATCTAATATAATTCAATTGACCTTATGTGTTAATCGATTAGATTCAGTCAAAAAATATTTTCTGGCTTTTTGAATGCTCACATCCTTTTCTATGCAATTTTTATATACTTCTTAAGGCCTTTTCTATTCAAAAAACATTTTATAAAAAGGTATTAAGTGTGTGTGTGTGTGTGTGTGTATATGTATGTGTGTGTGTGTGTGAATGTGTGTGTTTGTGTGTGTGCGCGCGTGTGTGTGTATGTACGCGCGCTTATAGCCATATAACTCTACAAAGAAAGAACTTTTGCTTTTACAAAGGTTTACTCAGTTACTAAATTAGGACAAACTCTTCTAATCCCCTTGTCTGATGTAGTCATTATGTTGACCTTGCTTGAGATCTCCTGAGGCTTTTGATATAACCAATTTGTTTGCCTTTATCTGAAACTTTATTAATCCTTTATCAAACTCATGGCTTGCATCTTTAATCGCTTAAGTAAATTGATTGACTTTCTTAGTGGTTGCATCTTTATTATGTTGAATGCTATATGTTCTGATCTTTTTATAATTGTCATCATGTTGCATCTTTATCATGTTGAATATTTGTTATGTTCTTCATAGTTGTCATCCTTTAAAAGATGATATCTTGGTTTAAAGGTTTTCTTTAACATGCATGCAAAACAAGGTTCCATATTATCGACTTCAGGGCATTCTTGAATTGGCTTTAGTGCTTCAACTTAATTTTCTCATAACTTTATGTTGATGCATTTTTGTATGATGCACTCTTTCGATGCATTAAGAGGGTGTAATCCTGGTATCTAGATTAGGGTGACTATTGCCTTTTCCTCTCGATCGGGGATCCTTTAAAGCTTCACCCTTTTTCTCGTTTCCTTATTTGTTTTCTTCAATTCCTTTTCTGCTTGTCCCTACCTTCTCGAACCCATCACCATTTATAACCTTATTTGCGTCCAATTTCTCCTTGTATTGTATATATCTTTCAATTCTTGCCAGTAGAATATTGAACATTTTTTAGGCCTTGATCCAAATTCTTTCAGAAAACTTAGATCTCGGTGGGAGTTTGAGACTTGAAATATATATTTTTATCTCATCATCAACATTTTTTACTAGTATTGCTTCTCCATTGAATACTTTAATGTATGATCGCAATAACTCGTCCTTACCATGTATGATGGATCCTAAAATTTCTAGTTACTTGGGATGCCTACGAGACATCGTAAAATAAGTTGAAAAATTTCTATGAAATTCTCCTTAAAAATTGATTGACTCGTTCCTTAATCCCATAACCAAATTCACAACACCTTCTAGAAAAAATGACCCTTTAAAAAAAGAGTCTAGAAGGACTCTCCTAAAAAAGGTTAAAATTTAAATTTAAATGGGTTTCCAATATTAATACATGGATTAATTTTTATTTATTTTTACACCACCGTAAAATCTCATAAATATTTCTAGTGTCTGGAGATGCATCTTCAAATGGACCAATTTTCGCTATAGAAAAAAGTGTGTGTGAAGATGTATCTCTGAATACTAGGAAAATTTTGGGATTTTCAAAAGTGTGGTTGGCACACTAAATATAGAATAAGCATTTCCCTTACAATTACTCAAATTGGATCCAATAACCTTGACCTTCTCACCTTTTTGCATTGTTTTTTTAATCGAAGCAAGTGGTATTCAAATAGATCTGATTTTTCTTTTGTATTTTTATTAACTTTATTGTTTGAGTACAACATACAACGTAAGTTTGTTCATCTTATCGAAACAAATTTGTTTGATATTTTATCTTTGTTGCAATAATAATTTTATTTAGTTTAACATATATGTCAATTTTGATTAATTACACATTCATTCAATAATTTGATCGTTAATATCACAAGGATTTAAAGGATATATACTGACAGTGTAAAATAATTTTACAATGTCAACCAATCATAATCATCTTAAGTGTCAAATCATACTGTTATTTTTAAATAAATGATATGGCATTGGATAAATATTGAATTTTCATTGGATGGCAGTGTAAAACTATTTTACATTGTTGGTGCACTACCTTTTAACTCGTCACAAATATGTACTCATTGATATTTTAAGTTGATACAATTTTATGGTATCAATTTGGATGTGTTGCGTTTGTTCATAGATTAATTCCTTTTATTTCCAATATGTTGTCACTTCATGGATTTCATTGATCTTTGTACAGAAGTCAAAGCATAATTGAAGAACTATGAATTTCAAGCTCCATCCATTATGGAGATTTCAAAACTTCAGCCATTAAAGTAATTTGCTCAAGCATTGAAAGGGGTTTGGGATATTCCTTCATCGTAGCTTCTTCAACCCATCATAAAAGGAGATCACCCTTTTATCACCATCTCAGGGGAATAATGTAAAGTTGGGCTTGATGAATATAATTTTAATCTACAAGGCAGGATCTTGTGGCCAAAAGGAACCACACTACTCACGGTGGTAGTGCTTAGGAAGAAGCTCTCTCTTCTTTGGACAAAGGTGAAGAACTATGGATTATTGTTGTTGGGAAAGGGATATTATGAATTTACTTTCTCTTATATTGAATATATGCGTAGAGTCAGGGCTTTAAGCTCAATTAGTTTAAACCTAGGTACTTTGAAGCTCTTCGCTTGGACCAATGATTTCAATCCATCAGTGCAAAGTAACATTTTTGCTCAAATATGAGTAAGGTTTTTTGGCCTTTCACATGAGTATTGGAGACCCCAGATAATATTTTCCATTGTTGGTTGCATGGGGACACCAATCTATATTGACGCTGCTTCATCCAAAGCTAGTGTTGATTGAATGTTTGGTCAGTTTGTGTGGGTTTTGATGGATATGGATTTGGCTTGACCTTTAAACCATAATGTGTTGGTTAAAGGAGAAGGATTTACGTTTTTTCTTGGATATCGAGTATGAAAATATTCCCGAGTTCTACAACCATCATAGAAAAATAGTTTATATAATGCAAAATTGCAAGATGTTAAGAAATGCTAGCATCATACAATTCCTAAGGTCCAAGGCCCTATTATACAAAAATCAGCTCCGGAACCCCCAGAGGTTGTGATTGCTCAAAACTCAATTGAAAGAGTTAAGGTGGCTATGGTTTATAGCATTGACTAAGTTATGGTTGATGTAGTTGGGTAAGAGAATTTTGCTAGTGCAAGGAAGGAGCAGGATCAAAGGAAGCTTCTTCCGAAGAAGAACCTCTACTTGTTCCAAATAACTCACTTAATTTTGTTGCCCATCCTCTTGATGATTCAGGATCCTAGCTGTTGGTTTTTATGGATGCCACCCAAGATGTGGTTACTCATAATAGTGATGATTCAACTTTATTTCCTAATTTTTAGGCAAACCTTCAAGAAGATCTTATGCAAGACGAAGGTGCTTTCTACAATTCCATGTCCATTCTCAAGAAGAAACACTCAACTAGGATTAAGAAAAAACATTCCACTAGGTCTCAAGCAGGACCAAAGAAATTGTCCCCGTGATTTGCCTATTTTGGAACATTAGAGGGGTGGATAATTCTTCTTCCAGATTAGCCTTGAAAAGACTTATCAAGCTTCATAAACCATATTTTATTTTTATTACCGAGCCGAAGATGGATTTTGACAAATTCCCTTTGAATTAGTTCTCCAGTCTTGGGTTCAAACTTTTTGCCTTAAATTATATAGAGAAACATACTCTTTGTTGCCTGTGTGTGATACGGTGGGAGAACTGACTTGAGGTTTTGCGTTTGTTTCGCAAATGTTTCGGTTTAGCAAGAGTCGCCACCGACTTTTTATTTTATCCTAAGGAAAGGTTAAAAAGCACAGGAAAAACCTTTAAGATGTTTTCTTGGGTTCGGGGAGTAGATTATAGAAAGGGAAGGTATTAGCACCCTTTCTATCCATGGTTATCCATGGGCTCTTAGTTACTTGCTTAGATCACTTGCCTTGCATTTTCAATTGTTTGAAATGGTGCTTTGTGTGTGTGGTTTTGAAAATGTTTTGAAAAAGATGTCTTGTCTAGGCAACCCTTGTAACAATTCTTTATTCGAATGTTTTACAAAGGGTGTTTGTCTTTTTGAAAAGATGTTTCAAGGTTTTGAAAGTTGTTTTTGGAAATTGTGTTGTGGAGTGTGTTTTGAAAGTAGGCAAGTGTGTTTTGCAAGTTTGATCAAGTAACTAAGAGTTGTCTACCCCTAAATTTACTCAAAGATTTTTCTCATGTTTTAACCCTTTTAACAGTGTTATTTTACCATTGTATTTGGTGAACAACCTTGTGTTAGGATGTTAACGGGACGGGCGCGGGTTATCATTTAGACCATGAATGCAATAGTGCCAAGTGTCTTTGGCAATTTGCTTGAGGGACTATGATCATTTTGTTTAGGCAACTTGAGAAAGCATCATCGAGGGACTATGATCATTTGATTTGTTTTTGTCTTGCCAAAGAACTCAACATGCAAACATGGCCCATTTTGGAAGGCAACAAGTGAAGTAACCCTAAGGGTGCAAGTGTTTATGGTGTTGTCCATTTTCATGCATGTTTATCTTTGAATTAGGTCAAGCTATTTGTTATTTGATTTTGCATACAAACCCTAGGTCTATCATGGCATAATTTGAAAGCTTTTAAATGCGGAAATTTAAAGTCCTAAATTATTACAATATAATTATGGGGATGGGGGTACAAATGTTTGAATGGGGGGATATTTAGCAAGAAATTAAATCTAAAACTATTACATCCATATTAAATATACAAATATCAAATTGTACAATATTTAAACAAATAAAAAATGCAAAATGTATTATGCACAAAAATAATTTTTTATGTATGAGAAAGTATTTTTCAATGTGAAATATAAACAAAAATAAAAAGGTCAATTTTTGAATATTTTTATGGTTTAGGGCAAAACCCTAGTTTTCTAAATAAATAATATTTATTTATTAATTATATACAATATTTATATATTAATTTATGCAAAAAAATAAAAAAAGAAGTATATTGTAAAAAAAGTATTTTTTAGTGTCATATATTAATAAAAATAAAAATGTATTATTTTTGTATTTTTGTCCTAAATATCTAATAAAATATACAAGTATTTATATTATATATTAAATATACTAAATATATACCAAAATAAAATATTAATTATTTACAAAAAGAAGTATATTTTAGAAAATGTTTTCAAAAATGTAAACCAAAAAATAATAACTAAAAAAATATATTTTTGTATTATTTTTTAGTGTTTTAAATAAAAAGTATTATATTTATTTATATATATATGCTAAATAAAATCAAATAAATGCCAAATAAATGCAAAAATGTATGGAAAAATATTTTTGATATTTTTGATATTTGAGCAAAAAATAATAAGTCAGAATCAAAAAGGAAAAATAAAAAATGATCAATATATCACACAATGGGCCAAGGGGGTGCAAATGGAAAAAAGGGGTGTGAACAGCATGCTGACTCAGGCCCAGCCCAAGCCAGCTTTGTCTTCAACCTCCAGCTCCATTCAAACAGAAAACGCGCGCGCCTCTTATGCAATCATCATCTCCTGATTCCTTGACTTTTAACAAAAAACTCATAACATAAATAATGTAGAGCATCAAGAGACGCATTCATACATATAAAACACATGACCTAACTCTAAGAAACGAAGGAGAATTTCTTCATCCCCAATTTCTGACCTAAATTTTCTTCAATGTTCATGGCCAAAATTCTCACAGCACGCATAATATAAATGAAAAGTAAATACATGGATGGCTTCAGGGCTATGAGTAGAACATGTTTTCTTCACAAACCTAAGCTTAATAATGCCTGGATAGAGAGATAGAAGTTCATGTTTTTACCTGTTTCAGCTTGACTTGAACAGAACAATGTAGCAACTTCCAATGAATTTTGAGCTTTTGTACAGCTTGCTTGAAGTCCAAGGATGCTTCTCCAACTCTTAGCTTGCTTTAAAATCAACTGAATCGTGCTATGGAAGTCAACCTGCACAGCTTGAAAATAAAAATGGCAAACGTGGTTATGGGTGTTACAACTTGAGTTCAATGCTTGGGATAGCTTCAGTGGATGATATGGAACATGTTTGAACTCTTTTTAGCCAAAATGCACGAGTGGAAATGTTTGTGGAAGTCAAGTTGCAGAACTTGCTCTATTTCTGCAGCAAGAGGGTGTTTTTGTGTTTGAGGAGGTTTGAGGGGTGGTTGATTCGTGTTTTAGGTCAGTTAGGGAGTGTGAAAGATGTTTGCAAAGTTTGCTTTGGCTGGTTTTTACAGGAATGAGAGATTAAGAGTTTTTTGCAAGCTTTCTTCTCATGTAAGCAAGGATATGTCCACTTGTGATATAGGCATGTCCAATGTCCTTAAGCATGCTGCATATCTTGTTCTTGATCAAAGGGATTTGTGTACAAATGCTAGCCTCAAAGATCTGGCCCATGCCTCTTGGATTTGTTATTTGACATAAAGCACTACTTTATCAAAATGGCAAATATGCTTTTTCCAATTAAGGGTTAATCTTGCATGTAATGACCAAATGAACAAAATAACACCTTAGCACAATGGTTAGGCATTTAATTATGGTGTGTGAGACTGGTTTTGAGGCCTGCAAGCTAGCTTGTACAAGCTGATTTGAAAAATGCCAATGTTATGAACAAGCCTTGGCCAAGAACAAAAGTGAATTTTGCCCAACTTTGTAAATTCGATTCTCCCTAACCACAAGGGTGTTTGAGAATTCCTTGGACAATTTGGAAAGCTTGGAATGTGTACTACAATCCATCTTTGTAATGCAAATTGAAACTCCAAGTGGAAGCATGTGAAAAATGGCCAAGAAGTTGGACAAAAATCCTGCCTAGAATAGGTCAAAATTTTTCTAAGTTAAAAATGTTTTGCACCCTTGTTCCAAAAATCATAACTTGAGCTACAAGCTTCCTTTGAGAAAACTTTGTGAATCAAAGTTGTAGATTTTTCAATGAACTAAAACTTTAATGTTTTTATTTTTGTTTGAATCCATTTTCATCTTGGTGAAAAAATGGGACAAAGTTAGGCAAAAATAAGGAAATTTTATAACTTAGAAAATTTCTAAGTTATGAAATTTCTTCATTTTAAACCCTAATTTGCATTTTTGGGTTTCTTGATGAACAAGTTTCATAATTTGACATGTCTTGATGAAAAATGAATCTTGGCACTTGATTTTGACCAAAAAGTCAAAGTTTGACTTTTCAGTATACAGTCAAATTTTGATCAGTTGACTGGAAAATTCATCTGTCAATCCTATGCATTTGGGATCTTTTGAACTTGCTGAATGTGTCAAGACAATTCCATTGAGTCCTTGAGTCCATATGTGAACTTGGTTTGCCATTGGTTAGGTCAAACAGTCAAAAATTGCCTTTGTGCAGTCAAAACCCTAAAAATGACCATTTTGCCCTTTTGGTGATCTGATCAAATTTCTTGTGGAATTGTGATCCAAACTTACCAAATGGTTCATATGAGTTCATTATGTTGATGTGGGTCAAATTTCATGAGGTTTGACTGTCAATTGGCCACAGTTGACTTTTTCCCCAATATAACTGATTTCTAGGTCAATTGTCCAATTGACTGAGCAAAGATTGGAATCAAGGCTTGAAACTTGGTATGGATAAGCTTGTGGGTCCAATATGAAGCATGAAAGTCACTTTGGGCATTTTAGGTCAAAACATCTTTGTGCAAGCTCAAACCCTAATTTGGGTCAACAGTGCAAGGAGGAGTCTTGAGCAGAGCAAACCCTAACTTGATCTTGAGCTCCAAGAGTCTTGTGGTGAGAAAATGCTGATGAAATGAGAGGGCAAATTTTGGGGTACAACAGTTGCCCCTGTTCAATCTTCTTGAACCTGAAGAGTTAGATTGGCAAGCTTGCCTTTCGCGTCTCGAAGGTAAAAGAAGATTGGACACTAGAGTGCCCTTAAATTTGCACTCGTCAAAACAATGGATGCAGGAATGGGCTTAGAGATGCCATTTGGATATGGGCTTAAAGATGCCATCTGGAAAGTGACATAATCTTGTCGGGGGATGGGCTTAAAGATGCCATCTGGAAATTGCTGGTAGGAGGATGGGCTTAGAGATGCCATCTGAAATGTTTGTTGAACTTTAATGTGATAGATCAGAAAAATGAGGATCAATATGGTATCCGTGTCTGGAATGCATTTGAACTATATCTGGAGACTGAGTTTGTATGAGCAAAAGAATGGCCTTCGTATCTGGGGCGTATCTGAGCTGTAACTGCGTTTGAATGTAGAATGAATATCAGAATGACTGCCGTGTCTGGAGTGTATCTGCATTGTATCTGGGTAACAGAGAAACATCTGTTCATGGAGCAATTGCATGCTGGGGACAAATTCTGAATGGGTGACAGAATGGCAACCGTGTCTGCAGCGTATCTGGACTGTATCTGAAGTTGAGATTTGTATGAGTAGCAGAATGACTTCCGTGTCTGGAGTGTATATGAAACTGTAACTGGGATTAAGATCCGTATGAGTAATAGAATGACTTCAGTGTCTGGAGTGTATCTGAAACTGTAACTGGGATTGAGATCCGTATGAGTAATAGAATGACTTCCGTGTCTGGAGTGTATCTGAAACTGTAACTGGGATTGAGATCCATATGAGTAATAGAATGACTTCCGTGTCTGGAGTGTATCTGAAACTGTAACTGGGATCTAAATAAATGACAAAATGACTTTCGTGGCGAATGCACTGGGGAAAATCAAACTGATGTTGTAAGGATCAGAATGGTATCCGTGCTTGGAATGCATTGAACCTTGAGGTGGATAAGTGAATCTGAATGTGAGAGAGAATGGCTGTCGTGTCTGGAGCGTATCTAGTCTGTATCTGATTGCTGTAGTCTGAATGAGTAGTAGAATGACCGCCGTGTCTGGGGTGTATCTGTACTGTATCTGACTTGAAATTCTGACTGAGTAACAGAATAACCGCCGTGTCTGGGGTGTATCCATACTGTATCTGAATAATTGTTAATGATAGCCTTTTAATCTTATCCTGAAAAGGATAAAATGTTAGCTGAAACAAAAAGTTATGTTGCATGATATGTATGATGCAATATATATGTTATATCAATGTTTATGATATATGAATGTAATGAATGCGCATGTAAGCTGATGAGCTGTCTTGCTGAGGATAGATGAATCCTGGATAGTCGGAGATGATAGAATCTTGACTGTTGCCGGGGAAAGTGAATCATTGACTGCTGTAGGGGATTGCAGGAATCTCTGATTGCTGAAGCTGAGCCATCCTTGTTGACTGATGAATGCCCGGGGAACAAGACCTTCAACTGTTGAGGGATCTTAGGATCACTGCTGGGGATTGGAACTCCTTGGTGAATTGTAGGGAATGAGAATCCTGATGATCTCTACTGGGAAGTCCAGAACCTGGTAGACTTATGCTGGAGAAGTAAGACTGTGAGTCTTCAGCCTGGTGGGAAGTATCTCTGTGGGGAGAAGGTTCACTAGTCTGGTTCCGCTGGGGATTGATAGTTGGAAGTTTTAGCTCTGCTGGGGATAGGATTTCCAGATTTTAGGGCTCCACTGGGGATGCCTAACTCTGAGGGGAATTAAGTTCTGGAAGGCTCTCTGGCTGGGGAAATTAGTTTTGAGAAAGCTTTTGTTCTGCTGAGGATCCTGAAGTTTAACTCTGTTTGGGGAATTAAGTTCTGGATTGAGGAATTTGGAGTTTAAATCTGCTGGGGATTCCTTCTGAAAGGGCATCAAGATATCTATCTGTACCTTCAACCTATCAGTAATCATCTTTTCTTGGTTTGTAAGAAAATGATTATGTTCAAATGCATATGCCTATTTAACAAAACATTGGACGTTTCTCAAATAAAACATAAGTGTAAAGAGCAAAAGGAAGACAAAGCAAATTTCTGTATTTGGAAAAATATTTGTATTAATCTTTTATGAGTATCTTTGTACAAAGGAGACAGCCATCCTAGTAAGAGGATGTTGTCGTAAAAAATTGAAAATTTTATACAAAAGAAAGATGGGTATGTGAAACAATTCCATGGGATCCCCATTCTGCTATAGCCTTCACAACTCTGAATATCTTGTCCATTCAATACTTCGTCCGCCGATGATTGGATTGATCAGAAGCTCGGAGCTTGTTGATGAAGAGATTGTCCTTTAAAGTGATCCGACGAGACACAGTCATACGCTTTAATTCCCTAATTTTTGCCTGGATCGCCCTTTCGGGTTTTCAATCCACTAGGAAACCCCTTTTTGCCCAAGCTGCCCTTTCGGGTTTTCGACTTGCCGGGTGTACATATTTTTTGTTTTATCCTTAATTTTTTCCTGAACCGCCCTTTCGGATTTTCGGTTCACCGGGATGCCCATTTTTTCCCAAGTCGCCCTTTCGGGTTTTCGACTTGTCGGGTTTGTTTCATGCGTAGTATTTTTTGACTATGTCTGCGTTCGTAGGGTATGGCAAATCGTCGCCGTCCATGGTGGTCAGAATCATTGCACCACCAGAAAATATGTTTTTGATCATAAATGGTCCTTCGTAAGTAGGAGTCCATTTGCCCCTGGGATCACTTTGCGGCAAGATGATCCGCTTGATTACGAGATCTCCGACTTGATATTCTTGACGTCTGACTTTCTTGTTGAAAGCCTTGATCATCCGTTTTTGGTACGTCTGACCATGGCAAACAACAGTGAGTCGCTTCTCGTCGATCAAATTGAGTTGATCAAGTCGGGTCTGAATCCAATCGTCTTCATTCAAACCAGCGTCCTTCATAATCCTTAAAGAAGGAATCTAAACTTCCATGGGTAGGACAGCTTCCATGCCATATACTAAAGAAAATGGGGTTGCCCCTGTTGAAGTTCGTGCTGTGGTATGGTATTCATGCAGAGCAAATGGTAACATCTCATGCCAGTCCTTGTAGGTGACTGTCATTTTCTGAATGATCTTCTTGATGTTTTTGTTTGCAGCTTCTACAACACCTTTCATCTTCGGCCGATAGGGAGATGAATTGTGATGATAAATCTTGAACTGTTCGCATAGAGCGGTGATCATAGTATTATTCAGATTGGTTCCGTTGCCTGTGATGATTCTGTCGGGGACACCATACTGGCATATGAGGTTCTGCTTGATGAAGCAGGCAACCACATTTTTTGTAATAGAGGCGGAGGAAGCTGCTTCGACCCATTTGGTGAAATAGTCAATGGTGACCAGGATGAAGCGATGTCCATTGGGCGCTGTGGGCTTGATCTCTCCAATCATATCAATGCCCCACATTGCAAATGGCCAAGGAGCCGTCAGAACATTGAGAGGAACAGGAGGAATATGAATTTTGTCAGCGTAGACTTGACATTTGTGGCAAGTACGGGAATGTTGATGGCAATCAGCTTCCATGGTAGACCAGTAATAGCCTGCCCTTAGAATCTTCTTAGCCATAGTATGCCCGCTCAAGTGGGTGCCAAATGTGCCACTGTGTATCTCAGTCATGATCAACTCTGCTTCAGCTTTGTCTACACATCGGAGTAAAACACAATCATGGCTGCGTTTGTAGAGGATGTCGTTGCTTAGGAAGAACTTGGCAGCAAATCTCCTTAGGAACTTCTTGTCATTTACGGAAGCTCCTTCGGGATATTCTCTAGTCTGGAGATACCTTTTGATTTCGTGAAACCAGGGTTGTTCCACTACTTCTTCGGTATTAATCTCATGACAATGTGTAGGTTCATCCATTCGCTCAATGGTGATTTGGGGAGCCTCGTTATCCCAGTTGAGTTTAAACATGGAAGACATTGTAGCCAGAGCATCTGCTAGCTGATTCTCTTCTCGCGGGAAATGCTCGAAGGTGATTTGCTCGAAATGAGGCAACAATGTCAAGACATGTTCTTTGTGTGGGATAAGATTAGGATGCTTGGTATCCCACTCTCCTTTGATTTGACTGATAACCAAAGCCGAGTCCCCAAATACGATCAAAGATTTGATCCCCAAGTCTATAGCAGCCTTGAGACCAAAGATGCAAGCTTCATATTCAACCATGTTGTTGGTACAGCTGAAGCAAAGTCGGGCCGTGAAAGGTGTATGACAACCTTCCGGGGAAATGAGTACCGCACCGATACCGTTTCCAAGTGCATTTGAAGCACCATCAAAGTACAGGGTCCATCGGGATCCATTTTCAGGTCCGTCATACGGTCCGTTACCTTCAATGTTGTCCAAAGTCATGATGTCCTCGTCTGGGAAGTCGAATCTCATGGACTGATAATCTTCGATAGCTTGATGCGCTAGATGGTCAGCTAGTACACTCCCTTTTATAGCTTTTTGGGTGGTGTACTGGATGTCATATTCAGTCAGGATCATTTTCCATCTAGCGATTCTTCCAGATAAAGCAGGTTTCTCGAAGATATACTTGATAGGATCCATCTTGGAAATCAACAGAGTGGTATGAGTCAACATATACTGCCTTAGTCGGCGAGCAGCCCATACCAAAGCGCAACAAGTTTTCTCGAGCAGCGAGTAACGAGTCTCACAGTCGATAAACTTTTTGCTAAGGTAATAAATGGCATGCTCTTTTCGACCAGACTCGTCATGCTGGCCCAGTACGCACCCCATTGAGTTATCCAACACGGTCAGATACATGATCAACGGTCTTCCTTCGACGGGTGGCATCAGAATAGGAGGTTCTAGCAAATACTCCTTGATCTTATCAAAAGTAGCTTGGCAATCGTCGTTCCATTCGACTACCTGATCTTTCTTCAATAGTTTGAAAATTGGATCACAGGTAGACGTCAGATGAGAGATGAATCTGGCAATATAGTTCAAGCGCCCCAAGAACCCTCTAACCTCCTTTTCAGTACGGGGAGCAGGCATTTCTTGTATTGCTTTTACTTTCGCTGGATCGACCTCAATGCCCTTGTTGCTGACAATAAATCCTAGAAGTTTACCAGACCTAACTCCAAAAGTGCACTTACTTGGATTCAGCCTGAGTTTGTATTCCTTCAACCTGGCAAACAACCTTTGCAGATGTTCAAGGTGTTCCTCCTATGTTTGTGATCGAGCTATCATGTCGTCTACGTAAACTTCGATCTCATGATGTATCATATCATGAAACAAAGCTACCATGGCGCGCTGATAAGTTGCCCCTGCGTTCTTCAGTCCGAACGATATCACCTTGTAGCAGAAGGTACCCCATTGTGTAACAAAGGTTGTTTTCTCCATGTCTTCGGGGGCCATTTTGATCTGGTTGTAGCCCGAGAATCTGTCCATAAAGGAAAACACCTTGTGCTGAGCTGTGTTGTCAATTAAAAATGTCGATATGCGGTAGCGGAAAATCATCTTTAGGGCTAGCCCTGTTCAAATCCCGGTAGTCCACACACATTCTGACCTTGCCATCTTTTTTAGGTACTGGCACAATGTTAGCAACCCATTGTGGATAGGATGTAACAGCCAGAAAGCCAGCGTTGAATTGCTTCATTACTTCTGCTTTAATCTTCTCAGACATGTCGGGCCTCATTCGGCGGACTTTTTGCTTGATCGGTGGACAATTCTCTCTTGTAGGGAGACGGTGAACCACGATATCTGTGTCTAAACCCGGCATGTCTTCATAAGACCAGGCGAAGATTTCAACGTATTCATTCAACAGCTGTATTAAGCGCTTCTTGACACTTGGTTCCAGATTGGCACCCACTTGTACTTCTTTCCTGTCTTCCTCTGTTCCTAAGTTGATTGTTTCCAACAACTCTTCATGAGGCAAGATGGCCCTTTCTTCTTGTTGTAGAAGTCTGGCTAGCTCTCCTGGTACTTCACAATCTTCGTCATCTTCGTATTCAGCCTAATTGACCAAATCTTCAGAGTTATTGAAGGATACAACAGAATAGTCACCCATAGAATCCAGAGTAGATGGGTACCTGCATTTGTGAGTGTAGGTGTGTGTAAGGGATAGCCATCCTTAAACAAACAAAAATGCAAAAGGGAAGAAAATGAACACCGCAGTTTATATATGAAAATCGTCCAATGATTCATTAAACATGGCATATGAATATGAAGAGAATCAAAACCCTTACAAATGGACCTACATGCCCCGGGCAAGGCATGAGGTGAAAAAGTAGTGTGCAGATTGTTTAAAAGTAATTATTACAGACCAACAGGAAATGTTCGAAAGATAAGTTACTGATTAATGAAAGTAATGGGGACAAAGTCTTTCGCCTCCCAGTTGTGCAGTCCCCCTTCGATGGTTGGGAAGATCCAGTCTTCAAAGTTACCCTCTCCGTCCTCGTCTTCCAAAGCATTGACCCTATGAGGAGAAATCTTGATGGGTGTGCTTTTAATTTTTGAGCGACGCATAGCTTTCTGCCCCGCAATGGTAAATCCCAACCCAAACTTGTCTGTTTTGTGGGGAAAGTCAGGTAACTGACCCCATGTTGATCTCTTTCCCTCCTTCATTGCAGCCTGCGTGTCTTTCAGAGATGCCATCCTGGCCACCTTCTTGGGTACTTCAGCTACTGCCTTTGCTACTGCAACTTCGGGAGCAATTTCCTCGAAGTGTTGGAACGGTGTCTCGATGAATTCTCCCTCCACCTCTACATACCGAAAGGAGTTCAGGTGGCTGATCATATATTCCTCCTCACCATGTACAGTTATGATTTTTCCTTTGACAAGGTATTTCAGCATTTGATGTAGAGAGGAAGTGACTGCCCCGGCATTATGTATCCATGGCCTTCCTAGCAAGCAAGAGTAGGATGGGCGGATGTCCATCACATAGAATATTGAGGGGAACACTTCAGTGCCTACCTTGATAGGGATGTCGACCTCCCCATGCACCATTCTTTTAGACCCGTCAAAGGCCCTGACAATGATATTACTTGGTTTCAGCTCCAAGCCTTCACAATCCAATCGATCCAGAGCTTTCTTAGGCAGCACGTTTAGGGAAGAACCAGTGTCGACCAAGACATGGGCGAGAGTAGTTCCTCGGCATTCAACTGACACATGCAATGCGTCATTGTGCTTTCTTCCTTTCGAAGTCAGGTCAGCATCAGAGAAACCCAGGCCGTTGTCGGCGGTAAGGCTGACTACACAATCCTGGAATTAATCGGCTGAAGTTTCCTGGGGAACATGGGCTGTCTTCAAAAACCTTATCAAGGCCTTGGCATGAGCCTCCGAATAAAGCAGCAAAGCTAACATGGAGATCTTTGAGGGGGTTTTCCCCAGTTGCTCCACCACGTCATAATCACTCTTCTTAATTATTTTCAGAATCTCCTCCATTTCTTTCTTAGAGGTTTCGGGGATGACCAATGGCTGAGCCCTCGTCCTGACGAGCTCATCTTGGATCCCTTTCCCCTTATCAGCAGAAGTAGGAGGGACAACCACAGGAGTAACAGCTTCTTCAATCAACGGAGTTCTTACAGAAAGTTTTATCGGTGCAGGAGTAACCTTGGCAGCAGCTGAGGGTCCAAAGATTGCCTTTGGAGGGGAAATCTCTGGAGAGAAAATTCTCCCACTTCGGGTAATCTTGCTCGTACCGGCAATGTTTCCAATGTCGATATTTTCTTCGTCAGAGCTCTCTTCAGTTATCTCCACTTGTTTAACACCATGGTAGTATATTTCTCCACCATAATTCCATGGTATTGATTTGTCAGATTTGTAGGGGACAGGCCCAGGCGTGGTTATTTTCAGAGGAACAATCTTCGTAGCGGATGTAATCTTAACAGGCTTTTTAGGGACCTTGGAAAGATTGGTGGAAATGGTGATTATTGAAACATCTTTGATAGAGGTTGGAGTAGCAGGAATCTTTTCGAAAAGAATTTGTTGGCTGTCCATTAGGCCTTGGATGCCTATCTTCAGCAATGGACAGTCGATTGGTAGGGAGGAACAACAGTAGCAGTCTTCTTTACATCCTGGGAAAATCTCAGCTTTCAACAGATTCAACTTGATTGTCAGTAATGGAGTTACCAGATCATCAACAGCAGAAACATACAGATCTTCTTCAACGGCATGAACATGATGGCCATGCTTTGGCATCGGAGCGGATATTACGTTCGGCTTCTCGGGGGCGTCGAACTCAACCTCTTTTGCGTCTATCAAGTCTTGAATTTTATTTTTTAGCGCCCAACAATTGTTGGTGTCATGTCCGACGCTATCAGAATGGTAGGCACATCTGGCATTGGCATGATAGTATGAAGATGTGGTGTTAGGGTTTTTCGGTGCCTCCTTTAAACCAGTCAGATTCAACTTCAACAAATGGGGAAGAACTTGTGCAGGCGTCATATTGATGCGGGTGAACTGCCGTTGTGGCCGTTCTACCCGTTGCTGGTTAGGTCTAGACTGATTGGTACGAGGCTGATCATTTGACGAATTTTGAATCATCACGGCCCCCACAGTTGACCGACGCTCAGTTCTCCCTAATCCCTTTTGAGAGTACACAACAGCTGCCTCCTTCTTGGCTGGAAATGACTTTTTAACATTTGTAGATGCAGAGGCATCCCTTTGAATCTTCCCATTCTTAATACCTGCTTCCACCCGTTCGCCAGTCAGAATCAATTCAGTAAACCCTGCGGAAGAGCTTCCGATCAAATGGTTGAAGAACGGGCCAGATAGGGTCCCCAAGAACATATCAACTAGTTCCCTATCTGAAAGAGGTGGCTGCACTCTTCCGACCAAGTCACGCCATTTCTGGGCGTATTCTTTGAATCCCTCATTTGAAGCCATCCCCATACTCTGTAGCTGAGTACGGGTTGGCGCCAAGTCAGCATTATATTGATACTGGCGATAAAAGGCAGCTGCCAAGTCTTCCCAGTTATGCACTTCTGACCTCTCAAGTTGGTAAAACCAGTCTAGCTGTGTACCGGACAAGCTGTCCAGAAAGAAGTGTACCCAAAGATTTCTGTCGGATGTATGAGGTTGAATTCTTCTGACATATGACCTCAGGTGCATCTTCGGGCAAGACAGCCCGTCATATTTTGCAAAAATTGGCACCTTAAACTTTGGAGGGATCACAATCCCAGCAATCAATCCCAATTCTTCAAAATCTAACCCAGGAACCCTTTGCAGCTCCATAGCTACCAGTCTATCCTCCAAGTTTTTGTATTTGTCGTCCGCTGGCGGGTATTGCTGCTCTGAATAATCTTCATCTTCCTCAACCTCTTCCTCTTCAGCCTCAGACTCAGAAGGTAGTGCAACCCCTTTTCCTTTATCGGTTCCCTCATCAGATGTGGAGGGAAATTCAAGAACTCTCCTAGCTTCATTCTCAAATCTTCTTCCCAGTGTAGCTACCCCAACTCTTTTCTTCTTCTTTTTTCCTTTTTCTTGCTCTTTGTTCCCCAACAGTGCTTTTAGATCCTCCTGACCCTTTGCCAAGGTCATAAGGAGCTGTTGAAACTGCGAGTTTTGTGCCTGCAGATCTTTGACCGTCTGTTCGAGATCCATCTTACTGAAATAAACATCAGAAAGATAAGGAAACCTGGTGTGAAGACCTGCTTATGCATAAGATGAATGATATGTTTATTCATGCAATGCATTCAAGGATTTAGAAATTCAAAATTGTTGCAGACAAAAATAACACACGTCATATTAATAAGAAGAAATTTTGTCAGTACATAAATGCCCCATGGGCCAAATATTACAAAAACTTCTTAAGGTAAAAAGACGTTGCGCATCCTCTTTGGTGAGATATAAGTGTTGAGGGTCTCCTCCTCGTGAAGTCGGAGGGTAAGCTCCAAAACCTTCTTCTCACTAGCGTAGAAGCTGGCTTCAAAAGTATTCCGCTCTTCCTTGAGTTGGATCCAACTCTTCTGCATCTCCTCCCATGATGTAGGCATATCAGGATGTAGGATGGTGTATGGAACCTCTCCTTCCTTAACAGGCTCTTTAATCAAAGGGAGAATGTGAGGGTAAGGCATCATAAGACTCTGGGCGCGGGTTCGTACCCACTTGAGATAAGGCTCAAGAGGGATGGAGTTCTTGTGCCCCAGTGTCTTACTATCTACCTTGTTAGGCATCCTCCAGGCTTTGATGAATCTTTGGCGAAGTCCTTGCGCATCGTTGTCGAAGTCAAAAACTAGGTCAGAAATTAGCATGTCATGAGGGCCATCCCTCCGTGCATATCCAAATTGTCTCAAAGCTAGACAAAGGTTGTAGGTAATGCCTCCCCTAATGCCAAGTAATGGAACATTAGGGAACTCACCATAACGATCGATGATGATGACATTTTCTCTGGACCGAGAACACCAATGTACATCAGAGTGTGTGAGGGTCATCAACCGTTGTGACCACCTTAAGCCTTGTTCATTCTTCAAAACAGATTGTGGAAGGTGCGAAATAAACCACCTTGCAAGGAGAGGAGTACAACACATGAGAACACCTCTCTTCCTCATTGTTCGTGTGTAAAATGAATGGAGGATGTCCCCAAGCAATGTAGGTATGGGATTCCTGGATAGGAAAATCTTGACAGCATTGACATCTATAAGTTGGTCAGGATTTGGGAACAATACCAACCCATAAATGAGGAGTGCCACAATCTCTTCAAAGGCTTGCAGATCCAAAGAATTCCAACACTCTTGTTCCTTCTCAAACAAGAATTTTGCCAAGAAGCCTTTGACACCACTTCTAGCTTCCCAATGCCCCTTAATGTCAGATGGTTGCAAGTGTAGTGCTTGAGCAACATCTTCAGGCTTTGGTTCTTTTTCCGTACCGTTGAAAGGTAGTTGATTAAGAATAGGAATTCTCAGGAGTTGAGAAAATTCCTCCAAAGTAGGAACCAATTGGTAGTCGGGGAATGTGAAACAGTGGTGAAGGGGGTCAAAGAACTGGAACAACACTTTCACCATGTCTTCTTCAATGTTGGTGTTGACTAGGCTGAGCAGTCTACCATGTCTTTCACTGAAGAGAGAGCTTTCTGGAATTCTGGATGTGAGCTCCTTGAGTTGAGGAGGGATTCTCACAAGGTTGACTCGAATAGTTTTCTTGCGAAGAACTTCCATGACCTACAAAACAAGAACAAAGATGAAGACCCAAACCCTTGAAATGGTTAGTGGATGCATATGATGCTTTATGATGTTCATGATGTATGCACAAACATATGTACAAGCAAGTCACACAAAACCCTAGTTTCAGGCTTGCATGAGGTTTCATAGGTAAGTACCCTCTTGAGTGTAGTTGGCTTAAAAACCTGTCCTATAAATAGTAACTGGGTTCTAAGGAGCTCAATATCATTGAATTGTTTTCTATGTTCATTGTTTTCGTTTAGCCACTTAACTAGCGACCAAAATATTCCAAGAAAACAACCCTCAATGAGTGTAGTATCGAGTATCTACCAACTTCGAACTGCACCAAAGCCGGTCATCTCACTACCCCTAATAAAAGGCCAAGATGGTCAAGTAAGGTTCTAGGTCATTAGTGCTTAGTGACATCACTCAGCGGCCCCATACTCTCCTTGATTGAACTCAAGGGTTACCGGTACTCACAAATATGTCGCACTAATATAGCTATTGCTTCAACCGTGTCGGTATACCCCGTACAATTTCCATAACGTATTGCTATCTATGAATGTTTCCCCAAATCCGGGTGTAGGATTTCAAGCCCAAACAAGAGTACCAAAATGTAAATCAATCAAAGCAAACAATTAGTCATGCAAAAGGGTGATCTAAGCCCTAAGGTTACTCCACTTTTAAAGTTATCCCCAGCAGAGTCGCCAGTTCTGTGATACGGTGGGAGAACTGACTTGAGGTTTTGCGTTTGTTTCGCAAATGTTTCGGTTTAGCAAGAGTCGCCACCGACTTTTTATTTTATCCTAAGGAAAGGTTAAAAAGCACAGGAAAAACCTTTGAGATGTTTTCTTGGGTTCGGGGAGTAGGTTATAGAAAGGGAAGGTATTAGCACCCTTTCTATCCATGGTTATCCATGGGCTCTTAGTTACTTGCTTAGATCACTTGCCTTGCATTTTCAATTGTTTGAAATGGTGCTTTGTGTGTGTGGTTTTGAAAATGTTTTGAAAAAGATGCCTTGTCTAGGCAACCCTTGTAACAATTCTTTATTCGAATGTTTTACAAAGGGTGTTTGTCTTTTTGAAAAGATGTTTCAAGGTTTTGAAATTTGTTTTTGGAAATTGTGTTGTGGAGTGTGTTTTGAAAGTAGGCAAGTGTGTTTTGCAAGTTTGATCAAGTAACTAAGAGTTGTCTACCCCTAAATTTACTCAAAGATTTTTCTCATGTTTTAACCCTTTTAACAGTGTTGTTTCACCATTGTATTTGGTGAACAACCTTGTGTTAGGATGTTAACGGGACGGGCGCGGGTCATCGTTTAGACCAAGAATGCAATAGTGCCAAGTGTCTTTGGTAATTTGCTTGAGGGACTATGATCATTTTGTTTAGGCAACTTGAGAAAGCGTCATCGAGGGACTATGATCATTTGATTTGTTTTTGTCTTGCCAAAGAACTCTACATGCAAACATGGTCCATTTTGGAAGGCAACAAGTGAAGTAACCCTAAGGGTGCAAGTGTGTATGGTGTTGTCCATTTTCATGCATGTTTATCTTTGAATTAGGTCAAACTATTTGTTATTTGATTTTGCATACAAACCCTAGGTCTATCATGGCATAATTTGAAAGCTTTTAAATGCGGAAATTTAAAGTCCTAAATTATTACAACATAATTATGGGGATGGGGGTACAAATGTTTGAATGGGGGATATTTAGCAAGAAATTAAATCTAAAACTATTACATCCATATTAAATATACAAATATCAAATTGTACAATATTTAAACAAATAAAAAATGCAAAATGTATTATGCACAAAAATGATTTTTTATGTATGAGAAAGTATTTTTCAATGTGAAATATAAACAAAAATAAAAAGGTCAATTTTTGAATATTTTTATGGTTTAGGACAAAACCCTAGTTTTCTAAATAAATAATATTTATTTATTAATTATATACAATATTTATATATTAATTTATGCAAAAAAATAAAAAAAAAGAAGTATATTGTAAAAAAAGTATTTTTTAGTGTCATATATTAATAAAAATAAAAATGTATTATTTTTGTATTTTTGTCCTAAATATCTAATAAAATATACAAGTATTTATATTATATATTAAATATACTAAATATATACCAAAATAAAATATTAATTATTTACAAAAAGAAGTATATTTTAGAAAATGTTTTCAAAAATGTAAACCAAAAAATAATAACTAAAAAAATATATTTTTGTATTATTTTTTAGTGTTTTAAATAAAAAGTATTATATTTATTTATATATATGCTAAATAAAACCAAATAAATGCCAAATAAATGCAAAAATGTATGGAAAAATATTTTTGATATTTTTTATATTTGAGCAAAAAATAATAAGTCAGAATCAAAAAGGAAAAATAAAAAATAACCAATATATCACACAATGGGCCAAGGGGGTGCAAATGGAAAAAAAGGGGTGTGAACAACATGCTGACTCAGGCCCAGCCCAAGCCAACTTTGTCTTCAACCTCCAGCTCCATTCAAACAGAAAACGCGCGTGCCTCTTATACAATCATCATCTCCTGATTCCTTGACTTTTAACAAAAACTCATAACATAAACAATGTAGAGCATCAAGAGACGAATTCATACATATAAAACACATGACCTAACTCTAAGAAACGAAGGAGAATTTCTTCATCCCCAATTTCTGACCTAAATTTTCTTCAATGTTCATGGCCAAAATTCTCACAGCACGCATAATATAAATGAAAAGTAAATACATGGATGGCTTCAGGGCTATGAGTAGAACATGTTTTCTTCACAAACCTAAGCTTAATCATGCCTGGATAGAGAGATAGAAGATCATGTTTTTACCTGTTTCATCTTGACTTGAACAGAACAATGTAGCAACTTCCAATAGATTTTGAGCTTTTGTACAACTTGCTTGAAGTCCAAGGATGCTTCTCCAACTCCTAGCTTGCTTTAAAATCAACTGAATCGTGCTATGGAAGTCAACCTGCACAGCTTGAAAATAAAAATGGCAAACGTGGTTATGGGTGTTACAGCTTGAGTTCAATGCTTGGGATAGCTTCAGTGGATGATATGGAACATGTTTGAACTCTTTTTAGCCAAAATGCACGAGTGGAAATGTTTGTGGAAGTCAAGTTGCAGAACTTGCTCTGTTTCTGCAGCAAGAGGGTGTTTTTGTGTTTGAGGAGGTTTGAGGGGTGGTTGATTCGTGTTTTAGGTCAGTTAGGGAGTGTGAAAGATGTTTTCAAAGTTTGCTTTGGCTGGTTTTTACAGGAATGAGAGATTGAGAGTTTTTTGCAAGCTTTCTTCTCATGTAAGCAAGGATATGTCCACTTGTGATATAGGCATGTCCAATGTCCTTAAGCATGCTGCATATCTTGTTCTTGATCAGAGGGATTTGTGTACAAATGCTAGCCTCAAAGATCTGGCCCATGCCTCTTGGATTTGTTATTTGACATAAAGCACTACTTTATCAAAATGGCAAATATGCTTTTTCCAATTAAGGGTTAATCTTGCATGTAATGACCAAATGAACAAAATAACACCTTAGCACAATGGTTAGGCATTTAATTATGGTGTGTGAAACTGGTTTTGAGGCCTGCAAGCTAGCTTGTACAAGCTGATTTGAAAAATGCCAATGTTATGAACAAGCCTTGGCCAAGAACAAAAGTGAATTTTGCCCAACTTTGCAAATTCGATTCTCCCTAACCACAAGGGTGTTTGAGAAGTTCTTTGAAAATTTGGAAAGCTTGGAATGTGTACTACAATCCATATTTGTAATGCAAATTGAAACTCCAAGTGGAAGCATGTGAAAGATGGCCAAGAAGTTGGACAAAAATCCTGCCTAGAATAGGTCAAAAATTTTCTAAGTTAAAAATGTTTTGCACCCTTGTTCCAAAAATCATAACTTGAGCTACAAGCTTCCTCTGAGAAAACTTTGTGAATCAAAGTTGTAGATTTTGCAATGGAATAAAACTTTAATGTTTTGAGTTTTATTTGAATCCATTTGCATCTTGGTGAAAAAATGGGACAAAGTTAGGCAAAAATAAGGAAATTTTTTAACTTAGAAAATTTCTAAGTTATGAAATTTCTTCATTTTAAATCCTAATTTGCATTTTTGGGTTTCTTGATGAACAAGTTTCATAATTTGACATGTCTTGATGAAAAATGAATCTTGGCACTTGATTTTGACCAAAAAGTCAAAGTTTGACTTTTCAGTATACAGTCAAATTTTGATCAGTTGACTGGAAAATTCATCTGTCAATCCTATGCATTTGGGATCTTTTGAACTTGCTAAATGTGTCAAGACAATGCCATTGAGTCCTTGAGTCCATATGTGAACTTGGTTTGCCATTGGTTAGGTCAAACAGTCAAAAATTGCCTTTGTGCAGTCAAAACCCTAAAAATGACCATTTTGCCCTTTTGGTAATCTGATCAAATTTCTTGTGGAATTGTGATCCAAACTTGACCAAATGGTTCATATGAGTTCATTATGTTGATGTGGGTCAAATTTCATGAGGTTTGACTGTCAATTGGCAACAGTTGACTTTTTCCCCAATACAGTTGATTTCTAGGTCAACTGTCCAATTGACTGGGCAAAGATTGGAATCAGGGCTTGAAACTTGGTATGGATAAGCTTGTGGGTCCAATATGAAGCATGAAAGTCACTTTGGGCATTTTAGGTCAAAACATCTTTGTGCAAGCTCAAACCCTAATTTGGGTCAACAGTGCAAGGAGAAGTCTTGAGCAGAGCAAACCCTAACTTGATCTTGAGCTCCAAGAGTCTTGTGGTGAGAAAATGCTGATGAAATGAGAGAGAAAATTTTGGGGTACAACACTGTGCAATGTTGATATTCATCCTAACATCATATCTAAGCCTAATCAATTTATTGTTTTTTCTGTCATTGTGGATAATTGTTTCATGGTTGTTGTAGTGGTTTATGCTACTACAAATCTCATCAAAAGAAGAAAGCTTCAGAAGGATCTTAATAATCTGCAATCTAACAATCTTATGCCTTGGGCATTCGTTGGGGATCTCAATGCAATTTTAGGCACTTTTGAGCATCGGGGCAGGAACAGTTATGCTAGGCGTCTTATGGTATATTTTCAAGGTTGGACTAACAATAACTTCCTCTTTCATTTTTTATTGTTGGGGCCAAATTTACTTGGTCCAATAAATGTGACCCTCCTTTCTTAGAGGAAATAAGACTTGATAGATGCATTGGGAATCCTCGTTGGTTGGATGCTTGCAGAAGCATATCAGTTTCCACTCTAACGAAATTTTGCTCTAATCACTATTCCATTCGTTTAGAGTTCCATGTAAATAATGTTAGAGTATCTTCTCAATTCAAATTCCTTTATACTTGGACCCTGCACGAGAATTGTATAGATATGATTAAATTTGTTTGGTCTAAGAACATTATCAAGTGCCCCATGTTTGTTCTTATAAAAAAAAATTCAACTTTTGAAGAAAGAACTTAGAGTGTGGAATAAGAGTATTTTTTGTAACACTGTTGAAAATGTTAGAAGTGCAGAAGATATCCTTGGTAAGGTTCAAGAGCAAATCTAAGTTATCAAAAGCGCTTGCCATGGAGGAGAGTTTCTGGAGAGACAAATTCATAGTCAAATGGCACCTTGAGGGTGATAGGAACATAATATATTTCACCGTATCACAAAGAATAAGCAAAAATTTGAACCCATCTTTATGCTCATGAATAGGATGTGATGCTCACTGATCCTAAGGATATTGCAGATTGCACGGTGAATTATTTTGAATCTCTTTTTCTGCTAACCCTTCTTTTGTGCAAGATTTTAAGATGGTGGATGAAACAATTCCCTCTTTAGTGGATGATAGGACATATCACACACTGATGACCATCCCTTCTATTAAGGAGATCCATGTTTCCGTTTTCAATCTCAATAAGGATAATGCTCCGGGTCCGGATGGTTTCGAAGCAGTGTTCTATCAGATGTATTAGGAGATAGTCAAGCATGGCGTTTCGGGTGCAGTGCTTCAGTTTTTCAAATCTAGTTGGGTGCTTCTAGGTTTTAATTCCAACTTAATCATCCTTATTACCAAGATTGAGGGTGCTAATAAGTTGGATCTTTTTCGGCCCATTGCAGTCTCTAATTTCAAGTTCAAAGTTATTTCAACGATTCTGGCAGACCAACTAGCAGTTATTATGCCTTTTCTTATTTCGAAGGGGCAACGAGTTTTAATTCAAGGAAGGCACATTTAGGATTGCATCAGGTTAGCATCAAATGTGTTTAACTTGCTTGATTATAAGTCTTTGTGCGACAACATGGCTATTAAGGTGGACATTACCAAGGCTTTTGATACTATTACCTGGGAATTCTTGTTGAAAGTCCTTTAGAAGTTTGGTTTCAATGATATTTTCCGCTTATGGATTAAAAAGTTGTTGCATTCTGCTCACTTGTTGGTTAATGTAAATGGTGCTCTTTCTGGTTACTTCAAGTGTTCTCGTGGAGTCCGGCAAGGTGTTCCATTTTCACCTTGCTTTTTTGTCTTTCCGAGGAGGTGCTTAGTAGGAAGCTTATTCATCTTGTTTCTTCTAAGAAGCTCGAGTTGATAAAGGGTCCCAACAAAAGCACAATGCCCTTGCATATTCTTTATGCCGAAGATGTTTTCATCTTCTGCAAGGGTAAAATTTCAAATCTCAAAAATCTCATTTATACCTTTGATACATACACGACTGCCTCTGGTCAATGAGTGAATTGTAGCAAGTCTTTCATTTTTTGAGGAGATATGTCTATATCTAGGATGAATGTTCTAGTGGAGTTATCGGGTTTTAGGAAAGAAACTTCTCCTTTCAATTATCTTGGTGTGTCGATTTTCAAAGGAAAGCCAAAGGCAGTTTATCTTCAGCTGATTGCTAATAAGATCAAAAACTTTCTTGCCTCTTTGGAAGGATCTTTGTTATCTTTTGTCGGTAGGGAAAATCTTGTTAAGTCTGTAATCCAAGGTATGCTTATCCACAACATGGCCATTTACGTGTGGCCAGTTTCTCTTGTCGGGGAAGTTGAACATGCAGTGAAAGGGTTCATTTGGAGTGGTGATTGTTCTAGGAATAAAGCAATAACAATGGCTTGGAAGAACATGTGTCATCCATTAGAGGAATGGGGTTGGGAATTCAGTCCATCATCAAGTTAAATGAAGCTTATAATCTCAAGCGTGCTTGGGATTTCCATAATTCTCAGAATTCTTGGGTAGCGTTGCTTAGGCACAAAGTTTTTAGAAAAAACAAAATCATCAAACACCATATCTTTTCCTCCATTTGGTCCAGCTTAAAATTCAAGCTGTATGTGGTGGCTGAAAACTCTTTGTGGAATTTTAGTATTGGGGAGTCTATTTGTTTATGGTTTGAAAATTGTTGTGGTTCTCCACTTCATCTTGCTATGAACGATCCATATTCAATTGTCGATCAACATTTTAGCAGCATTATTTCAAATGGTATATGGGATCTCTCTAAAGCGAACATGCCCATTCCTACTTCGGTTCAGGTGAGAATTCTAAATTCTCATATTCTATTTAACCTTCGTCCGGACTCGAGGGTATGGAACCATTCTTTAAATGGGGATTTTTTGAAGGGTGAGAAAACACTTAGAAGGGTGGGGTGGGGGTGGGGGGGGGGGGGGGGGGGGGGTTGAATAAGTTTCTCTTTTTCTTTTTCTTAAAGGCTCAACAATAATGGAAAGACAAGGTTATTTTTATCCTGGTTCGTTTGAACTCAAACTACTCCAGTCCACCAGCCAAAGTGATTTCGCCTTTCTCAATAAGGACTTAATTCACTATAATCAACTGATTACAATCACACAACAACTGTTGTGACTAACAATGCACAAGTAATCTTACAAGTGACTAACACCACTAAGACTTAAACTAGTCCTAGTCTACTTGAGAAATCTGACCAAACTTGGTCTCTCAAGGAACAATTACAAGAGTTAAATCTTTACAGATAGTGAAACAAAATTTGCTTCTAAGAAAGCTATATCACAACTGTGATTTTTCACTAAGATTAGTATAGCACAGAGTGTATGTAAAATGATTTGTGAGCCCAGAATATTTTCACGTAGTTCTTGCTTCTTTTGAATTTGTTGAGTAGTTGGCTTGCAATAAATGTTCTTCTATATATTGTAAGAAGAAAATGACCGTTGCTGCCTTCAAAAGTGGAGAGCATTAAATGTTTACGTGTTTACTTGCAGTATTGCATTTTCCAATGAACTAGCATAGGCACTTGAGTGCATGTATCCGTCTTTGCATTAAATGAGCAAACAACACTTTGTCAGAGCATGTTTCCTGAAACTTAACAAGACTTGTTAGCTTTTATATTCTTTCAGAACTAGCTTCACGTCTTGATTTAGAACATGCTTGCATATCTTCTTATCAACGCTTGCTTGCTAAGTACTTCTGAACAACACTTGCTTTCAAAGTACTTCTGAACATGGAAACCTGCAAAGCGTTAGAAGATTCATCAAATGATTTCTTATCAGAGTCAGCATTAGAACTTGCGCTAAAACAAATAGTTCTTTCATCAAAGAACTTTTTCATTTATTTTCAGCTCAGCACATCAAAATGCTTCTATCAGAATATTATCTGAAACAAGTAAATATGTTCATCAGAGTATCAATTATATAAAATATAATTTATTGTTATCATCAAAACTCTGAGATATGATCATAACCAATCTTGTTCTAACATTTTTTGCTAAAATTGTGTATGATTTCAAGAGGTCAAAAGGTCCTCGTCGGGACTGGTGACAGTGGATTTAGTTTAAATCAATCCCTCCCTCAAAGTCTTGTTTTGTTTGGAAACTCCTTCATAACAAGGTAACTATAAATTATCAATGGAAAAGTAGAAATATCATGTTTCCCCCTCTGTGTGATCTCTATAATGCAACGGAAGAAACAACTCAACACTTATTATTTGATTGTCCGTTTACTTCTCAAATTCGGTCCTGGATTGGTAACAAACTTAATTTCTCAACTCTGATTCTCGGCTGGTATGATATTTGGAGCATTTGTCCCAAGTTTGGTGCTGGACAGTGTAAAATCATCGTGATTGCTTCTATTGTCTTCAACTTCAACTCTATTTGGTTGGCTCGCAATAAGGTGAGGTTCCAGGATGTCCAGTTTAATATTTTTCTTCCATTTCATCTATCATCGAAGTTGTTTCTTTGGCTGGTAGCACTACTTCGACAATTACTTTTTTGAATATGCAAGATTTTGTGATCTTAAAGAGCTTTAAAGTTGTTAATCACCCGCCTAAAGCTCATAACATCTTTGAGGTTATTTAGAAATTGCCACCTAGAAATTGGATAAAAATTAATTGTGGTGGAGCGTCGATTTCTCCTTCGGGTTTGTCTGCTTGTAGGGGCATCGTGAGAAATAGTGGTGGTAGCTTTTGGGGAGCTTTTGCTTCTTTTTTTGGGGTCTTTAACTCTCTCGTCACTGAACTCTCTGGTGCGATGTTTGCAATTTAGTTCGCTTATAAGAAGAATTAGAACAATATTTAGTTGGAAATAGACTCGACGACAGTAGTCAAAGAGTTCAAATCTCTTTATAAAGTGCCTTGGTCTATTAGAAATATGTGGCTGAACTATATAAATATAGTTCCTAATTGAAATTTTGTAGCTTCTCATATTTTCAGGGAAGACAACAGACGAACTTGCTAACTTAGAGCTTAATATTACCGATACTACTTACTTTTCTTCAAACCCTTCTTGTCTTAGGGTTGATTTTGTGAAGAATAGGTTAGAAATGTCGTTCTTTAGATTTGTCTCTTATTGATAGGGTTTTGGTGATTGTCCCACTATCCTTTTTGTAATAATTTTCTTTTTGTTATATATCTTCATTTGAAAAAGTTTTTGGTCCTACCAAATATCTCACATTTCATTTTTAGTCGCTATAAAAAAACAATATATTTTAATCTCTAAATTTTTTAAGCGTGCAACTTTAATCTATGTTGTTTTATAAAATTTTAAAAACTGTTTAATTACCTTTAAACTTTTAAATTTTTAAATAATTTTTTTCATATATGTGTAGAATATTATGCAATATTTTTCTACCAAATCTTAGAAATTTTTAAAATGAGAAGAATTAAATATAAATTTTTTAAATTTCATAAGATAATGATAAAAGTAATGAAAATATCGACGTAGAAATCAAATTGAATTCATTTTTTTGAGAAATTTTTTATAACGTTCTATACATATCTGCAAAATAATCATTCAAAAATACACAATAAGAGAGACTAAAATTCCATGCATAACAATTTTATAAGGACCAAAATATTTAATTTTTTATAGGGACCAAAAATAAACTTTAATAATTTTATAGAGGTCAAAAACATATTTAATCCTTAAAAAATCAACTTTATTTAATATACTCTATTTTTTCATTTAAATTTATAAATAGATTTTTTGATTATAAAAAAATAAAAATTTTCTTTTTTCTCATTTTCACTCTAACCAAATAATAAAACAAATAAATTTAAATAGTCTTTTAATTCTCGTGACTTAATGAATTTTTATGTTTAGTCTTTAATTTTTTTCCTTCAAATTCCTATATATATATTTCTTATTGATGTTAATCCCCCACGATAAAATTCTATTACAAAAAAGTTCATATAACTAACAGAGTTGATTTGTCGTGCATCTCCACTAAACCATTGTTTTATATTAATAATGCATAAATATATATTGAATATTACCGAATAATATTTATTGTAGTATTAGCAAATACTAATTTTTGTTTAATATTACCAGTAAATATTTTTTGTTAAATATTTGTAATGAAGTTGTCTTTCCTCTAATAATTTTATTTTAATAATAATTATTAATTATTAATAATTATATATTAAATAATCATTTAATATTATTTAATCATTTAATATTTCTATAATTAATATTTCTATTATTATTATTATTATTTAAACTTTTAACCTAATATTTAGCCTATTAAATTCAACTATCTAATATTTAGCCTATTTAAACTTTTTAGTTTATTAAATATTTAACCTATTAAATATTTAAACTGTTTAATATTTCTACTATTAATATTCTATTATTAATATTTAAAATTTTTAGCCTATTAATATTTAGTCTATTAAATATTTTAACTATCTAATATTTAACCTATTTAAAATTTTTAGTTTATTAAATATTTAACCTATTAAATATTTAAACTATTTAATATTTTTACTATTAATATTTAAACGTTTTAGCCTATTAATATTTAGCCTATTAAATATTTCAACTATATATTAGCCTGTTTAAATTTTTTAGTTTATTAAATATTTAGCATATTATTATATATAGTTGAAACTTTAAATATAGTTAACATATTTAATAAACCAAATATTTAATAAACTAAAATTTCAAAGTATTAAATAGTTGAAATATTTATAAATATTAAATAATTATTATTTCATAATATTAATGAAATTAAAATCAAAATATAATATGAAACAATTATTATAAAATGAAATCATTATAAAATGAAATTATTAAAATAAAATATAATTATTAAAATGAAATATAATATGAAATATTAACTAATTTATTAAATACTAAGCACATGTGTAATATGTTATTGTTGTAATGATATAAATAAAGGGAAACTTAACCTAGTAGATAGGAAATACTATGTGAACCCAAGAAAAAGAGATTTACGTGGAATTCTATAGGTAAAAAAAAAGGAAAATGAAAAATATTGATTGACACATCAGCGTTTTTGTAACGAACAGTAACGTCAAACATTTAAAAATTATTTAGGCCAAACAAATATAATTTTTCAATCAATTTCTCGTCACTAAACTGATAAGAGGGTCGCTGTTGTCGTTGGGATAATTAGTGAAGTAGGAGAGTAACTTAATGGGATTAGACAGAGAGAACAGGAAAGAGCAGTGTAGTGAATGAAGGTGGAGGGTCCCTCAGAACTCTCAAATCTGTACACAGATCATATATAGGATTTTGTGTACCATAAATTAAATTGAATAAGCAATTGTGACACTGGAAGGTTCCTATAAACTAAGTGCACGTGGTAATAGGGACAATATCAAAACCGAATCTAAACACTTTCTTCGACAATTCGTACTCTTCTCTAGCGAATTATTACTAAATTTTGTTTTTTATATTTATTAAATAATTAATATATTTAATTTATATATAGATTAGATATATTAATTATTTGATCAATTTAAAAAATAAAATTTAATTATAATTCATTTCGGAGGGAGTACTATGCTAATAGTACAAATGTTCACTCCACTTTCTTCTATCCTTCCCTTCACCGTGTCGGTTCCTTTGAAAAGTATAACAAACATGTAAATGTAAAAAATATGTGGTATTTCGAAAATTGACCTTATTGCAATTGTAAACAAACCCTTCAGTTTAAATGTCTTGTTTTGTTTCAAATGTTGGGTTATACAAGACACTCTGGTCCAAACTTTGTCCCTCGTCTAGCTCTTTTGTCTTTTAGATTCAAGAGGTAGTAGAAAGTTTGTAAGCCACTCAATTTTGGTCTAATGTGGACCATTTGAAATGCTTTGGTATCAACAGGCTCAAACTTTGGCCTAATGGATGGCATCAAGGAGCTAAATATTGAAAATAATATAACTACTGAAAAAATATATAATAATAGTTGGAAAATATATATAATCATTTAGGATTTAGGATTACACGTTATTATGTAGTATCTGATTATATATATATATATATATATATATATATATATATATATATATATGTTATTTATAATTACGGTCTAGTAACCGTTGTAGTAAATTATATATTACAACAGAACAACCGTTGTCATAAATATAATGTCATGATTCGATATTCAACTACAACTAAAATTTAAAAAGCATAAAAAATAGTATTTCACCACAATTATAAGTTTCAACAGTTGTGGTATATTCAAGAGTTATTATAAAATATGAGGTTACTTGTATTTCCCTGCCCCTCGTTAACCCCTCATTAACCATATACGATAATTCAAATACATTTTTTGAGATATTAATAAGAAAAATTAAATAATTCTTGAAAAACAACTTAAAAGATTCAATATTTTCGAATTGCATGTCTCTTATAAATCATGATTTCCTCTTTAGCCTATCTTTCACACAAAATTTGATTTCCTCGTCTTTTCTAGTTTATTTTTCAAACATCAAGATTTGTGTGAAAGGTCCATACTAGCATCCATTTATCAATATTGTTTTGAAGAATTTGTGGCATTGAATGAAATTTTATACGCTAAAGAATGAATTATGATTTATAAGATGTATGTAATTCGATAAAATATTGGATTGTTTAAGTTGATTTTCAAGAATAATTTAATTTTTTTAATTATTATCTCAAAAATTTATTTAAATGAATGCAAGTTCAATAAGGGGTTAGTGAAATAAGCAATCACATATGATATAATAAACTCACTAACAACATTTATCAACAAAAATATCAAATTAATTTACATAGATTGAGAGAACTTAATAATTAATTATTCTTTCAAAAAATACTAAACTGAATAACTTTCTTGTAGGGACAAGAGAGTCGCAATATATGATGATTTTGGGGGATCCGAGTGACACGAAGGTGTTCGTATGCACTCAAGAATACATGTCTTGCTAATCCCTCTGACGGGAGCTTATATGATTATTTTTCAGGTGTTTTAGGAAAAGGGTGAAGGACCGCCATTGTTGGCGACCTCCTTTTTCTCTGTTGTTTATGCTCTGTGTTTCGTCTTCTCAATGTTACTAGAGACCCTTATATATATTACCAACCCTTCTTTCCATTAATAGTCACATTTATTGAGCTTTATGGTCCTAATATGTGTAACCGACCATTAATCACTTATAACGTCTCCCATAAATATTTATAACATTTATCTTATCATTAATCATCTATTATAACTCTTCATCTCCTCGGGTCCAGCTTCCTGCAAATTACCTTTAGTGCACCGAGCTCATACCCGATAACTTATTCAATATCGATTCTGGGTCACACCTCGGCAAGACCTGACTGAGTAGTCTGATCCGGTCTGTAGGTTCTAGCCCGTATTTCATTTTTTATCTGAGTTCATACCTCGGTCTTACTAAAAAAATTCGAGATGTACACTAACCATTTCTCGAAGCTTTAAGTGATAAGTAAAGAACCATAACCACTTGTTAGCTGCACATGAAAAACTATGTATTAACAAAAAAGACAAAACAACATCAACAACAACAAGAACATAAACAACATTTATCAATAACATACATACCTTTAATTGAAAAATGATAGTCTCATAATAAAGTTGAAGTTGATCTACTTGTGTTACTATGAAAAAAATACAAAGAAGATGAATAATTTCATCCTTCTTGTATTTTTTCTCATACTATGTGAACCACAAACCATCATATAAATCACAACCATATTATATGAATTTGAATCCTACAAACACGATGAAAAAAATAGCATGTTAACATAAACTAGCATGACATTGTAATCCAACAAAATTTATCAACATACATAACAATAACATCAACATAACAACAACATATACGAAGTAAATAAAATGAAAATATTCATGGGGGAGATGTTTGAAAAGCTGAACAGTGCGGGTTTGATTCAGGGTGCGCATGATAACTGTCAAATCTATTAGAGTGATCTGAATCAGTGCTCTGAGTTTAAGTTGTACTTACAGAAGCTAATGGACCAATATGTGGTCCAAATTAGTCAAGTACATATTGATGATGTTATTGTTGTCATTATAATATTTTTGAGAGAATATGGAAAAATATTTGTCAACAACACAAGCAACAATAAAATATGTGAAACTGAAGTAAATAATATAAAAATCATGTCAACAAACATTTATCTACATTTATCAACAACAACATACAACAATAAAAAAAATCATAAACTATCTAATAAGAAGAAATCATATAAAAATCATGTGAAACATAACAAGAACTTACACGAAAACGAGAGAATAAGGAAGAAGAAAAATACCTTTATGTATGAAGAACAAGATAAACGACTATACTGTAAAATAAAAAAGCTAATGACAAAGAAGAAGAGAAAAATGGGTGTTAGGATTTTGTTATGAAAGATACGACAATACTGTCAAGAAGCGAGAGTTGATTCACTTATATATGGGTAAACAATTTCACAATGATTGACATTACCAACTATGGTGATATGTCACAATGCTTGAACAAAATAACCGTATTGATATCCCTTTTATTTTTAAGTTAAAAATAAATAAAAAAGAAAAGGCACGCCTTAACGTTAAAGAAATAAAATATTTGAGGCGCGCCTTACCACGGTCAAGCCACCAACCGTTTTATATCCTAACAACTTTTAATTAAAAAATATTAGCGCCTGAGTTTAGAGATATCACCACGGTGTTTGAAAGAGCTGTGATGACTTTGACTTTTTTTGTTTGTGCGTTTTGTAGTAGTGTAATCATAATCAAACCCATGTGAAATGCAGTTGTGAACGATTATTTTGCTTACCATGTTCAGGGTCAACCATTTATCGGTGTAACAAGTGTTATAGATCAAGACATCAAATTTTGGGCGACCCACTTTTTTTGTAATTATTAAAACAATACCTTTTACACCAGTATTTTTAAAAATAGGTGTTAAAACAATTTGTTTTTAAAATCTATTTTATATGTATTTTATAAAGACAGGTGTAAAATCATAATGTATTGTTAAAATTTATGTTTTTTTAATTATTTTTTTTAAATTCGATATAATTATAGTTTTTTAGACTTATTTTCTAAATTAGTACATGGTCTCCGGATTAATTGGACCGGTCCTGACCATGTTACTTGTAAGATGAAACATACGATATTGTTCTTAAAGTAAAACATGAATTACATCTGGCCACTAATATGTTATGATTAAGGCTTAATTATTTAGGGCGTGCTTGATTTGTCGAAAAAGAAAAGATTAAACAACACATTTTAATAGTAATACATAAATATATGATTTAAAAATGACTTATTTTTATTAAAATAGCTAACTTCTCTAACTTTTATTCTATATTTTTAAAATAATTATGTTTAAAAAAAAAATTAAATTCGTACAATTCCTTTATATATATATATATATATATATATATATATATATATATATATATATATATATATATATATATATATATATATATATATATATATATATATATATATATATATATATATATATATATATATATATATATATATATATATATATATATATATATATATATATATATATATGGACCATAAGAAGGAAGAGTTATGAATACAAGATGTAAGTTCATTATCTCGACATTAGGTGGGTGCCTAACGCAAGGTGGCTAATAGCCTACTTTAGGGGACGACATCGTTCGAATTTGGGTGTCAGACTACCTTCCACTTGCCTAATAAACATGGGAAACAATGTGTCTAAGCATCAACTGATCAAGAATTAGTCAAGGAGGAATATCCACCTTCTCTTGATTCCATGGAGAATGAACTCCCTCTATGCAACATTTCCTGGTCATGGATATGGGGTAAACTGCTCTCTGGATCCCTAGTCTGGGCCTAATGAGCCTATATAAATACGCTAGTCTTAGAGCTAAAAAGAAGATCTCCAATCTCTCTACAGAAAGCGATATAAAAAATTTCTCACAATCCTACGTGAGCAGGCCCTTATTACATACACACACCCTAAATAGTCAAACAACCTTATAAATACAGTGTTACCACTCATTGTACTCTTTTAGCAAGTACAATTAGCGCTCACTGTGAGGACCTGGTAAAATTCACCGGGTCACCCTTGTAATCAACGAACCACTAATTGCCCACCTCCATAACCCTCTCTAATATGGTAAACAAGCGAGCATCCACGTAAATCGTCAATAGCTTTAGTGGCGATTGTAGCGGTAGAAATGTTGAGACTAAGCCATTGGATTGACTTAACTCGCCCAGATAAAAAAAATCGCCACCGCACTTTATTGTTTCCAAAGGAATGAGAAAAGAGCGAATAACCCAAAAGAGGGGGAGAGAATCTAAGTTCGGGGGTTGGTTATACAAAGGGATGATATTAGCACCCTAAACATCTACGATACTTTGCAGGAACCTCTTTGAAAATTTGTGTATTTTGGCTATAAATATTGTATACAAAAATAGATTGTGGGGATGAGAAAGAAGTATTTTTTACAATTTTTGCACGCGCCGCGGTTGCGAACCTTTAGTGCCTACGTACCACCTTCCGTATAATAGGGGATCGGGGTACTCGTAGTTCAACTTTAAAAAACTTAAAACACAAGTGTGTTGGTTAATTTTAAGAGACGAGACGTCATCGTCTTATCCGAGTGAAAAAACATACTTACTACCCACAATTATGAGAAAGGATAATTTGCGTCATCTCAAAGTGGAGGATATGGCTTGGATTTTAAAATCAAAAAAGCCTCGCTCGACACCCAAGTGGAAAATATCTCGCTTCACTATATACCATAGAAGTATAGTATTTTGCATCACTACAAAGATTGACAAGATTCTAATCTTTTGAGAAAAAGTTGTAAAGTAAAAAGCCAAAGTGGCAAAATGGTTTGAATGAGATTGATTGACTTTTAGTCTTCTCATAAAAACTGTCAAAGTATGACTAGGTTATTTAAAGTTTGATTAAGAAAGTGTTTTTGAAAATTCATGGACCTAAGTCCAAGTTTATTGTGAAAGCAGTTCAAGTTTGGAAAACAAGAAGAATTTTCAAAATGAGCGAGAAGATTTTGAAATTAAAGAAGATGAGAGGAGATGAAGGGACTATCCTAAAGTATAAGGTAAGAGTTAGGGACTAACCAACAAGGATCCAACACTTGACATAATGAGTCAATGTAGAATTACCATCTTTTGGATTGAAACCAAATAAGCAAAGATAATAAACCTCTCAAGAGAACCAAGCTTCAAATGCATCATGTCTTCACAAAAATTGGGCAGAGTAACGACTGTATACATATGAATTCCCAATCACAGACAAGACATATAATCAGAATAACCTGCACACAAAGAAAAAAAATAACCCAATGTCTCGCGGTAAACCCCAAGAACTCTAGACAAAATAACAGTAGAAGTCACAAGGTCTCAAGGTAGGTCAAGGTCTCTAATCCTAAGTCCGAGAAGTCCACAACTCCCAAAATGCCAAGGATAGTAGCCAAATAGTCCAAGTAACATTAAAGCTTTTTTATTGTTCAAGTTGGCTATTAAGTATCTTCAAAAAGAAAATGAAATCTCAAATGAGCAAAGTAAAATGACATAAAGATAAATGCTCAACTGAGCAAAAATGAAAATAACATGAAATTTAAATGCTAAAATAAATGTGCTTAAAGTAAAAAGCATAAAGTAAAAGCATAAAATAAAGTCAATTATTAGAAATTAGAGGTTAGTTGAATGACCATCTTAAAACTTGCATTTGAAAACTCATTAGAAGATTGATAAAATCAAAGCCTCTCAACAACAAGTTTCATTTGCTTTTTGTCAAGTATATCATTCATTTCAAAATTTTAAGGCAATAATAAATGATCAACGATGTTTAAATGATTCATTTAGTTCCAAAATTTATGAAGATTCATTAGAGGATTGATAAGACCAAAGCCTCCTAACAATGGACCTCAAGGTTATTGGATCAAAGGTTTCAAATTAAACATACTTGGGCTTGCAAACATAGGTTTGGGCCATGAATGATCATTTCTCGAATCGGGACAAAATTTAGCGCTATGTTAAGTAATCGTAAGTGGACTTATATAGAAGTCACACCTATTTTGAGGTCGGTCAATAGCAATTTATGTGTCATATGTTTAGAGTAATGATATATAGATCATCCTCTAACAACATGTAGCACAATGAGAAAGGGATAAGATGTAGAGGGAAATGGATGCAAGGTATGAAATTAGGGTTTCAAATATCATCAACATCATTCATCCATTTTGGTGGATTTTGTTTCTCAACCTATCAACACTCAAGATCAAATAAGGTTGAAGAATTTGTCACCAAATAATGCCCAAGTCATAATCAAATAAAATTCAATAAAATAATATTTAAAAGGTTAATTAAAAGGAAAATAAATGGTAAAAATACACAAAGTATATTAAAATACTAAATAAAAATCCTAAAAAAAAAGTCAGAGATCAAACATGATTTAATAAAGATTGAAATTTTTTTAAAGAAATTTTTAAAGTCATAAACTATTTTTTTAAAATAAAAGAAATAGGTAAAACAAACTAAAAATGGTGAAAAATATTAAACTCAGGAATAAAAATAAAACAAGGTTATCAAAAATTGCCAAGAAGGCCAAAGGACCTTTACATATTTTTTTAGAATTTTAAAATTAAGAAAAATATTTTTTAATCAATTAAAACAATTCAATTAAAGTGAAAAATTATAAAAAATATCAAATTATAAAATAAAATTGTGAGAAAATCCAAAATATTTTAAAGAATTTTTTAAGATTTTTTGAGTTGGAAATGAATTTTTTAGAAAATAAAAATAAAACAAAAAGATATAGACCATTGGATGAATGTCAAAACGCGTTAGTAATCAGATCTAAGAGATCTGGCGCGCTGTGCATATCATGGTCCTTATTGAATAAAACACTGGATCCATTATTAAATCAAATTTAAAAAAAAACAAGTGGCACCTTATCATTGTTTGAGAGATGGCATGTGAGTCATCTTCAACCTCCAGCCACGCGAATTGCAGGTCTCTCATACTGTAAAATTAGGAGCTCAGACATATGTCATTCGCTTCGTCTCATTAAGACGAAAACAATTGTACCCTAGCGAAAAATATATTTAAAGTGTAACTTAGTCGTTTTGTAAAAAACCAGAAGGAAAAAATTGAATAGGGATTTGAAAATTCATGGCCAAATCTCATTTCCAGTTGAAAACAAATGATGTGACTAGTATCAGAATGATGAGAGCTTCATTGTGGTAGCAAATTTTGAGAGAATTGATGAAGGAATCTACCTATTGAAGTTCAAATTCAGAGCTCTGAAACTTGACTTGGCTAGCACGATTTAGGATACTTTAGGGCTTGGTTCTTCTTCTGTTAGCTTCAGTGAAGTTCAAGGATGAATAATTGATAAAGAAAATGGATTGAGGAAGGCTGTAAAACCAAATTCGAAGTTGCAGAAATATGGGTTAAGGAGAGAGTTGGACAGGGTGATTCTAGCTGTTCAAGCTTGAGAAAATGAGTGAAATATAAACCTATATTTATAGGAAACTAAATGGGATGCTCAAGCGTGTGGAATGATGAAGTTTAGAGGAAATTTGTGTGAAGTTGCAAGCATGAAAAAGCGTGACTCATATTTTGCTCAAAAATCAGCCAAAACTTGCATTTCAAGGTACTAATCACTTCTGTAAGATTGTTAAACATGATTATAAGTAAAAACGCAAAACAATTTAGTGATTAGAAACTACATTGTACATTTCAAGTTCTGACTTGGAGGAAAAAAATCAGTTTCAAGTGGCTATCTTTGAACTCATGGTGTGCATAATTTAGGGAACCTTAGGGCATGATTCTTGAAGCATTTAAAAGATAAGGTCATAAACTTTACAATGTGCAAAGAGTGAGATCAAATGGATGATTGAGCTAAAATTGGTGATGAGTCAAAGTTGAGAAAAAGATGCTTACTTTTTGTACTTAGAAAAATTCTAATTTTTTCTTCAAAAGTGACCTATAATGTTTTGAGTTTAACCAAGGCTTTCCTCCAAAATTGAGCTTAGATAAATGATGCTAGCTTGAATTAGATATCCCAAAGAGCATTTTGAAACTTGAATCACTCAAAAATACCAAGTATTGAAAAAGTTATGGTCTTGCAAAATTGGTGAAAGTTCATGAGGTGACCTATAATCTTTTGCATTCTTAGGGCATCTTCCATCCATTTTCAAGCTTTACACATAAAAGAAGAGTTGAAGTTCACATCCTTAAGATCATTATGGAAAAATAATGGGCTCAAGGAGATAAAAATTGTCCAAGTTATGATCTTTTAAAGCCACATAATAGAATTTGATGGCATATCTAGAGGACATGTAATCTTTCTTCATCATTAGGAATCTTCCATACAAAATTTTCTTGAAACTTTGGAAGTGACTGGTTGACAATCATTTAAAGAGAAGCATGTATTTGGAATCACTAAAAAATACCAAAAGATGAGAAAGATATATCCCTTAGAAGTTCAAAACCCTAGCTCCCAAAGCACCAACATGACTTAGAAACCCCTTTCAATTTTGACAAACTTTCTTGCACAATTACTCTTTCCATGAGAATAGAAGTTATTGAGGATGATAATAAAAAACCATAGCAACCATAACCACTTTCAAATATTAAGAATTGAGGTAATTATACACTTGTGATCAATGAATCAAGAACTTGTCCAATTAAGTCAAACTTCTTCAATCAACTCTTGCATCTTTTGATTTTCTTTGACAACTTGAGGCATGATGAATCATAGTAGACCTTGTCATGATATTACTTCAAAGTATATTTAATGATGAAGTTTTAATCTCAATGAAATTTTGTTGGAGAAGGCATGGAAATAAACTCATGAACCTATGAATCAACTTGATGAAATGTGTTATGCTCTCACCTATAATATCATCAATTAGAGAAAAAGTCCATTGTATTTATTAGTTAAAAGTTAATCAATACAAAACATATATGATCATAATATATAAATCAAGGTGCTTGGTGATTCTTCATAGGAAAACCTAGAGATAGGGAGAAGGACCAAACCCTAGTGTGATCTTGTTATTATTGAGTTGATATGAGATGATAAAGGAATCTTGGGGTCAAAAATTGGGGTACAACAACCGCCCTTATTTAAGTGTCTTCTATCCGGAGATACGGAGGTTAAAATCCTCGTGTCAACGCGATTGAAGATACTTAAATACAAAATCAACCATATTTTTGGACCTAAGAGGCCATGCAATGCTTATGATTGTGCATGAAAATAAACAGATCCAAAGGTGACATGGGACACCACTGGTGTAACAGAAAATAAAAGATCAAAAGAGAATTAGACCAGGAAAAATAAATCACTGGTGAACAGAAGACTCGACTCTATTGGGGTAAAGCCCAATGAGGATACAAAGTAACATCAACTCAAACATTAAGGAGAGAAAATAAAGGATAATAGTGATCGATAGATAACCGCAAACTATCCACTCACTAAGAAGATAGCAAAAAGGTAATGTCAACCCACAGGGGGGAAAGAGTGGTAGGATAATACCAACAAACATCAATATTAGGGTAAGTCACAAATGATCAGCCTCAGTACTTATACTTGGAAACAACTAAACTCTTCAGAGAAAAATGAGTCTCAACGACGAACTATCTCCCATAATGACGAGACTACCATTCATCGGAGTAACAAAAATCTCAACAATAAACTATCTCCCATAATGATGATACTACCATCCATTGAAGTAACAAGTCTCAACAATGAACTATCTCTCATAATAACGAGACTACCATCCATTGGAGTAACAAATCTCAACAACGAACTATCTCCCATAATGATGAGACTACCATCCATTGGATTAAACAAATATCAACAATGAACTATCTCCCATAATGACGAGACTACCATCCATTGGAGTAATAAATCTCAACAACAAACTATTTCCCATAATGACGAGACTACCATCCATTCGAGTAACAAATTCTCAATAACGAACTATCTCCCATAATGACGAGACTACTATACATTGGAGTAACAAATCTCAACAACAAACTATCTCCCATAATGACGAGACTATCATTCATTGGAGTGACAAATCTCAACAATAAACTATCTCCCATAATGATGAGACTACCATCCATTAGAGTAATAAATATCAACAATGAATTATCTCCCATAATGACGAGACTACCATTCATTGGAGTAACAAATCTAAATAACGAACTATCTCTCATAATGACGAGACTACCATCCATCGGGGTACAAAATCTCAACAACGAACTATCTCTCATAATGACGAGACTACTATCCATTGAAGTAACAAACATGAATCTTCTCTGGGAACTAACAGATTTACTAGGGAAGTACAAGTTGTTCAAATAAAGAGACCTCTCATCTGCTGTTATGAGAAGTATTTGCAATAATGTTGCTGGGAAAAGAATTACGACTTCTTGGGGAAATGCCAATATATTCCTGCTGAGAAGGTAAAGTCTTCTCGTGCAAAATAAATGCACATTCTTAAATCACGGCTCAAAGCCTACATAAATCAGAGTAATAATATTTCCAGGAACCACTGATTCAATCTAGAAATAAACCGGAATGAAATAGTCAACCAAGATAGTATTTGATGAGAAATAAACTCAAAAGGGAAACACATATCTAATCAGAAAATGAACTGAATAGGAAGGCTGAAGCAAAAAATTTCACGAGACATGAATCAGTGGAGAAATTGAAAGAATATACACTTTATGCTTAAAGTTGACACCCTATTGGAGAGAGGGTAACATAACTTTGTAAAATAGGGTAATTTGACAAGAAAACATCAATAACTGCTGTAATATAGTGGGAGAACTGACTTGGGTATTTTGCGTTTGATCACAATTGTTGCGGATATCAAGAGTCGCCACCGACTTTTATTTTATCCAATAAAGGAAGGGTGAAAAGAATAGGAAATATCTTTTGAGAATTTTCTTGAGTTCGGGGGGTAGGTTATGAAAAGGGAAGGTGTTAGCACCCTTTTCATCCGTAGTTATTGTTGTACCCCCAAAATTTTCCCTCTCATTTTACTCAATACATACTCCTAGAGATCCTCAATTTGCTCAAGTTTGCCCAAGAGTTGACCAGACAAACTCTCTCCTAAGGCAGTGTGTCTCAAATTAGGGTTTCCATTTTTATCAAGATAGGTGGAATCCAAAGGTCTCATATGCTCTCCATGGTCCTAATATGATCTCAAGACCCTCCATGTCAAGTTTCATGCCTTGCACAAGAAGTTTGCTCAGTCAACTGCTCAGATGCTTGAGAATCGACTATATTAGGTCAAAAGTCAATTGTGACCCACATACAGTCAAACTTCAAGATTTTTGGTCAACATTAACACTTTTAAGTGACTTTCATCATTTTACCAATGGTTGATCATGATTCCCCAAGGAATGCTCCAAATTCATCAAAACCCAAAAGTTGCTAAATTAGGGTTTCTCAGGAAAAGTCAACCAAACTTTGACCAAGCATAACTTCCACATGATTTATCAGAAATTTTCCATACAAAGCCCATTTTTAATAGGATGCAATTCCCTACAACTCATGTTCATCCCACAAGTTCAAAATATGCACCCACAAAAAGATATGAATTTCTACATTATGGGTCCTTTTAAAAAGTCAACAAAAACACCTTTTGGGTCAAAGCTTCTTACATGAACATGGAAGACCCAATTGAGATGAGACTAAAAGGGTTGCTTCGGGGACATCCTAAGCTTTCTAAAAAGTCCAAGAAAACCTCTCTAGGGTTAAAATTGGAAGAGATATGCCTTGTCAAAGTTGACCTTTTTTGCAAAATTGCCAAAAGTCAAATGGGCTCAAAATTACATTTGTTGCCAAATGGGCCTAACTTCTTATGCTTGAACCTCACTTATAATATGGTCCACGACCCAAATATTCACCCGCACATTATTTTCTTCATTTTTAAATTTATTTTGATTTTTTATTAATTAAAAATTGAATTAAATCAAATAATTGGTGAATAATATCAAAGATATGTAAAGATTTGATTTTTTGACAGGTTTGCAATCAAAATATGCTGAGATATCAAGACCAAAATGAATCAAGCATAATTGGTACAAGAAAGAGATGATTTGGCTCAAAATAGCAAGTTTACATATGACATGGAAATCAAATCAAATCTTCCATAATTGGAAAGATTCAAGCCAATTTTATAACCCTAATTCATTCTAAGATATATATGGAACATGTACAAGGCATAAGAAAGGGTTTTTCAGGCGTGAAAAGGAAGAACAAAGTTTCAAATTTTCAAAGAAAAGTGCAGATCCAATCTTGCTCCATAGGCCGTTTCAAGCGTTTCTACAGATCAAGTCATATCCCTAGGTACTCACTGAACCTGTAGCAAGCATTTGCAAGGCCTGAAGCATCCATAATCGCGCACTACAACTCTCATGGTTTGCTTATTTTTTCCAAATCGATTATTGAATTTCCTGCATCATTAGCATATTTAAGTGATATATTTGTGATCATTGACATGTTTGCAACCTGACTGGATGATTTAATTGAGTTTTTGACGCATATATGTGCCTTTGCGATTATTAGGGTTTTCATGTGCGTTTTAGGGGTTTGTCACACAGGTTAAATTAGGCCAAGAGAAGAACACCAGGAAGTTCACGAGATCAAGACGAATTGATCCATATAGCTGGAAGTAATTTATCATGTGTCTTGTGCATTTTGGAAATTCGCAGGGCTATAGCTACAAACTCCCAACCGTAGGTAAAAGGTATATACCTAAGACGAAGGGCTGGATGTAGAAGAAGGTGATTTGGCATCACCCTATTGGTTTATTTGAAATTCGTGTGCATGGGAGTCAACTATTTGTTTTCTTTATATTATATTTTGTCTTCATTATACTAACAATAAGTTACAATAGCGCAGCTGGCAAGGGCATTCAGTGGTAAGCACAAGGACCTGGGTTCGATCCCAGGTCCCGACAATGCTTAATTTCTTATTTTCTATTCACATATCGTATGCAATTCTCATCCAAAGGCCCACCATACACCCTTGTATCCAGCCACTTGATCAGCCAAGCATGAGATCTAACACACTCTAGACGAGAGACCATGGTGCACCATCAGAAGGTCAGCATATGGGATTCAGCGTAGGGGTTGGGCCATCAGCCTTGGGCCCAAATATAATTCAGAATTGGAATTTTTTACCAACATACACTCTTTTTACCAACTAAATCCTAATATACCATCTCATACATTCATTAATCCCAATCTACCCTCTTTTCAAACAATTTTTTTTGCCACAACTCATCCGCCAATACAATGGGCGGAGGAGTGCAATTTTTCTTCATTCCGCATCTGCATTGGGCGGATGCTGTTAATAATAGAAAGGGTCCTCCCATAGGATGGGCGGATGTGTGCAACCGTGATTTTTTTTCTAAATTAAATTGATATAATTAAATAATATACATTATAATTAAACAAAATGCACTATAATTAAACAAAATATACTATAAATAAACAAAAATTTCACTAAATTACATAAATTATTTTTTTTTCATTTTAAAATATATAATTCCAAGACACATCTACTGTCGATTTTGACCGGGTCGTGTCAATCGTTGGTGAGTTCCACAAGTAGGTGCTCGTCTAGTACGTTAGCCTGTTCTGCGATTTCCTTCTTCATTTTGTGGTTGAGTTAAAGTTGAAGGTCCCGCGTCACACCCGCCCATTAAAAATTCCTCAATCATATTCTCATTGGTATAGTCTGGCTCGGCTGCACTGCCATAACTTAATCTGGTTCCCTCCCAATTCCAATTTGGTATGGGATTAGAAGACATTGGGCAATTTATTGAGGGTTGGTAACAATCTTGGGAGGTAAATTATTGTGGTCGGGGAATAGGCATTTGTTGTTGGGGTGTCTGATAGTTGGGATTATGTGGGGTTTGTTGGGTGCCCCATTGGGTGGGGTTAGATGAAGGATATTGTTGTTGGGTGCCCCATTGGGTGGGGTTAGATGAAGGATATTGTTGTTGGGTGCCCCATTGGGTGGGGTTAGATGAAGGGTTTTGTTGATAGTATTGTTGGCTTGGGGTAAAAGGTGGTTGTGTTGGGAAGAAAGGTTGTTGCGTAAAAGATGGTTGTGTTGGGAAGAAAGGTTCTTGGTTTCTCATGAATGGTTGTTGGGTGTAAGTGCTTGATGATGGTCTGGTGTGTTGGACGTTTGAAGATGTTGGCAAATTACGAGGGTCATATAAGAAGTTGTTTGGTGACAGATACAAATTTGTAACAGACTTATACCATTCCATGTATTCCTTACTCGGTTTACATTCTTCTGACATGACATCTCCTTGTAAGACTTTATCTTCGCGGTTATGCCATTGATGACGCTCGTGTTTGTAACAATCTTTCCAATTGCTATATGCCCATTGGTCGTTCACCACACTTTTGTGATACTCCTCCATGCACTATGGAGCATCCGGTATGCCTTGCTTAATGCCAAATTGTAGTTTTACCCGATCAGAATGATGCATTTCAACAGTAGTAAAACAAATGATAAATGTTTTTGCACTCCACACGTGACTATCGGTCGGATCGGTATCATCAAGTCCTAGATAGGGCCTCCATGTAAACTGTTAAAAAAATCAGTTATTAGTTTAACAAACTATATAAAATATGTAATACTTAAAATATGGTTAAGAATATTACATCAGATTCTTCGAAATGATCGATGAAAGTCCGATAGCCAGGTGCACAATGATGATGAGTCTTTTCGTAATCCATCCCATAGGCAGACCATCTAAAAAAATGTAATACTTAAATATTGTTCACATAGTAAATAAGTTTAAGACAAAGGAGTAGTTACAACTTACTTGGTTGCGTACGGAAAGTGAAAAGGATTACGATTCCTAGGCGCTAGATTCGGTATTCTGGACCATCCCCAAGCTTGTATTAGTGTTGAACAACCATCAAAATTATGAACATCTTTTTTGGCGCATCTACAGAGGTTTCTGTATAGATGCGATAAAACTGCTGATCCCCAACTGTATCTACCTATTTTATTAAAGTCAGCTAGTAATGGTAAATACATTAGATGTATTGTGTTACCATTCGTGTCAGGAAATAATAAACAAGCGAATAACAATAAAATATAAATTCTAGTTTTTTTATGAATTTGTTCTATGGTGGAATCTTCATTCAAGTCAAATGCATCATATATTTCCCGGAGACAAGTAATTTTGACGAATTGTCCCTTTCTAGCTATTTCGGGCAATTCTTCACCCAAGAGTTCTTGAGTTATGGAGTAGTCAACATTTGTTCTCCCATTCACTGCCAAACCGTTTACGCGTAAACCCATCAACATGTGGACATCTTCAAGGGTGATTGTGGATTCAGCGGTAGGAAGATGGAATGTGTGTGTCTCTGGACGCCATCTTTCACATAAAGCGAGAATAAATTTCCTATCAACACCATATGACGTTATGTTGAGAACGTGCCCAAAGCCCGCTTGCATCAGATATGGACGGATCATTTCGTCTACGGGCACATACGAGTGTGTACGAGGCCTAAATTTGTTCTCATTCTAAAAAATAAAATAGTTAATATTAGAATATGGTCAATGTCAGAAGTATATTCTTAAAATTTAAAAAAATGTATACGTAAATATATTCAATATATACATATTGGAGTATGTTTGACAATGTTCCTCTCCATAAGTTAACAAAGACATTATAGAAAATTGAGTTTGGTGTAAAATTATGATAAGAAAGAACAAATAAAGATTGAGTATGATGTAAAATTTGAAAAAACGTATTTATAGAGAAAAAATGTAGGGTTTTTTGCAAAATATTTAATGGAAACCGTTAAATGGTTGGGAGTAATAACTTTGCATGCATGTTGTGTACGTAAACTGTGTTGCATGCACAGCTTTACAGAATCCGCCTACTCAATGGGTGGAACCGTTTGCATTTTCTGACACGCCGCTGATACATTGGGTGGACATGTTACTTTTTGGTATGCCATCCGAGCATTTAATGGGCGGAAGCGTGTTATTTGGCCTGCCAATGTCGCAGGAGCAATGGGCGGAGCCTATACGAACATCAATGCTTCCGCCTTCCCATTGGGTGGAGCCCTTACACAAATTAATGCCACCGCATCTGCAATGGGCGGATGAGTTGATTTTATCAGTTTGAACATTAAACAGTAAATATTCCTACGTTTATTTATTATAATATATTTACTAAAGACAAAATATATTTCATTTAAATTCAGTTCTTCCTCCTACAATTTTTCATCAACCCAACCCATTTCAAAAACAAATTTTTCCTACAATTCAGCTCTTGTTCACTAACAAATCATCATGTCTCAAATACCTCAATATGTAGTGGATGCTCATTACAATGGAGAGATCCTTATCTCTGATGATATGGGCATTATATTCGAAAATACCCATATATGCCGGTTCAAATTAAGTAGAAATGTGAAGTTTGAATATTTGAGGGAGAGGATACAAACAAGGATGCAATCTGGAGCTGTCTCACAAATTATATATCGAAATGATGTTAATTTTGGTGTGAACCAGGTGAAATATGTTCCACTGAAAATCCGAGATGATGATGATGTGGAAATGATGTTTTACAACCATGAATTATCTGGGTTACATGCGATAGATTTATGCATAAAATTTCAAATTTCTCAACAATCTCAAATCTCACAAGTGGCCAATCCCAATGATGCTGAGCCCGTGTCCATAATTCCCGAGGAATTCGTTGTCGAAGATGACGAAGAAGAAGAGACTGAGTCACAAGCTGATGATTTGTTCACTACTTTATTTGAAGGCGGTGGCCGTGACGAGGCGGATGCAATCAACAAAACTGAACAACACATTCCACTTGAGAATGTCTATTGTCCACCCGCCCACATGACCACTCTGGAAACAGCTGGAGACAAATCATCATTTCAATGGCCCAAAAATCCTTGTCTTCTGCTGGAGGATGACATAGCTGTTGGGAACCAGTTCAAAAACAAATCTGACTGTGTCTTTGCGATATCCAGGTACCATATGAAACATGTCGTTGATTTCAGGGTTACATGTTCTGACACGAAGAGATATAAAATTTGTTGTAAGCGTAGTGGTTGCAACTTTCGTCTAGTGGCATCCTATAGGAAAAGGAGCGACCTATGGGAGATAGGAATCATGGAGCCCCCACATAATTGTTCAACGACCATCTTTAATCAGGATCATCGACAACTAAGCTCTCGACTGATGAGTGAACGATTAATGCCTCTTGTTGAAAAGGATCCCTCTATCAAGGTGAGTGTATGTATTAACGAAATTGTTTCTTTTTTCAATTACACTCCATCTTATAAGAAAGCATGGATTTCTAGAAACAAAGAAATCGAACAAGTGTTTGGTAATTGGGAAAAGTCATACAATGAACTTCTAAATTACTTGTTGGCCCTTAAGAAGTTTGTTCCAGGCACTGTAGTAGAAATGCAAACACTACCGGTATATACAGATGACAGGACTATTATTGCTGGGAAACAAATCTTCCACCGACTATTTTGGGCTTTCCAACCATGCATACGTGGCTTTGCATATTGCAAGCCTTTACTACAGATTGATGGTACCTGGTTATATGGAAGGTACAAAGGTACACTACTAATGGTTGTAGCACAAGACGAAAACAACAATATTTCCCCAGTTGCCTTTGCCTTAGTGGAAGGTGAGACGGCGGATGGTTGGGGTTTCTTTCTAAAAAACTTGAGAATGCATGTAGCTCCTCAACCTGGCTTGTGTTTGATTTCTGACCAACATGTATCTATCGAAAGCGCTTATAACAATCCTGAAAATGGTTGGAATAACACTACATCTGTCCATGTGTATTGTATCAGGCATATTGCGCAAAATTTTATGAAGGATATCAAGGACCGTATCCTCCGGAAAAAAATAATCAACATGGGTAAGTATCTTTTATGCAAACATTACATGCTCGTTGATAGTCTACCATTATATTAACCAATATTTTTTTAACATGTAGGATATGCACTGAACCAACCAACATTTAAATATTATCGTAATCAAATTGGGATGGCTAATGGTGATGCTTTGAGGTGGATAGACAAAATTCCCGTTGAAAAATGGACGAGGGCATTTGACGAGGGTCGTCGTTGGGGGCACATGACAACAAACCTTGTCGAGTCACTAAATTCCGTATTTAAAGGCACTCGTAATCTCCCCATCACATCGTTAGTAAGTGCAACATACTATAGGATGGGAACACTCTTTTCTGAAAGGGGTGCAAAGTGGAATGCAGTTTTGAATTCTGGACAAACATTTACAGAACGGTGCGTGAAGGTGATGAAAGAAGAGACGTTAAAATCCGCCACGCATCAGGTAAGCATTTTTTACTATAATAATAACACTTTCAGTGTGAAGGAGACAATTAACCACGGTGAGAGGAAGCCATTGGGGCGTTACAAGGTCAACCTAATGGAAGGATGGTGTGACTGCGGAAAGTTTCAAGCATACTGTGTTCCTTGTTCACATGTTATCGCTGCATGTTCCGTGGTGCGCCAAGACGCATTTCTTCTATTGTCTGACGTTTACAAGGTGGCGAACTTATTTGAGGTTTACAGCACGAGCTTTCCAGTTCTACCATACGATGAGTATTGGCCCACTTATGAGGGAGATCAAATTTTCCATAATCCAGTTATGCGGAGGAACAAGAAAGGTCGTTCCGTGAGCACCCGTATTACAACAGAAATGGACGCATATGATAAGTTGGAGAGAAAATGCACATTGTGTCGTCTTCCAGGTCACAACCGAACGCGATGACCCAATGTAGGAACTAGTAATAATTAGTTATTCATTTTGTTATCAATCTTCAAAGTTGTATGTATAATGACGCCGAGTAATTATGTTTCATTTCACTAATACTTCTGCATTTAATATAAATAACAATTCGAAAAAACAACACATAAATTAAAATACTGAGACGAATAGTAGAACTTAGCAACAACATTAAACGTAAACAACATCAACATGTTCAAACAAGGACATAACCATTTCTTGGATATTACAATCAACAACACAATATCTTTTTGTTAAAGCATCATCATAAGAACACATGCGTCGTTGTGAACAAGTCTCCAAGAATGAGTGGGTCCATTTAAGCCAGGAACTGTAACTAACCTCTCTATTTTCCGGATCTTTTCACCTTGGGCAATTTCTTCCCCTAACCATCCCTCCAAGTGCCTATGCAGATGCTCAAATGTCTGCGTGTTCAACAATTTGATCTTCATCGGAGGCTTTACTGGAGAAAAAATAAGTTCTGCGTCTCTTTTCATATATGGAAACATTGGAAACTCCCCGGATGTTGAAGACATTTTTAAGATACAACTAAAAAATAATTTAAGTGTAGCTAGGATCATTCAACATCAACGATATTTATAGTTCACAACAAAAATTTTAAATTAATAAAATAATAAAACCCTCTGCCCATTACAGTGGCGGAGCCGTACATAAATAATAAAATTACGAAAGCTTCCGCCCATTGCACTGGCGGAACCGTACTTAAATAATAAAATAATAAAATGAATAAAACCCTCCGTCCATTGCAGGGGCGGAGCCGCACTGCAATAATAAAATAACAAGACCCTTTCTATGATTAACATTTATTTTAATTTAAACTTATTTTTAAATATTAATTTTAATATTGATTTTTTATTTAATAGTAATTTTAATTTATTTTTAAAATTATATTAAAAAATAATTTATTTGTATATTAATATTTTAATATTTTAATATTTTAATAATTTCATTAAAATGACTTAAATTTGAATATTTCAAAGTCATTTTGTACAAATATATTGATTTCTTATTTAATAGTAATTTTAATTTATTTTTAAAATTACATTAAAAAATAATTTATTTGTATATTAATATTTTAATATTTTAATAATTTCATTAAAATGACTTAAATTTGAATATTTCAAAGTCATTTTATACAAATATATTGATTTCTTATTTAATAGTAATTTTAATTTATTTTTAAAATTACATTAAAATAAAATTTATTTGTATATTAATATTTTAATAATTTCATTAAAATGACTTAAATTTGAATATTTCAAAGTCATTTTATAAAAATATATTGATTTTTTATTTAATAGAAATTTTAATTTATTTTTAAAATTATTTAAAAAAAAATGTTACTCAAACAGCTCCGCCAATGCAATGGGCGGAAGCTGTGTAACTTTAAGACCATCCGCCCATCCATTGGACGAAGCCTCCTAATATCAATTTTTTTTGAAAAGGTGGTATAGTGGGAATATTGGTTGAAATGTGTGGTATATTGAGATTTAGTTGTTAAAAGGGGTGTATGTTGGTAAAAAATTCTCAGAATTGCACCCCCTTGGGACATTCAACACAGGCCCGGTTTGCTTTTCTTTCTATTTCTTTTTAATTTCTTTAATTATTTCCTTTAATTGTTTTAATTAATTAACACATTTTTTTTATTAAACTAAAAAAATCACAAAATACAGAATTAGGTCTTATTTATTCAAATTAATATTTTTGAAAATAAATTAGGTTAATTAGTTTTATTTGATTACTTGTTTTAATTAAAATTAATTAGAAACTAGGTTTTAAATTTTGTAATTAAATTGTTTCTTTTCTCAAATAAAAACCACAAAAAATGCATAAAATCTTTTTTTATAAGATAATTTTCTTGAATTATTTAATTTAGTTTAAATTAGGTTAATTTCAATTTCTTTTATAATTAAAAATAATTAGAATTAGGGTTTTAATTGTACATAACCTAATTAAGTCTTTTTCTCAAAAAAAATTTAAATATTTTTTCAATTAGATTTTTAGGGTTCTCAATTTTTCTCGCATTTTATTTGCCGCGCGCATTTTAGTTCGTTTTATTATTATTGTAACTGTTTCGAGGATGTAATAGTAACTAGGGTTTTAAACTTCCTCATTTTAATTTTCGGTCAAGATAATTATGTAACTGTCAAAGCCTTGTAATAGCTAGGTTTATTTTTCACACTTTAAATGCCTACAAATATTTAACTGTTAGATGCATGCTAATAGGATTGTATGGCAAGAGTATCTTGAAATTAAAATGGTAGATCACCTAATGCGTAAAGACTAAATAACTGAAAAAAATCACGTGCACATATTCACTCCTAGGGTTTACCCCACTTCGGTTGCCTTCGGTAAACAATCATTAAGCATAGGAGATTTTAGTGGTTGCCTTCCAGTCTAAAAGATCAAAATGACCCATTCAAATGTTGCCTCAGTAATGTTGCCTCGGAAATGTTGTCTCGAAAATGTTGCCTCGAAAATGTTGCCTCGGAAATGTTGCCTCGGAAGTCTTACCTCGGAAAGATCTTAAGACTCTAGGGTTACTACTAAAGTTTTCTAACTGTTGCTTTAGTGATTGTACTTGTTCCTTTTGAATGTCCTTTATAAACTCCAACGGCGGGGCTACCTGCTTCTTAATAGTAGGATAGCGCTGTCTAAAGGAAACAAGAACGAACAATATTTTTTTTCGAGTAGGTAGAATCTTAAGTACTTGCTCAACAAAACTTTTCACACAAACACCTTTCAAAATTTTTTTTCAAAACAAACTTTGTCACACCCTTGAGGACTGATACAAGGGTTATCACGAAGTAAAACTTTTTCAAAACAAGCACACACACAAGCAATTTTAAAAAGATGAGCAAGTACCTAAGAGTCCGTGGAAAACCACGGATAGAAAGGGTGCTAACACCTCCCCTTTCTATAATCTATCCCCCGTACTCAAAATATCTAAAAAAAAGGTTTTTTTTTTCTGTTCTTTTTCCTTTTCCATGATTGGATGAAATAAAAGTCGGTGGCGACTCTTGCTTACCGCGACATTTTGTGAACAAAAAACGCAAAATGCAAACCAGTATTAAAACAGTCGTTTCTGCCACCGTATCACAGAACTGGCGACTTTGCTGGGGATGAATAAAGTGGGGTTTACCTTAGGATTTAGGTCATTTCAAATTGCTTTCTTGTTTGTTTGCTTTATTCTTAAGGGGTCTTGCTTGGGTTACTATAGATCCTACACCCAGATCTGGGGGCACTTATTAGGTAAACAACAATAGATCGTAGAGACTGTACGGCGTAGACCGATATGGTTTAAGCGATGGTTGTGTTGGTGTAACACTTTGGTTGGTACCGATATCCTTCGTGGGGAAACGAGGAGAATATGGGGCCGCCGCGTGGTGTCGTGAAGCACTAACGGACCTTAGAACCTTAGTTGAACAAACTTGGCCATTAAAAAGTAGTGAGATAGCCGGCCTCGGTGTAGAGCTGAGGATTGGTTAATACTCGATACTACACTCATTGAGATTAGACTTTTGGGATATTTCGGCTGCAAGAAAAGATTGCTTCAGCCGAGACAATGCTCGATAAAGGATGGTCAGTGATATTTAGATCCCTTAGAACCCGGTTACTTTTTAAGACAGGTTTGAAACCAACTAAACTTTAAGAGGGTATAACCTTTAACCTCATGCAGGCCTTAAACCTAAGGACTTTGTGTGATTTAACTGTGTTTGTTATACTTGTGTTTGCTATACCTGTGGTTTATTATGACATCATACATCATAACATAGCATCCATTCTTATTGCACTAACCATTTCAAAGGCCAAGGGAATTTATCTTTGTTTTGTTTTGTTTTGCAGATCATGGCTTCCGTTCGTAGGAACACTATCCGAATCAGCTTTGTGAAGATACCTTCCCAACTCAAAGAGCTAGTATCAAGGGTTTCTGAAACTTCTGCGTTCACTAAGAGACATGGTAAACTTCTCAACCTAGTTACTTCAAACTTTGATGAAAATATGATGAGTGTACTCTTTCAGTTCTTTGATCCCAAGTACCACTGCTTCACCTTTCCAGACTACCAGTTAGTGCCTACCTTGGAAGAATTCTCTCAGCTATTGGATATACCCATTCTTGAACAGTTGCCCGTCACAGGTCTAGAAGGAGTTCCTAATCCAGAAGTCATTTCCTCAGCTTTGCATCTGAAACGGGCCGATATGGTATCCAATTGGGAAACAAGAAGCGGAGTCAAGGGTTTTCTAGCTAAGTTTCTGATAGACAAGGCCCAACTGTTTTGGGATGATATGGATTTTCAGGCTTTTGAGGAGGTTTTGGCTCTTCTAATATATGGGTTAGTCCTATTCCCTAATCCAGACTCATTCATAGATGTGAATGCTATCAAGATCTTCCTCTCTCGCAACCCTGTGCCAACATTGCTCAGAGATATTCTGCACACTCTCCATACTCGTACCATGAAGAGAAGAGGGGTTCTTATGTGTTGCATGCCCTTTCTGTCGAGGTGGTTTATTTCTCACCTCCCTAAGTCCATAATGAAGAATGAAGAAGGTTTGGGTTGGTCGCAAAAGATAATTACACTCGCTCACATGGATATTCTTTGGTGTTCTCGAGCTATGGAAAACACTGCTATTATTGACCGCTGCGGGGAGTACCCTAATGTCCCATTACTTGGTATCAGAGGGGGTATAACCTACAATCCTTGTTTAGCTCTGCGACAATTTAGTTACGCTCGAAGGGATGGTCCCCATGAGTTACTTATCGAGGGCATTGTATTCAACTATGAGGATGACACTCACGAGTATCGCCGGAGGTTCATACGAGCTTGGAGCATGGTAAACTGATCTGGCGCCAGGGCTTTAGGGCCAAAGACTTCCATTCCTATGGAACCTTACCTCCAGTGGGTACGAGCTCGTCCCCATAAATTTATGATGCCCTATGTGGCCGTTTTACCAGTGATTGTGGAACCTACTACTGAAGGGCGTATTCCTTACACGGTTCTCTATCCTTATATGCCCACTGATCTTGGGGAATTACAGAGGTCTTAGATTCAGTTGAAAGAGGGGCAGGATACTTACAGGGATCAGTTCCATGCTCAGGAGAGGAAGGTTTTAGAGCTCACAAAGCAACTCTATGAAGAAAGAGGACTCAATGATTACCTTGGCACAAAGAGGAAGCATCCATGGGAATTTTGATTTCTTTTCTAGTTTTAGATTTGTTTTTTGTAACGCCTAAAAGGAATTTTGAATCTTCAAATTCAGCTAATAAAATCTTTGTTTGTTTTGGTTTGCAAATTTAAATTTCCCAAAGTCTTTGAAATCATTGCATGTGCATCCCATTCATAGCATTGCATGTACAAGTACATTACAGGTTTCTCATCTTCTTTGCTTTTTATTTCAGCAGAAATGTCTTCCGGTCAAACCATCAAGGACCTTCAGGCACAGAACGCCCAGTTCCAACAAATGTTCATAAGTTTGGAAAAAGGGCAGGAGGATCCGAAAGCCCTTATCCTGAAAGAGAAGAAGAAAAAGAAGAAGGTTGCTGGTATTCTGAATATGGGAAGAAGGTTTGAAGAGCGGTTGAAGCGACAAGTTGATCTGACCTCTTCATCGAAGGAAGGGGAGAATCAAGAAGAAGAGAAAGATCACAGTCATGCAGTTTCTGATAATGATACCGACTACAATGATGAGCAATATCATCCCACTGAGGATAAATAAAAGTAGTTGGAAGATCGTTTGAGTGCCATAGAAGTTCAGAGGATACCTGGATTAAATTTCGAAGAATTGGGATTGGTGTCGGGAGTGGTTATCCCACAGAAGTTCAAAGCTCCAGTTTTTGCTAAGTATGATGGGGTGTCCTGCCCAAAACTCCATCTCTGTTCTTATGTCAGAAAGATCCAGCCCCACACCGCTGATAGAAATATGTGGGTTCATTTCTTTCAAGATAGTCTGTCAGGGACTCAGCTTGAATGGGTTCTACCAGCTGGAGGGAGCCAATGTCCGAAATTGGGAAGATTTGGCTGCTGCTTTCTACAAGCAGTATCAATATAATGCCGACCTTGCTCCTACTCGTACTCAACTCTAGAGTATGTCCATGGGTGCAAGTAAAGGCTTTAAAGACTATGCATAGAAATGGAGATACTTGGCTGGGAGAGTTCAACCCCCGTTGTTTGATAGGGAGTTGGTTAATATGTTTCTGGGGACGTTATCTAGTCCATTTTTCAATCATTTAATTGGCAGCTCGTCAGCTGGTTTCACCGAGTTGATTCTGACTGGAGAAAGAGTAGAAGCTGGGATTCGAAACGACAAAATACAGAAGGATGCCTCTTTGAGTTCAGTAAAGAAGCCTTTTGTTGGTAAGAAAGAAGCCAGTGCCATTTACAGCCCGAGGGGCCAAAATAGGGTTGAACATCGTCAGACAGTAAATGCCGTAATGATACCTAGGCCTGCAGTTGCTCCACAACACAACAATCAACAAAGGGTGGAAATACCACAACGGCAATTTACCGAATCAATATGACATTGGCTGAAGTTCTACCTCATCTGTTGAGATCCAACTTGGCAACCTTGAAAGAGGCTCCCAAGAATCCAAATACTACATCTCCCCGATATAATCCCAATGCTCAGTGTGCCTATCATTCTGAGAGTCTTGGCCATGATACAAGTGACTGCTGGGCTCTGAGGAACAAAGTACAAGACTTGATTGAAGCCAAGGAAATAGAGTTTGATGCTCCAGAGAAGCCGAATGTCATAACTGCTCCCATGCCTAAGCACGGTCGTGGAGTTAATGTTGTTGATACTGATTTGTTCGTTACCTCTGTTGATGAAGTTTATTCTCCTCTCATGGCTGTCAAGAAGAATTTGTTGTTGGCCAGTTTATTTCCAGGTTGTGGTGAAGGTTGCCACATGTGTTCGTTTCTACCTTCTGGTTTCCGTTTGCTGAAGTTAGGTGTTCAACGCCTAATGGACAACAAAGAAATTTTGTTTGAAAAATTTTTGGTTCCCGTTGTTCCATCTGAAGACATTGCCATTATAACCATTTATGCTGATCCTTCCAAGGTCTCCTCGAGAAGACCTGTTAGGATTACATCTGCTCCAAGAATTTCCACGCTGATAATCACTGTTCCTGGTCCTGTCTCGTATGTCTCGAACAAAGCTGTCCCCTGGCATTATGGTACCGATGTGTACTATTATGGCATCAAACAAGATTTGAAAGATGAAAAGGCTGATCCTGATATTGGTAACATTGTCGGAACCAGTAAAGTTACCCGAAGTGGAAGGGTCTTCTCTCCTGAGATCTCCCCAAAGACTGTCATTCCATCTGCTGTTCCTGCAAGTACATCAACGCCAATTCCTTTTCTTACTCCAGTTATTACCCCTGTCGGCGAATCGTCTGATACCCGCGACAAGGAAGTTTTAGGTGAGCCTTCTCGGATGGAGGCGCCTAGGAAAGTTGTTGTGGAAGCCTCTAAGCAAGAAATGGAGGAAATACTAAAAATCATTAAGAAGAGTGACTATAATATGGTAGAGAAACTGGGGTAGAACCCGTCGAAAATATCCATGTTGTCTCTGCTGTTGTGTTCTGAAGCCCATGCGAAGGCTTTGATTGCATTTCTCAAGACTGCACATGTGCCGCAGGAAACTTCAGCTGATCAGTTCAAACATTGTGTGGCCAGCCTAAATGCTGATAATGGGTTGGGTTTTTCAGATGCAAATTTGACACCAAAGGGAAGGAAGCATAATGATGCTCTGCATGTCTCTATTGAATGCAGGGGCACCACTATGGCTCATGTGCTGGTAGATACTGTGTCTTCGCTGAATGTTCTGCCGAAGAAGGCGTTTTACCGTTTGAATTTCAAGGGTTTGACTCTAAAGCCTAGTAACATTGTGGTAAGGGATTTTGACGGATCAAAGAGAATGGTGCACGGGAAGGTGGACGTCCCTGTTAAAGTGGGTTCTCAAACTTTTGGGTCCACCTTATACGTGATGGATATCAGGCCATCGTATTCTTGTTTGCTGGGTCGTCCTTGGATCCATGAAGCTGGGGCAGTTACTTCCACACTCCACCAAATGCTGAAGTATCCGGTGAAAGGGAAAATTGTCACTGTACGGGGTGAAGAGGAGTATATGGTGAGCCACCTCAATTCCTTCCGCTATGTAGAGATGGATGGGGAATTCATAGAAACTCCTTGTCAGAACTTCAAAGAGGTCCCTTAGATCTTGGCATCGACTGAAACTACTACCAGCGGCAAACCTCCTCTGAAGATGGCTTCTCTCAAGGACGTCAGGGCCGTAGTTGAAGAAGGTGGGTGTGCCAATTGGGGTCAGCTTCCTGATTTCACTCACAAAACTGACAAATTTGGTTTGGGCTTTACTACAGGAGCTCAAAGGGCTGTTCGACGCGCTCGGGCTGGAAGACCTCCCTACACATCAGTAATCGGGGAATTAATGTCATTGAAGACAACAAGGAAGACTCAGACATTGACAGTTGGATCTACCCAACTACGAACGGTGGAGCGAGTAACTGGACGGCTAGGGACTTCATACAAGTTTATTTTATTCCGCAGTAATTGACTTATTTGTTTTAAGATTTGTAATAAACAACTTAAATCTTTACGGCCTTGTGCCTTGCCTGAGGCACATTGGTTTTGCTTGTGAGGGCTATTATTTGTCATTTCATATATCATTAATAAAGCATTGGACGTTTCTTGCATACAAATTTTGCGCTCTCTGTTTTTATTTTCTGTTTTCACTTTATCGAAACAACTATTCTCTTACACACACTCACGTATCATAATGCAGATCCATATCCACTCTGGATCCCATTTCTAAAAGCTCTGTTATTGCCAATTATGACTTCAAAAACCTGATCAACCAAGTCGAGGACGAAGGTGAGGATGATTGTGAGGTGCCTGGAGAACTTGCTAGACTAATACAGCAGAAGGAGAGGGCCATACAGCCTCATGAAGAGCCGGTTGAGACAGTGAATTTGGGTACTGAGGAAGACAAAAAAGAGGTTAAAATAGGTTCAAATCTGGTGCTTAACGTCAAACAGAGGTTGATACAGATGCTACACGACTATGTTGAGATCTTCGCCTGGTCCTATGAAGACATGCCTGGTTTGGACACTGATATTGTGGTACATCGCCTGCCGACTAACAAAGACTGTCCTCCGGTTAAACAGAAGGTCCGCCGTATGCGTCCCGAAATGTTAGAGAAGATAAAGGTAGAGGTCATGAAACAGTTTTACGCATGATTCTTAGCTGTTACTTCGTATCCACAGTGGGTTGCTAACGTTGCTCCGGTACCTAAGAAGGACAGTAAGGTACGAATGTGTGTGGATTACAGAGATTTGAAAAGGGCAAGCCCCAAGGACGACTTCCCACTTCCTCACATTGATGTTTTGGTCGACAACACCGCACAACACAAAATCTTCTCCTTCATGGACAGTTTCTTTGGCTACAACCAGATCAAGATGGCTCTTGAAGACATCGAGAAGAAAACCTTCTTTACACAGTGAGGCACCTTCTGCTACAAGGTGATGCCTTTTGGGTTGTATAATGTTGGGGCAACTTATCAGTGCACCATGGTCGCTTTGTTCCATGATATGATTCACCACGAGATCGAAGTCCATGTTGATGACATGATAGCCAGGTCTCAGACTGAGGAAGAGCACCTTGATCATCTCCAAAAGTTGTTCGATAGGTTGAAGACATACAAGTTGTTGTTGAATCCGAACAAGCGCACCTTTGGGGTAAGGTCTGGTAAGCTTCTGGGATTCATTGTCAGCGACAAGGGTATTCAGGTAGACCCTGCGAAGGTAAAAGCCATACAAGAGATGCCAGCTCCCCGTACAGAGAAGGAAGTTAGAGGTTTCTTGGTACGCCTGAAATATATCGCCAGGTTCATTTCACATCTGACTGCCACTTGTGAGCCAATCTTCAAGCTTCTGAAGAAAAATCAAGTGGTAAAGTGGAATGATGAATGCCAGACCGCTTTCTAAAGAATCAAAGAATACCTTCAAGAACCACCAATTTTGATGCCTCCAGTAGAAGGAAGACCTTTGATATTATACTTGACAGTACTAGACAATTCAATGGGGTGTGTGCTGGGGCATCATGACGAGTCTGGTCGAAAAGAGCACACCATATATTACCTTAGCAAAAAGTTTACCGACTATGAGACACGATACTCATTGCTCGAGAAAACTTGCTGTGCTTTGGCATGGGCTGCTCACCGACTAAGACAGTATATGCTGACTCACACTACTTTGTTGATATCAAAGATGGATCCGATCAAGTATATTTTCGAGAAGCCCGCTCTCTCCGGAAGGATAGCAAGGTGGAAAATGATCTTAACTGAGTACGACATACAATATATAACCCAAAAAGAAATAAAGGGAAGTGTATTGGCTGATCATTTGGCTCATCAGGCCGTGGATGACTACCAGTTCATGAATTTTGAGTTCCTGGATGAGAATATTATGTTGGTGACTGACTACGAAGAACCTGGACCAGATGAAGGACCTGAGGAGGGATCCTGATGGTCTATGTATTTTGATGGAGCCTCAAACGCACTAGGTAACGGCATTGGCATTATAGTCATATCCTCAAGGGCTATCATACTCCGTTCACTACCCGATTATGTTTCAATTGCACCAACAACATGGCGGAGTATGAAGCGTGCATCATGGGCCTTCGAGATGCTATTGACCTAAGGATTAAGTTCTTGAATGTATTCGAGGATTCCGCTTTGGTGATAAGTCAGATCAAAGGCGAGTGGGATACGAAACACCCGAATCTCATTCCTTATAAAGAGTATGTACTGACATTGCTCCCACACTTTGAGGAGGTAACCTTCGAACATTTCCCATGAGAGGAGAACCGGTTAGTGGACGTGCTAGCTACCATGTCTTATATGTTCAAGGTTAGGTGGGACAATGAAGCTCCCAAAATCACCATTGAGAGGCTGGATGAACCAGTATACTGCTGTGAAATCGATACCGAAGAAGTGGCAGACAAACCCTGGTTTCACGAAGTCAAAAGGTATCTCGAGACTCAAGAGTATCCCGAAGGGGCATCTGTCAATGATAATAAGTTTCTGAGAAGGTTCGCTACAAAGTTCTTCATCAATAATGGAATCCTCTATAAACGCAACCATGACTCCACACTATTACGATGTGTGGACAAGAGTGAAGCAGAGAGGATCATGACAGATCTACATGAAGGCACCTTAGAAACCCACTCTAGTGGACATACCATGGCTAAGAAGATCCTACAGGCAGGATACTACTGGTCCACTATGGAAGCCGATTGCTATCAGCACTCTCGAACTTGTCATAAGTGCCAAATCTACACTGATAAAGTGCATGTGCCTCTGGTCCCCTTAAATGTTTTGACAGCTCCGTGGCCCTTTGCAATGTGGGGCATCGACATGATCGAAGAAATCAGGCCTACCGCTTCCAATGGACATTGCTTCATCTTAGTAGCCATCGATTACTTCACGAAGTGGTTTGAGGCGGCTTCCTTTGCTACAGTTACTAAGAACGTCGTAGCACGGTTTATCCAACAAAATATGATCTATCGATATGGTGTGCCAGAGAGAATTATTACCGACAATGGTACAAATCTCAACAACACAATGATCACCAAGCTCTATAAACAGTTCAAGAGACTGTATCATAATTCTTCTCCCTACCGGCCGAAGATGAATGGCATTGTTGAAGCAGCTAACAAGAATATCAAGAAGATTGTGCAGAAGATGACGGGGACATATAAAGACTGGCATGAGATGTTACCATTCGCTCTTCATGGGTACCGTACCTCAGCCTGGACGTAGACAGAGGCAACACCCTACTCTCTGGTATATGGCACGGAGGTAGTCCTATCCATCGATGTCCAGATACCTTCTCTCAGGATTATGAAGGATGTGGGTTTGAACGAGAACGACTGGACCCAAACTCGACTTGATCAGTTAAATCTAATCGATGAAAAGAGACTTACTGCTATATGCAATGGTCATACGTATCAAAAGTGAATGATCAAGGCTTTTAACAAGAAAGTCAGACGCCAAGAATATCAAGTCGAGGATCTGGTGATTAAGCGCATCATACTGCCACAAGGTGATCCCAGGGGAAAATGGACCCCCACGTACGAAGGGCCATTTGTGGTTAATAACATTTTCTCGGGAAGAGCTATGATTCTAACCACCATGGATGGTGACGACCTTCCTCACCCTGTCAATGCAGACATAGTGAAAAGATACTCCGCCTAATTAAAAGACCCGCTAGGTTGACTAGACTAGGCAAAAATAAGGGCTTCCCGACGAACCAAAAGGGTTCGGGCAAAAGTAAGGGATGAAAATGAAAAAAATCTGTACACCCGGCAAGTCAAAAACCCGAAAGGAAGGCTTGGGCAAAAAAGAGTATCCCGGTGGACCGAAAACCCGAAAGGGTAGTCCAGGAAAAAGTTAGGGATTGAAGCGTATCACCATGTCTCATTGGATCATCTTGCGACAAGACTTCGGTATCGACTATCAAGCTCGAACGACACCAACCAATCTGATCAACCTTCGGCCAAGAAGCAAAGTGATGAGACGTTTGAAGATATAAAGGCAATAACAGAGTTGGAACCCAATGGGATTGTTTCACATAACTGTTTTTCTTTCTTTTACACAAATTGTATAATTTCTGTCTTTCGACGACATTCTCTTACTAGAGCGTTAGCCTCCTTGTGCAAAAACTCCTATTACAGACCAATTTCAAAAATCAATACAAATCATTTTCACAAGAAACTTCAATCTATTTTTTTCTTTTTCTGTTTTGTTTTGCAAGAACGTCCAATGACTTATTGTTGATATATGAATTTGAAAATGATTGCTGCTCATAAATATTTACATAAGAAACAAAAGACAATTACTTGTAATTCCAGAAACAGGAAGAAACAAGAAGTGCCGAACTCGACGGTTACTATGCCCAGCAGGTACCGGGATAGAGCCAGTTTGGGAACATAATTATTGGTACATACACTCCCCACAGGGTAAAAGTATCCAAAGGCATTGATATCAGCTTTCCCAAAACAAGACGTAATCACCACAACAGAAGTTCATAATCACAGGCAAGTAGGTAAAACTCATCCCCTAAGCAGAGGTTATTTCTCCAAATACAGAGGGTCAATCCCCGACAGAGTTCATCACTTCAGCTACAAGATTACATTTTCTAATTTCATTCCCTGCAGAGTTTATTCTCAAGCAGCATCTCCTCCTGAGAGAATAATTACAAATCTCCGGCAATTGTCAGAGATTTATTTTCCCAGACGCGAGTATACCCCAATAGCATTTCATGAACATACATCATGACATACACATAGATACCATATACAACATAATCTCATTTATTTTGAGAACATCGTTTCACCCTGCATTTCATGCATCACATGTAACTAACCCTGATATCTTTCCAGGAAAAGAGGATTAACTTCAACAAATTCAGCAGTTATGTAAGTCACATTTGCAGATGACTAACGGAAACTCAGTTCCCGAAACCAAACGGGTTAACTAATCTACACTATCTCTTTGAAGTAACCCTATTATCCAGGTTCCTTCTCACAGCCCTACTATCCAGGCTTTCATATCGAAGTAACCCTACTATCCAGGTTCCTTCTCACAGCCCTACTATCCATGCTTTCATATCGAAGTAACCCTACTATCCAGGTTCCTTCTCACAACCATACTACCCAGGCTTTCATATCGAAGTAACCCTACTATCCAGGTTCCTTATCACAACCCTACTATCCAGGATTTCATATCGAAGTAACCCTATTATCCAGGTTCCTTCTCACAACCCTACTATCCAGGCTTTCATATCGAAGTAACCCTACTATCCAGGTTCCTTCTCACAGCCCTACTATCCAGGATTTCATATCGAAGTAACCCTACTATCCAGGTTCCTTCTCACATCCCTACTATCCAGGCTTTCATATCGAAGTAACCCTACTATCTAGGTTCCTTCTTACAACTCTACTATCCAGGCTTTCATATCGAAGTAACCCTACTATCTAGGTTCCTTCTCACAACCCTACTATCTAGGCTTTCATATCGAGGTAACCCTACTATCCAGGTTCCTTCTCACAACCCTATTATCCAGGCTTTCATATCGAAGTAACCCTACTATCCAGGTTCCTTCTCACAACCCTACTGTCCAGGCTTTCATATCGAAGTAACCCTACTATCCAAGTTCCTTCTCACAGCCCTACTGTCCAAGCTTTCATATCGAAGTAACCCTACTATCCAGGTTCCTTCTCACAACCCTACTGTCCAGGATTTCATATCGAAGTAAACCTACTATCCAGGTTCCTTCTCACAACCCTACTGTCCAGGCTTTCATATCGAAGTAACCCTACTATCCAGGTTCCTTCTCACAACCCTACTATCCAGGTTTTCATATTGAAGTAACCCTACTATCCAGGTTCCTTCTCACAACCCTACTATCCAGGTTCCTTCTCACAGCCCTATTATCCAGGTTCCTTCTCATAACCTTACTATCCAGGTTCTTTCTTTATTATCTCTAGACAACAGTTCACAACACTATAAGACCGGGACCTGATCAAACACGATCGGTTTCACATTTCCCAAGTAAGTCATGGTGCAACTTATACCCTGACCTGATATGCAGTTCACCTCCGCTTCCTCAAGCAGGAGTTATTCCCCCAGTAGAGTAAGGGACCACTAAAGCTCCTAAAATTCTATTTCTCTCAAGACAGATACCAACACTACTCATCAAATTCCTTATCAACAACAGGAATAGGAACTCTCATCGAAGGAATGTGTCAGGAAATCAACATCCTCTGGATGGCATCTTTAAGCTCATCCCCGGCAATTCTCCGTCACATCTTGGATGGCATCTTTAAGCCCATATCTGACAATTATCTAGCAACTTCCGAATGGAATCTATAAGCCCATTCCCGATATCACAAATCAAGTGCCACTTCATGCGAGTGCAAATTTCTGGGCACTCTAGTGTCCAATCATCTTCCACCTTCAGATCACGAAAGGCAGACGGGCCAATCTACACCCTCAGGTTTAAGAAGATTGAATAGGGGAAACTGTTGTACCCCAAAACTTGCCCTCTCATTTTACTCAATACATACTCCTAGAGATCCTCAATTTGCTCAAGTTTGCCCAAGAGTTGACCGGACAAACTCTCTCCTAAGGCAGTGTGTCTCAAATTAGGGTTTCCATTTTTATCAAGATAGGTGGAATCCAAAGGTCTCATATGATATCCATGGTCCTAATATGATCTCAAGGCCCTCCATGTCAAGTTTCATGCCTTGCACAAGAAGTTTGCTCAGCCAACTGCTCAGATGCTTGAGAATCGACTGTATTAGGTCAAAAGTCAACTGTGACCCACATACAGTCAAACTTCAAGATTTTTGGTCAACATTAACATTTTTAAGTGAATTTTCATCATTTGATCAAGGGTTGATCATGATTCCCCAAGGAATGCTCCAAATTCATCAAAACCCAAAAGTTGCTAAATTAGGGTTTCTTAGGAAAAGTCAACCAAAGTTTGACCAAGCATAACTTCCACATGCTTTATCATAAATTTTACATCCAAAGCTCATTTTGAAGAGGATGCAATGCTATACAACTCATATTCATCTCACAATTTCAAAATATGCACCCACAAAAAGATATGAATTTCTACATTATGGGTCCTTTTGAAAAGTCAACAAAAACACCTTTTGAGTCAAAGCATCTTACATGAACATGGAAGACCCAATTGAGATGAGACCAAAAGGGTTGCTTCGGGGACATACTAAGCTTTCTAAAAAGTCCAAGAACACCTCTCTAGGGTTAAAATTGGAAGAGATATGCCTTGTCAAAGTTGACCTTTTTTGCAATATTGCCAAAAGTCAAATGGGCTCAAAATTGTAACAACGTGAATTATCTTGAATTATGGTGAAAAGATGTCATGAAATAATGAAATTAACATGTATAGAAAAACACTTAGAAAAATTTCCAAGTCTTGCAAAGTTTGATTTTTGATTTTCTTGATTTCTTGATGATCAAATTTCATAATTTGAATGTCTTGATGAAATGTGATATTTGAAACTCAAATTTGATCAAAAAGTCAAAGTTTGACTTTTCAGTGTACAATTAACATTTTCATCGGTTGACCAAATTTCATCTATCAATCCACTGATCTCGGGAGATGAGTTGAAATATGTGATTAAGTCAAAATGATGTACTTGAACCCTTGAGATCATGTTTCGAACCGATAAGTCATGTACTGGGTCAAAAGTCAAAGATTGGTCACTCTTAGTCAAAACCCTAATTTGGAGTCTCAGTGCTTCAGAGATGATTTTGTCTGATCAATTCCTTGAGAATCCTTGAGCATTGGAGATCCTTCGTGAGGAATGTCTTGAAAAAGAGAGGGCAAATTTTGGGTTACAACAGCTGCCCCTGTTCAATCTTCTTAAACCTGAAGAGTTAGATTGGGGGGTCCGCCATTCGTTACTTGAAGGTGGAAGATGATTGAACACTAGAGTGCCCAGAAATTTTCACTTGATGATGTGTTAATTGATTGTGTTAGGAATGGGCTTAAAGATGTCATTTGGAGAAGTGATAAAGAAATTGTTGGAGATGGGCTTGCAGATGCCATCCAGAGTGACTGTTGGTAGAAGTATCAGAATAAATCTTTGGTCGATTTAATCTGAATGATATGCTAGAATGGACCCGTGTTAAGCCATGTATGGAAATGTATTAGAAGGAATCCGTGTAAGATTAATTCAGGATGGGTCCGTGTCAAACTGCATCTGGTCGCGTAGATAGTTGCTTTGTCTTGCTTCAGAAACTAATCTTGGACCTGTTGAAAATTATTGATGATAATTATCTGTTGATTGATCTTTCCTGAAAAGGTAAAGAGTTAGTTGTATGTAATGTCATGATGTATGGAATGCATTGTATAATGATGTTCTCAAAAATGAGGTTGTGCTATATGCGCTTCGTATGCATATGCTATGTGTGATACGGTGGGAGAACTAACTTGGGTTTTGCGTTTGTTTTTGCAAATGTTTCGGTTGAGCAAGAGTCGCCACCGACTTTTTATTTTATCCTAAGGAAAGGTTAAAAAGCACAGCAAAAACCTTTGAGATGTTTTCTTGGGTTCGGGGAGTAGATTATAGAAAGGGAAGGTATTAGCACCCTTTCTATCCATGGTTATCCATGGGCTCTTAGTTACTTGCTTAGATCAACTTGCCTTGATTTTCAATTGTTTGAAATGGTGCTTTGTGTGTGGGTTTTGAAAATGTTTTGAAAAGAGGCCAATGTGGTGGCAACCTTTGTAATGATCCATGTTGGGATGTATGCAAAGGTGTATGTCTTTTGAAAAGTTTTTAATGTTTTTTTGAAAGTTGTTTTGAAAGTGTGTTGTGAGGTGTGGCTTTGAAAAATAGGCAAGTGTTTTTGTTTTGCAAGTTGGCAAGTAACCAAGAGCTATCTACCCTAAATTTCTCAAAGATTTTTCCTATGTTTTAACCCTTTTAACAATTTTGTTCCACCATTGTATTTGGTGGACAATCTTGTGTTAGGATGTGAACGGGACGGGCGTGGGTCATCGTTTAGACCATGATTGCAATGGTGCCAAGTATCTTTGGGCAATTTTTCCTTTAAGGGACTTGATCATTTTTTAGGCAACTTTCGAAAGCGTCATCGAGGGACTATGATCATTTGATTGTTTTGTTTTTGCCAAAGATACCTAACATGCAATATGGCCCATTATTGAAGGCAACAAGTGGAGTACCCTAGGGGTGCAAGTGTGATTAGTGTTGTCCATTTTCATGCTTGTTTATCTTGAATTTAGGTCAAACTATTTGTTGTTTTTGATTTGCATACAAAACCCTAATTCTAACATGGCATAATTAGAAAGCTTTTAAATGAGAAAAATAAAAGGTCCTAAGTTATTACAACACAATATATGGGATGGGGGGTACAAATGTTCAAATGGGGATATTTTAGCAAGAAATTAAAATCTAACTATTACATCCAAATTGAATTATACAAATTAATTAATTGCACAATAATTAAATAAAATAAAATAAATATGCAAGATGCAAAAATGATTTTTATGTGTATGTAAAAAGTATTTTTTATGTGTTAAATAAACAAAAATAAAATGAATTAATTTTTGGTATTTTTATGTATTTAGGGCAAAACCCTAATTTTATAAATAAAAGGTATTTATTATATAATATATACAATATTTATTAATTATGTACAAAAAATAAATAAAAAGGAAGTATATTGTCAAAAAATGATTTTTTAAGTTAAATATTAATAAAAATAAAAATGTACTGTTTTTTATGTCTTTTACCTAAATATACTAAGAAATATATAAGTATGTATATTATTTATTAAATATATTAAATATGTACAAAAATTAAGTATTTAATATTTACAAAAAAAGCATATATTTTTTATAAAATGTTTTCAAAAAGATAAAATAAAATGGAATCGGAAAATAAATATGTTTGTATTATTTTTAGTTATTTTAAATAAAAGTATATTTATGTTTATTTATGTACAAAACTAAATGAAACAAAATAAATATAAAAAAAGATGCAAAAAATGTGAGAAAAATAATTTTAATATTTTTTCATGCTTAAATAAAAATATAGAACCAAAATCAAAAGGAAAAAATTAAAAATGATAAATAAAACTCAAAATGGGCCAGGGGGGTGCATGTGAAATGCAGTGGTGTGAAAAGGAAAACAACTCAGGCCCAACCCAAAGACTTTGTCTTCTTCATCCTCCAGCATCCTTGAACAACAAAACACGCGTTTCTGCTATCTCATGATTCTTTGACATTCAGCAAAAACTTACAACAGCAATGTTATAGAGCATCTTGTCACGATTCCAAATATATAAAAAAGTCATTCTAACTCTCAGAAATGAGAGAGAATTTCTTCTCCCCCAATTTCTGACCTAGTTTTTTTGTCAATGTCCAGGTTCAAAATACTCTCAGCATATGCAATATAAATGGAAAGTGAGGATATGTATAGCTTCAGGGACATGAATATGACATTTTTCATTCATAAACTTAAAGCTAACTCTTCCTATATTGAGAGATAGAAGTCCATGAACTTACCTGTTCAGCTTGGATCGTGTCTGGCAATGGAGGCACTTTCAAGGCAAGGTGAGGATTGGTACAGCTTGCTTGAAGTCTAGGGATGCTATTCCAACATTTAGCTTGCTTTGAAACCAAGTGAATCAAGCTATGGCATTCAACCTGCAAAACAGAAAAAGTGAAAATGGTGAAGTTGGTTAGAGGTGTTACAGGTCGTGTCCAATGCTTGGGATAGCTTGTATATGTGGTATGGAGTGTGTATGAATTGGTTTTAGCAAGAATGCACGAGTGGATTGAGTTATGGAAGTCCAACTGCAGAGGTGACTCTGTTTTCTGCAGTAGGATGGTGTTTTGAGGTTTGATGAGGTTTGGAAGGTGTTTTGGTCGTGCCTTAGCTCAGTTATGTTGTTTGGGATGTGTCTAACAAGTTTGTCTAAGCTAGTTCTTGCAACAATGAGAGTTGATGTGAGTTATGCAAGGTTTCTTCTATGTGAAGCAAGGAAATGTCAACTTGGTTTCTAGGCCAGTACAATGTCTCAATCTATGCTGCACATTTGAGTCTTGATCAGTGGGATATGCCCATGCCTTTGTGCCTCAAAGATCTGCATTGTACCTCATAGATTGCAAAATTGACATAAAGTAACACTTTACAAGAATGGATAATATGCTTTTTCCATTTAAGGCTTAATCTAACATGTATTGTCCAAATGAATGAAATAACAACTTGGCACAATGGTTTAGCATTGAATTTTTGAGTAAGAAAGGGATTAGAGGCCTGTAACCTAGCTTATGCATGCTGATTTCAAAAATGCCCAAGTTATGAACATGGAAATGGCTCATGAACAAAGTGAGTTTTGCCCATATTGCCAAATTCGATTCTCCCTAACCACAAGGTTGTTTGATGAGTTCTTGGACATTTTTGAAAGCTTGGAATGTGTACTACAATCCATCTTTGTAATTAAATTTGAAATTCCAAGTGGAAGCATGTGAAAAGTGGCCATGAAGTTGGGCAAAAATCCTGCCTAAAATAGGTCAAAATTTTTCTAAGTTAAGAATGTTTTGCACCCTTGTTCCAAAAATCATAACTTGAGCTACAAGCTTCTTTTGAGGAAACTTTGTGAATCAAAGTTGTAGAATTTGCAATGGACTATAACTTTCATGTTTTAACTTTTGTTTGAATCCAAATGCATCTTGATGAAAAAATGGGACAAAGTTAGGAAAAAATTAGGGATTTTCATAACTTAGAAAATTTCTAAGTTATGAAAATTCTTCATTTTAAACCCTAATTTGCAATTTTTGATTTCTTGATGAAAAAGTTTCATGACTTAGCATGTTTTGATGAAAAATGAATCTTGACACTTGATTTTGACCAAAAAGTCAAAGTTTGACTTTTCAGTATACAGTCAAAAATTGATCAATTGACTGGAAAATTCATCTGTCAATCTTGTGCATGTTGGGATCTTTTGAACTTGTTGAACATGTCAAGACAATTCCAAGGGGTCTTTGAGTCCATATGTGAGCTTGGTTTGCCATTGGCTAGGTCAAACAGTCAAAAATTGCCTTTGTGCAGTCAAAACCCTAAAAATGACCATTTTGCCCTTTTGGTGATCTGATCAAATTTCTTGTGGAATTGTGATCCAAACTTGACCAAATGGTTCATATGAGTTCACAATGTTGACGTGGGTCAAATTTCATGAGGTTTGACTGTCAAATGACCACAGTTGACTTTTCCCCAATACAGCTGATTTCTAGGTCAACTATCCAATTGATTGGGCAAAGATTGGAATCAAGGCTTGAAACTTGGTATGGATAAACTTGTGAGTCCAACATGAAGCATGAAAGTCATTTTGGGCACTTTAGGTCAAAACATCTTTGTGCAAACACAAACCCTAATTTGGGTCAACAGTGCAAGGAGGAGTCTTAGGCAGAGCAAACCCTAACTTGATCTTGAGCTCCAAGGGGCTTGTGGTGAGAAAATATTGAAGAAAAGGGAGGGAAAATTTTGGGGTACAACAGTTGCCCCTGTTCAATCTTCTTGCACCTGAAGAGTTAGATTGGCAGGTTTGCCTTTCGCGTCTCGAAGGTAAAAGGAGATTGGACACTAGAGTGCCCTTAAATTTGCACTTATCAGAACAATGGATACGGGAATGGGCTTAGAGATGTCATTTGGAGATGGGCTTAAAGATGCCATCTGAAGGGTGACAGAATCTTGTCGGAGATGGGCTTAAAGATGCCATCTGTAAGGTTTATTGAACTGCAGCGTGATGGGTCAGAAGAATGAGGATCAAAATGGTATCCGTGTCTGGAATGTATTTGAACTGCATCTAAGGACTGGGTTTGTATGATCAAGAGAATGGCCTCCGTGTCTGGGGCGTATATGAGCTGTAACTGTGTTTGAATGTAGAACGAATATCAGAATGACTGCCGTGTCTGGAGTGTATCTGTATTGTATCTGGGTAACAGAGAAACATATGTATGGAGCAACTGCGTGCTGGGGACAAATTCTGAATGAGTGACAGAATGGCAACCATGTTTGGAGCGTATCTGGACTGTATCTGAAGTTGAAAGTTGTATGAGTAGCAGAATGACTTCCGTGTCTGGAGTGTATCTGAAACTGTAACTAGGATTGAGATCCGTATGAGTAATAGAATGACTTCTGTGTTTGAAGTGTATCTGAAACTGTAACTGGGATCTAGATAAATGACAGAATGACTTCCGTGGCAAACGCACTGGAGAGAACCAAACTGCTGTTGTAAGGGTTAGAATGGTATCCGTGTTTGGAATGCATTGAACCTTGAGGTGGATAAATGAATCTGAATGAGAGATAGAATGGCTGCCGTGTCTGGAGCGTATCTAGTCTGTATCTGATTGCTGTAGTCCGAATGAGTAGTAGAATGACCGCCGTGTCTGGGGTGTATCCATACTGTATCTGACTTGAGATTCTGAATGAGTAATAGAATGACCGCCGTGTCTGGGGTGTATCCATACTGTATCTGAATAATTGTTAATGATAGCCTTTTAACCTTATCCTGAAAAGGGTGAAATGTTATCTAAAACACAAAGTTATGTTGCATGATATGTATGATGCAAAATATGTTATATCAATGTTTATGATATGAATGTAAATGAATGCATATGTAAGCCGGAGAGTTGTCTTTGCTGAGTATAGATGAATCCTGGAAACAAAGAATCTTGACTGCCGCCGAGAAAGTGAATCTTTGACTGTTGCAGGGGAATACAAGAATTTTGATTGCTGAGGATGAAACATCCTTGTTGACTACTGCTGGAGAATTAGGAGCTTGGGTTGTATACCAATCTTCTGGGGATTCTTGTCTTGAGGAGATCTTCACTGGAGAACCTCTGATCATCCTGTGAGGAACTGAGAATGAGAGTCTTCATTCTGCTTGGGGAGATACAAAATCTTCGATTGTTGAGGGATCTTAGGGCCACTGCTGGAGAACTGGAATTTCTTGGTGACCTGCGGGGAATGAGAATTCTTGAAGATCTCTACTGGGGAAGTTCAGAATCTGATAGACTCATGCTGGAGAGATATGACTGAGAATCTTCAGTTTGGTGGCAAATATCTCTGTGGGGAGAAGTTTCACTAGCCTGGTTCAGCTGGGGATTGATGGCTGGAAATCTTAGCTCCGCTGGGGATTGGATTTTCAGATTTTTAAGGCTCCACTGGGGATTCTGAAACTTAACTCTGAGGGGAATCGAGTTCTGGAAGGCTTCCTGACTGGGGAAATTAGTGTTGGGAAAACTTTCTCTGTTGAGGATCCTGAAGTCTAATTCTGTTTAAGGAATTAAGTTCTGACTGAGGAATTTGAATTTCAAATCTGCTGGCGATTTCTTCTGAAAGGGCATCAAGACATCTATCCGTACCTTTAACCTATCAGTAATCATCTTTCTTGATTCATAAGGAAATGATTATGTTCAAATGCATATGCCTATTTAACAAAACATTGGACGTTTCTCAAATAAAACATAAGTGCAAAAGAAAAGAGAAAAGGAAGACAACGCAAATTTCTGTATTTGGAAAAGTATTTGTATTAACTTTCTATAAGTATATTTGTACAGAGGAGACAGTCATCCTAGTAAGAGGATGTCGTCGTAAAAATTGAAAAATTTGTACAAAAGAAAGATGGCTATGTGAAACAATTCCATGGGATTCCATTCTGCTATAGCCTTTACAACTCTGAATATCTGTCCATTCAATGCTTTGTCTGCCGATGACTGGAGTGTTTAGAAGCTTGGAGCTGGTTGGTGAAGAGATTGTCCTTAAAGTGATCCGACGAGACATAGTCATACGCTTTAATTCCCTAACTTTTGCCTGAATCGCCCTTTCGAGTTTTCGATCCACCGGGAAACCCCTTTTTGCCCAAGCCGCCCTTTCGGGTTTTCAACTTGTCGGGTGTAATGATTTTTTTTTGTTTTATCCCTAATTTTTGCCTGGACCGCCCTTTCGGGTTTTCGGTCCACCGGGATGCCCATTTTTGCCCAAGCCGCCCTTTCGGGTTTTCGACTTGTCGGGTTATTTTATGCGTAGTATCTTTTGACTATGTCTGCGTTCGCAGGGTGCGGGAAATCGTCGCCGTCCATGGTGGTCAGAATCATTGCACCACCAGAAAATATGCTTTTGATCACAAATGGTCCTTCGTATGTAGGAGTCCATTTGCCCCTGGGATCACTTTGCGGTAGGATAATCCGCTTGATTACGAGATCTCCGACTTGATATACTTGACGTATGACTTTCTTGTTGAAGGCTTTGATCATCCGTTTCTGATACGTCTGACCATGGCACACAGCAGCGAGTCGCTTCTCGTCGATCAAATTGAGTTGGTCTAGTCGGGTCTGAATCCAATCATCTTCACTCAAACCAGAGTCCTTCATAATCCTTAAAGAGGGAATCTGAACTTCCATGGGCAAGACAACTTCCATGCCATATACCAAAGAAAATGGGGTTGCCCCGGTTGAAGTACGTGCCGTCGTACGGTATCCATGCAGAGCAAACGGTAACATCTCATGCCAGTCCTTGTAAGTGACTGTCATTTTCTGAATGATCTTCTTAATGTTTTTGTTCGCAGCTTCAACAACACCGTTCATCTTCGGCCGATAAGGAGATGAATTGTGATGATAAATCTTGAACTGTCCGCACAATGCGGTGATCATAGTATTATTCAGATTTGTACCATTGTCTGTGATGATCCTGTCTGGAACACCATACCGGCATATGAGGTTTTGCTTGATGAAGCGGGCAACCACATTTTTAGTGACAGAGGCAAAAGAAGTTGCTTCGACCCATTTGGTGAAGTAGTCAATGGCAACCAGGATGAAGCGATGTCCGTTGGAAGCCGTGGGCTTGATCTCTCCAATCATGTTAATGCCCCACATTGCGAATGGCCAAGGAGCTGTCAGCACGTTGAGAGGAACTGGAGGAATATGAATCTTGTCAGCATAGACTTGACACTTTTGGCAAGTACGGGAGTGCTGATGGCAATCTGCTTCCATGGTAGACCAGTAATAGCCTGCCCTTAGGATCTTTTTAGCCATAATATGCCCGCTCAAATGGGTGCCAAATGTACCGCTGTGCATCTCTGTCATGATTAACTCCGCTTCAGCTTTGTCAACACATTGGAGTAAAACACAATCATGGTTGCGCTTATAGAGGATGCCATTGCTCAGGAAGAACTTGGCAGCAAATTTCCTTAGGAACTTCTTGTCATTTACGGAAGCTCCTTCGGGATATTCTCTAGTCTGGAGATACCTTTTGATTTCGTGAAACCAGGGTTGTTCCACTACTTCTTCGGTATTAATCTCGTGACAATGTGCAGGTTCATCCATTCGCTCGATGGTGATTTGGGGAGCCTTGTTATCCCAGTTGAGTTTAAACATAGAAGACATTGTTGCCAGAGCATCTGCTAGCTGATTCTCTTCTCGCGGGAAATGCTCGAAGGTAATTTGCTCGAAATGAGGCAACAATGTCAGGACATGTTCTTTGTATGGGATAAGATTAGGATGTTTGGTATCCCACTCTCCTTTGATTTGACTGATAACCAAAGCCGAGTCCCCAAATACGATCAAAGATTTGATCCCCAAGTCTATAGCGGCCTTGAGACCAAAGATGCAAGCTTCATATTCAGCCATGTTGTTTGTGCAGCTGAAGCAGAGTCGAGCCGTGAAGGGTGTGTGACAACCTTCCGGGGAAATGAGTACCGCACCGATACCGTTTCCAGGTGCATTTGAAGCACCATCAAAGTACAGGGTCCATCGGGATCCCTTTTCGGGTCCGTCATACGGTCCGTTACCTTAAATGTCATCCAAATTCATGATGTCCTCGTCCGGGAAGTCGAATCTCATGGACTGATAATCTTCGATAGCTTGATGAGCTAGATGGTCAGCTAGTACACTCCCCTTTATAGCTTTTTGAGTGGTTTACTGGATTTCATACTCAGTTAGGATCATTTGCCATCTAGCTATTCTTCCAGATAAAGCAGGCTTCTCGAAGATATACTTGATAGGATCCATTTTGGAAATCAACAAGGTGGTATGAGTCAGCATATACTGCCTTAGTCGGCGAGCAGCCCATACCAAAGCGCAACAAGTTTTCTCGAGCAGTGAGTAGCGAGTCTCACAGTCGGTAAACTTTTTGCTAAGGTAATAAATAGCATGCTCTTTTCAACCAGACTCGTCATGCTGGCCCAAAACACACCCCATTGAGTTATCCAAGACGGTCAGGTACATGATCAATGGTCTTCCTTCAACGAGAGGCATCAGAATAGGAGGTTCTAGCAAATACTCCTTGATTTTATCAAAAGCATCTTGGAAATTGTCGTTCCATTCGACTACCTGATCTTTCTTTAATAATTTGAGAATTGGCTCACAGGTAGAAGTCAGATGAGAGATGAACCTGGCAATATAGTTCAAGCGCCCCAAGAACCCTCTAACCTCCTTTTCAGTACGGGGAGCAGGCATCTCTTGTATTGCTTTCACTTTTGCTGGATCGACCTCAATGACTTTGTTGCTGACAATAAACCCTAGAAGTTTACCAGACCTAACCCCAAAAGTACACTTACTTGGATTCAGCCTGAGTTTGTACTCCTTCAACCTGGCAAACAGCTTTTCTAGATGTTCAAGGTGTTCCTCCTCTGTTTGTGATCGAGCTATCATATTGTCTACGTAAACTTTGATCTCATGATGTATCATATCATGAAATAAAGCTACCATGGCGCGTTGATAAGTTGCCCTTGCGTTCTTCAGTCCGAACGGCATCACCTTGTAACAGAAAGTACCCCATTGTGTAACAAAGGTTGTTTTCTCCATGTCCTCGGGGGCCATTTTAATCTGGTTGTAGCCCGAGAATCCATCCATGAAGGAAAACACTTTGTGCTGAGCTGTGTTGTCGATCAAAATGTCAATATGCGGTAGCGGAAAATCATCTTTGGGGCTGGCCCTATTCAAATCCCGGTAGTCTACACACATCCTGACCTTGCCATCTTTTTTAGGAACTGGCACGATGTTAGCAACCCATTGTGGATAGGATGTAACAGCCAGAAAGCCAGCGTTGAATTGTTTCATCACTTCTGCTTTAATCTTCTCAGACATGTCGGGCCTCATTCGACGGACTTTTTGCTTGATTGGTGGACAATCCTCTCTTGTAGGGAGACGGTGAACCACGACGTCTGTGTCTAAACTCGGCATGTCTTTGTAAGACCAGGCGAAGATTTCAACGTACTCATTTAACAGCTGTATCAGGCGCTCCTTGACACTTGGTTCTAGATTGGCACCCACTTGCACTTCCTTCCGGTCTTCCTCTGTTCCTAAATTGACAGTTTCCAACAACTCTTCGTGAGGCAAGATGGCCCTTTCCTCTTGCTGTAGAAGTCTGGCTAGTTCCCCTGGTACTTCACAACCTTCGTCATCTTCATACTCAGCCTGATTGACCAGATCTTCAGAGTTATTGAAGGACATAGCAGAATAGTCACCCATAGAATCCAGAGTGGATGGGTACCTGCATTTGTGAGCGTGGGTGTGTGTAAGGGATAGCCATCTTTAAACAAAAAATGCAAAAAGGAAGGAAAATAAACACAACAGTTTATCGATGAAAAACGTCCAATGAATCATTAAACATGGCATATGGATATGAAGATAATCAAAACCCTTACAAATGGACCTACATGCCCCGGGCAAGGCATGAGGTGAAAAAGTAGTGCACGGATTGTTCAAAAGTAATTATTATAGACCATAGGAAATGTTTGACAGATAATTACTGATTAATAAAAGTAATGGGGACAAAGTCCTTTGCCTCCCAGTTGCGTAGTCCCCCTTCGATGGTTGGGTAGATCCAATCTTCAATGTTGACCTCCTCGTCTTTACCTTCCAAAGCATTGATCCCAAAAGGAGAGATCTTGATGGGTGCTCTTTCAACCTTTGAGCGGCGCATAGCTTTCTGCCCTGCAGCAGTGAATCCTAAACCAAACTTGTCTGTTTTGTGAGGAATGTCCGATAACTGCCCCCATGTTGAGCTCTTCCCTTCCTTCATTGCGGCCTTCGCGTCTTTTAGTGATGCCATCCTGGCCATCTTCTTTGGTACCTCCGCTACCACTTTTTCTACTTCCACCTCAGGAGGGACTTCCTCGAAGTGCTGGAATGGTGTCTCAATGAATTCACCTTCTACCTCTACATATCGGAAGGAGTTCAGGTGGCTGATCATATATTCCTCTTCATCGTGGACGGTTATGATCTTTCCTTTGACAGGGTACTTCAGCATTTGATGTAGGGAGGAGGTGACTGCCCCAGCATTGTGTATCCATGGCCTCCCCAATAAGCAAGAGTATGACGGACGGATGTCCATTACATAGAAAGTTGAAGGGAACACTTCTGTGCCAACTTTAATGGGAATGTCTACCTCCCCATGTACCAATCTTTTTGACCCGTCAAATGCCCTTACAATGATATTGCTTGGTCTTAACTCCAAGCCTTCACAGTCTAAACGATCGAGGGCCTTATTAGGCAGCACGTTCAGAGAAGAACCAGTGTCGACCAGAACATGGGCCAGAGTAGTTCCATGGAATTCTACTGACACATGTAATGCGTTGTTGTGTTTTCTTCCTTTTGAGGTTAGGTCAGCATCAGAGAAACCTAAACCGTTGTCTGCTGTAAGACTGGCTACACAGTTTTGGAATTGGTCGGCAGAGGTTTCCTGGGGTACATGGGCGGTCTTCAGGAACTTTATCAATGCTTTGGCGTGCGCCTCTGAACAAAGTAGCAATGCTAACATGGAGATTTTTGAGGGGGTTTGCCCTAGTTGCTCTACCACGTCATAATCACTCTTTTTAATTATCTTCAAGATCTCCTCCATCTCTTTCTTAGAGGTTTCCGGGATGACCAAAGGTTGAGCCCTCGTCCCGACGAGCTCATCTTGGATCCCTTTCCCCTTATCAGCAGAAATAGGAGGGATAACAATAGGAATAACAACATCTTCAATCAACGGGGCTCTAGCGGAAAGTTTTATTGGTGCAGGAATAACTTTGGCGGCAGATGAGGGTCCAAAGATTGCCTTTGGGGGGGGCAATCTCTGGAGAAAATATTCTCCCACTTCGGGTGATCTTGCTTGTGCCGGAAATGTTTCCAATGTTGGCATCTTCTTCATCAGAGCTTCCTTCGGTTATTTCAACTTGTTTAATACCATGGTAGTAGATTTCTCCACCGTAATTCCATGGTATTGACTTTTCAGAACTGTAGGGGACAGGCCCTGGCATAGTTATTTTCAGAGGAACAGACGCTGTAGCAGATGTAATCTTAACAGGCTTTCTGACGGCCTTGGAAAGATTGGCGTGAATGGTGATAATTGAAACATCTTCAGTAGGGGTTGGAATAGCAGGAACTTTTTCAAACAAAATTTGTTGACTGTCCATCAGGCCTTGGATTCCTTTCTTCAGTTAGGGGCAGTCAATTGGCAGAGAGTAACAACAGTAGCAATCTTCTTTGCATCCAGGGAAAATCCCGGCCTTTAACAGATTTAACTTGATGGTTAACAGTGGAGTTATCAGGTCATTGACATCAGAAACATACAAATCTTCCTCAATAGCATGGACATTTCGACCGTGCTTCGGCATCAGAGCAAATATCACGTTTGGTTTCTCTGGAGCATCAAACTCCACCTCTTTTGCATCTATCAAGTCTTGAATTTTATTTTTCAGCGCCCAACACTTGTTTGTGTCATGTCCGACGCTATCAGAATGGTAGGCGCATTTGGCATTGGCATTGTAAGCTGGTGAGGTCGTATTCACATTTTTCGGCGCTTCTTTGATATTTGTGAGATTCAGCGTTAACAAGTGTGGAAGAACTTGTGCGGGCGTCATATTAATGCGGGTGAACTGCCGTGGTGGCCGTTCTCCCCATTGCTGTTTAGGTCTGGACGGGTTATTGCGAGGCTGATCATTTGGTGGATTTTGGATCATTACGGCCCCCACAGTCGGCCTGCGCTCACTTCTTCCTGCTCCTCTTTGAGAATACACAACAGCTGTTTCTTTCTTTACCGGAAATGATTTCTTAGCAGTTGTAGATGCAGAGGCATTCTTCTGAATCTTCCCATTCTTGATACCGGCTTCTACCCGCTCGCCAGTCAGAATTAATTCAGTAAACCCTGAGGAAGAGCTACCAATCAAATGATTAAAGAATGGACCAGACAAGGTCCCTAGGAACATATCAACAAGTTCTCTATCGGAAAGAGGTGGCTGCACTCTCCCAGCCAGATCGCGCCACTTCTGGGCGTATTCCTTAAATCCCTCACCTGAGGCCATTCCCATACTCTGTAGCTGAGTACGGGTTGGTGCCAGGTCAGAGTTATACTGATATTGGCGATAAAAAGAAGCTTCCAGATCCTCCCAACTACGTATCTCCGACCTTTCCAGCTTGTAAAACCAGTCTAGCTGAGTGCCAGACAGGCTATCTTGAAAGAAATGTACCCAAAGGTTTCTGTCAGACGTGTGAGGTTGGATTCTTCGGACATATGACCTTAGGTGCATTTTTGGGCAGGACAACCCGTCATATCTTGCAAAAATTGGCACTTTGAACTTCGGGGGGATCACAATTCCAGCAATTAATACCAAATCTTCGAAATCCAAACCGGGAACTCTCTGCAGCTCCATAGCTGCCAACCTGTCTTCCAAGCTTTTGTACTTATCATCGGCGGGCGGGTATTGTTGCTCTGAGTAGTCTTCGTCTTCATCAGCCTCTTCTTCTTCAGCTTCGGATTCGGAAGGTACCGCATCCACATTCCCTTTACTGGTTCCCTCCTCAGATGTAGGGGGAAATTCAAGCACTCTTCTGGCTTCACCCTCAAACCTTCTTCCTAGGGTAGCCACCCCGACTCTTTTCTTCTTCTTTTTCACATGCTCTTTGTTCCCAAGCAGGGTCTTTAGATCCTCCTGACCCTTAGCCAAGGTCATCAGGAGTTGTTGAAATTGTGTGTTTTGAGACTGCAAGTCCTTGACCGTCTGTTCGAGATCCATCTTACTGAAATAAACAACAAAAAGATAAGGAAACCTGGTGTGGAGACCTGCTTATGCGTATGATGAATGGTATGCTTATGTATGCAATGCATTCAAGGATTCATAAAGTTCAAAATTGTTGTAAACAAAAAAAAGAATGCACGTCATATTAATAAGAAGAAATTTTGTCAGTACATAAATGCCCCATGGGCCAAATATTACAAAAACTTCTCAAGGTAAAAAGACGTTGCGCATCCTCTTTGGTGCAATGTAGGTGTTGAGGGTCTCTTCCTCATGGAGTCGGCGGGTAAGCTCCAAAACCTTCTTCTCGCTGGCGTAGAAGCTGGCTTCAAAAGTGTTCCGTTCCTCCTTGAGTTGGATCCAACTTTTCTGCATCTCCTCCCACGATGTTGGCATGTCAGGATACAGGATGGTGTAGGGAACCTCTCCTTCCTTAACGGGCTCTTTAATCACCGGGAGAACATGAGGGTAAGGCATCATTAGACTCTGGGCTCGGGTTCGTACCCACTTGAGATAAGGCTCAAGAGGTATGGAGTTCTTGTGCCCCAGTGTCTTGCTGTCTACCTCGTTAGGCATCCTCCAAGCTCTGATGAATCTTTGGCGAAGTCCTTGCGCATCGTTATCGAAGTCAAAAACTAGGTCAGGAATCAACATGTCATGAGGGCCATCCCTCCGTGCATATCCAAATTGTCTCAAAGCTAGACAAGGGTTGTAGGTAATGCCTCCTCTAATGCCAAGTAATGGAACATTAGGGAACTCTCCCCAACGATCGACGATGATGACATTTTCTCTGGACCGAGAACACCAATGTACATCAGAGTGAGTAAGGGTCATCAACCGTTGTGACCAACTTAGGCCTTGGTCATTCTTCAAGACAGATTGTGGAAGGTGCGAAATAAACCACCTTGCAAGGAGAGGAGTACAGCACATGAGAACACCCCTCTTTCTCATTGTTCGTGTGTAAAATGAGTGAAGAATGTCCCCAAGCAATGTTGGTATTGGATTCCTGGATAAGAAGATTTTGACGGCGTTGACATCCATAAGCTGGTCAGGATTTGGGAACAAGACCAACCCATAAATGAGAAGTGCCACAATTTCTTCAAAGGCTTGTAGGTCCAATGAATTCCAACATTCTTGTGCCTTCTCGAACAAGAATTTTGCTAAAAAGCCTTTGACACCGCTTCTAGTTTCCCAATGCCCCTTGATGTCAGATGGCTGTAGGTGTAGTGCTTGAGCAACATCTTCAGGCTTTGGTTCCTTTTCTGTACCATTGTAGGGTAGTTGATTAAGGATAGGAATTCTCAGGAGTTGAGAAAATTCCTCCAAAGTGGGCACCAACTGGTAGTCGGGGAAAGTGAAACAGTGATGAAGGGGGTCAAAGAACTGAAACAACACCTTTACCATGTCCTCTTCAATGCTGGTGCTGACTAGGCTGAGCAGTCTACCATGTCTTTCACTGAAGGGAGAGATTTTCGGAATTCTTGATGTGAGTTCCTTGAGTTGAGGAGGGACTCTCACAAGGTTGACTTGGATAGTTTTCCTGCGAGGAATTTCCATGACCTACAAAACAAGAACAAAGATGAAGATCTAAACCCTTGAAATGGTTAGTATATGCATATGATGCTTTATGATGTTTATGATGTATGCACAAAACATATGTACAAGCAATTCACATCAAACCCTAGTTTCAGGCTTGCATGGGGTTTCATAGGTAAGTACCCTCTTGAGTGTAGTTGGCTTAAAAACCTGTCCTATAAATAGTAACTGGGTTCTAAGGAACTCAATATCACTGGATTGTTTTCATTGTTCATTGTTTTGGTTTAGCCACTTAACTAGCGACCAAAATATTCCAAGAAAACAACCCTCAATGAGTATAGTATCGAGTATCTACCAACTTCGGACTGCACCAAAGCCGGTCATCTCACTACCCCTAATGAAAGGCCAAGATGGTCAAGTAAGGTTCTAGGTCATTAGTGCTTAGTGACATCACTCAGCGGCCCCGTACTCTCCTTGATTGAACTCAAGGGTTACCGGTACTCACAAATATGTCGCACTAATATAGCTATTGCTTCAACCGTGTCGGTATACCCCGCACAGTTTCCATAATGTATTGCTATCTATGAATGTTTCCCCAAATCCGGGTGTAGGATTTCAAACCCAAACAAGAGAGCCAAGATAATAAAGCAATCAAAACAAACAATTAGTCATGCAAGAGGGTGATCTAAGCCCTAAGGTTACTCCACTTTAAAGAATGTTCCCCAGCAGAGTCGCCAGTTCTGTGATACGGTGGGAGAACTGACTTGGGTTTTGCGTTTGTTTTTGCAAATGTTTCGATTGAGCAAGAGTCGCCACCGACTTTTTATTTTATCCTAAGGAAAGGTTAAAAAGCACAGCAAAAACCGTTGAGATGTTTTCTTGGGTTCGGGGAGTAGATTATAGAAAGGGAAGGTATTAGCACCCTTTCTATCCATGTTTATCCATGGGCTCTTAGTTACTTGCTTAGATCAACTTGCCTTGATTTTCAATTGTTTGAAATGGTGCTTTCAATTGTTTGAAATGGTGCTTTGTGTGTGGGTTTTGAAAATGTTTTGAAAAGAGGCCAATGTGGTGGCAACCTTTGTAATGATCCATGTTGGGATGTATGCAAAGGTGTATGTCTTTTGAAAAGTTTTCAATGTTTTTTTAAAAGTTGTTTTGAAAGTGTGTTGTGAGGTGTGGTTTTGAAAAATAGGCAAGTGTTTTTGTTTTGCAAGTTGGCAAGTAACCAAGAGCTATCTACCCTAAATTTCTCAAAGATTTTTCCTATGTTTTAACCCTTTTAGCAATTTTGTTCCACCATTGTATTTGGTGGACAATCTTGTGTTAGGATGTGAACGAGACGGGCGCGGGTCATCGTTTAGACCATGATTGCAATGGTGTCAAGTATCTTTGGGCAATTTTTCCTTTAAGGGACTTGATCATTTTTTAGGCAACTTTCGAAAGCGTCATCGAGGGACTATGATCATTTGATTGTTTTGTTTTTGCCAAAGATGCCTAACATGCAATATGGCCCATTATTGAAGGCAATAAGTGGAGTACCCTAGGGGTGCAAGTGTGATTAGTGTTGTCCATTTTCATGCTTGTTTATCTTGAATTTAGGTCAAACTATTTGTTGTTTTTGATTTGCATACAAAACCCTAATTCTAACATGGCATAATTAGAAAGCTTTTAAATGCGAAAAATAAAAGGTCCTAAGTTATTACAACACAATATATGGGATGGGGGGTACAAATTTTCAAATGGGGATATTTTAGCAAGAAATTAAAATCTAACTATTACATCCAAATTGAATTATACAAATTAAGTAATTGCACAATACTTAAATAAAATAAAATAAATATGCAAGATGCAAAAATGATTTTTATGTGTGTGTAAAAAGTATTTTTTATGTGTTAAATAAACAAAAATAAAATGAATTAATTTTTGGTATTTTTATGTATTTAGGGCAAAACCCTAATTTTATAAATAAAAGGTATTTATTATATAATATATACAATATTTATTAATTATGTAAAAAAATAAAATAAAAAGGAAGTATATTGTCAAAAAATGAATTTTTAAGTTAAATATTAATAAAAATAAAAATGTACTATTTTTTATGTCTTTTACCTAAATATACTAAGAAATATATAAGTATGTATATTATTTATTAAATATATTAAATTTGTACAAAAATTAAGTATTTAATATTTACAAAAAAAGCATATATTTTTTATAAAATGTTTTCAAAAAGATAAAATAAAATGAAATTAGAAAATAAATATGTTTGTATTATTTTTAGTTATTTTAAATAAAAGTATATTTATGTTTATTTATGTACAAAACTAAATGAAACAAAATAAATATAAAAAAAATGCAAAAAATGTGAGAAAAATAATTTTAATATTTTTTCATGCTTAAATAAAAATGTAGAACCAAAATCAAAAGGAAAAAATTAAAAATGATAAATAAAACTCAAAATGGGCCAGGGGGGTGCATGTGAAATGCAGTGGTGTGAAAAGGAAAACAACTCAGGCCCAGCCCAAAGACTTTGTCTTCTTCAACCTCCAGCATCCTTGAACAACAAAACACGCATTTCTGCTATCTCATGATTCTTTGACATTCAGCAAAAACTTACAACAACAATGTTATAGAGCATCTTGTCACGATTCCAAATATATACAAAAGTCATTCTAACTCTCAGAAATGAGAGAGAATTTCTTCTCCCCCAATTCCTGACCTAGTTTTTTGTCAATGTTCAGGTTCAAAATACTCTCAGCATATGCAATATAAATGGAAAGTGAGGATATGTATAGCTTCAGGGACATGAATATGACATTTTTCATTCATAAACTTAAAGCTAACTCTTCCTATATTGAGAGATAAAAGTCCATGAACTTACCTGTTCAGCTTGGATCGTGTCTGGCAATGGAGGCACTTTCAAGGCAAGGTGAGGATTGGTACAGCTTGCTTGAAGTCTAGGGATGCTATTCCAACCTTTAGCTTGATTTGAAACCAAGTGAATCAAGCTATGGCAATCAACCTGCAAAACAGAAAAAGTGAAAATGGTAAAGTTGGTTAGAGGTGTTACAGGTCGTGTCCAATGCTTGGGATAGCTTGTATATGTGGTATGGAGTGTGTATGAACTGGTTTTAGCAAGAATGCACGAGTGGATTGAGTTATGGAAGTCCAACTGCAGAGGTGACTCTGTTTTCTGCAGTAGGATGGTGTTTTGAGGTTTGATGAGGTTTGGAAGGTGTTTTGGTCGTGCCTTAGCTCGGTTATGTTGTTTGGGATGTGTCTAACAAGTTTGTCTAAGCTAGTTCTTGCAGCAATGAGAGTTGATGTGAGTTATGCAAGGTTTCTTCTATGTGAAGCAAGGAAATGTCAACTTGGTTTCTAGGCCAGTACAATGCCTCAATCTATGCTGCACATTTGAGTCTTGATCAGTGGGATATGTCCATGCCTTTGTGCCTCAAAGATCTGCATTGTACCTCATAAATTGCAAAATTGACATAAAGTAACACTTTACAAGAATGGATAATATGCTTTTTCCATTTAAGGCTTAATCTAACATGTATTGTCCAAATGAATGAAATAACAACTTGGCACAATGGTTTAGCATTGAATTTTTGAGTAAGAAAGGGATTAGAGGCCTGTAACCTAGCTTATGCATGCTGATTTCAAAAATGCCCAAGTTATGAACATGGAAATGGCTCATGAACAAAGTGAGTTTTGCCCATATTGCCAAATTCGATTCTCCCTAACCACAAGGTTGTTTGATGAGTTCTTGGACATTTTGGAAATCTTGGAATATGTACTACAATCCATCTTTGTAATTCAATTTGAAATTCCAAGTGGAAGCATGTGAAAAGTGGCCATGAAGTTGGGCAAAAATCCTGCCTAAAATAGGTCAAAATTTTTCTAAGTTAAGAATGTTTTGCACCCTTGTTCCAAAAATCATAACTTGAGCTACAAGCTTCTTTTGAGGAAACTTTGTGAATCAAAGTTGTATATTTTGCAATGGACTATAACTTTCATGTTTTGACTTTTGTTTGAATCCAAATGCATCTTGATGAAAAAATGGGACAAAGTTAGGAAAAAATTAGGGATTTTCATAACTTAGAAAATTTCTAAGTTATGAAAATTCTTCATTTTAAACCCTAATTTGCAATTTTTGATTTCTTGATGAACAAGTTTCATGACTTAGCATGTTTTGATGAAAAATGAATCTTGACACTTGATTTTGACCAAAAAGTCAAAGTTTGACTTCTCAGTATACAGTCAAAAATTGATCAATTGACTGGAAAATTCATCTGTCAATCTTGTGCATTTGGGATCTTTTGAACTTGTTGAACATGTCAAGACAATTCCAAGGGGTCTTTGAGTCCATATGTGAGCTTGGTTTGCCATTGGCTAGGTCAAACAGTCAAAAATTGCCTTTGTGCAGTCAAAACCCTAAAAATGACCATTTTGCCCTTTTGGTGATCAGATCAAATTTCTTGTGGAATTATGATCCAAACTTGACCAAATTGTTCATATGAGTTCACAATGTTGATGTGGGTCAAATTTCATGAGGTTTGACTGTCAATTGACCACAGTTGACTTTTTCCCTAATACAGCTGATTTCTAGGTCAACTATCCAATTGACTGAGCAAAGATTGGAATCAAGGCTTGAAACTTGGTATGGATAAACTTGTGAGTCCAACATGAAGCATGAAAGTCATTTTGGGCACTTTAGGTCAAAACATCTTTGTGCAAACACAAACCCTAGTTTGGGTCAACAGTGCAAGGAGGAGTCTTGAGCAGAGCAAACCCTAACTTGATCTTGAGCTCCAAGGGGCTTGTGGTGAGAAAATATTGAAGAAAAGGGAGGGCAAATTTTGGGGTACAACACTATGATGTATGAAATGTGAAATGTTGTTGAAGTGTATCTTTGTCTGGAAAAATAAATTCATGACTACTGCTAGGGAGTCTTGCTTAATTGTTTGAAGAAACTTTGCTGGGAATGTGCTGATTTCTGCCTAGGGAATAAAGTCTAGGAGTTGTCCATTACTCTACTAGGGAATTATATTTGATTGGGGATAGTGAAAGTTAGTTGTTATCTGGTCGAAATCCAGGCTTCGTAGCAACTTTTGACTTGCTGGGTGTGATACGGTGGGAGAACTGACTTGAGGTTTTGCGTTTGTGTTTGCAAATGTTGCGGTTTAGCAAGAGTCGCCACCGACTTTTATTTTATCCAAAAGGAAAGGTAAAAAAGCACAGGAAAGACCTTTGAGATTGTTTTTGGGTTCGGGGGGTAGATTATGAAAAGGGAAGGTGTTAGCACCCTTTTCATCCATGGTTTTCCATGGGCTCTTAGTTACTTGTTTTAGATCACTTGCTTTGCTTTTTCAATTGTTTGAAATTGTGCTTTGTGTGGTTTTGAAAGTATTTTGAAAAGAGGCCTTTGTTTAGGCAATCTTTGTAATGATTCTCATTCGTAAGAATGTATACAAAGATGTTTGTCTTTAGAAAAATGTTTCAATGTTTGAAAGTTGTTTGGAAATTATTTTGAAATGTGTGTGTGTTTGTTAGAAAATATCAAGGATTGTTTTTGAAATGATCAAGTAACTAGAAGCATATCTACCTACTCAAAAGTTTTTCTTGTACATTTTTATTCCTTTGACATTGTTGATTTACCATTGTTTTGGTAGACAACCCTATCTTTGGATGTTAAACGGGACGGGCGTGGGTCATCGTATGACCATGATAGCAATATTGCCAAGTATCTTTAGCAAGTTTTAAGGGACTAAGATCATCTTTGTTTAGGCAACCAAGATAGCGTCATCGAGGGACTATGATCTTTTGTTTTGCCAAGATACCTAGCATGCATACCATGGCCATTTAAATTAGGCAACCAAGTGGGTGAAACGCTAGGGGTGCTTGTGTGCAAAGTGTTGTCATTTTTCATGCATTTTGTTTGTCTTAAATTAGGTCATTCTATTTGTTTGATTTTTGTCTTATCATACAAACCCTAGTTTACTAAACATGTATATAATGCGATAAATTGCGTAAAGTAAATCTAAGCTATTACAACAATATTATGGGAGGGGGGATACAAGTTTTTGAATGGGGATATTTGCACAAAATAAAACCCTAATTCACTATTACAACCCAATTGAATTTATTGTACAATAAATAAATAAACAATTATTTAAATATGCAAATAAAATGTATTTATGCAAAATATTTTGTATTTATTTTATGTATGTAAAAAACAAATTATTTAAGTCCTAAAAAATAAGAAAAAAATATATTGTTATTTTTGAAAGGGGAAACCCTAATTTTTTGATTTAATAGAAAATATATTCTATATCATTCATTTTATTCATTTATGTACAAGAAAAAATAAATAAATTTAATTACAAATATTAAAAATTACAAATATATGTAAAAATAATATTTTATGTGTTAAATAGTAAAAATAAAAATGTATAATATTTTAAGGTATTTACAATTTATTTTAAGAAAATAATTTCTATTTTACTTAAGCTAATCAATATTTTGTGCAAAAAATAAGATAAAAATAAAATAAAAATGCAAAAAATTAAGAAAATATTTTTGGGATTTTTTATATTCAGAAAAAAAAAATATTAAAGCAATAAATATAAAAAATGCAAAGAAAATATGAAAAATAAAACAAAATATGCAAGGGGGTGTGGATAGTGGATCAGGGGGTGTAACAAGTAGAAACAACAAGCCCAAGCGCGCCAGGCCCAAGCTAGCTTCGTCCCTGTCCTCCAGCCAAACAATTTCGTGCGTTCTGCCTTCAAATCCTGTTCTTGCTCATGCTTGCATAAAATCAAAAACTCATAACACAAAAAATGTAGCTTATGAACTCACGATTCCAATGATATAAAATTCATGACCTAACTCTCAAAGATCAGGGAGAATTTTAATGGTCCTAATTTCTGACCTAGTTTTTCCAGCATGTTCAACAACCAAATACTCTTAGATCAGTTAATATAAATGGAAAGTATGCATATGTACAGCTTCAGCAAGCTAAGGACTACATCTTTGCTTCACAAATCAAAGCCTAAGGATTCTTAAATAGAGAGATAGAACTTTGAAAAATACCTTGTTCAGTTGAGTTTGGATATGGCAATGTGGGGACTTTGAGTGAGGCCTGAAGATCGTGTGAGCTTCCTTGAAGTTCCCTCAACCTTTTCCAATGCTTAGCTGACCTTGTAGATGCTTGAATCTCCTTGAACGAGTCAACCTGCAACCTTGCAAAATGAAAATGGTGAAGTGTGAAACTGAACTCATAGTTGCAAGATGAATGCTTGGATAGCTTGGATGTGATGTAGGGAAGATGTTTCAAGGGTTGAAAGGCAAAACGAACGAGCAAGTTTCAAGTTGGCAAGTATTCTGCAGACGATTCCCTGTTTGGGCAGAAAAGTGTGATTTTGGTGTTTGAGAGTGTTTGGGATGTTAGGAAATCGTGTATTGGCTTGTTACAAGGTTCTGAAGTTGTTTCAAATGATGCTAAGGCTTCTCTTTATCAGATGCACAAGCTTGCTTGACTTTTGCAAGTTTGCTTGCTTTTGAAGAAAGTTTGAAGTGACAATGCCAAAGGCCTGTACATGCTAGCTTATGGACTGCATAGAGTTGGTGTACTTTGCCTGATAACTGTGGATCTTGTTTGCAACAAAAGATCAGGTCCATGGCTCAAGATTTGCAAAGTTGCAAAAAGCATGCTTTATCAAAGTAGTTTTGTGAACTTTATGCCATTTTTGGATTAAACTCTTGTACAATGCTCCATAGGTCAGAATAAAGCCAATATCCATTGAATTTGAATTTAATTATGGAGTTTAGAAAGGATTAGGACCTGTAATGCAAGGTACAAGCATGCTAGGACAGATTTGCAACTTGAACCATTGTGAAAATGCCTTGAACAAAAGTGATGAATTGCCATTTTCGCTTCTTCGATTCTCCCTAACCATGAATGATCTTGGAGATTTCTTGGACATTTTGGAAAGCTTATAACATGATCTATAATCCATCTTTGAAATGCAACTTGAGAATCATCTTGGAACTAGGTGAAAAATGTCCATGAAGTTAGGTCAAAAACCTGCCTAAATTAGGGCAAATTTCCCTAAGTTAAAAAAGTTTATGGACCCCTATTCACAAAATCATAACTTTATATCCAAGCAACTTTTGGGAAAACATTGTGAATAAAAGTTGTATATTTCATGGAGGACTACAACTTTCACGTTGGAAGTTTTCTTTGAATCCAATTTCATCATGGTGAAAAAGTTGTGGAAAATTGGGAAAAAATAAGAAAATTTCCATACTTAGAAATTTTCTAAGTTATGAAATTTTTTCAAATTAAACCCTAATTTGCAATTTTAGGTTTCTTGATCAACAAGTTTCACATTTTTACATATCTTTATGAATTATGACCCTTGGCACTTGATTTTGACCAAAAAGTCAAAGTTTGACTTTTCAGTGTACAGTTGATTTTTGATCAGTTGACTGCAAAATTTATCTGTCAATCCTATGCATTTGAGATCTTTTGAACTATGTGATTAGGTCAAGATGATTCTATTGAGTCCTTGAAATCATGTTTGAACCCAATTGGTCATTGGCTAGGTTAAAAATCAAAAATTTCCCTTTCTCAGTCAAAACCCTAATTTTGACCATTTTGCCCTTTTGGTGATCTGATCAAATTTCTTGAGGAGTTATGGTCCAAACTTGATCAAATGATACATAGGAAACTATAATGTTGTTGTGGATAAAAAATTATGAAGTTTGACTGTAAATTGGCCATGGTTGACTTTTTCCCCAATACAACTGATTTTTAGGTCAACTGTCCAATTGACTGGGCAAAAATGTGATTCAAGGCTTGAAACTTGGTATAAGAAATATTAGGGGTCCAAGATGGTGTATGAAAGTCACATGAAGTATTGATGGTCCTAAAATACTTGTCTAAACTCAAACCCTAATTTCAGGTCATCAGTGCAAGATGAGGTCTTGAGCTGAGCAAACCCTAATCCTGTCTAGAGTCCAAGAAGTCTTGTGAGGAAAAATCTTGATAAAATGAGAGGGCAAATTTTGGGGTACAAAACTGGGGATAATAAAGTTAACTGTTATCTGGTCGTGTTCCAGGCTTCGTAACAAATTATCGGGGAAGATGAAATTAACTGTTATCTGGTCGAGTTCCAGGCTTCACAGAAAATTACTTGGAAGAATGAAGTTTAATTGTTATCTGGTCGGATCCCAGGCTTTGCAGTAACTTTCTTTGATAGATGAAGTTAATTTCTATCTGGTCGGATTCTGAGCTTCGCAACCACTTACTAAAGTTAACTGTTATCTGGTCGAATTCAAGGCTTTGCAGCAACTTATATGAAATTAACTGTTATCTGGTCAGATTTCAGGCTTCACAGTAACTTAGATGAAGTTAAATTGTTATCTGGTTGGATTCCAGGCTTTGCAGTAACTTAGATGAAGTTAAATTGTTACCTGGTTGGATTACATGCTTCATAATAACTTGCTTGAAAGGATTAAGTTAACTGTTATCTGGTAAGATTCCAGGCTTCGCAACAACTTACTTGGAAGGATGAAGTTAATTGTTATCTGGTCGGATTCCAGGCTTCACAAAAACTTGTTAAAGTTAAACTATTATCTGGTCAAATTCCAGGCTTCGCAGCAACTTAGATGAAATTAACTGTTATCTGGTCGGATTCCAAGCTTCACAGAAAATTGAAGTTAAACTGTTATCTGGCTGGATTCCAGGCTTCACAGAAAATTGAAGTTAAACTGTTATTTGGTCGGGTTCTAGGCTTCGCAACAACTTACTTGAAAGGATGAAGTTAACTGTCATCTGATTGGTTTCCAGGTTTCACAGTAACATGCTTGAGTAGTAACGATTCTGTTGGGGAATGCAATGACTCTACCGGGGATTAAGGGGTTTTATCCATTGATTTGTAATAGTCTGAGAGGCCAACTTAAGCTGGGGAGTTTGTAGTTTGTTGGGGAAATAAACCCGGTTAAAGAGAATATTTTGATGACTTTTTGGGGAAGTGACTTCTTTAGGTATAACTCCACAAGGCTTCTTTCTAATACCAACTCATATGGTGAGAGAGTTTTTGGGAGATTAGAACTCTGAATGGGGATTACATGAATCCGTCTCCGTGGGAATAATATTATTGAAGTATCTCTGTGGGGATATCCCAAATCCTTAAGGAGATGCTTGTTAATGTTTTTATGTATACATTTGTTAACGGTTTAATCATGTTCATATGCATATGTTTCATTAAATTTTAGTCATTGAACACTTTTGCACTCAAAACAAAAAAACAAAAAGTTTGCACTTCAAAGTATATTTGTATTGATGTTTGCCTATAAACAGACATTTTTGTACAAGGAGACAGAGGTCCTAGTAAGAGGAAATCGTCGAAAGAAATGAAAGGAATACAAAGTAAAAACACAAATAATAGCCATGTGGAAGTGATCTCATTGGGTTCCAAATCCGCTATTGCCCATATGTATTCGAACATCAGCTCTTGCCGTTGAAAGAAGTCGATTGAATTGACCTTGGACCATTGAACTTGGACCTTGGTAATAAAGCTGGATGCAGAGATCCAACGGGACATAGTCATATGCTTTAATCCCTAACTTTTGCCTGGACCTCCCTTTCGGGTTTTCAGTCCACAAGGATACCCATTTTTCCCAAGCCGCCCTTTTGGGTTTTCGACTTTCTAGGTGTATAATCTTTTGTATATATCCCTAACTTTTTCCCGAACCCTATTGGTTCGCCATAATGCCCTTATATTTGCCTAGGTACGTCAACCTAGTGGGCCATTCTTTATGCGTAGTATTTTTTGACTATGTCTATGTTCACAAGATGCGGGAAATCTTCAGCGTCCATAGTTGTTAGCATCATGGCACCGCCAGAGAATACTTTCTTAACAACAAATGGTCCTTCATAAGTGGGAGTCCATTTGCCCCTGGGATTGCCTTATGGAAAAATGACGCGCTTTATTACCAAATCACCAGCTTGGTATACTCGAGGCTTGATCTTTTTGTTGAAAGCCTTGATCATATGCTTTTGATACATTTGACCATGACAAACAACAACCAATCTCTTCTCGATGATCAAGTTCAACTGATCCAATCTAGTCTAAATCCATTCGTCTTAGCCGAAGTTTACTTCTTTCATAATCCTTAGAGAAGGAATCTGAACTTCGACAGACATGACAACTTCCATGCCATAGGCTAAAGAAAATGGGGTTGCCCTAGTTGAAGTTCATGTCGAGGTACAGTAGTCGTGGAGAGCAAATGGTAGCATCTCATGCCAATCTTTGTAGGTCATCGCCATCTTTTGCACAATCTTCTTTATGTTTTTATTGGTAGCTTCCACTGCGCCATTCATCTTAGGTCTGTATGGGGAAGAATTGTGATGCTTGATCTTGAACTGTGTACAGAGTTCAGTAATCATAGCATTGTTGAGATTGGTTCTGTTGTCGGTGATGATCCTATTGAGGATACCATAGCGGCATATAAGGTTATGCTTGATAAACCAGGCTACAACGTTCTTTGTGACTGAGGCATATGAGGCAACTTCAACCTATTTGGTGAAGTAGACAATAGAAACAAGGATGAAACAATGTCCATTGGAAGCATTGGGTTTGATTTCTCCAATCATATCAATTCCCCACATTGCAAACGGCCATGGAGCAGTCATGACATTTAGAGGTATCAAAGGAACGTGAACTTTATCGGCATAGATCTGACATTTATGTCAAGTTCTTGAGTGGTGGTGATAATTAGTTTCCATTGTTAACCAATAATAACCAGCCCTTAGAATCTTCTTGGCCATAGTGTGTCCACTAGATTGAGTTCCAAAGATGCCCTCATGCATGTCTTCCATGATTTTTTTTGCCTCCTTCTTGTCCATACACCGGAGTAGAGTAGAGTCATGGTTGCGCTTGTACAGGATTCCATTACTCAGGGAGAATTTGGCTGAAAACCTTCGTAGGAATTTCTTATCATTGACGGAAGCTCCTTTAGGATACTCTTGTGCTTCAAGATATCTCCTTACTTCATGCTACCATGGCTTCTCTTTGTTAGTGTCAAGCTCATAATAGTGTGTAGGTTCGTTAAATATTTCGATTGTAATTCTGGGAGCTTCATTGTCCCAATTGACCTTGAACATGGAAGACATTGTCGCTAGGGCGTCTGCCAACTGATTTTCTTCCCTTGGGAAGTGTTCAAAGGTGGCCTCCTTAAAGTGTGGGATTAGAGCCAACACAAGCTCTTTGTAAGGAATCAGATTATGATGCTTGGTATCTCATTCTCCTTTGACTTTACTTATTACTAGAGTAGAAACTCCATACACATTTAAGAACTTGATCCTTAGGTCAATAGCAGCCTTTAGACCCAAAATGCATGCCTCATATTTGGCTATATTGTTCGTATAGTCGAAACACACACTGGCAGTGAAAGGTGTATGGTAACCTTTGGGAGAAATGATTACAACACCAATTCCTTTACCCAAAGCATTGAAATCTCCATCAAAAACCATAGTCCATCAGGATCCTTGTTCAGGTCCGTTATACGGTGTGATACGGTGGCAGAACCGACTGTTTTTACTGGTTTGCATTTTGCATTTTTTGTTTGCAAAATGTCGCGGTAAGCAAGATTCACCACCGACTTTTATTTCATCCAATCATGGAAAAGGAAAAAGAACATAAAAAACCTTTTTTCGAGATATTCTGAGTACGGGGGGTAGATTATAGAAAGGGAAGGTGTTAGCACCCTTTCTATCCATAGTTATCTACAGGCTCTTAGGTACTTGCTCATTTTTCAAATTACTTGTGTGTGTTTGTCTTGAAAATGCTTTTACTTCGTGATAACCCTTGTATCAGTCCTCAAGGATGTGACGAAGTTTGTTTTGAAAATTTGTTTTGAAAGGTGTTTGTGTGGAAAGTTTTTATTGAGCAAGTACTTAAGATTCTACCTACTCGAAAAAAGATTGTTTGTTCTCGTTTTCTTTAGACAGCACTATCCTACTATTAAGGAGTAGGTAGCACCGCCGTTGGAGTTGTAAGGGACATTCGAAAGGGACAAGTACAATCACCAAAGCAATAGTTAGAAAACTTTTGTAGTAACCCTAGAGTCTTAAGATATTTCCGAGGCAACACTTCCGAGGTGTTGTATCCCAAAATTTGCCCTCCCATATTTCTCAAAACATTGCAAGAAAAATCTCCAAGTTGCTCAAGGTAGTCCAAGAGTTGGTCAGACAAGCTCTCTCCTAAGGAAGTCTACCCCAAATTAGGGTTTTGTGTTGCATCAAGATCCTTGAGTCCAAATGACATCAATTTCTCATCAATGTCCTAATATGTTCTCAAGGTCATCCATGTCAAGTTTCAAGCCTTGCAGAGGAATTTTGCTCAGTCAATTGCTCAAAGGTCCAAAAATCGACTGTGCTAGGGCAAAAGTCAACTGTGACCTACATACAGTCAAAATTCAAGATTTTTTGTCAACATTCTAATTTTGAAGGATATTTCATAATTTGATCAAGGGTTGATCATGATTCATCAAGGATTGCTCAAAATTCATCAAGACTCAAAAGTTGCTAAATTAGGGTTTTGCAGGAAAAGTCAACTCAACTTTGACCAAGCATAACTTTCTCATACTTTATGAGAAATGACCCATACAAAGCTCATTTTGAAGAGGATGAAATTCCCTACAATCCATCTTCATACCCAAAGATCAAAATATGCACCCACGAGAAGTTATGAATTTTGACATTATAGGCCATTTTCGAAAGTCAACAAACCACCTTTTTGTCAAAGCTTCTAACTTGAGCATGGAATTACAAAATGCGATGAGACCAAAAGGGTTGATTAGAGTACATCTCAAGATTTCTAAAAAGTCCAAGAACACCTCCAAAATTTCAAAATTGAAGAAGTTATGCATTGTTGAAGTTGGACTTTTTGCAAAATTGCCAAAAGTTAACTATCCCCAAAACTTCAAATTTTGCCAAATGGGCCCATTCTTTTTCACTTGTTTTGAGTTTGCATTATTTCCCACGTGCTCTAGCTTTGCCATGTGTCCATATCACATTTTTATTAATTATTTTGATTTTTATTTGAATTAATTTGATTTAAATCAAATAAAATCCAAAGCATTGATACCAATGGATTTTTTGACTGTTTCTGGCTTTAATCACAGCTAGCAAATCATTCCCAATTCGTATCAAGGCATAAGGGTACAAAAAGATTGAAATCAAGCCAAAATTGGAAGGTTGTAAAAGAAGATCAAATCAAATATTCAATCATCAATGTAGAAAGATTTGGACAAAGTTTGTTATCCTAATACACTGAGCAATTAATAAAGGTCGTGTGCACACAAGAATCAGGGTTGGAGATCAATTGGAGAGGCAGAACCAAACTTGCAAAAACAAAGAAAAAGTGTGGGATCGAAATCAAGGTTAGAGGTCGTTTTAGGGCTTGGCAAGTATCTTAATCGCTTCCTGGCAACCCTCACAAGCTAACCTAATCCAAACCACGCATTTTCAGACCCTCATACGCGTGATAACACGAAATCGTATCGTTTATTTGCTATGAAATTCACCCGTTTTGTATTATTTTGACCCGATTAATTCCCGAATATTTCGAGTTTGTCATCACTTTTGCAGGTATTTCATAATTGAGCTCAAAATAGAATAAAACATGAAACAATGCAAGAAAGCATCAAAAGAACAGAAGAAAAGGATAAATCTGTCAAAGAACTGCATTTCTGTAGCTGTGACGGTCGTAATGAAGCTGCCACGACCGTAAGCCAGTTTGAAGAGTGTTACGACCGTAACACAGTGGCCACGACCGTAACACGGGAAAGACCAAAATCTGCTCGTAACGCTCATGTAACGAACGTAATGCGTATAATAGTTCAGTTGGAAAATGCAGAACGTGGCAAGCATAACAGAAGGAGTTTCCAAACTCCTTAATTCTCTCCAGTCAAACACCACGTTCACCATTTCTCCCTCAACTACTCAGGTTACTATATTTTTGGAGATTTTGAAGGAAGACTGAGTTACAAGTTTAACAAACCAACTGCCAGATTTTATTCTTCTATAAATACCTCAATATTGAACAAAAAAAGTACGGAGTTTTATTACAGCTTATTTGTGCCGAAGCTCTGCCAAAATTGAAACCAGTATTATTTCAGTTATTATTATTTTTATAATATTTGTTTAATTCAATTCTTTTAAATTCCACTATCCAAATAATAATTTCCAACATTAGGGAATTATTAGCATAGTTTAGGATTTATCATTCAAGCTCTAGAATTTGCAATATTCCCGACACCAAGTCTGAGTTTCCGATTTGTGGAAGAAGGATTGAAGTGTTGGCTTTACTGTCAGGTTTTTATTTTGCAATTGTATTAAATTCATTTTAATTAATTTATTAATGCATGCTTGTTATTTATTATTTATAATGTCCAATTTATATTTGCTTGCTTTTATTTACAGTATGTTTATTTTGATTTCCATGGCTAGCTAAACCTTTAGTGTCGGTATGGAATAGTAAGAGACATTAGGCTTCTAATCAAACTTAGGCTAAAACTTTAATCAACTTAACTCTGGTTATAACTTTTTATGCTAAATAATAAAATCTTTGTTACGAAAGTAAGAAGAGTAAATAGGTTAGATCGAGACCACGAAAGTGTGAGGTTTTTAACCGGATAGCTAAAGTTAGGCATTTGATTTAAATACAGTGAAATCACTTTAAACCAAATTAGAATTAATTAAGTTTCCAAAGAATACTTCTAAACACTTATAGGCTAGCAAAAGCAGGCATAGGGCTTTAGACGTATAATCCGAGATAAGACCATGAAAGTGTGAGTTGAGGGTTTTTAAACTGATTAATTCTACGGATAAACCAAGTTGACCATCCTTATATGCCTAGGCCCGATTAGATCCCTTAGGTTGACTCTATTGCATACCGACCGTTCATTTTACAATTACTTTAAAATCAATTAATTTACCTTCCTTAATTTTCCCAAAACCAACGTGACAATTTCCGCCTTAGCTAAACCAACCTGTTTTACAACACTAGCGTGATTACAAAGTCCATGTGGATTCGACAATCTTTTATTACTACCTCGATAGGCTGTGCGCTTGCATTTAAGATTATCGTCAGACATTAAGTCGATCGCAGACCCCATCAAGTTTTTGGCGCCGTTGCCGGGGACTTTAGTTTAGTCACTAGTGTAATCTGAAAACAACGCTGTCTAGACTAAGGTAACTTTTTACATTTCCCTCTGTGTATGCCAAACACTCGTTCTCAAAATGAGCCTTTGCATTTACAAATTAACGATATCGAGCATTACTTAAGATTAAGACGCCGAATTCAAGAATACCGATCTCTTAATAATCTTCCTCCAACAAAAATTCCTGATATCCCGTTATCAGAATCTACCGAAGAATCGACAATGGCTGACGTACCAAATCCGTCTCGCGCTCTTAAGGACTATGTAGTTCCTTCGCAAGCGGAGCCTCACAACAGCATTGCCGCCCCTGCTATCACTCGAAACGATTTCGAGCTGAAACCTTCGCTTCTATCCGCCGTTCAGCAGAATCAATTTTCTGTATCTCCTACTGACGACCCTAATCTACATCTGTCAGTGTTTGTGCAGTACGCAGACACTGTAAAAGCGAATGGTGTAAACCCCGAGGCGATACGATTGCGCCTATTTCCTTTTTCTTTAAGAGACAGAGCCCGAGCCTGGCTCCAATCCCTTCCTTCAAATTCAATCACCACATGGGATGAATTGAAAAAAGTCTTCTTGGCTAGATATTTCCCACCAAGCAAAACTGCTATGCTTAGAGCTAACATCAACGGTTTTAGACAAAAAGATAACGAATCACTTTTCGAAGCATGGGAACGTTACAAGGATATGATTAGACTCTGTCCTCATCATGGTTTAGAATAATGGCTAATCATTCATACGTTTTATAACGGTCTGTTGTATAACACAAGAATGACTATAGACGCCGCTGCTGGTGGCGCACTGATGGATAAACCATATGCCGAAGCAAATCAACTTATCGAAAGTATGGCCCAGAATCACTATCAATGGGGAAGCGAAAGAGCTAATGTGGAGAAATCCCAAACCAAAGGTGGAATGTCTGAAGTGAATATGCTGGACCAAGTCAATGCTAAAGTGGAAGCTCTTACCCAAAAGTTAGAAAACCTTACCACTGCTCCTGCAGCTACCGTAGCTGCAATTGTCCAAACCTGCGATCTATGTGGTCTTCAATCACATCTTGCTCCAGAATGCCCACTTCTAACAGGAGTTCCAGCTGAACAAGCAAACTATGTACAAGGGAACCCTTATAGCAATACCTATAACCCAGGCTGGAAAAATCATCCGAACTTTTCATACAAAAATAACAACGCGTTATACGCGCCTGTACAAGCTCCTGCCACACCACCCGGTTATCCAAAAGCTATCCCAAATCATCCTGGTAATGGACCTAATACTCCTAGGAAATATAACCTAGAAATCATGATTGAACACTTCGTTGCTTCCCAAGCTCAGACTAATAAAGACGTTATGAATCAAAATTTGCATACTAATGAGCAGATAAAACAATTAGCTAGCAAGGTTGATGCTTTAGCCACCCATAACAAGATGCTTGAGACGCAAATCTCACAAGTAGCTCAACAACAAGCATCTACCGCGGCACCAGCTGGAATTTTTCTTGGTCAACCACAGCCCAACCCGAAAGGACATGCTAATGCTGTGATATTGAGAAGTGGAAAAGAACTCGACGGACCTGTTGACCCGAGAATAGAAAATCCAGCCATGTACCAAAAGCAGAGCGAGCTGCCTGAACAAGCCAATGAGCCTAAAGAAAAGGAAAGCAAAACGCAAGAAGCAGTGGAGCAAGAGAAGCCTTATGTACCTCCACCACCTTATAAACCACCAATCCTGTATCCTCAGAGACTTACAAATTCCAAAACGATGGGCCAGTTCAAGAAATTCGTTGAACTTCTGAAACAACTCAATATAACCATACCTTTTACAGAAGCCATCACTCAGATGCCCTCGTACGCTAAATTTCTTAAGGAAATTCTATCCAACAAGAAGAAGATAGAGGATAACGAAACAGTTACACTCACTGCCGAGTGTAGCGCGATCATTCAAAACAGTATGCCTCCTAAGCTAAAAGACCCAGGTAGTTTCTCTATACCTTGTAATATTGGAAAATTTGTCATAGACAAAGCTCTATGTGACTTAGGAGTAAGCATTAGTGTCATGCCCTTATCTATTTGCAAAAAGCTAGAGATGGGAGAACTCAGACCCACGAAAATATCCGTCCAATTAGCCGACCGATCGGTTAAATACCCTGTAGGTATACTGGAAAACGTTCCAGTTAGAATAGGTCAATTCTATATCCCTACCGATTTCATCATCATGGACATAACCGAGGACTCAGTTACCCCTATCATACTAGGAAGACCATTCCTAGCCACTGCCGGAGCTATAATTGATGTAAAGAAGGGCAGATTAACATTCGAAGTCGGAGAGGAAAAAGTGGAATTCATCCTCACTCAATTTCTACAAGCACCCACCATAAATGACACATGTTACTTACTCGATATTATAGATGAGTGTGTGAGAGAGATGGAAGTTGAACAAACCACATATTCCGAAATAATGAAAATCGAAACCCCTCTGATATTCAAAGACGACAATTGGCGAGAACCATATAAAGATGACAGTCTAAGCGAAAGTCTAGCACTTACACCCAATCATATGCCATGTTCCAAGAAACCAAAACTAGAATTGAAAGTTCTACCTAAAAATCTACGATACGAATTCCTTGATACTGAACAAACTCGACCTGTAATAGTGAACTCCAGTTTAGGAACGCTCGAAACTCAAAAACTTTTAGACGTTCTAAGGAAATACCCTACTGCGTTAGGTTACAACATATCAGACTTAAAAGGAATTTGTCCTTCAATTTGTATGCACCGTATTCTATTAGAAGAGGATTGCAAAACCTCTCGAGAACCTCAAAGAAGAATCAATCCGATTCTAAGCACTGTAGTCAGAGATGAAATCAAAAAGCTAATGGAAGCTGGAATTATATACCCGATCTCCGACAGTAAATGGGTTAGCCCAGTGCATGTCGTACCTAAGAAAGGAGGTGTCACTGTCGTGAAAAACGCACAAGGCGAATCGATAACACAAAGAGTAGTTAGTGGACACAGAGTGTGCATTGATTATCGAAAACTGAACAAAGCTACTCGGAAAGACCATTTTCCTTTACCCTTTATTGATCAAATGTTAGAACGATTAGCCAAACACTCCTATTTCTGCTATTTAGACGGTTATTCCGGATTTTTCCAAATTCCGATTCACCCTGATGATCAAGAGAAGACTACATTCACGTGTCCCTATGGAACGTTCGCGTACAGACGAATGCCATTTGGATTATGTAATGCTCCCGCAACTTTCCAACGATGTATGATGTCCATCTTTGCAGATTTCATTGACGACATCATGGAAGTGTTTATGGACGACTTCTCTGTGTGTGGACAAAGCTTTGAAGGATGTCTATCTAATTTAGAAAGTATTTTAGAACGATGTGTGAAAGTAAACCTTGTGCTCAACTGGGAAAAATGCCATTTCATGGTCAGAGAAGGAATCGTACTTGGACATGTTATTTCTAATAAAGGAATTGAAGTTGATAAAGCTAAGATAGAGGTGATTAAAGAACTCCAACCACCAAAGACCGTTCGAGAGATACGAAGTTTTCTAGGACACGCCGGTTTTTACCGACGTTTTATTAAAGATTTCTCGAAAATTACAAAACCACTAACCGGTCTATTAATGAAGGATGCTGAGTTCATATTCGATAACAATTGTCTTCAAGCTTTTGAAACCCTTAAGGCCGCACTTATTTCTGCACCAATCATGCAACCGCCCGATTGGAGGTTACCTTTCGAAATCATGTGCGATGCAAGTGATTACGCTGTCGGCGCAGTTCTTGGACAAAGAAAAGATAAGAAACTTCACGCAATTTACTACGCCAGCAGAACGCTAGACTCAGCTCAGATGAACTACGCCACCACTGAAAAAGAACTCTTAGCCGTGGTCTTCGCACTCAACAAATTCCGTTCTTACCTTGTAGGAGCGAAAATCATCATTTACACAGACCATGCTGCTATCTGATATTTACTTGCCAAGAAAGATGCAAAACCCAGACTCCTCCGATGGATTTTACTCTTACAAGAATTCGACTTGGAAATTAAAGATAAGAAAGGAACCGAAAATATCGTAGCGGATCATTTATCCCGTTTAGAAGGTATAAAACCCGAACAAGTGCCAATTAACGACGATTTTCCGTATGAACATCTGATAGCACAAATGATAAGCGACCTAGATCAATTGAATTTAAATAAACCAGAAGCTAAAGAAGTTATGGAAGCCATCGACATGACCATAGGATTGCCTTGGTATGCTGACATCGTTAACTATTTAGCTGTCGGAGCACTTCCACCTGACTTAACTTACCAACAGAAAAAGAAATTTTTCCATGATCTCAAGAGTTACTATTGGGACGAACCACTTTTATTTAAACGAGGACCCGATGGAATTTTCCGCCGGTGTGTACCCGACGAAGAAATGGAAAACGTCATTTCCCATTGCCATTCATCTCCTTGTGGCGGACATACTAGCACCTCTAAAACGTGTGCCAAAATTCTCCAAGCCGGCCTTTTCTGGCCTAACCTGTGGAAGGATGTCCACGTCGCCGTTAAAAACTGTGACCGATGCCAACGCACCGGTAATATCTCAAGACGCGACGAAATGCCTCAGAAAGGAATACTTGAAGTGGAAATCTTTGACGTTTGGGGAATAGATTTTATGGGACCTTTCCCATCTTCTTTTGGAAACAAGTTTATACTCGTCGTTGTCGACTACGTTTCAAAATGGATCGAGGCAATAGCTTCTCCCATAAATGACACACGAGTAGTGATAAAGCTTTTCAAGAATATAATTTTCCCGCGTTTTGGTGTTCCCCGACTTGTTATCAGTGACAGTGGATCTCATTTTGTTTCGAAGATATTTGATAAATTATTATCTAAATATGGAGTGAACCACCGCGTAGCAACGCCCTATCATCCGCAAACTAGCGGACAAGTCGAAGTTTCGAATAGAGAGATTAAACAAATATTAGAAAAAACCGTTGCGATATCTCGAAAAGATTGGTCATCCAAGCTTAACGAAGCCTTATGGGCTTATAGGACGGCTTATAAGACTCCTATCGGAACTACACCTTTCAAACTTGTTTACGAAAAATCGTGCCATCTCCCGGTAGAATTAGAGCATAAAGCTTATTGGGCGATAAAGACACTCAATATCAATTACACTGCTGCTGGCGAGAAACGAATCCTCGATTTACATGAACTGGAAGAATTAAGACTAGACGCTTACGAAAACGCTAAAATATACAAAGAACGAACTAAAAAATGGCACAATCAACGTTTATCACGGAAAGAATTTAATGTGGGAGATGTCGTACTTTTATTTAACTCTAGACTTAGACTCTTCCCTGGAAAACTTAAATCTAGATGGTCCGGTCCTTTCGACATTACAAGAGTTTTTCCTAGCGGAGCGGTAGAAATCACGGATAGAAATAGCGTCCCGTTTATTGTAAACGGGCAACGGTTAAAACAATATCATTGTGTAGATAATAGAGATTATACGAATAAGCTTAAACTCGTAGAACTACTACCTATTTCTCCCGAATAATCTTTCACTAGGCATTTCGTCAGGCTTATGACGTTAAAAACAACGCTTCATGGGAGGCAACCCATTTTATTTGTTTTTACCTGCTATTTTGTTTATATTATTTGTTTTTGCATTCTATATAAGTATTTTTCGTTTCTAAAAACTTTTATGAAACTGCTGCTGATTTCAAATCAATTTTACTTGACACAGGATTTCTGAACAATCTTTTTCTCTTTACTTTCCCCTCTACTCTGTTTCCCTGTTTTGTTTTTCCTATGGATCCCCCACAGACCTTTATGGAAGCCGCCTTTAGAGGTAGAAACCAACAAAGACGATTTGAGGCTTTGACTCAGCGAGCAATCAGTTTAACCCTGTATCATGATGTACCCACTATGGACTCTTTAGGCATTACTGACAGTATTCACTACATGTTTAACCGGTTGGGATGGGAGAAAGCCCACCTGAAAAATAGGTTCGTCACTTACCGAGAGCTTACCCTTGAATTCCTAAGTTCTCTAGTTCACATCCCTGAACACGGTGTTGGAGCCCGAAAAGGATTCATTACCTTCAGACTTTTTGGTATTGAATTCACCTATAACCATAGGGACTTAGCTACTTTATTAGGATTCCCCAGTGGACCCTTAGCTTTTACCACCCCTGAGGCCGATCTATTGGATTTTGAGCAGGATTACTTCTGGGGTACTTTAACCGGAAACTATCACCCTGACCCAGAAAGTATGGATAACAACGAAATACATAACCCAGCCATCCGTTATTTCCATAGGATTCTTGCCCACACCCTGTTTGGAAAAGAACAAAATCAAAATGCTGTATCCAAGGATGAATTATCTCTGCTTTATTGTATGAACCTAGGACGCCCTGTCAATGCGGTCCCACTCCTGATGAAGACCTTTACCCGCATTAGTGAGGACCCTAATGTTCCTGTCAGTGTGGGAGGATTAGTTACAATGATTGCACATGCTCTTGGACCTCGTTGCCAACTTAATAACTGTGCACCATTTGGATCAATTAGGCCTATGAATATTAATTTCTGTTTTAACAATCGGATAATAGGAAATTTAGGCCCTGCACCTTATGACTACCTGATCAGAGATGAAGTTGTTACTCTTTTTACCCTCCCGAACCATGCCCGAATAAGTGTCCACAACCGCGAAAATTGGTTGTACGAATTGAATCCACCCGATCACCCTTCAACACCAAAAACACCACAATCATATTTTGTTGATAATAATTTCATGTCTGAAACCGAAACAGATCCCGAAACCCCTCCTGGTTATCATGACTTTACAAATATGGCTGAAGCACAAGCAGCCCCTGATACAAACCAAGGAGAATATACCACACAATTAAACACCATTCTGACCATTTTGGATGCTTATAAAACTGATATTGATGGAATAAAGAATGAATTGAAGACTATGCGTTTGGATCTTATTGGTTTGACTGAAATCTCGGTGGAGCAGTTATTTCACACCACTCAAGCTTTGGAAATATTAAAAGAAAAGATTGGATGAAGCAGTTTATAGTTTCTCAATTTTCAGTTTTCAGTTTTTCAATTCTTTGTTTTTAGACTTTTTCCATTCTGCTTTGTTTTTAGTTAGTTCCAATTTTTAAGTTACTGCATTTAAACTTACACGTCATTTATTTTTTTCTGGCAAAAAGAACAAGTTACTCAGTTTAAACCAATGCAATTGTTTGTTTTCAGTTTTAAACTCACAATCATTATGCCGCTTAAAATATTTTACGGTTTTCTACTCTATTTGCGAATTATATATGTTGGATTACATGTTGAAATTAATTAATGTTGTGTTTATGTTGGAATGCCTGAGATGTTCTGCTGCTATAAAAATAAACTCTGTGCAATTGTATTGTGTTCTGTGAAAAACCAGAACTTGTAGCTGCCACGATCTTCATCTATCCCCCACGATCGTAACGCGCCTTTCAGAGCGTTACGCTCGTCAGCCAGGTGTTACGACCGTAACACGGGTTACATCAGTAACCCTGTTAGCAGAACGTCCCCTTTTCCTGCACCTTTCCCTCTTCTTCTTCTTCCATAACTCCCCATTAACCCCATTCAACCCAAAATTAATCCCTATCAATTTTAAAACTTCCACTACCCCCTTCCACCATATATACATCCATTACCCGTATCACATTCTCATTCTCTCATTCACCAACCAAGACCCATTTTCACTCAAACACACTTGCATGCAAATGGCTAACAATCTCCAACCCATTGAAGGCATTATCATACGAAATGGCGAAGCGGGTGAAACTCAGCGGACACGGTTTCTAAAGTTCCAACACCGAGGCATCCATCCTACGAGGTTCGTCGACACTGACTGCCTCTAAAACCTCGGTTTGCTCGAAAGTGTCCAACACCTATTACAAAGTGTCAACCTTTGGACACTATGTAGCCAGCCACAACCGACGTACAGGACTCTCACCCTTGAGTTTCTCAGTTCATTTTGCTACATTACTCCAAACGGTGCAACAAACCAACTTACCGGTGCGGTAAGGTTCCGCATTTTCAGCACCGAATACGATTTTTCTCAGAACGCATTCGGTCGCCTATTGGATTTCTGTACTGAGGAAGGCGCTCACCGACGTGTGCCTGACACTTTTTATGAGGAATCTTTCAACCTGTGGCATAGCTTGACCAATAATCGGGCTGATTCATACGATCAACTAAATGCCACCCAAATCCATAACCCCGCCATTCGTTACTTCCACCGCATCTTGTCCAACACAATCTTTGCAAGAGATAGCAACCACAAGCTCAACTCAAAGGAGCTACTTTTCATGCATTGTGCATTCTCGGGTCAGAAAATTAATGCCGCACCTTTCCTCCTGGCTCATATTCACTCCATCTGCACCAGAGGCGGAAAACCTTTCTATTTCAGAGGGCTTGTCACTTCTCTTGCTCTAGCACTAAACCATGGTGACACCCTTGTTCATCTGCCATCCCGACCACCGGTTCTGCTCACTTTGGATCATTGTAAATCGGCCCACCTCATCCACGAGTGGGACGATGGAAGATTTCATCCAGAGATACAAAACCGAGTTTACACTAATATTGTTTTTCCTTACAGGGACATAATCGACCCTCGGAACCGAGCCAACTGGCTATTTAACCCTGCCAGCCCTGCTGCTGCTCAAGAAGAACCTCATGTCGACCCCGCTGATGAGATGCAGGAAGAAATGGATCGAGCTGCTCCCGCGCCTGACATTCCTGAGTCATCCTCTTCTGCACCACCTCCTTTTACTATGGAGGACGTCCTCAGAGCCCTCCATCAGAAAAATCAGATGGCTGTAGCTCTTGAAAGGAAGAATCAGGAGCGTTACGACGCCTTACATCAGCAAAATGTCCAAATCTTGAGTGGTCAACGCTCGACAAATGAAAGGCTTGATGAAGTGCTATGCGAGCTTAACGCTTTGAGGATGGATGTTACATCTCTTGGACCCCAGGACACTGACCCTGAAGCTACTCCTTCCAGACGGTCACGAACCCGAAGCCGCCGTGGTCGCCAGTAGTTTTTCCTTTTCTTGTTGTTTTCCTTGTTTTTCCGATGTACTTTTTATTTAACCTCGCCATTATATCATAACATTGAGACAATGTTTGATATAGTGTGGGAGGAGCACTGCATTCTTAATCCAGAACGAGTAATTTCATTTCTATTTCTGTTATATTTCGCTATTTCATTTTCTCCCCATTTTATTTAGCCATACCAAAAATTTTTAGCCTTTTATATTCGCACAACAGTTAGTTACCTACTTTAACTGAAATCTTAGTTAGAAGGCCGAGAGCGATCCAACGAGAACTATACGATTATGACACCTTCGACTCTCTACTCACGCGAATCGTCTTCATTTTTCGTTATACCGATACTTTGAGTTTCGAACCTTAAATTAGCCCCTAGTAGTTTATATTAGCAGTCAGCACCAGTCCTAACACAATCCACGTGGAAAGTCGATGAACATAAGTGGATGATCTTCCAAATTGATTTAAATACAATGTGACATGCTTTAAGGAAATAGATATTGCACCAATTAAATTGGGTGATCCTCACCCGATCGTTTAATCCAACGGATGCAAAAGCTTCTACTAAGTAACATAAGAATCCATTGTCTAGGTGGTTCGGAAGCATCTGGTACTGAACTCGGTAGGGCAGACTACGGTTTGATCCCCCGCATCTTGCAATTGGATAAAAGAGGTTGCCACATAATTGTGCCGGAAACCGTCGTGTTTTGATCAGAACCACTAACCGGCTATTCCACTATGTGCGTGTAAGGATAATGGGCTTAATGTGATTGCGCAAGAACGAAACCGGGTGAAATATGGACGAGAAACCTCGAGTTGAATTATAACGGTGTAATTGGACGCTTTGTTTAAAACGGATAGTCGTCGACTAGCCTGTTGCTTGTATCATTTACGTATCGTTGTTGTTTCATTCGATTTTCTCGGCCGAACTAACTTAGGATTTCTTGAAATTATTTGAAAACGAAAGGTATACTAGTTATGTGCGTTTATAAAAACTTGTCCGATATTCTTAATTTGATTATTTTGCTTGAGGACAAGCAAAGGTTTAAGTATGGGGAATTTGATAACACGAAATCGTATCGTTTATTTGCTATGAAATTCGCCCGTTTTGTATTATTTTGACCCGATTAATTCCCGAATATTTCGAGTTTGTCATCACTTTTACAGGTATTTCATAATTGAGCTCAAAATAGAAGAAAACATGAAACAATGCAAGAAAGCATCAAAAGAACAGAAGAAAAGGATAAATCTGTCAAAGAAATGCATTTCTGTAGCTGTGACGGTCGTAATGAAGCTGCCACGACCGTAAGCCAATTTGAAGAGTGTTACGACCGTAACACAGTGGCCACGACCGTAACACGGGAAAGACCAAAATCTGCTCATAACGCTCATGTAACGAACGTAATGCGTATAACAGTTCAGTTGGAAAATGCAGAACGTGGCAAGCATAACAGAAGGAGTTTCCAAACTCCTTAATTCTCTCCAGTCAAACACCACGTTCACCATTTCTCCCTCAACTACTCAGGTTACTATATTTTTGGAGATTTTGAAGGAAGACTGAGTTACAAGTTTAACAAACCAACTGCCAGATTTTATTCTTCTATAAATACCTCAATATTGAACAAAAAAAGTATGGAGTTTTATTACAGCTTATTTGTGCCGAAGCTCTGCCAAAATTGAAACCAGTATTATTTCAGTTATTATTATTTTTACAGCATTTGTTTAGTTCAATTCTTTTAAATTCCACTGTCCAAATAATAATTTCCAACATTAGGGAATTATTAGCATAGTTTAGGATTTATCATTCAAGCTCCAGAATTTGCAATATTCCCGACACCAAGTCCGAGTTTCCGATTTGTGGAAGAAGGATTGAAGTGTTGGCTTTACTGTCAGGTTTTTATTTTGCAATTGTATTAAATTCATTTTAATTAATTTATTAATGCATGCTTGTTATTTATTATTTATAATGTCCAATTTATATTTGCTTGCTTTTATTTACAGTATGTTTATTTTGATTTCCATGGCTAGCTAAACCTTTAGTGTCGGTATGGAATAGTAAGAGACATTAGGCTTCTAATCAAACTTAGGCTAAAACTTTAATCAACTTAACTCTGGTTATAAATTTTTATGCTAAATAATAAAATCTTTGTTACGAAAGTAAGAAGAGTAAATAGGTTAGATCGAGACCACGAAAGTGTGAGGTTTTTAACCGGATAGCTAAAGTTAGGCATTTGATTTAAATACAGTGAAAGCGCTTTAAACCAAATTAGAATTAATTAAGTTTCCAAAGAATACTTCTAAACACTTATAGGCTAGCAAAAGCAGGTATAGGGCTTTAGACGTATAATCCGAGATAAGACCATGAAAGTGTGAGTTGAGGGTTTTTAAACTGATTAATTCTACGGATAAACCAAGTTGAACATCCTTATATGCCTAGGACCGATTAGATCCCTTAGGTTGACTCTATTGCATACCGACCGTTCATTTTACAATTACTTTAAAATCAATTAATTTACCTTCCTTAATTTTCCCAAAACCAACGTGATAATTTCCGCCTTAGCTAAACCAACCTGTTTTACAACACTAGCGTGATTACAAAGTCCCTGTGGATTTGACAATCTTTTATTACTACCTTGATAGGCTGTGCGCTTGCAGTTAAGATTACCGTCAGACATTAAGTCGATCGCTGACCCCATCAACGCGCTGTAAGTCATTCGTAACATGCCCTTGTTCTTGATTTCGTATTTCCAGATTTAGGCATTGTTAACATGAAATAACTGCATATTCTTAACCCTCACATGATTTGCAAGATTTTCACAATAACCAATTGCATTTATCTGACCTGTATGAAGAAGATCCACCATTGCTAGGGCTTGGTTCTTGTTTTTGGGTTTTTTTTGTTTCAGGAAAAATTGGCCATGATAATGGCTATAGTTGTGATCAGCAGGTTGAGACGAACACAAACATGTTCTTAGAATTCATTTTCATGGCCTATGCAAGATTTTAGAATGGACATGGTTTGTAGCGACGGACCTCTATCAGTAGGTATAGCCATTGGAACTTTTGGCAACGGTTCAGGGACAGGGATGATGATTTGTCATCCATCCATAGAACCATTTAAAAACGCGCGCTTTTTTATTTTATTTTCTGGCAATTGATTTTGTTTTTTTTTTATATTATATTTCATTTGTATTATAATAACAAAAGCAACAACGCAACCCAGTGGTGGACAACTCAGCGCTTAAGGCATCCCAAGGCTGGAGGTCAGGGGTTCGATCCCTGCCTCCAGCAATTTGTATTTTCTTATTTGTTTCAGGTAATCCCATATGCGCCTAGGCCAGAAGTTCCACCATGTTCATCCTTCATCCATGTGCCAGATGGCCAAATCTGATGGCCAATCCTTGAAGGCTCATCATAAGCTAGTCAATGCATGCGCATACGATCACCAAAAGTCCAATGGACCAGCATCAGTTGGGCCAACAAATTGCTTTTGACACCTCCAATGAATCAGGCCCAAATTCTCTTTCTCTTATATTTTCTTTTTATTAATTTAATTTCTTTATTTTATTTAATTAATTTCTAACCAATAACAAATTTTCTTTTTTATCAAAAAAATCATAAAAATACTTTTTTTTATCCAATTAAAATTCAGACTTTTATTTTATTTTATTAATAAATATTATTAATTAATTAGGATATTAATTAAGAAACTTTAATTTATTTTGTAAATATTTAAAATCAATTAGAAATCATTAGGTTTTAATTCTGATTTAATTATTTTAATTTCTTTCTTAAATTAACAAAAACTCCAAAAAATATGTCATTTATTATTTTTCATAAATTAATTTATTTTATAATTAATTTAGTATTTAACTTAGGATTTAATTTCTTTCCTTAAAAAAAATAAAAACAAAAAAAAAAGAATTTTCTTTTAAAAGGGTCAAAACCCTAATGTCGCATTCAATTTAATTTCACTCGCGCGATTTATTTTTCTTTATCCAATTAATGTATCTGCTCCCAGTTTGTAATAGATAATTAGGATATTTTATTTATTTTTACCGCTTTATTTTATTTTCAAAGGGTTGCTTTTGGCGATGTAAATACCCGACGCCTTGTAATAATTAGTTTTAATTTCCGCATTTTAATTCTGCAAATTATGACTGTTAGATGTTCGATAATAGGGTTTGCATGACAAGACTGAATGCTTAATCTTAAAATCAAATTAGATCACCCTTAACATGTGCAAAAATAAAAATAACTGAAAACAACACAATCGCACATGCGCACTCTTAGGGTACACCCCACTTGGTTGCCTTCGTACACGGTCATTGAGTATAGGTCGTTTTAGAGGTCGTCCTCTTGTCTAAAAGATCATAGTCGCCTCGAAATGGTTTCCTCAGATATTGTTGCCTCAAACAAATGATCTAATACATTAGAGTTACCGCTAAGGCGTCCTAACATTGCTTTAGTGCCCGTATGTCCCTCATTCGAATTGACCCTAAAACTCCAACGACGGTGCTACCTACTCACTAATAGTGGGATATCATTCTCTAAAGGAAATTAGCATAGAACGATTCCTTTTTCGAGTAGGTAGATAGTTCTTAGATACTTTCTCATCCAAAACAAAACAAATTTTCACACTTACACTCCTTTTCAAACAAAGTTTTCAAAAACACTTCATTACACTCTTGAGGACAAAAGCAAGAGTTAAATCGAAGTTTAAAACAAAAACTTTTCAAAACCCACAAGCACAAAGAAAACAATTTTGAAAATGATGAGCAAGTACCTAAGAGCCCGTATATAACTACGGATAGAAAGGGTGCTAATACCTTCCCTTTCTATAATCTACCCCCCGTACTCAGAAATATCTCGAAAAAGGAATTTTTCTGTGCTTTTTTCCTTTCCTTGTTGGATAAAATAAAAGTCGGTGGCGACTCTTGCTTACCGCGACATTTTGCGAAAACAAACGCAAAACGCAAACCAGCATTCCAAAAAAACAGTCAGTTCTTCCCACCGTATCACAGAATTGGCGACTCTGCTGGGGATGAATGAATAAGTGGGGTGTACCTTAGGAATAGTTCATCATAATGTTTTCAATTTCTTAATTTGTATGTTTTATCTTTGTGGGTTTGAATCGGAGTTACTATAGATCCTAACTCGGATCTGGGGGATACCTTTTAGGTAAGTAGCAATAGACTGTGAGGGAGCTGTACGGCATAGACCGATACGGTTGAAGCAGTAGCTACGTTGGTGTGGCACTTTAGTTTGTACCGATATCCCTTATGGTGGAACAAGGAGAATATGGGTCTTCTAAGGGGTCATTAAGCACCAACTGACCTTAGAACCTATAATTGACCAACTTGGCCATAAAACAGTAGCAGTATGCTACACTCATTGAGACCAAACTCTCGTGATGATTCCGGCCGTAAGAAAAGGTTGCTAAACTAGAATTATGACCGATCGAGGATGGTCAATGATATTGAGATCCTCTAGAACTTGGTTACTATTTCTAGGACAGGTTTGAACCGACTAAACTGAAAGAGGGTAATACCTAAACTCCTTGCCAGCCTGAAATCTAAGGGGCTACTGTGTGACTTGTTTGCCTTTACCATGTTTGCTATCTGTGAATACTTGTGGTGTGTTCTATCATGACATCATGCATCATGACATTGCATGTATATTGCATTGGACTAACCCATTTCAAAGACAAATGGGTTTCATCTTTGTTCTATTTTGTAGGTCATGGCACCTATGCGTAGAAACACTATTCAGATCAATTTTGTTCAGATTCCTACTCAGCTTAAAGATTTGGTTGCAAAGGTTCCTGACACTTCCTCCTTTATCAGAAGACATGGTCACCTCCTGGGTTTGGTCACTTCTAGATTAGATGAACAAATGATGAGTGTTTTGTGCCAGTTCTTTGATCCATTATACCACTACTTCACTTTCCCGGACTATCAGTTGGTCCCTACACTGGAGGAGTTCTCTGATCTACTTGGTATTTCTATTCTAGAGCAAACGCCATTTACAGGTTGGGAGAAAGTCCTTAGGCCGGAAGAGATTGCTTCAGCCCTCCATCTGACAAAGGCTGAGGTAATGTCTAACTCGAAGACTCGTAGTGGGAGAAAAGGCTTCTTGGCTAAGTTCTTGGTTGATCGGGCTAATCAGTTTTGGGACAGTTTGGAGTTTCAAGCATTCGAGGATATCCTGGCTCTTCTCATTTATGGTTTGGTGTTGTTTCCTAACTCAGATTCTTTCATCGACGTGAATGCAGTGAAGATTTTCATGTCCCGTAATCCGGTTCCCACTCTCTTGGGTGAAATTCTACACTCTCTTTATGCCCGTACTGCTCGGAAACGGGGAACCCTTATATGTTGTGCACCATTGCTGGCGAGGTGGTTTATTTCTCACCTCCCCAAATCTGTTTTAAAGAACAAGGAAGGCATGGGTTAGGCCTACAGAATCATGTCTCTCGCTCACACTGACATTATCTGGTGTACTAAGGACATGGAAGAAGTGGCTATTATTGATCGCTGTGGGGAATACCCCAATGTTCCACTACTTGGAATTTGAGGAGGGATTACCTATAACCCTTGTTTGGCCTTACGTCAGTTTGGGCGAGCTAGGAGGGACGGACCTCATGAGTTGCTAATGCCGAGCATTGTTTTTGACTTCCAAGGGGATAGTGAAGAGCATCGCCGCAGGTTCATATGAGCTTGGAACAGGGTACACATGTCTAATCCGCATGAGTTAGGAATGAAGACCTCTCTTCCGATGGAACCATATCTCCGATGGGTTCGAATCCGTGCCCAAAAGCTGGGAATGCCGTACAAAGATGTCTTACCAGTAATTGTTGAGAATACTGATGAAGAAGGGGTTCATCCTACCATCCTCCATCCATACATGCCTACTGACATAGGGGCATTAAAGAGGTCTTGGATGCAGTTGAGAGAAGAACGAGATACTTACAGAGAAAAGTATCACGAGCAAGAGCGGAAGATTCTAAATCTTACAAGACAACTGGAGAATGAGAAGGTCCTCAACGACTATGTCAGCACATGAGGAAAACAACCATGGGAGCGCTGATGTCTTTTGTTATTTCTAGTTTTGATTTACTTTTTAGTTTTTCCTTTTGTAACGCCTTAAAGGCATTTGTCAAACATTGTTTCAAGTTTGTTATCTAATAAAGTATGTTTCATTTTGGTTTACGAATTTGAATCCCTAAAGTATTTGAAATCATATCATACACATATCATTCCCATGCACCTCATAACAGGTACCCTTACAGGTTTCTCATCTTCTTCGCTGTTTATTTCAGCATCATGTCTTCTGAAACATCAACTGATCAAGCTATCAAGGCTCTGCAAGTTCAGAACGCCCAATTCCAGGAAATGTTCATGAACTTGGCTAAGGGTCAGCAAGATCTGAAGACTCTTATCTTGAAGGAAAAGAAGAAGAAGAAGAAGACAGTCCTCCTGAATATTGGTCGCATATTCGGGAACAATTTGCGAGATGAAGTCAATTTATCCCACTCATCTGGAGGGGGAGAAAACCAAGAAGAAAGGAGGGCTCCTAGCCACGTGGTTTCAGAAAACGAGACTGACTTTGACGAAGACCAGTATCCTCCGGCTGAGGATAGGTATAAACAACTTGAAGACCGGTTAAGTGCGATGGAGATCCAGAAGGTCCCTGGATTAGACTTTGGTGATTTGGGTTTGTCATCTGGGGTGGTGATTCCCCACAAGTTTAAAGCACCAATCTTTTCTAAATACGGCAGGGTTTCTTGTCCAAAGCTTCACCTCCGCTCGTATGTTAGGAAGATTCAGCCATATACTGCTGATAAGAACCTCTAGATCCACTTCTTTCAAGATAGTCTTTCAGGGACTCAACTTGAATGGTTTTACCAGCTGGAAGGAGCTAGTATCCGTAATTGGGAAGACCTCGTTGCTGATTTTTACAAGCAGTACCAATACAATGTTGACCTTGCTCCCACGCATACCCAACTTCAGGGTATGTCTATGGGTGCGAACGAAGGTTTCAAAGACTACACTCAGAAATGGAGAGACTTTGCTGGAAGAGTACAACCTCCGCTGGCTGACAGGGAGTTAGTGGATATGTTTCTGGGGACCTTGTCTGGTCCGTATTTCAACCATCTGATTGGAAGTTCACGTCCGGGTTTACTGAGTTGATTATGACCGGGGAAAGAGTTGAGGCCGGTATCAAGAGCGGAATGATACAGAAGGGTGCTTCGTCAAGTACCGAGAAGAAGCCTTTTAAGAAGGAGTCCAATGCAATTTACAGTTCAAAAAGCCATAATAGACCTGAGCGCCGCCAAGCAGTCAATGCGGTTGTTATATCAAGACCTGTTGTTGCCTCACAACGCAACAATCAGCCAAGAGCCGAGAGTCTGCAAAGACAATTCACTCAGCTTCATATGACCCTGTTTCAGATTCTGCCGCAGTTGCTAAAGACCAACTTGGTGATTCCAAAGGAAGCCCCGAAGAATCCCAATACAACATCACTGCTGTACAACCCGAACGCCCGCTGTTCTTTTCATTCTGATAGCCCGAGGCATGATACGAATGATTGCTGGGTCCTGAAGAATAAGGTACATGATTTGATTGATACTAAGGAGATTGAGTTCGAAGCGCCCGAAAAGCCTAATGTTATGACTGCTCCGATGCCCAAGCATGGAGTGAATGTGGTAGATGAAGACTCGTTTGTGACTTCCGTAAAAGACATTGCTACTCCATTGATGACGGTGAAGAAGAACCTTCTGTTAGCCGGTTTATTTCCGGGATGTGACGAAGGTTGCCGTCTGTGTTCTGTTCTGCCTACTAGTTGCCATCTTTTGAAGTCAGGTGTCCAACGCCTGATGGATAACAAAGAAATTCTGTTCGAGAAGACTGTTGTTCCTTTGGTTCCTTTTGAAGACATTTCTATAATCACCATTTTCGACAATTCTTCCAAGGCTTCCTCGAGAAAGCCTGTTAGAATTACATCTGTTCCAAGAATCGCTCCCTTGATCATTAGCATTCCTGGGCCTATCCCCTATACATCAGATAAAGCTGTCCCATGGCACTACGGGGTTGACGTATATTATCACGGAGTTAAACAAGACTTGAGTACTGAAGAGGCTGATACTGACGTCAGCAATATTGTTGAATCTAGTAAAGTCACCCGCAGTGAAAGACTTTTCTCCCGTGAGATCTCTCCACCAACTGTTCAGAAACTTATTGTTATTACACCTTCCAGTATACCTGTTACTGTTCCTGTTCAAGTTCCCATTCTTACCCCTGTTGCCGAGTCATTTGACACTCGGGGCAAAGGGACCACCGGTGAGTCTGCCCGGACGGAGGCACCGGTGAGCCTGCAAATTTCAAAAATGCACAAAATGCACGATAAACAATTTCTAAACACACAACTCCATTCGTGGTGATCACGTGAACACCATGTTATCCTTCTTTTAGGCTAATTTCACCTGTGTAAAGAAGCCCTAAATTGCAAACATAAACCCTAACAATGGCAATGGCATGTAGAGGCTTCAAAACCGTAATTAAATAATACAGTTAGGTTGCAAACATGATGAGGATTACAAATATATGACTTAAACATGCTAAAGATGTCAGGAATACAGTAATCGATTTTGAGTTTAAGAGCAAACTGTGAGAGCAATTACGCGCCTTTCTGGGTGTTTCAAGCCTTGCAAATGATCCAATTGGCTTCTGGGAAGGTCCAAGAATTGATTAGCAGAGTTGGAATGGTCTGAATTAATCTCTAAATGCAAAAACGGTCCATCACTTTTTGTCACTTTTTTGGAATTTTTTTTTGTGTTTTCATGACTGCTAACCCCTTTTCTTTGATCTGCAATTGTTGTATACATATAGTAGACTGGATTAGGTCAATAAAATTGGCATGAATCTTGAGAAATAATGGAAATTGGATTTGATTTGCTTTTGTATGATATCTTTCTAAAACAAGCTTCAATCCAATATTTCCCAACCCTCATGAGTCTTGCACGAATTGATCATCATGCTAGCTGTACATAGACTCAAAATGTGCACAAAAATCCCAAGATTTGATTTGCTTTTATTATTTTACCATTTAATTTAATTTATTTTGATTTAAATGAATAAAAAATCAAAATAAATGATAAAAGTAATAAAATAATAGGTGGAAAATCTCAGGGGTCGTGGGTCCTATTAGAAACATGTTTCAAGCAAGAACACATGGGCCCCTTTGGAAAAAATGCAAATTTGATCAATGTTGACTTTTGACAATTTTCCAAAAATTGCCAACTTTGATAATGCTTAACTCTCTCAATTTTAACCTTAGGAGGGTGTTCTTGGACTTTTTAGAAAGCTTAGGATGTCCCCTAAACAACCCTTTTGGTTTCATCTCAATTGGATCTTCCATGTTCATATATGAAGCTTTGACCCACAATGTGTTTTTGTTGACTTTTCAAAAGGACCTATAATGTAAAAATTCATATCTTTTGATGAGTGCATATTTTGAACTTGTGGAATGAAGATGAATTTTAGGTAATTGCATCCTCTTAAAAATGAGCCTTGGATGGAAAATTTCTGATAAAGTATGAAGAAGTTATTCTTGGTCAAAGTTGGGTTGACTTTTCCTACAAAACCTTAATTTAGCAACTTTTGGGTTTTGATGAATTTGGAGCATTCCTTGGGGAATCATGGTCAACCATTGATCAAATGATGAAAGTCACTTCAAAATGTTGATGTTGACCAAAATCTTGAATTTTGACTGTATGTGGGTCACAGTTGACTTTTGACCTAATACAGTCGATTCTCAAGCATCTGAGCAGTTGACTGAGCAAACTTCTTGTGCAAGGCATGAAAATTGACACATAGGGTCTTGGGAACATATTAAGACCATGGGTAGAATATGAGGCCTTTGTGGTTCACCCATCTTGATTAAAATAGGAACCCTAATTTGAGGTGCACTGCCTTAGGAGAGAGTCTGTCTGTCAACTCTTGGGCAACCTTGAGCAAATTGAGGATCTTAATGGACATGTGTTAAGTAGAATGAGAGGGAAAATTTTAGGGTACAATAGCTTCCACTGTTCAATCTTCTTAAACCTGAGGATATAGATTGGTTGTCTGCCTTTCGTGATCTGAAGGTGGAAGATGATTGAACACTAGAGTTCCCAGAAATTTGCACTCGTATAAAGAAATACTTGATTTGAGATATCGGGAATGGGCTTATAGATGCCATTTTGAGGTTGATGATAGAAGATTGTCGGAGATGGGCTTAAAGATGCCATCCTAGGTGTGACAGAGGATCGCCGGAGATGGGCTTAAAGATGCCATCTAGAGGATGTTAGTTTCCTGAGATATTCCTTTGACAGGAGTCCCTGTTGCTGTTGTTAATGGGGAATCTGCTGAGGAACATTGGTACCTGTCTCAAGAAATAGAGTTTTAGGAGCTTCAGCTGTCTGTTACTCTACTGGGGAAATGCGAAACCAACTGTGTTTGATTAGGTCCAGGTCTTACAGTGTTGTGGACTGCCGTCTAGAGATAAGAGAGAAGGAACCTGAATAGTAAGGTTATGAGAAGGAACCTGGATAGTAAGGTTGCTTTGAAATGAAAGCCTGAATAGTAGGGCTGTGAGAAGGAACCTGGATAGTAGGGTTACTTCGATATGAAAGCCTGGATAGTAGGGCTGTGAGAAGGAACCTGGATAGTAGGGTTACTTCGATATGAAAGCCGGGATATTAGGGCTATGAAAAGGAACCTGGATAGTAGGGTTACTTCGATATGAAAGCCTGGATAGTAGGGCTATGAGAAGGAACCTGGATAGTAGGGTTACTTCGATATGAAAGCCTGGATAGTAGGGCTATGAGAAGGAACTTGGATAGTAGGGTTACTTCGATATGAAAGCCTGGATAGTAGGGCTGTAAGAAGGAACCTGGATAGTAGGGTTACTTCGATATGAAAGCCTGGATAGTAGGACTATGAGAAGGAACCTGGATAGTAGGGTTACTTCGGTATGAAAGCCTAGATAGTAGGGCTGTGAGAAGGAACCTGGATAGTAGGGTTACTTCGATATGAAATCCTGGATAGTAGGGCTATGAGAAGGAACCTGGATAGTAGGGTTGCTTCGATATGAAAGCCGGGATAGTAGGGCTGTGAGAAGGAACCTGGATAGTAGGGTTACTTCGATATGAAAGCCTGGATAGTAGGGTTATGAGAAGGAACCTGGATAGTAGGGTTACTTTGATATGAAGGTCGGGATAGTAGGGTTGTGAGAAGGAACCTATGTAAGGTTATTTCGTGAGGAGTTTGGGTAAAACTGCATCTAAACCGAGGAGGAACATGGGTAAGGTTACTTTGAGATAAGTTTGTGTAAAACTTTAGAATTAACCGGTGTAAGGTTACTTTGAGATAAGTTCGTGTAAAACTTCAGAAGGAACCGGGGTAAGGTTACTTTGTGATAAGTTCGTGTAAAACTTCAGAAGGAACCGGGGTAAGGTTACTTCGATATGACAACATGGATAGTAGGGCTGTCATAAGGAACCTGGATACTAGGGTTACTTCGAAGCGATAATGTAGATTAGTTGACTTGTTTGATTTCAGGAACTGAGTTTCCAATAGTTGTCTGTAAATGTGATCTGTATAATTGCTGGATTCGTTGAAGCTAATCGTCTTTTCCTGCAAAATATATTAAGGTTAGTTGTATGCGATGCTTGGAATGCAGGGCGAGATGATGTTATCAAAATAAATGAGATTACGATGTATATGATATGTATGCATATGTCATGATGTATGTTCATGAAATGCGATCGGAGTATGCTCGCGTCTGGGAAAATAAATCCATGACGATTGCTAGAGATTTACGAATATTCTGTCGAGAAGAGATGCTGGAGAAATAACTCTGCAGGGACCAAACTCAGGGGGATGAGATACTCTATTGGTAGACCCGCTGATCTGGAAGTATAAACTTAGCTGGGGATGAAATTTACTGACTCGCCCGCGATTATGAACCTTGGTTGGGGATAGTTATGTCCTGTTTCGGGAAAGCTGACATCAATGCCTTTGGATAATTTTATTCTGTGGAGAGTGTATGTACCAATAATTATGTTCCTAAGCTGACTTCATCCTGATACCTGCTGGACAGAGGAACCATCGGGTTTGGTACTTCTTGTTTTTTCCCTGTTTCTGGAATTACGAGTAATGGCCTTTGTTTCTTATGTAAACACTTATGAGCAGCAATCATTTTCAAATGCATATATCAAAAATAAATAATTGGACGTTCCTGCAAAACAAAACAGAAAAAGAAAAAAAAACAAATTGAAGTTTTGTAAAAATGACTTGTATTGATTTTGAAATTAGCCTGTAGTATGCGTTTTGTACAAAGAGGCTGACGTCCTAGTAAGAGAACGCCGCCGAAATATAGAAATTATACAATTTGTGTAAAAGAAAGAAAAACATCTATGTGAAACAACCCCATTGGTTTCCAACTCTGCTATTGCTTTTATATCTTCAAGCGTCTCATCACTTTGCTACTTGGCCGAAGGTTGATCAGATTGATTGGCGTCGTCCGAGCTTGATAGTCGATACCTAAGTCTGGTTGCAAGATGATCTAATGAAACATAGTGATACGCTTCAATCCCTAACTTTTGCCTGGATTGCTGTGATACGGTGGCAGAACCGATTATTTTTACTGGTTTGTGTTTTACGTTTTTTTGTTTGCAAAATGTCGCAGTAAGCAAGAGTCGCCACCGACTTTTATTTTATCCAATCAGGAAAAGGAAAAAGAACAGAAAAAACCTTTTTCGAGATGTTTCTGAGTACGAGGGGTAGATTATAGAAAGGGAAGGTGTTAGCACCCTTTCTATCCATGGTTTTCCATGGGCTCTTAGGTACTTGCTCATTTTTGAAAATTGCTTGTGTGTTTGTGTTTTTGAAAAGTTTTGTTTTACTTCATTTTAACCCTTGTTTCTGTCCTCAAGAGTGTTACGAAGTTGTTTTTGAAAACTTTGTTTGGAAAGTGTTTGTGTGAAAAAAGTTTGTTGTTTTGAGCAAGTACCTAACAGTTATCTACCTACTCAAAAAAAGGCGTTCTTTTCCTCCCATCCTTTAGACCGTGTTATCCTACTATTAGTGAGTAGGTAACCCTAGTCGTTGGATGTTTGAGAGACTATGAAAAGGGACGTTTATGGTCATTGAAGGCAACATATAGGGATACCTTAGCATTTCGAAGGGACTGTCATCATATATTCGTAGGCAACATCAAGGGAGAAGATCATTTCTCGTAGGCAACTCGAGGGATATTGAGGGATTATGATCTTTATGATGACTTTTAGATTGAGGGTCTTTTTCTAAGGGTATCCCTACGTTCGAGGGACATGACCATTGATTTCCGAGGCAACCAAGTGGGGAAAATCCTAGGAGCGAGCATGTGCATGTGTGCTTTTTCAGTTAATTATCTTTCCACAATTAGGGTTTTCTACCGGGTTAATTTTCAGTTAGTCTTTCCATACAATCCTATTAACATACATCTAAGCAGTTTATAGTTTGCGAAAATAAAATGCGGAAAGTTTAAAGTCCTAGCTATTACAAGGCTTTCGTAGATACATAATTATCTTGGACTGAAAATAAAGATGCGGAATTTAAAACCCTAATTACTATTACATCCCGGAAGCAATTACATAATTAGAAAAAATGCGAGAAAAGATAAATCTACGCTATTACATTGATAATGCGACCTATACAATTTTCCTAGAAATTAAAATGTAAAAGAATAAATAAAAAGAAATTAAGGAAAAATTAAATCCTAAAATTCTAAGTTAATGTTTTTGGTGTTTTTTGTAGAAAATAATTTTAAGTTAATTAAAAAACTTAATTCTAACTAATTTTAATAAAAAAAGTTAATTAACTTAATTTATTAATAAATGAAAAAAAAGCCAATTATTTTAAAAACCTAATCCTAATTTTAAAAAAAATAGTTAATTAAAGGGTTAATTACAAAGAAAAAACTAAAACCTAATTATTTTCCTAATTTGCAGAAAAAAGTTAATTAATTAAATTAAAGAGTTAATAAGAAAAAGAGTTAATAATAATATATATAAAATTTAAAACTTAAATTAATTAGAGTTTGTAAAAAAGGTTAAGTTTGCCAATTAATAGGGTTTTTGATTTAAATAAAATTAGAGTTTATATGAATTTAGGGTTTTTAAGGAAGATATTAAAGAGAAAGAAATGATGTACAAAGGGTTAAAAATAAGCAAAGTTATACATGTTGTTAGGGGTGGGTATTGACGGAAAAATTAATTTAAAACCTAAAATTAAAAAAACCTAAAATTAATTATTCGAGTTTATTATGAAAAATCAAAGGTTTATGAAAAATGTTAAGTTTTATGAAAAAAGATTTTAAACAGAAAGAATAAAAACAGGTAAAAGGGTAAATAGAAAGGAAGAAAACCAAAACCAGTAGGGGTGGTTGTTGAACCCACGCCCTTAGCCTCCTCGGGATGCCGGCCTTGCCATTACTCATGCATTGGTGGTTGTTCTATTTTGGCCTCAGTGTTTTGTAATAACCCTGCACGAGATCTAGTCTAAATCTGCAGTGTTGAATCTCATGAATACATTAAATAAATTACTATATCATGAAATACATATAAAGCAAATATATGAAATTTTGTAATATTAAAATCGATATGGCATTTATGAATGATTATACCCTTTTGATCATGGAGATCAAACCAGCCTTACCCTTACTAGAGAAGTAGTGAGATGTGGATTTGTAACAAGGATGACTTGTTTGTAGTGAGATGGGGGTTTGTAACAAGGATTTCAATGTTTTAGGGTTCTTGAAAGAATTTAATATTTTGACAGGATTGTGGCAAAGGTTTTTTTCTCGTTGTTCTTTGTGTGAAAAGAATGAGATTATATAATGGAAATTAGAGCAAAGATATGGGCTTTGAATGTGCAATTGGGCCTCCAATGTTCACTTGAGTCCATCACGTTCCAGGCTAAATTGCAGGGGCTTAAGTATAATTTTTGAAGTTGAAATGTGAAAATAAAATGTAGCCGACATCGAGAACTAACTCCTGTCCGAAAATAGGCTTAATCGGATATACGGTGAATTAGTTATGAATTTTTGAAGTTTTGGCTCAGACAAACTTATTTTGGGCTCCAGTGTCGACTCTGACACGTTCTTCAATAAAAAACTGGTATTGATCGGAGCATAACCCGGTCTTGACTTTGGAAGAAAAGTTGTAGATCTCTGAGTCAGTGACCTTGTGTAAAAAGATGGGCCCGATCCGATAAAAATTGACCGAGTTATGAATTTTCGAAGTTTCGACCCAGATGAAATAATATTCAGCATTCAAGATTTTCGACGCGTCACGCGCACTCTGGGTAAAAAACGAAGGCCTTTTGGATATTGTTCAAACTCGATACCTCCTGTGAAAACGTAGTCAACTCAATTTTTGAAATTTTGGCGCCGGAACCAGCTCGATATGATGAAAATCGACCAAGTTATGATTTTATGAACATGACGCAAATAAACTTCTGTCACAAATTTTCTATACAAAAATACTTGATAAATCCGCAGTTTTGAAGACCTTTTGATCGAAATTATCTTCCATCTGTGAGAGATGAAAATGTAGATAACGTCAAGACGGAATTTTGGCCACCAGAACGGATTCAAAACGAGCCACGATCTTCAAGTTATGAATTTTTTAGCACGTAAAAACTGCACTTTCAGCATACTTTTTCACCATATTTCTTCGAGAAAACTCACACATTCGGAGACCTTCTTTAAAGAATTGACTCTTGATCTAAATCTGAATTTTAGAATATGTTATCAGAGATATCTTGGCGAAAGAACACCTGAATATGACGCGCCGGGTTGGACTTGTGAATCTTTGAATCCCAAATCGTTGCAAAATGGCGAACCGATCTTCAGCACGGAAGATACTCTGAGAACATCCATTGGAGAAATAAACGTCACTTGTAACTCGAAGAAGCTTGATAAATATACCTTTATTCCATAACCATAAAACCAATAATATGTGTGTATGAAAAGAGGACAAATTTTGGGGGACAACATCTGTCCCTGTTCAATCTTCTTAAACCTGAAGATTTAGATGGGCTCGTCTGCCTTTCGTGATCTGAAGGTGGAAGATGATTGAACACTAGAGTGCCCAGAAATTTGCACTCGCATGAAGTGATACTTGATTTATGATATTGGGAATGGGCTTATAGATGCCATTTGGAAGTTGCTAGAGAATTGTCGGAGATGGGCTTAAAGATGACTTCCAAGACGTGATGGAGTATCGTCGGAGATGGGTTTAAAGATGCCATCTAGAGGATGTTGATTTCCTGAGATATTCCTTTGATGAGAATTCCTACTCCTGTCGTTAAGGAGGAATCTGTTGAGGAATGTTGGTATCTGTCTTGGGAGAAATAGAACTTTAGGAGTTTTAGTTGTCCGTTACTCTACTGGGGAATAACTCCGGTTTGGGGAAGCGGAAGTGAACTTCGTATCTGGTCGGGGTATATGCTGCACTACGACCTACTGGAGAGATGCGAAACCAATCGGGTTTGATCAGGTTCAGGTCTTACAATATTGTGGACTTCTTTCTAGAGATAAGAGAAAAGAAACCTGGATGGTAAGGTTATGAGAAGGAACCTAGATAATAGGGTTACTTCGAAATGAAAGCCTGGATAGTAGGGCTGTGAGAAGGAACCTGGATAATAGGGTTACTTCGAAATGAAATCCTGGATAATAGGGTTGTGAGAAGGAACCTGGATAGTAGGGTTACTTCGATATGAAAGCCTGAATAGTAGGGTTGTGAGAAGGAACCTGGGTCGTAGGGTTGCTTCGATATGAAAGCTTGGATAGTAGGCCTGTGAGAAGGAACCTGGATAGTAGGGTTACTTCGATATGAAAGCCTGGATAGTAGGGCTGTGAGAAGGAACCTGGATAGTAGGGTTACTTCGATATGAAAGCCTGGATAGTAGGGCTGTGAGAAGGAACCTGGATAGTAGGGTTACTTCGATATGAAAGCCTGGATAGTAGGGCTGTGAGAAGGAACTTGGATAGTAGGTTTACTTCGATATGAAAGCCTGGATAGTAGGACTCGTGGGAAGGAACCTGGATAGTAGGGTTACTTAGAAATGAAAGCCTGTAAAGTAGGACTATGAGAAGGAACCTGAATAGTAGGGTTACTTCGAAATGAAAGCCTGGATAGTAGGGCTGTGAGAAGGAACCTGGATAAGGTTGCTTCGTGAGGAGTTTGGGTAAAACTGTATCTGAACCAAGAAGGAACCTGGGTAAGGTTGCTTTGTGAGGAGTTGGGTAAAACTGCATCTGAACTGAGAAGGAACCTAGGTAAGGTTGCTTCAGGATAAGTATGAGTGAAACTTCAGAAGGAACCTGGGTAAGGTTGCTCGTGATGAGTCTGTGTAGGGATTAAGGAGGAACCTGGGTAGGGCTACTTCAGGATAAGTCCGTGTAAAACTTCGGCAGGAACCTGGGTAAGGTTACTTTGGGCTAAGTCTGTGTAAAACTTCAAGAGGAACCTGGGTAAAATTACTTTGTGATAAGTTCGTGTAAAACTTCAGAATGAACCGGGGTAAGGTTACTTTGAGATACGTTTGTGTAAAACTTCAGGAGGAACCTGGGTAAGGTTACTTTGGGATGAGTTCGTGTAAAACTTCATGAGGAAATGTATGAGAAAGGACCCATGTAAGATTTTTCAGGATAAACCCGTCTGAAGCTGCATTTAGGAGAAACCCGTGTAAGATTGCTTCGTGACAAACCCGTGTAAAGCTGCATTTGATCGTGCAGATAATTACTCTGTTTAGTTTCAGGGGCTAATCTTGAACTTGCTGGAAGTTGTTGATAATAACCATCTTTCCTGAAAAGGTATATGATTAATCGTATATGATGCATGAAATGCGTTGTATGATGACGTTCTCAAAATAAATGAGATTATGTTGTATGCGATATGTATGCGCACATTATGATATATGAACATGAAATGCTATTGTGGCACGTCCGAGTTTTGGAAAATAAATCCCTGACTGCTGTTGGAGAGTACTGGAAATTACATTCCTGATCATTGTAGAAAAAGTGGTTCTTCTACTTCTGCTGGAGATGGTGAACCAGAGACGACTATGCCGAGGATTTGCCGCTTGTTTACGGGTATTCTGCCGAGGAGAGACTCTGCTTGAGAATAACTCTGCGGGGGAATAATTCTGTTGGAGAGAGAGGCTTCCATAGCTGAATGGATAAACTTTGTCGGGGATTGAGCTTCTGTATTCAGAGAAATAAACTCTGTTCGGGAGAAAACTTTATGAACCGCTTGCGATTACAAAATTCGGCTGGGGAATATAGACGTCGGCTCTCCGAAAGAGCTTGGTTGGGGAAAGTAACTCCTGTTTGGGGAGGCTGATGTCAAAGTTTTTGGTTGTCTCTACTTTGTGGGGAACATAGACGTCACGGGGTCATATGCTGAGGATACAACAATGACTTTGCATCAAGACTTTTCTGCCTCTGTACCTGATGATCAGGATGATAAGTCTTCTACTGATAAACAAATGACAAGATAACGGGACATAGTCGTACGCTTCAAATCCCTAACTTTTGCCTGGACCTCCCTTTCGGGTTTTTAGTCCACCGGGATACCCTTTTTTGCTCAAGCCGCCTTTTCAGGTTTTCGGCTTGCCGGGTGTACATATTTTTTGTTTTTATCCCTAATTTTTTCCTGAACCTTTTTTGGTTCGCCGAGATGCCCTTATTTTTGCCTAGGCCAGTCAACCTAAACAGATCTTTGTTCATCCGTAGTATTTTCTGACTATGTCCACGCTCTCAGGATGTAGGGAGTTATCACTGTCCATAGTAGTAAGTGTTTCCACACTACCAGAAGATGTTTGTTTGATCATACAGGATTCGTTGCTGGGATTCATGCCCAATGCCCCAAGTGTTTTAGATAGAGATCTGCCCCTGGCTATCCGGGATACCTTTGTAACAATATGCTCTCAAACTAACCCATGCTTCAGCTAGGACTTTTAAGGGTTATAATGTGGCCTGGTTCACGGTTCAAGAAACAAAGGATAAAGTCTCAAATTTTATTTGTACCCAACCCGCACTCCGTGATGTTCTTCAGTCCTATGCTCAATTAATTGCGCGTTTAGATCCCAATTGAGTCTGGAATCTTTGCTCTGATACTTGGTGATGATTCAGAAATTGAACCTTTGTTTTGAAAAGGCATTCATTTTTGTAATCTTCTTTTTTTCGAGGATTTGTAGTAACCTCTTTTTTTTTGTTTTCGTTATCCCTAATTTTTTCCTGAACTGTTTCTCTTGTGATTACAGTCAGCGAGATGCCCCATTTTTTCTCTTAAGTCTCCTTCATAGGTTTTGACTTAATGGGATTTTATTTCGAGAGATAATAACTGCCTGTCTTGAAGATTATACAGAACCATCACCGTCTTTTGTTTTGGAAGGACGTCTTTGATGCCATTCATTATGTATGAAGTAGAATATTGCGCCTGAATTCACATCTAAATTAACTGAGAAACTACCCTTCCCCAGGTTAAGATTAAGGGTTTTAATTTATGTGAAAAGAAAACTCCTACTTCTTTGGATCGAAGGGGTTGACTAGGGATTATCTTCCTTATAACTCCACTGTTTAGGATTTGAAACAATGCCTGTACATCGTCAGCAGGGTCTGTTCAAAAGCATACTATAGAGATTTTGGTATCATTTTCGTCATCCTCCCTCTAAGGCTTAGAGTTTTTAACCGAGAGTTGAATATCACAAAAGGAAACAAGAACACATTTTTGAAATAGTGAATACGAATGAATTGATTCCAGACAAACATGTGCAATGCATTGATGAAATAACGAGGTTTGATATGAATAAATGTTCAAACAAATCAAAAGAAAATTACACATTGAAAATTATAATGAACGAAAAGTCTTCCTGTGAGAACTTGTCACTTTAGATGGTATGCTTTGGAGGGATGACAGAAGAACTCAGTCTGACCTTCTTGTGCGAATTCTAGTGTTCCTTCATCAATCAGGTCTTGAATTTTATTTTTCAATGCCCAAACAGTCGTCAGTATCATGCCCTGAGCTGTTGGAAGGGTATGCACACCTTGCATCAAGGTTGTAGTTAGGGGAAGAAGTCTTGGGATTCAGATGAGATCCTATCAACGTAATCAGATTCATCCTTAACAGGTGTTGCAAAGCTTGAGACAACAACATGTTGAGTTTGGTAAACTGCCTTTTGGGCATATCCGGCTTACTCTGATCAACTCGTTGTTTTCGGAGAGGTTGTTGTTAGACCCATGATGTAGTAGCAATTTGGAAAGGTCCACTATTCACCAAACCAACCTTTTGTCTACTTGGAGGTTGATCAATGACTTGGTCCCCGGCCTCGACTATTTGCTTCATACTGTTGTATCCGTTTTGATGAAGTTGGTTGATAATGGCTTTCAGCTATTCTTGCCTTCGAGCTAGGCCTTGGATAAGAGCCATCTGCCCCAGTATCTGGGTCCTCATTGCACCTACCTCAGCTTGCAGTTGTTCCAGCCGTTCGTCCTTATTGTCTTTAGGACTTTTCTTGACCAAGTTCCCAACGAGGAGTGTTTTCAACTCTTCCTGCCCCTTGGATAGGTTTAGGAATATTTCCCTGAATTGAGCTTCTTGAGTTTGAAGATCTCTGTTGTCTTGTTTAAGAGCCATTTCTGAAATAAACAGCGAGAACATGAGAGACCTGTACTGGAAGACCTGTTATGCAATGATATGTATGATATATGTATGCAATGTTTTCAAGGATCTCGCGGGTTAAACAAGAAACTGTTAGAAATCGGTTGCAGCTTGATTGAAGAATTGACCGAGTTATGGCCCGTGAGAGATGAAAACATAGATAACGTCAAGATGGAATTTTGGCCACCGGAACGGGTTCAAAACGAGCCACGATCTTCAAGTTATGAATTTTTTAGCGCGTAAAAACTGCACTTTCAGCACACTTTTCACCATATTTCTTTGAGAAAACTCACACATTCGGAGACCTTCTTTAAAGAATTGACTCTTGATCCAAACCTGAATTTGAGAATATGTTATCAGAGATATCTTGGCGAAAGAACACCTGAATATGACGCGCCGGGTTGGACTTGTGAATCTTTGAACCCCGAATCGTTGCAAAATGGTGAACCGATCTTTAGCACGGAAGATACTCTGAGAACATCCATTGGAAAAATAAACGTCACTTGTAACCTGAAGAAGCTTGATAAATATACCTTTATTCCATAACCATAAAACCAATAATACGCGTGTATGAAAAGCAGGCAAATTTTGGGGTACAACAATTGCCCTTTCGGGTTTTCAATCCACTGGGATACCCTTTTTTGTCCAAGCCGCCCTTTTGGGTTTTCGACTTGCCAGGTGTACAAATTTTTTCATTTTCATCCCTTACTTTTTCCCGAACCCTTTTGGTTCGTCGGGAAACCCTTATTTTTGCCTAGGCCAGTCGACCTAGCGGGTCTTTGGTCATGCGTAGTATCTTTTCACTATGTCTACATTGATAGGGTGAGGAAGGTCGTCACCATCCATGGTGGTTAGAATCATAGCTCCTCCTGAGAAAATGTTCTTAACCACAAATGGACCTTTGTATGTGGGAGTCCATTTGCCCCTGGGATCACATTGCGGCAGTATGATGCGTTTGATTACCAGATCCCCGACTTGATATTCTTGACGCCTGACTTTCTTGTTAAACACCTTGATCATTCACTTTTGATACGTTTGACCATGGAAGATAGCAGTAAGTCTCTTTTCATCGATTAGATTTAACTGATCAAGCTGGGTTTGGATCCAGCCGTCTTTGTTCAAACCTGCATCCTTCATAATCCTGAGAGAAGGTATCTAGAATCTTATAGGTAGGATTTCCTCCATGCCATATACCAGAGAGTAGGGGGTTACCCCTCTCAACGTCCGTGCTGAGGTACGGTACCCATAAAGAGCAAATGGTAACATCTCATGCCAGTCTTTGTATGTCACCGTCATCTTCTGTACAATCTTCTTGATGTTCTTGTTAGCTGCTTCAACAGCGCCATTTATCTTCGACCGGTAAGGAGAAGAGTTATGATGTTGTATCTTGAACTATTTACAGAGCTCAGTGATTATTGTGTTGTTGAGATTTGTACCATTTTCAGTGATAATTCTTACTGGTACACCATATCGACAGATCAGATTGTGTCGGATAAATTGCGCCATGACGTTCTTGGTTACTGTAGCGAAGGAAGCTGCCTCAACCCACTTCATGAAGTAATCAATGGCTACTAAGATGAAACGATGCCCATTAGACGCAGTAGGTCTGATCTCGCCGATCATGTTGATGCCCCACATCGCAAAGGGCCAAGGAGCTATCAGGACATTCAAAGGAACTGGAGGCACATGCACCTTATCAGCGTAGACATGGCACTTATGACAAGTTCGAGAGTGCTGATAACAATCGGCTTCCATAGTGGACCAGTAATATCCTGCCCGTAGGATCTTGTTAGCCATGGTGTGTCCATTGGAGTGGGTTCCGAAGGTGCCTTCATGTAGATCTGTCATGATCTTCTCTGCTTCGATCTTGTCTACACACCGTAGTAGTGTGGAGTCATGGTTGCGTTTATAGAGGATCCCATTACTAAGGAAGAAATTTGCAGCGAACCTTCTCAGGAACTTCTTATCATTGACAGATGCCCCTTCGGGATATTTCTAAACCTCGAGATACCTTTTGACTTCGTGAAACCAAGGTTTGTCTACCACTTCTTTGGTATCGATTTCACAGCAGTGTGCTGGTTCATCCAACCTCTCAATGGTAATCTAAGGAGCTTCACTGTCCCACCTAACCTTGAACATAGAAGACATGGTAGCTAGCGCGTCCGTTAACTAGTTCTCCTCTCGTGGGAAATGTTTGAAGGTTACCTCCTCAAAGTGTGGGAGCAATGTCAGTACATACTCTTTGTAAGGAATGAGATTCGGGTGCTTCGTATCCCACTCGCCTTTGATCTGACTTATCACCAGAGCGGAATCCCCGAATACACTTAAGAACTTAATCCTCAGGTCAATAGCAGCTCGAAGACCCATGATACATGCTTCATACTCCGCCATGTTGTTGGTGCAGTTGAAACATAACCGGGCGGTGATCGGAGTATGACAGCCCTCGGGAGATATGATTACAGCGCCAATGTTGTTACCCAGTGCATTCGAGGATCCATCAAAATACATAGACCATCGGGATCCCTCCTCGGGTCCTTCATCCGGTCCAAGTTCTTCGTAGTCAGTCACTAACATAATATTCTCATCCGGGAATTCAAAATTCATGGACTGGTAGTCATCCACGGCTTGATGAGCCAAATGATAAGCCAATACACTTCCCTTAATTTCCTTTTGAGTCGTATATTGTATGTCGTACTCAGTTAAGATCATTTGCCATCTTTCTATCCTTCCGAAGAGAGCGGGCTTCTCAAAAATATACTTGATCGGATCCATATTTGATATCAATAAGGTAGTGTGAGTCAACATATACTGTCTCAGTCAGCGAGTAGCCCATGCCAAAGTGCAACAAGTTTTCTCGAGCAATGAGTATCGTGTCTCACAGTCGGTAAACTTTTTTCTAAGGTAATAAATGGTGTGCTCTTTTCGACAAGACTCATCATGCTGCCCCAGCACACACCCCATTGAATTGTCCAACACAATTAAGTATAATATCAAAGGTCTTCCTTCAACTGGAGGCATCATAATCGGAGGTTCTTGAAGGTATTCTTTTATTCTTTCGAAAGCGGTCTGGCATTCATCATTCCACTTTACCACTTGATCTTTCTTCAGAAGCTTGAAGATTGGCTCACAAGTAGCCGTCATATGTGAAATGAACCTGGCGATATAATTCAGGCATCCCAAGAAACCTCTAACTTCCTTCTCTGTACGGGGAACTGGCATCTCTTGTATGGCCTTTACCTTCACAGGGTTTACCTGAATACCCTTGTCACTAACGATAAAACCCAGAAGCTTACCAGATCTTACCTCGAAGGTACACTTGTTCGGATTCAACCTCAGTTTGTATGTCTTCAATCTGTCGAATAGCTTTTGGAGATGATCAAAGTGCTCTTCCTTCGTCTGAGACCTGGCTATCTTGTCATCAACGTAAACTTCGATCTCATGGTGAATCATATCGTGGAACAAAGAGACCATGGCGCGTTGATAGGTTTCCCCAGCGTTCTTCAACCCAAAAGGCATCACCTTGTAGCAGAAGGTGCCCCACTGTGTAACGAAAGTTGTCTTCTCCATGTCTTCAGGAGCCATCTTGATCTGGTTGTAGCCAGAGAAACCATCCATGAAGGAGAAGATTTTGTGTTGCACGGTATTGTCGACCAGAACTTCAATGTGAGGAAGTGGGAAGTCATCCTTGGGGCTTTCCCTATTCAGGTCTCTGTAATCTACGCACTGTACCTTACCGTCCTTCTTAGGTACTGGAACAATGTTAGCAACCCACCATGGATAAGAAGTGACAGCTAAGAATCCTGCGTTGAACTGTTTCATAACCTCTGCCTTGATTTTCTCTGACATTTTAGGATGCATACGGTGGACCTTCTGCTTAACCGGAGGGCAGTCTTCTTTAGTCGGCAAGCGATGTACCACAATATCAGTGTCCAAACCATGCATGTTGTGATACGGTGAGAGAACTGACTTGAGGTTTTGCGTTTGTTTTCACAAATGTTTCGGTTGAGCAAGAGTCGCCACCGACTTTTTATTTTATCCTAAGGAAAGGTTAAAAAGCACAGCAAAAATCCTTTGAGATGTTTTCTTGGGTTCGGGGAGTAGATTATAGAAAGGGAAGGTATTAGCACCCTTTCTATCCATGGTTATCCATGGGCTCTTAGTTACTTGCTTAGATCACTTGCCTTTTGTTTTCAATTGTTTTAAATGGTGCTTGTGTGTGTGTGGGTTTGAAAATGTTTTTGAAAAGAAGCCAATGTGGTGGCAACCTTTGTAATGATCCATGTGGGGATGTATACAAAGATGTATGTCTTTTGAAAAAGGTTTTCATTTGTTTTTGAAAGTTGTTTTGAAAGTGTAGTGATGTGTGGTTTTGAAATAGGCAAGTGTTTTAGTTTGCAAGATTGATTCAAGTAACTAAGAGGTTATCTACTCCTAAATTTCTCAAAAGATTATTGCTATGTTTTAACCCTTTTTAATAAGTTTGTTCCACCATTATATTTGGAAGACAATCTCATGTTAGGATGTGAAAGGGACGGGCACGGGTCATCGTTTAGACCATAATTGCAATGGTGCCAAGTATCTTTGGGCATTTTCTTTAAGGGACTTGATCATTTGTTTTTGGAAGTATTTTGAAAATGTTATCGAGGGACTATGATCATTAGGTTTATTTATTTTGCCCAAAGAGACTTAACATGCAATATGGCCCAATTTTGAAAGGCAACAAATGGAGTATCCTAGGGGGTGCAAGTGTGATTTGTGTGTTCATTTTCATGCTTGTTTGTCTTGAGATTAGATCATAACTATTGGTTGTTTTTAGCATACAAACCCTAATTCTAACATGGTATAATTAGAAAGCAATAAAGTGCGAAAATAAATTTACTAGCTATTACAAAACCAAATATGGGAAGGGGGGTACAAATGTTCAAATGGGGGTATGGACAAGTAATTTAAACCTAAAACTATCACATCAATATTGAATTTATACAATTTAATTAATGTACAATAATTAAATAAAAATGGAATAAAATATGCAAGGTGCAAAAATATTTTGTATATGTATGAAAAAAAGTATTATTTATAAAAATAAAAGATAATAAAAAGATATTAGTTTTGGAGTTTTTTTCATATTTAGGGCAAAACCCTAATTCTATTAAATAAAATGTATTATTATTTAATTTAATACAAGTATTTATTTATTATGTACAAAAATAAAAATAAAATGAAGTATATTATAAAAAAGTATTTTTTATATCAAATATTAATAAAATGAAAAATACAAATATTTTTATATTCTAACCTAAATATATTAATAAATATATATATATATATATATAGGTATTAAGTTCTAAATATGTATTATATATAAGAATAATAATATTTATTATATAAATAAAAAAGTATTTTTCTATAAAAATATTTTCAGAAAGTAAAACAAAAATAAAAATGTATAGAAATGTATTGGCACTATTTGTTTTAGTATTTTAAATAAAATATGTATATTTATCTATTTATGTATAACTAAAGAAAAATTAAATAAAAGCCTAATAAAATAAAAAATGGTGAGAAAAAATATTTTTATATTTTTAATGTCATGATAAAAAATAAACAAAGTCAATCAAAAAAGAAAAAGTCAAAAAGTCAAAGAAATAAGTAAATGGGCCTTGGAGGTGTAAAAGCAATTAGCATGGTGTGAATAAGAAAAATACACAGGCCCAGCCCAAAAGACCACTGTCTTCAACCTCCAGCCTTCTGTTTGAACAAAACGCGCGCCACTTTCCTCCATTGCTAAGTCCTGATTCTTAGCTTTTTAACAAAAACTCATAACATAAAAAATGTTCAGCATGAAGAGACGATTCTAACCATATGCATAACTTGATCTAACTCTGTAAGATGAGAGAGAATTTCTCCTCCCCCAAATCCTAACCTAGTTTTTCTGCCATTTTCAAACTCCAAATTCTCACAACTCAAGCAAAAGAAATGAAATGTAAAAACATGTACATGTTCAGTGGCATGAGTAGAACCTTGTTTCTTCACAAACTTAAAGCTAATGATGCCTAATAAGAGAGATACAAATTCAAAAACTTACCTGTTCAGTTGAAGTTCTATCTGGAGATGTAGGAACTTTCAGTGCAAGGTGATGATTGGAGAAGCTTCCTTGAGGTCCAGGGATGCTATTCCAATGTTTACTTTGTCTTGAAAGCTTCTGAATCGAGCTAGAGAACTTCACCTGCAAGTCAGAAATGTGAAAATGGTGGAAGTGGTTAGAGTGATTACAGGTCGTGCTTTTGCTTAGCTTGCATAGATGGTATAGAAGGTGTGTGAACTGGTTTTGGCAAGAATGCTTGAGAGAAATAGAAGTTGGCACTCAAACTGCAGAGGCAACTCTGTTTTTGCAGTTTGATGGTGTTTTTTGGTTTGATGATGTTTGGGAGGCAAATGGCTCGTGCAATAGCTTGGTTATGATGTGTGTAATGTGTTTGATAACTTTGTCTAGGTGTTTGTAAGCTGGTTTCTGAGTTGGTACAAGTTATGCCACATTTCTTGAACTTGAAGCAAACAAAAGCCACTTGATCCTTCTAGCCTGTACAGGCCCTCACACTATGCTGCATCTTTTTGTCTTGATCAGAGTGTTATGTCCATGAATCTTGTGTCCAAAGATATGCATTGTACCATTTGATTTGTAAATTTGACATAAAGTTCTTCTTTTCAAAAATGGATAAACCACTTTTTCCAATTAAGGCTTAATTCCTTGTGTAATGACTATATGAACAAAACAAAGCTAAAACACAATAGATTAGCATTTAATTATTGAGTGTAACTTGGTTTAAGGATCTGTAATCAAGGGCATGCTGGTTTTGAGAAGTTTTCATAACTTATGAACATGAAAAATGGCCAATTCAAAAGTGAGTTTTTGCTATATTGTGAAATTCGATTCTCCCTAACCATGAGGTTGTTTGATGAGTTCTTGGACATTTTGGAAAGCTTGGAATGTGTACTACAATCCATATTTGAAGTGCAATTTGAAATTCCAAGTGGAAGTGTATGGAAAATGGCCTTGAAGTGGGGTAGAAAAACTTGTCAAAATAGGTCAAAAATTCACTAAGTTAAGAATGGTTTAGTGCCCTTATTCAAAAATTTGTAACTTGAGATACAAGCTTCAAATGAGAAAACTTTGTGAATAAAAGTTGTAGATTATGCAACAAGCTACAACTTTCATGTTTTGACTTTTGTTTGAATCCAAATGAATCTTGGTGAAAAAGTGGGGCAAAGTTGGGAAAAAATTAGGGTTTTCCATAACTTAGAAAAATTCTAAGTTATGAAAAATTCCATTTCAAACCCTAATTTGCATTTCTTGGTTTCTTGGTGAAGAAGTTTCATGATTTGGCATGCTTTGATGAAAAATGAATCTTGACTCTTGATTTTGACCAAAAAGTCAAAGTTTGACTTTTCAGTATACAGCCAAAATTGATCAATTGACTGGGAAATTCAACTGTCAATCTTGTGTATTTGGGATCTTTTGAGTTTGTTGATCATGTCAAGATAATTCCATGGGGTTCTTGAGTCCATATGTGAGCTTGGTTTGCCATTGGCTAGGTCAAACAGTCAAACATTGCCTTTGTGCAGTCAAAACCCTAAAAATGACCATTTTGCCCTTTTGGTGATCTGATCAAATTTCTTGTGGAATTGTGATCCAAACTTGATCAAATGGTCCATATGAGTTCATAATGTTGATGTGGGTCAATTTTCATGAGATTTGACTGTCAATTGGCCACAATTGACTTTTTCCCTAATACAGCTGATTTCTAGGTCATCTGTCCAATTGACTAGGCAAAACTTGGAATCAAGACTTGAAACTTGGTATGGGAAAACTTGGGAGTCCAATATGAAGCATGAAAGTCATCTTAGTCTTTTTAGGTCAAAACATCTTTGTGCAAACACAAACCCTAATTTGAGTCCACAGTGCAAGGAGAAGTCTTGAGCAGAGGAAACCCTAACTGGATCTGGATCTTCAAGGTTTTTGTGATGAGAAAATGTTGAGGAAATGGGAGGGCAAATTTTGGGGTACAACAGTTGCCCCTGTTCAATCTTCTTGAACCTGAAGAGTTAGATTGGCAAGTTTGCCTTTCGTGACTCGAGGGTAAAAGGAGATTGGACACTAGAGTGCCCGGAAATTTGCACTCGCACGTTGGAGTCTCAACAATGTGATGTCGGGAATGGGCTTATAGATGCCATTTGGAGAGATGGTGGATAGCGAGATGGGCTTATAGATGCCATCTGGAGATGTGACAGAACCTTGTCGGGAATGGGCTTATAGATGCCATTTGGAAGCATTGATCGCATAAGAGATTCCTTAGCGAAAACTTGTGTATTTGAGAAAGACAGATGTTTTCCTGGCTTGTTACAGGTGTTTGATCTTTAATCTCTTTATGTAGATATGCCCTGGCTAGATGCAGGTATCGAGTCTACAATTAGTTGCTCACAGATATGCCCTGGCTGGATACAGGAATCGAATCCGGAAATAGTTGTCAACAGATATGCCCTGGCTGGATACAGGAATCGAGTCCGGAAATGTTGTTAGCAGATATGCCCTGGCTGGATACAGGAATCGAATCTGGAAATGTTGTTAGCAGATATGCCCTGGATGGATACAGGAATCGAATCTTCGAACTTTTCAGACGTTCCCTGGCTAGATACAGGAATTGAGTCTGGAAACTGATCACTCTCAGATGTGCCCTGGCTGGATACAGGTATCGAATCTGGAATTGTGACGGTTGAAAGTAGTTGTCTTTGGGATTGTCCTTTTCCCTGAAAAGGCAAAACATAAGTTGTATGCAATGTCATGATGTATGATATGCATGATGTTCAACATGAGATAGTGTTGTATGCGCTTCATCACGTATGTAAGCAAGATGTATGAAAATGTGAAATGTTTATGAATGTAATTCCGTCTTAGGAAAATAAATCTTTGACGATCGGCCGGAGAATTGCTCTGTGAAAGAGATAATTTGCTGAAGTTTCGACGAGAGACCTGCTGAGGACTTTAATGATGGATTCCGCTGGGGATAATGATGATAAACTCCGCTGGGGAACACCAAAGATAAACTCCGCCGGGGATTGAAGGAACTTTGCCGAGGGCGATCTTTCGTGGTAATTAGCTGAGGATAACCCAGTTATAAGTCCTTGTGAGGAAATAACTCTGAATAAAACTCGGGAGAGACGTCTGTACCCTGCAGGGAACAAGCTTCCAGAATCTACTGGGGATGAGCTTCAAGACCTGCCGGGGGATGTTGTGACTTTTCAAGATTGACGGGGAATCAACTCTGCTTGGGGAAAGTACTGCTGAATCTTGTTTTACTCTGCGGGGCGTTGAGATGATTTGGTTACATTTTTCAGTCGAATCTACCTGGGTACCTTGGTGGACAAAGCAACCAAACTGCATCAAACAACTCCACATTTGCCCCTGTTTTTGATGTCATCTGTAATTAATCTTTCGTTTCATATGCAAATATTTATGAATCAGCAATTTAATGTCAAATGCATATATCAAAAATGAACATTGGACGTTTTTCGCAAGACAAAACATAGAAAAGGAAAAGCAATGGCAATTTGTATGGACAAGTGAATTTGTATTGATTTGAATTTGGCCTGTGAATAGGCGTTTTTGTACAAGAGGCTGACATCCTAGTAAGAGAATGCCGCCGGATACCATAGAATTTACAATTTTGAAAAGGAAACAAAACAGCTATGTGAACAATCCCACTGGGTTCCAACTCTGCTATCGCCTTTATGTCTCCAAGCGTCTCATCGCTTTGCTGCCTAGTTGAAGATGAAGCTGATTGGTTGATGCCGAAGTCTGAGCCAGATAGTTGATGCCGAATTCCGGATGCGAAGTGATCCAATGAGACATAGTGTTACGCTTTATCCCTAACTTTTGCCTGGACCGCCCTTTCGGGTTTTCAGTCCACCGGGATACCCATTTTTGCCCAAGCCGCCTTTTCAGGTTTTCGACTTGCCGGGTGTACATATTTTTATTCATTTCATCCCTTATTTTTGCCCGAACCCTTTTGGTTCGCCGGGAAGCCCTTATTTTTGCCTAGGTATGTCAACCTAGCGGGTCTTTTATTTATGCGTAGTATTTTTTTACTATGTCTGCATTGGCGGGGTGAGGAAGGTCGTCACCATCCATGGTGGTTAGGATCATGGCTCCTCCTGAGAACACATGTTTAACCACAAATGGCCCTTCGTATGTAGGGGTCCATTTGCCCCGGGGATCACTTTGAGGAAGGATGATGCGTTTGATTACCAGGTCCCCAACTTGATACTCTTGTGGTCTGACTTTCTTGTTAAATGCCCTGATCATCCGTTTTTGATACGTCTGACCATGACAGATAGCGGTGAGCCTCTTTTCGTCAATTAGGTTTAATTGATCAAGTCGAGTCTGGATCCAGTCATCTTCACTCAAGTCTGCATCCTTCATTATCCGGAGAGAAGGTATCTGAACTTCAATTGGCAAGACTGCTTCCATGCCATAGACCAAGGAGAAAGGAGTTGCCCCGGTTGACGTCCTTGCTGAGGTGCGGTACCCATGAAGAGCGAATGGCAACATCTCGTGCCAATCTTTATAGGTCACTGTCATCTTCTGCACAATTTTCTTGATATTCTTATTGGCTGCCTCTACAGCCCCATTCATCTTCGGCCGGTAGGGAGAAGAATTGTGGTGCTGTATCTTGAATTGTTCGCAGAGCTCAGTGATCATCTTATTATTGAGATTGGTACCATTGTCCGTAATGATTCTTTCCGGGACGCCGTATCGACAGATCAGATTATGCCGGATGAAACGTGCCACGACGCTCTTGGTAACCGTTGCGTAGGAAGTTGCCTCAACCCACTTCGTGAAGTAATCGATCGCCACCAAGATGAAGCGATGCCCATTGGATGCCGTCGGTCGGATCTCACCGATCATATCAATCCCCCACATTGCAAAAGGCCAAGGTGCCGTCAGGACGTTCAGAGGAACCGGAGGGATATGCACCTTGTCAGCGTAGATCTGGCATTTATGACAAGTTCGAGAGTGTTGGTAACAATCGGCTTCCATTGTGGACCAGAAATATCCTGCCCGAAGGATTTTCTTAGCCATGGTGTGTCCACTGGAATGTGTTCCGAATGTACCTTCATGCAGTTCTATCATGATCTTTTCTGCTTCAGCCTTATCCACACAACGTAGTAGAGTTGAATCATGATTCCGTTTGTAGAGAATGCCGTTGCTGAGGAAGAATTTTGCAGCAAACCTCCTCATGAACTTCTTGTCATTGACAGATGCACCCTTAGGGTATTCCTGAGCTTCCAAGTACCTCTTCACCTCGTGATACCAAGGTTTTTCAGTCACCTTATCAGCCTCAAGCTCGCAGCAGTATGCCGGTTCGTCCAACTTCCAGATAATGATCCGGGGAGCCTCGTTGTCCCATTTAACTTTGAACATTGAAGACATCGTAGCTAGTGCGTCCGCTAGCTGATTCTCCTCTCTTGGGAAGTGCTCAAAAGTTATTTCTTCAAAGTGGGGAAGCAAGGTCGACACATACTCCTTGTAAGGAATAAGATTTGGGTGTTTCGTATCCCACTCGCCTTTGATCTGATTGATCACGAGAGTGGAATCTCCGAAGACACTCAGAAATTTGATCCTTAAGTCGATTGCGGCTTGTAGACCCATGATACATGCCTCATATTCTGCCATGTTGTTGGTGCAGTTGAAACATAATCGGGCGGTGAGTGGAGTATGAGTTCCTTTGGGAGATATGATTACAGCGCCGACGCCGTTTCCCAAAGCATTAGAGGCTCCATCAAAATGCATAGACCATCGGGATCCTTCCTCAGGTCCTTCATCCGGTCCAGGTACTTCACAGTCGGTTACCACCATGATGTCTTCGTCCGGAAAGTCGAAGTTCAATGACTGGTAATCGTCCACATGTTGGTGTGCCAAATGATCTGCCAGTACACTTCCTTTAATTGCTTTCTGAGTTGTATACTGGATGTCATATTCTATTAAGATCATTTGCCATCTCGCTATTCTTCCAGACAGAGCAGGCTTTTCAAATATGTACTTGATGGGATCCATCTTTGAAATCAATAGAGTAGTATGAGTCAGCATATACTGTCTCAGCCGGCGAGCAGCCCATACTAGAGCGCAGCAAGTTTTCTCAAGCAGTGAGTAACGAGACTCACAGTCGGTAAACTTTTTGCTCAAGTAATAAATAGCGTGCTCTTTTCGGCCAGACTCGTCATGCTGCCCCAGCACACACCCCATTGAATTATCAAGCACTGTCAAGTATAGTATCAGAGGTCTTCCTTCCACTGGTGGCATAAGAATGGGTGGCTCTTGGAGATATTCCTTTATCTTTTCAAATGCGGCATGACATTCATCGTTCCAGCGTACTACTTGGTCTTTCTTCAGTAATTTGAAGATTGGCTCACAAGTAGCAATCAGATGTGAGATGAATCGGGCAATGTAGTTCAGTCGTTCCAGGAAACCTCTGACTTCCTTCTCTGTCTTTGGAGTCGGCATCTCTTGTATGGCTTTTACCTTGGCAGGGTCCACCTGGATACCTTTATCACTTACAATGAAACCTAGCAATTTTCCGGACCTCACCCCAAAGGTGCATTTGTTGGGATTCAATCTCAGCTTGTATAACTTGAGTCGGTCAAATAACTTCCTCAGATGGTCAAGGTGCTCCTCCTCAGTTTGAGACCTTGCAATCATGTCATCAACGTATACCTCAATCTCATGATGGATCATATCATGAAATAAAGCAACCATGGCACGTTGATAGGTTGCCCCAGCATTTTTCAATCCGAATGGCATGACCTTATAACAGAAGGTGCCCCACTGAGTCACAAAGGTAGTCTTCTCCATATCCTCGGGAGCCATCTTGATCTGATTATACCCTGAAAAACCATCCATGAAGGAGAAAACCTTGTGTTGAGCAGCATTGTCAACAAGAACGTCGATGTGGGGTAAGGGGAAGTCATCCTTGGGGCTGGCCCTGTTCAAATCCCTATAGTCTACACACATTCTGACTTTACCATCTTTCTTTGGTACTGGCACCACATTGGCAACCCACTGAGGGTAAGAAGTCACTGCAAGAAACCCGGCATCGAATTGCTTCATAACTTCGGCCTTGATCTTTTCACACATCTCTGGGCGCATACGTCGGACCTTTTGCTTTACCGGAGGGCAATCTTCCTTGGTTGGTAGGTGATGAACTACAATGTCGGCATCCAAACCAGGCATGTCTTCATAGGACCAAGCAAATATCTCCATGTAATCTTGTAGCATCTGGATCAATCGTTGCTTCACGCTGAGCTCTAGATTAGCCCCAATCTTGACCTCTTTCCTATCTGTCTCAGTACCCAGATTAATCGTTTCTACCGGCTCTTCATGTGGTTGAATAGCCCTCTCTTCCTGGAGTAGCAGTCTTGCGAGTTCACCAGGCACTTCGCAATCATCTTCACCTTCGTCTTCGGTTAAGTTGATCGGATTCTCGAAGTCATAACTGGCGGTAGCAGAGCTGTTACCAGTGAGATCCAGAGTGGATTGAAACCTGTATAAGTGAGTGTGTGTAAATATAGCTGTTTTGCAATATATATAACGCAGAAAGAAAAAGAGCACAAGATTTGAAATGCAACAAACGTCCAATGTTTTGATTGATGATATATGGAAATGTCATACAAAAAGCCCTCACAAATGGAGCTACGATGCCCCGGGTAGGACATCGAGCCAACAAAGTTTTAACATATTGTTTGTTACAAATTGGAAATCAAAAGAAATTAATTACTGCGTGACAAATGTGATAGGTGTAAAATCCTTTGCCGTCCAGTTGCTCGGTCCGTTGCTGGTAGTCGGGTAGATCCAACTGTCAAACTCTGCTTCCTCTACATCCTCCTTGATAGCATTCACCCTTGGGTTGGAGATAAATACCGGAGCCTTTCTGATCTTTTCCTTGCGCACAGCCCTCTGAGCCTCTGCAGTAAAGCCCAACCCAAACTTGTCGTTCTTTTGAGTGAAGTCAGGAAGCTGACCCCAGTTTGCACAATTGCCTTTCTCGATTACGGCCCGGGCATCCTTCAACGATGCCATCTTCAACGGAAAGTCTTTTTCGATTATTGCCTCAACTGATGCCAACACTGGAGGTACTTCCTCGAAATGCTGAAAAGGGGTTTCAATAAACTCCCCATCCATCTCGATATACCGGAATGAATTCAAGTGACTCACCATGTATTCCTCCTCACCCTGCACAGTAACAATCTTCCCTTTGACAGGGTATTTGAGCTTTTGGTGTAGAGTGGATGTTACCGCCCCAACTTTGTGAATCCAGGGTCGTCCTAACAAGCAGGAGTAAGATGGACGAATATCCATTACATAGAATGTTGATTTGAAAACTTGGGAACCCACAAGAATGGGGATGTCTACTTCACCGTGCACCATCCTCTTAGAACCATCGAAGGCTCTAACAATGATGTTACTAGGTTTCAACTCCAGGCCCTCACAATCCAAGCGATCCAATGCTTTCTTGGGCAAAACATTCAGGGAAGAGCCGGTATCCACTAACACGTGTGCAAGAGTAGTGCCCTTGCATTCTATGGAAACATGCAGGGCATCATTGTGATTTTTCCCTTTGGCGGTAAGGTCAACATCCGAGAATCCTAAGCCATTTCAACCGTCAAATTAGCCACACAGTCGGTGAATTGATCCGCGGAGGTCTCTTGCGGTACATGGGCCGTTTTCAGAAATGAAATCAGGGCTTTTGCATGGGCCTCTGAGCATAGCAGCAATGATAACATAGAGAATTTGGAGGGAGTATGCCCCAACTGTTCAACAACGTTAAAGTCACTCTTTTTGATAATCTTAAGAATTTCCTCCATTTCTTGTTGGGAGGCTTCCACATCAGTCTTCTTTTTTGGTGCCTCCGTCCTGGCAGGCGAATCAGTAGCAACTTCTTTGCCCCGAGTATCAGAGGACTCGGCGGCAGTAGTAGACACAGGAACTTGAATTGGAACATGCACACCTGCGGGTGTGATGGTGAGAGGTTTTCGGATAACTGGCGGTGCAATGTCAGGCGAGAAGAGCCTGCCACTGCGGGTAATCTTTGCGGGACCAGTGATATTACTGATATTGGTATTGGTGTTGAACTCCTGCTTCACCCCAAGCACATACACGTCGGCTCCATAATGCCATGGGACCGCTTTATCAGACTCATACGGGAGAGGCCCCGGGACAGTAATAGTGATGGGTGCAACAGACATAATCTGGACTGGTTTCTTTACGGGAGCTTTGGCAGGATTATAAATTGTGACAACAAATATTTCTTCAATGGAAACAGACGGAACAACAGTTTTCTTGAATAAAATTTCCTTGCTATCCATCAGGCCTTGGATGCCTGATTTTAGCAGTGGACAACCGGTAGGGATAACAGCACACAGGAGGCAACCCTTACTACAACCCGGAAATAAACCGGCTAGTAGCAAGTTCCTCTTAACAGTCAAAAGAGGGGTAACAACTTCATTTACCGAAACAACATACAACTCTTCCTCAATGGTATTTACTCTATGTTGGGGCATAGGAGCGGTTACAACATTCGGTCTCTCAGGCGCTTCAAACTGAATTTCTTTTGCGTCGATAAGATCTTGCACTTTGTTTCTCAAGGCCCATCAATCATCAGTAGTGTGCCCGGGACTATCAGAATGATAAGCACACCGGGCATTTGGGTTATACTTAGGAGATGCAGTGTTGACGACCTTAGGAGCTTCTTTGAGGGTCACCAAGTTGGTTGATAACAGTTGGGGTAAAATTTGAGATAAGGTCATACTCAGCCGAGTATACTGCCTCTTGGGCCTTTCATTTCTTTGTTGATTGTACTGCTGAGGAGCAGCAACAGGTTTTGAGATGACCAAAGCGTTGACGGCTTGGCGATTTTCGGGCTTGACTTGTCTTCTAGGACCATAGACGGCACTTGCTTCTTTCTTAAACGGCCTCTTCTCAATACTTGTAGAGGCAGCCTTTTGTATCTTGCCTGACCTGATGCCAGCTTCAATTCTTTCTCCCGTTAGAATCAAATCCGTAAACCCAGCGGAGGAGTTGCCAACCAAATGATTGAAAAACGGACCAGACAAAGTCCCTAGGAACATATCAACCAGCTCACGATCAGTCAATGGAGGCTGCACCCTGCCAGCCAAATCTCTCCATTTTTGTGCGTACTCTTTGAACCCTTCACCCGTTCCTAGAGACATACCCTGAAGTTGGGTACGCGTTGGAGCGAGATCAGAATTGTATTGGTATTGTCTGTAGAATGCGGTTGCCAAGTCTTCCCAGTGTAGGATGCTAGTTCCATCTAATTGATAGAACCATTCAAGCTGTGACCCCGAGAGGCTATCTTGGAAGAAGTGAATCCAGAGGTTCTTATCCGCCGTGTAAGGTTGGATCTTCCTTACGTACGACCTCAGATGCAGCTTTGGGCAGGAGACCCCATCATACTTGGAGAAAGCAGGCGCTTTAAACTTGTGAGGAATTACTACCCCAGAAGATAACCCCAGATCTCCGAAATCCAGTCCCGGCACATTCTGAATTTCCATTGCGCTCAAGCGGTCTTCCAATTGCTTGTATCTGTCAGCAGCAGGTGGGTATTGTTCGTCATTGTAGTCCGTCTCGTTGTCGGAGACTGCGGGACTAGGAGCTCCTCCCCCTTGGGGACTGTTTTTCTCAGCAGAGGAAGTAGTTGGTTCAGCTTCATTATGGAGTGTGTTCCCAAATCTGCGTCCAGCATTGAACAATGCAGTCCTCTTTTTCTTCTTCTTCTTCAGGAGTAGAGTCTTCAACTCTTGCTGACCTTGGGCTAGGCTTAGGACCATCTCTTGAAACTGTGCATTTTGGGCCTGAAGGGCCTTGATTGCCTGCTCACTGGAGGAGTCTGGATTCATGATGACTGTTCAAAATAAACAGCGAAGGAGATTAAGCAACCTGTGCAATAGGGTACCTGCTATGCATATGGTGCAATGGAATGCGTATGTTTTATGTTTTCAAAGACAAACAAGATTCAACTTTGTAGGCAAAAAGGAAACACACTTCATTAGATTAAAATTTTCAATTGTTCAACAATTTGCCCTTAGGCATTACAGGAATGAAAAATACTGGAAAGGAAATAAAACTATAAAAGGAAATATCCAAAGCTCATCAATGCTCCCATGGCCTCCTCTTTTCAGTGCTGATGTAGTTGTTCAGGACCCGTTCTTCCTCCAATTGCTTAGTCAACCTCTGGATCTTTCGTTCCTGCTCATTGAACTTCTCCCGATAGAAATCCCGTTCTTCCTTTAGCTGCGCCCAAGATCTCTTCATTGTGTCAAAATCAGTAGGTATCTGAGGAGGGAGGACAGTCGGAGGAACCCCATCTTCATCAGGAGATTCAAGAATGATAGGTCTGACAGCTTCGTACGGCATACCTAACCTCTGAGCACGGATGCGGACCCATTTGCAATAGGGCTCCATTGGTAGAGAAGTCTTTGGTCCCAACTCATGTGGGTCAGCTTTGTGAATTCTGTCCCAAGCTCTAATGAATCCATGGCGTAGTTTGTCACTGTCTGCCTGAAACTCAAAATGGAAATGAGGAACCAGCATTTCATGAGGCCCATCTCCTCTGGCTCTTCCAAACTGACGGAGAGCTAAGCATGGATTGTAAGAGATTCCTCCTTGGATACCAATCAACGGAACATTAGGGTATTCTCCGCAACAGTCGACAATAGCTACCTCATCCAAACCTCTGAGAGTCCAGGTGATGTCATTATCAGTGAGAGACATTAACCTCCGAGCCCAACCTTTTCCTTCTTCATTCTTCAGCACGAACTTAGGAAGGTGCGAAATAAACCACCTTACTAGCAAAGGAGCACAACACCACGGAGTTCCCCGTTTTCGAGCAGTACGAGCATAGAGTTGTTGTAGAATATCACCCAAAAGAGTGGGTATCGGATTCCGAGACATGAAGATCCTTATGACATGGATACTGATAAAGGTGTCAGGATTGGGAAACAATACCAGGCCATAGATCAAAAGAGCCAGAATATCCTCGTACGCCTTGAAGTCCAAGTCATTCCAGAAATCATTAGCCTTGCTAACCAGAAATTTGACCAAAAAGCCCTTGACCCCATTTCTAGTTTCCCAATTGGCTAATACCTCTTCTTTGGTCAAGGGGAGAATTGCAGCAATCTCTTCAGGCCTCAGAGTCTTTTCCAAACCAGTGAAGGGAGTTTGTTCCAAAACAGGGATCCCAAGCAGATAAGAGAATTCTTCCAGGGTAGGAACCAGCTGGAAGTCTTGAAAGGTGAAACAATGATACAGAGGGTCATAAAACTGGGTCAGAACACTTATCAGTTGCTGGTCCCATCTTGCAGTGATCAAGCCAAGGAGAGAACCATGTCTGTTGATGAAGGAAGAAGTGTTTGGAATCCTTCCAACTAAATCCTTGAGTAAAACTGGTGGTTGAACAAAGTTGAGCCGGATGGTATTCCTACGCACGGGCATCATGATGTCCTACAAAACAGAGCAAAGATGAAACTCTTTTGTCTTTGAAATGGGTTAGTCCTTTATACAGGATGCATGCAATGGTATGATGGCATGATGCTATGATGAAGCACACCACAAGTATTCACACAGGCAAACATGATAAGGCACACAAGTCATACAAGACACCCTTAGGTTTCAGGCCAGCATGAATTTCAGGTATCACCCTCTTTTGGTTTTGTTGGTTAAAACCTGTCCTATCAAAATTAACCGGGTTCTAGGGGATCTCAAATCATTGGCTACCCTCAATCGGTCATAACTCCAGCATCGCAATCTTTTCTCGCGGCCAGAACCATCTCGAGAGTTTAGCCTCAATGAGTGTAGCATACTGCTACTGTCCTAATATCCAAGTTGGTCAATTTAGGGTTCTAAGGTTGGTTGGTGCTTAATGACTCCTTAGAAGACCTATATTCTCCCCGTTGCAACACAAGGGATATAGGTACAGACTAAGATGCCACACCAATGTAGCCACTGCTTCACCCATGTCGGTCTACGCCGGACAGGTCCCTCACAGATTATGCTACCTAAAAAGGTATTTCCCAGATCCGGGTTAGGATCTATGAAACTCCGATGCAAAGCCCACAAATATAAAAGCAAACAAAGCAAACAATTGAAAACAAAGGTGATCTAAGCCCTAAGGTTACTCCACTTTAAAAATTATCCCCAGCAGAGTCGCCAGTTCTGTGATACGGTGGGAGAACTGACTTGAGGTTTTGCGTTTGTTTTCGCAAATGTTTCGGTTGAGCAAGAGTCGCCACCGACTTTTTATTTTATCCTAAGGAAAGGTTAAAAAGCACAGCAAAAATCCTTTGAGATGTTTTCTTGGGTTCGGGGAGTAGATTATAGAAAGGGAAGGTATTAGCACCCTTTCTATCCATGGTTATCCATGGGCTCTTAGTTACTTGCTTAGATCACTTGCCTTTTGTTTTCAATTGTTTTAAATGGTGCTTGTGTGTGTGTGGGTTTGAAAATGTTTTTGAAAAGAAGCCAATGTGGTGGCAACCTTTGTAATGATCCATGTGGGGATGTATACAAAGATGTATGTCTTTTGAAAAAGGTTTTCATTTGTTTTTGAAAGTTGTTTTGAAAGTGTAGTGTTGTGTGGTTTTGAAATAGGCAAGTGTTTTAGTTTGCAAGATTGATTCAAGTAACTAAGAGGTTATCTACTCCTAAATTTCTCAAAAGATTATTGCTATGTTTTAACCCTTTTTAATAAGTTTGTTCCACCATTGTATTTGGTGGACAATCTCATGTTAGGATGTGAAAGGGACGGGCACGGGTCATCGTTTAGACCATAATTGCAATGGTGCCAAGTATCTTTGGGCATTTTCTTTAAGGGACTTGATCATTTGTTTTTGGAAGTATTTTGAAAATGTTATCGAGGGACTATGATCATTAGGTCTGTTTATTTTGCCCAAAGAGACTTAACATGCAATATGGCCCAATTTTGAAAGGCAACAAGTGGAGTACCCTAGGGGGTGCAAGTGTGATTTGTGTGTTCATTTTCATGCTTGTTTGTCTTGAGATTAGATCATAACTATTGGTTGTTTTTAGCATACAAACCCTAATTCTAACATGGTATAATTAGAAAGCAATAAAGTGCGAAAATAAATTTACTAGCTATTACAAAACCAAATATGGGAAGGGGGGTACAAATGTTCAAATGGGGGTATGGACAAGTAATTTAAACCTAAAACTATCACATCAATATTGAATTTATACAATTTAATTAATGTACAATAATTAAATAAAAATGGAATAAAATATGCAAGGTGCAAAAATATTTTGTATATGTATGAAAAAAAGTATTATTTATAAAAATAAAAGATAATAAAAAGATATTAGTTTTGGAGTTTTTTTCATATTTAGGGCAAAACCCTAATTCTATTAAATAAAATGTATTATTATTTAATTTAATACAAGTATTTATTTATTATGTACAAAAATAAAAATAAAATGAAGTATATTATAAAAAAGTATTTTTTATATCAAATATTAATAAAATGAAAAATACAAATATTTTTATATTCTAACCTAAATATATTAATAAATATATATATATATATATATATATATATATATATATATATATATATATATATATATATATATATATATATATATATATAGGTATTAAGTTCTAAATATGTATTATATATAAGAATAATAATATTTATTATTTAAATAAAAAAGTATTTTTCTATAAAAATATTTTCAGAAAGTAAAACAAAAATAAAAATGTATAGAAATGTATTGGCACTATTTGTTTTAGTATTTTAAATAAAATATGTATATTTATCTATTTATGTATAACTAAAGAAAAATTAAATAAAAGCCTAATAAAATCAAAAATGGTGAGAAAAAATATTTTTATATTTTTAATGTCATGATAAAAAATAAACAAAGTCAATCAAAAAAGAAAAAGTCAAAAAGTCAAAGAAATAAGTAAATGGGCTTTGGGGGTGTAAAAGCAATTAGCATGGTGTGAATAAGAAAAATACACAGGCCCAGCCCAAAAGACCACTGTCTTCAACCTCCAGCCTTCTGTTTGAACAAAACGCGCGCCACTTTCCTCCATTGCTAAGTCCCGATTCTTGGCTTTTTAACAAAAACTCATAACATAAAAAAATGTTCAGCATGAAGAGACGATTCTAACCATATGCATAACTTGATCTAACTCTCTAAGATGAGGGAGAATTTCTCCTCCACCAAATCCTAACCTAGTTTTTCTGCCATTTTCAAACTCCAAATTCTCACAACTCAAGCAAAAGAAATGAAAAGTAAAAACATGTACATGTTCAGTGGCATGAGTAGAACCTTGTTTCTTCACAAACTTAAAGCTAATGATGCCTAATAAGAGAGATACGAATTCAAAAACTTACCTGTTCAGTTGAAGTTCTATCTGGAGATGTAGGAACTTTCAGTGCAAGGTGATGATTGGAGAAGCTTCCTTGAGGTCCAGGGATGCTATTCTAATGTTTACTTTGTCTTGAAAGCTTCTGAATCGAGCTAGAGAACTTCACCTGCAAGTCAGAAATGTGAAAATGGTGGAAGTGGTTAGAGTGATTACAGGTCATGCTTTTGCTTTTGGTTAGCTTGCATAGATGGTATAGAAGGTGTGTGAACTGGTTTTGGCAAGAATGCTTGAGAGAAATAGAAGTTGGCACTCAAACTGCAGAGGCAACTCTGTTTTTGCAGTTTGATGGTGTTTTTTGGTTTGATGATGTTTGGGAGGCAAATGGCTCGTGCAATAGCTTGGTTATGATGTGTGTAATGTGTTTGATAACTTTGTCTAGGTGTTTGTAAGCTGGTTTCTGAGTTGGTACAAGTTATGCCACATTTCTTGAACTTGAAGCAAACAAAAGCCACTTGATCCTTCTAGCCTGTACAGGCCCTCACACTATGCTGCATCTTTTTGTCTTGATCAGAGTGTTATGTCCATGAATCTTGTGTCCAAAGATATGCATTGTACCATTTGATTTGTAAATTTGACATAAAGTTCTTCTTTTCAAAAATGGATAAACCACTTTTTCCAATTAAGGCTTAATTCCTTGTGTAATGACTATATGAACAAAACAAAGCTAAAACACAATGGATTGACATTTAATTTTTGAGTGTAACTTGGTTTAAGGACCTGTAATCAAGGGCATGCTGGTTTTGAGAAGTTTGCATAACTTATGAACATGAAAAATGGCCAATTCAAAAGTGAGTTTTTGCTATATTGTGAAATTCGATTCTCCCTAACCATGAGGTTGTTTGATGTGTAATACAATCCATCTTTGAAGTGCAATTTGAAATTCCAAGTGGAAGTGTATGGAAAATGGCCTTGAAGTGGGGTAGAAAAACTTGTCAAAATAGGTCAAAAATTCACTAAGTTAAGAATGGTTTAGTGCCCTTATTCAAAAATTTGTAACTTGAGATACAAGCTTCAAATGAGAAAACTTTGTGAATCAAAGTTGTAGATTATGCAACAAACTACAACTTTCATGTTTTGACTTTTGTTTGAATCCAAATGAATCTTGGTCAAAAAGTGGGGCAAAGTTGGGAAAAAATTAGGGTTTTCCATAACTTAGAAAAATTCTAAGTTATGAAAAATTCCATTGCAAACCCTAATTTGCATTTCTTGGTTTCTTGGTGAACAAGTTTCATGATTTGGCATGCTTTGATGAAAAATGAATCTTGACTCTTGATTTTGACCAAAAAGTCAAAGTTTGACTTTTCAGTATACAGCCAAAATTGATCAATTGACTGGGAAATTCAACTGTCAATCTTGTGTATTTGGGATCTTTTGAGTTTGTTGATCATGTCAAGATAATTCCATGGGGTTCTTGAGTCCATATGTGAGCTTGGTTTGCCATTGGCTAGGTCAAACAGTCAAACATTGCCTTTGTGCAGTCAAAACCCTAAAAATGATCATTTTGCCCTTTTGGTGATCTGATCAAATTTCTTGTGGAATTGTGATCCAAACTTGATCAAATGGTCCATATGAGTTCATAATGTTGATGTGGGTCAATTTTCATGAGATTTGACTGTCAATTGGCCACAGTTGACTTTTTCCCCAATACAGCTGATTTCTAGGTCATCTGTCCAATTGACTGGGCAAAACTTGGAATCAAGACTTGAAACTTGGTATGGGCAAACTTGGGAGTCCAATATGAAGCATGAAAGTCATCTTAGTCTTTTTAGGTCAAAACATCTTTGTGCAAACACAAACCCTAATTTGAGTCCACAGTGCAAGGAGAAGTCTTGAGCAGAGGAAACCCTAACTGGATCTGGATCTTCAAGGTTTTTGTGATGAGAAAATGTTGAGGAAATGGGAGGGAAAATTTTGGGGTACAACACATGTCTTCATAGGACCAAGCGAAGATCTCAACATAGTCATGAAACATCTGTATCAGCCTCTGTTTGACGCTAAGCTCCAGATTTGCACCTATTTTAACCTCTTTTCTGTCTTCCTCAGTACCCAAGTTCACTATCTCAACCGGCTCTTCATGAGGCTGTATGGCCATCTCTTCCTGCTGTAGCTGTCTAGCAAGTTCTCCAGGCACTTCATAATCATCCTCAACTTTGTCCTCGGCTTGGTTGATCGTATTTTTGAAGTCATAACTGGAAATAGCAGGGCTGTTATCAATGGGATCCAGAGTGGATATAGACCTGCATTATGATACGTGAGTGTGTGTAAGAGAATAAATGCTTTGATAAAGTGAAATATAGAAAAGAAAAACAGAGAGCACAAAATTTGTATGCAAGAAACGTCAAATGCTTTATGAATGATATATGAAATGACAAATAATAGACCTCACAAGCAAAGCCAATGTGCCTCGGGCAAGGCACAAAGCCGTAAAGTTTTAAACTATTTATTACAAATCTTAAAATAAATAAGTCAATCACTGCGGAATAAAAGAAACAGGTATGAAGTCCCTAGTCGTCCAGTTACACGGTCCATCATTGGTAATTGGGTAGATCCATCTATCAATGTCTGATTCCTCTTCACTGTCTTCAATGGCGTTAATCCTACGATTGTTGATGCGTAGGGGAGGTCCTCCAGCCCGAGCGTGTCTAACAGCCCTTTGAGCCCCTGTACTAAAGCCCAAACAAATTTTATCAGTTTTATGAGTGAAATCAGGGAGCTGACCCCAATTGGCACATCCACCTTCTTCAGCTACGGCCCTGGCGTCCTTGAGAGAAGCCATCTTCAAAGGAGGTTTGTTTCTAGTAGTTTTAGTTGATGCCAAGATCTGAGGGACCTCTTCGAAGTTCTAACAAGGAGTTTCTATGAATTCCCCGTCCATCTCTACGTAGCGGAAGGAATTGAGGTAACTCACCATATACTCTTCTTCACCCTGCACTATGATAATCTTTCCTTTAACTGGGTACTTCAGCATTTGGTGGAGTATGGAAGTAACTGCCCCAGCCTCGTGGATCCAAGGACGACCCAACAAACAAGAATACAACGGCCTGATATCCATCACATAGAAAGTGGACCCGAAAGAATGAGAACCCACTTTGACAGGGATGTCCACTTCCCCGTGCACCATTATCTTCGATCCGTCGAAAGCCCTTACCACAATGTTACTAGGCTTTCAAGTCAAACCCTCGTAATCCAACCGATCTAGCGCCTTCTTCGGCAGAACATTCAGTGAAGACCCAATATCTACCAACACATGAGCCATAGTGGTGCCCCTGCATTCAATCGAGACATGCATAACATCATTATGCTTCCTTCCTTTCGGAGTCAAATCCACATCTGAAAAACCCAACCCATTATCGGAAGTCAGGCTGGCCACACAATCTTCAAACTGATCAGCTGAAGTTTCTTGCGGCACATGCACAGTCTTATGAAATGCAATCAAAGCCTTCGCATGGGCTTCGGAACACAACAAGAAAGACAACATGGATATCTTCGATGGGGTCCGCCCTAGCTGCTCGACCACATTGTAGTCGCTCTTCTTAATGATTTTCAGTATTTCCTCTATTTCTTGCTTAGAGGTGTCCACGACAATTTTCCTAGGTTCCTCCGTCCGAGCAGGCTCACCTATAACTTCTTTGTTGTGGGTATTAGATGATTCGTCGACAGGTGTAATAACTGGAGTAAGAACAAGAACAGTAGTTGATGTACTAGCAGGAACAACAAATGGAATGACAATAGGCTTGTTAACAGTCTTAGGGGAAATCTCGGGAGATAAGACCCTTCCACTTTGGGTGATTTTGCTGGTTCCGACGATGTTATCAATATCAGGATCAACCGCTTCATCTTTCAGATCTTGTTTGATGCCATGATAGTACACATCGGCACCATAATGCCAGGGGAAAGCTTTATCTGATACATACGGGACAGGACCAGGAACAATGATTATCAGCGGAGCAATTCTTGAAGCAGATGTAATTCTAACATGTCTTCTCGAGGAAACCTTGGAAGGATTGGCAGAAATGGTTATAATGGCAATGTCTTCAATTGGAACAACAAGAATCATAGTTTTCTCAAACAAAATATCTTTGCTATCTATCAGGCGTTGAACACCTAACTTCAGCAAATGGCAACCAGAAGGTAGAAGCGAACACATGTGGCAACCTTCGCCACAACCCGGAAATAAACCGGCCAACAACAAATTCTTCTTAAAAGTCATGAGAGGAGTAGAAACTTCATCAAGAGAGGTAACAAACAATTCAATATCAATAGCATTAACTCCACTGTCGTGCTTAGGCATGGGAACAGTTATGACATTTGGCTTCTCCGGAGCATCAAAATCTATTTCCTTAGCTTCAATCAAGTCTTGTATTTTGTTTCTCAGAGCCCAACAGTCATTTGTATCGTGGCCAGGACTCTCAGAATGATAGGTGTGATCGGTGGATCTGGAACTGACTGTTTAACGCTGGTTCGCGAAATGTCGCGGAAGCAAGAGTCGCCACCGTCTTTTATTTTCTCCAACTGGAAAGGACAAAAGCACAGAAAAATTCCTTATAGAGATTACTCTCGGTTCGGGAGGTAGATTTATAGAAAGGGAAGGTGTTAGCACCCTTTCTATCCATGGTTATCCATGGGCTCTTAGATACTTGCTCCTTTGTGTTTTCAAAATGTTTGTTTGCTTTTCAAGGTGAGTGGGTTTGAAAAAAAGTTTCTTTGAAAGTTTCAGATCGACTCTTGTATCAGTCCTCAAGAGTGTTTGAAAAGTTATTTTTGAAAGCTTTTTGCAAAGTGTAGGTGTGAAAAGAGTTTTGATTTGTTTTGTTTTAATTTAGAGCAAGTATCTATGAGTCGTCTACCTACCCTAAGGAATTCGTCTGTGTAAATGTCCTTAAGATAGTGCCATCCCACCATTGAGAGGTAGGTAGCACCACCGTTGGAGGTGTTCGGGTCAATTCGAGGGTTCGGGACATGGTGATCACCAGAGCAATAGGAAGACACCTTAGAAGCTACCCTCATGCCATGTTCATGAACATGAGGACTTACTAAAACATCCTCTACTCGACGACCACCTTTCGAGGGGCAAGGCAACAATGAGGCGTACCCTAGGGGTGGTGTGTGATTTGTGTGTCGTTTCCAAATATTTTTATCTTGTCATGTATTTGTGATCTACGCTTGTTTTTATTTTTGGCATTCATTCTTTCATGCAAATTATTAACAGTTAAAAAGATGCGGAATTAAAAGTCCTACGCTATTACAAAGGCGCGGGTCTACATCGCCAAATTAGTCCAAGACCCGATTTGAATAAAAAATAATGCGGAAAGATAAATGTCTAATTAATCTATTACACGGCTTTGGGGCAATTACATTATATTCACAAAAAGAAATAAAAGTAAAATGCGAGAAGAAGTAAAGTCGGGAATGCGAGGGCGTTGGACCCTTTTAAGGAAATTAAATTACAATTAATAAATTAATTAAGTTAAATGAGAAAAGGAAATTATTTTTGAGTTTTTGTATTTATGGAATTTAGTAAGAAAATTAAATGAAATTAAAACCCTAATTCTAAACTATTTTTAATTTATTAAAAAAATGTTTAAATTTAACCTAGTTTTAACCTAATTTTTTAATGGCAAATTTATTTACAAAATAAATAATTAATTATTAATAATGGTAAAAGAAAAGAAAAAAGGATAAAAGTATCTAAAACCCTAATTCTACATTTTTTTAGTTTATAAAAAAAAACATTAAAATTAAACCTAGAATTAAAGCTAAATTAATTAATAACATTTATTTACAAAAAAAAAATTTGAAATAAAATATATTTTTATTTTTTGTCTTTCTGATTTTTTGTTATTTTTTTGTTGTAAAATTATTTTGTGAATTTATTAAAATAGTTAAAACAAAATAAAAAAAAGAAATTGAAATAAAAGAAGAAATTTAGAAAGAAATATACAAACAGGGGGGTTATCTAGCCCTTTTGGAGGTATCATTGTAGCAATCAGGCCCATGAAACGCTAGCCCACATGGACTTTCCTGGCGCGTGTGCACCTGCGTTGACTGGGGTGTTCCCTGGACCTCCCATTCTGACCTTCAGATTCATCTTCCAGGACATTTGGCAAGCTTCAGCGCTGGGTGTTTGGTGGACGTCTGGACATGTTGAGTACCTAATCACATTGCAAGAAAAAATAGAAAGGAATATGGGGGACCTGGGGATCGAACCCAGGTCCCAAGGCTTGCAAATGCTCTTCTCCACCAACTGTGCCATTTGAGCGCGTTGTACATAGAATAAAGAACAAATAATATAAAAGAAAATTGACGTTAATGACATAGAAATAAAAAACGCGCGCTGGAATTCAAACTATCCAATCAGATCTCGCCACATGATCTTCTTCTCCGTTCGTCCCTGAAATAAAAAGAGGTAGCGGGGGTTTTGAACCCCCCCAAAACACAGCCTTTTTCAAAATAGCGAATAGCTCGTGTGGCCATATAAATAGGGCGCGACCAGTGTATTGAATTCGTTCAGATGTGCTAATTCTAACCATGGTGATGGGATGTCCGGATTTTACAGTGTGTGCAAACGCCCAATTTGAAGCTTAAGAAACCCTAAAACATTTCAATGGCATATTTCGCTACAGGCATTGTTATTCAAATTAAAGTTTACCATTAGTCTCAGAACCTTCATATTAGTGTAAATCCATATTCAAAATGTATCAAAAATGCATGCATATTAGAACACGATTATGGAAAATATTTGAGAAAGTTTGACATCCATATACCAATTCTTGAGGCGTGGGGACTGGAAAAAGATTCAGTTAGGTTCCTTGATGCCTTGGCAAGCTATTGGAATTGTTACTTTTCTTTGAATTGCGCTAGAATGCAGTTTTCAGTTTTGACTTTTTGGACAAAAAATGCAAAGTTGGTATTTGATATGAGGCGCAGCTTCAAGGTTCTTAGCATTAGGGTTGGCTTCTGCTTATGTATGCCAATGGATTAGGGTAAGAATTTGAGCCAAGCAATCCATGTTTTGATGAATCAAATATTTGATTTTTAATGGTATCTTTTCCAATCTTTTCCATGTGAAAGTCATGCCAATCATTGCCAATTCTTTCCATATTGAGTGTGCACGAAATCTTGGAGTTATGATGAGTAGAAATGCTGTATAAAAAGATTTGCAAGGTGGCATTGAGTATTTTTTCATATTTAATTTGAATTAAATGAATTAATAGATTTAAAAATTCAATTAATAAATTAAAAATAAGAAAACAACTTCCCTTTGGGCCAATGGGTCGTGCATAAATTTTGGATAATGATTCTTGGAAGAAATTGAGGCCCATTAGCAATTTTGAGGCATTGGAAGTAAAGTTGACTTTTCAAAATTCCCAAACATTTCCCAACTTCCACAAGGCATATCTTACTCAATTTTAAAGTTATGAACATGTTCTTGGACATTTTGGAAAGTTCTTGAAGTCCTCTAACGAATGCCTTTGGTCCCATGTCATTTTGATTTACCAATCTCAAGTTATGACCTTTGACTTAAAGTGCCTTTTTGTTGACTTTTGAAAATGACCTATAATGTTGAGATTGATAACTTTTTGTGAGAGCATTTCTTGGACTTGAAGTGTGAATATGAGTTGTAGGAAATGTCATTCTCTTCAAAATGAGCTTTGGATGGAATTTTTCTGATAAACCATGTGGAAGTTATGCTTTGGTCAAGTTACAGTTGACTTTTTCAACTGTCCAAATATGGAAACTTTTGCATCTTGAGACTTTTTGAGCCATACTTTGAAAATCATGATCAAGCATTGATCAAATGATGTTTGTGGCTTCAAAATAAGATGTTGACCAAAAATTTGGACTTTTGACTGTCAAATGACCATTTTGCCCCTGCAGTTGATTGTTGAGCAATTAGGGTTTTTGACTGTGCAATTTTTGTGCTGTAAGTCTTGAAACTTGGCATATGGATGCTTGATCATGTTTATAGGCATGTGGGACTTGTTTGGACCCTTGGGAACTTCAATTTCTTTGCCAGAACCAAAACCCTAGTTTTTGACTGTTAGGGGGCCCTTGAACTGTGCAACCCTTGAGGAGATTGTGAAGCATGCTCTTTGCAAATCTTGAAGAATATGGGAGGGAAAATTTTGGGGTACAACAGTTTCCCCTGTTCAATCTTCTTAGACCTGAGGATGCAGATTGGCTGACGTGCCTTTCGTAATCCGAAGGTGGAAGATGATTGAACACTAGAGTGCCCAGAAATTTGCGCTCACATAGTAGTGTGATGGTGGGAATGGGCTTATAGATGCCATTTGGAGATTGATGGATAGGGTGATGGGCTTATAGATGCCATGCTAAGAGATGATGGATAGGTGGATGGGCTTATAGATGCCATCTAGGTGTCGATCGCGTAAGAGATTCCTTAGCGAGAACTTGCGTACCTGAAAAAAGAAAATGAGTACCTGGCCTGTTACAGGAGCTGGTCTTCAAACTCTTTGTATAGATGTGTCCGGACTGGTTACAGGAATTGAATCTGGAGCTTCAAATGGTGATGAATGAACCAGGGATGGTTACAACCTCAACGGGACGGTGAGAGAACCTTGGACGATTACTACCTCAACAGGAACGCTGAGCGAACCTTGGGCGACTTCAACCTCAACAGTAACGCTGAGAGAATCTTGGGCGACTTTAACCTCAACAGTAACGCTGAGAGAATCATAGGCGACTTCAACCTCAACAGTAACGCTGAGAGAATCTTGGATGTCTTCTACTGAGTCTTCATCAGGAAAATCTTTAGGGATCGATTTAGCTGGACTAGAGAAGGCCTTTGATTGGATAAGAATCGAGAAAAATCTTAGGGTCGACTTAACTGAACCAAGCAAGGTCTTGGAATAACTTCAACTGGGCAAGAATCAGGGAGATCTTAGGGTCGATCTGACTGAACCAGAGAAGGCCTTTGACTGGATAAGAATGAGAAAAATCTTAGGGTCGATTTAACTGAACCGGACAAGGTCTTGGAATCTTCAACTGGATAAGAAACAGGGAGATCTTAGGGTCGATCTGACTGAACCAGAGAAGGCCTTTGACTGGATAAGAATCAGGAAAATCTTAGGGTCGATTTAACTGAACCGGACAAGGTCTTGAAATCTTCAACTGGATAAGAATCAGGGAGATCTTAGGGTCGATCTGACTGAACCAGAGAAGGCCTTTGACTGGATAAAAATCAGGAAAATCTTAGGGTCGATTTAACTGAACCGGACAAGGTCTTGAAATCTTCAACTGGATAAGAATCAGGGAGATCTTAGGGTCGATCTGACTGAACCAGAGAAGGCCTTTGACTGGATAAGAATCAGAAAAATCTTAGGGTCGATTTAACTGAACCGAACAAGGTCTTGGAATCTTCAACTGGATAAGAAACAGGGAGATCTTAGGGTCGATCTGACTGAACCAGAGAAGGCCTTTGACTGGATAAGAATCAGGAAAATCTTAGGATCGATTTAACTGAACCGGACAAGGTCTTGAAATCTTCAACTGGATAAGAATCAGGGAGATCTTAGGGTCGATCTGACTGAACCAGAGAAGGCCTTTAACTGGATAAGAATCAGGAAAATCTTAGGGTCGATTTAACTGAACCGGACAAGGTCTTGAAATCTTCAACTGGATAAGAATCAGGGAGATCTTAGGGTCGATCTGACTGAACCAGAGAAGGCCTTTGACTGGATAAGAATCAGTAAAATCTTAGGGTCGATTTAACTGAACCAGACAAGGTCTTTGAAATATAGCTAAGAACTTAACTGGATCTTTCCTGAAAGGTAAAGGTCAGTCATATGCAAGGCATGATATGAATCAAGCGATGATGTTCTCAACATAAATGAGATTTGTAAGATATGATGCGTATATGCATGCTATAATGTATGAAAATGTGATGTTTATGAATGTATCTTTTTTATCTAGGAAAGTAAATCCTTGACGGGTGCCGGGAAGTCACTCCTGGGCTGATGTTGAAGAATAGATCTTTGCTTCCGCTGGGGATGATAGTTGCTAGAATAGCGGTAGGAAAAGATAACTCCGTTGGGGAATAAACTTGGCGAATGGATTAATCTGCGGGGAGAAAAGTACTCTAACGATCTTGCTGGGAAACAATACTCTGTGGGGAGAGAGGTGCTTTGCTGAAATGTTGATGGTAACTTCGCTGGGGATACCGTTGTTACGCTGGGAGTGTTAATAGACTTCGCTGGGGATAGGAAGACTTTGCTGAGGACGATCTTTCCGTGGCTTTTGGCTGAGGATAACCCAGTTATATCCTAGTAGGGAAATAACCTTTGAATAAAGCCAGGGGACGCGTTCGTGCTCTACGGGGATAAGCTTCCAGAATCTACTGGGGATAAGCTCACTGCTTGGGGAGATGGATTCCAACTTCCCTTGGGAAACTGGATTGGATTCTCCTGGGGAAATTTTGAGATGTACTGGGGAAGTGACTCCATTGGATGTTTGATATGCCGCCGGGGAACAATCTTTAGGTCAAGACTGCCGGGGATGCTTGTTTAAGAATATCTGTATATCGTGCTGGGGAATGTTGAGATCTGCGGGGAATAATCCAACTTCCTTGAGGTTGATAGTGGACCAATTCTGCTTGGGGAGAGTATTGCTGACTTGCTGGCTCACTCTCTGGGGAATTAAGATATCTGGTTATGTTCTTCAGCTGAACTTACCTTGGTACCTTGATGGTCTGAGCAACTAGATCGCTTAGACAACTCTTTATTGCCCCTGTTTCTAATGTTACCTGTAATTAATCCTTTGTTTCGTATGCAAATATTCATGAGTTAACAAATTATTGTCAATGCATATATCACAAATTGAACCTTGGACGTTCTTCACAAAACAAAACGGAAAAAGGAAAAAAACCAAAAGGCAATTTATCTGAAAAGTGTATTTATATTGATTTTTGAATTTGCCTGTAAATAGGCGTTTTATGTACAAGAGGCTGACGTCCTAGTAAGAGAACGCCGCCGAATAAAAGATTTTATACAAATTTGTACAAAGGAAAATAAAACAGCTGTGTGAAATGAATGATCCCACTGGGTTCCAACTCTGCTATCGCCTTTATGTCTTTGAGCGTCTCATCACTTGATGACCTAGTTGAAGATGAAGCTGATTGATCAATGCCGTCTGAACTTGATGTAGATACCAGATTCTGGATGCAAAGTGATCTAATGAGACATAGTATTACGCTTTATCCCTAACTTTTGCCTGGACCGCCCTTTCGGGTTTTCAGTCCACCGGGATACCCATTTTTTCCCAAGCCGCCTTTTCAGGTTTTCGACTTGCCGGGTGTACAGATTTTTCATTTCATCCCTTCATTTTGCCCGAACCCTTTTGGTTCACCGGGAAGCCCTAATTTTTGCCTAGGTATGTCAACCTAGCGGGTGTTTTTTATGCGTAGTATCTTTTTACTATGTCTGCATTGGCGGGGTGAGGAAGGTCGTCACCATCCATGTTGGTTAGAATCATGGCTCCTCCTGAGAACACATGTTTAACCACAAATGGCCCTTCGTACGTAGGGGTCCATTTGCCCCTTGGATCACTCTGAGGAAGGATGATGCGTTTGATTACCAGATCCCCAACTTGATATTCTTGCGGTCTGACCTTTTTGTTAAATGCCCTGATCATCTGTTTTTGATACGTCTGACCATGACAGATAGCAACAAGTCTTTTTTCGTCAATTAAGTTTAGCTGATCAAGTCGTGTCTGGATCCAATCATCTTCACTCAGATCTGCATCCTTCATTATCCGGAGAGAGGGTATCTGCACCTCGATCGGTAAGACTGCCTCCATACCATAGACCAAGGAGAAAGGAGTTGCCCCGGTTGACGTCCTGGCTGAGGTACGGTACCCATGTAGAGCGAACGATAACATCTCGTGCCAATCTTTATAAGTCACTGTCATCTTCTGCACGATTTTCTTAATGTTCTTATTTGCTGCTTCTACAGCCCCATTCATCTTCGGTCTGTAAGGAGAAGAGTTGTGGTGTTGTATCTTAAACTGCTCGCAGAGCTCAGTGATCATCTTGTTATTAAGATTGGTACCGTTGTCTGTAATGATTCTCTCAGGGACACCGTATCGACAGATCAGGTTGTGCCGAATGAACCGTGCCACAATGTTCTTGGTTACCGTAGCGTAGGATGCTGCTTCAACTCACTTCGTGAAGTAATCAATCGCTACCAGGATGAAGCGATGCCCATTGGATGCTGTAGGTTTAATCTCACCGATCATATCTATGCCCCACATTGCAAAAGGCCAAGGCGCAGTCAGGACATTTAGAGGAACTGGAGGAATATGCACCTTGTCTGCGTAAATCTGGCATTTGTGACATGTCCGAGAATGTTGGTAGCAGTCGGCTTCCATTGTGGACCAAAAATACCCTGCCCGAAGGATTTTCTTTGCCATAGTGTGTCCACTGGAATGTGTTCCGAAGGTCCCTTCATGTAGCTCTTCCATGATCCTTTCTGCTTCTGTCTTGTCCACACAACGTAGTAAGGTCGAATCATGGTTTCGCTTATACAGGATGCTGTTGCTAAGGAAGAACTTCGCTGCGAACCTTCTCAGAAACTTCTTATCGTTGACAGACGCACCTTCAGGGTATTCCTGAGCTTCCAAATATCTCTTCACCTCATGGTACCAAGGCTTCTCGGTCACCAATTCAGTCTCGAGATCACAACAGTATGCCGGTTCGTCCAGTTTCCAGATAATGATCCGGGGAGCCTCATTGTCCCATTTGACCTTGAACATAGAAGACATCGTAGCTAACGCGTCTGCCAACTGATTCTCCTCTCTCGGAAAGTGTTCAAAGGTTATCTTTGTGAAGTGTGGGATCAATGTCAACACATATTCTCTGTAAGGAATAAGGTTCGGATGTTTCGTATCCCACTCTCCTTTGATCTGATTGATCACGAGAGCGGAATCTCCGAAGACACTCAGAAACTTGATCCTTAAGTCGATCGCAGCTTGGAGACCCATGATGCATGCCTCATACTCCGCCATTTTGTTGGTGCAGTTGAAACATAGCCGGGCAGTGAGTGGAGTATGAGTGCCTTGAGGGGATATGATCACATCGCCGATACCGTTACCCAAAGCATTGGAGGCTCCATCAAAGTGCATAGACCATCGGGATCCTTCCTCAGGTCCTTCATCCGGTCCAGGTACTTCACAATCAGTCACTATCATGATGCTCTCGTCAGGAAACTCAAAGTTCATTGACTGATAGTCGTCTACTGCCTGATGTGCCAAGTGGTCTACCAATACACTTCCCTTGATAGCTTTCTGAGTTGTGTACTGGATGTCGTATTCTATCAAGATCATCTTCCATCTTGCTATTCTCCCCGACAGAGCAGGCTTTTCAAATATGTACTTTATAGGATCCATCTTTGAGATCAACAAGGTAGTGTGAGTCAGCATATACTGTCTCAGCCGGCGAGCAGCCCATACCAAAGCGCAGCAAGTTTTCTCAAGCAGTGAGTATCGGGTCTCACAGTCGGTAAACTTTTTGCTAAGGTAATAAATGGCATGCTCTTTTCGGCCAGACTCGTCATGCTGCCCCAACACACACCCCATTGAGTTGTCAAGTACTGTCAGGTATAGTATCAGAGGTCTCCCTTCAACCGGTGGCATAAGAATGGGTGGTTCTTGGAGATACTCTTTGATTCTGTCAAATGCGGCCTGACATTCATCATTCCAACGTACTACCTGATCTTTCTTCAGCAGCTTGAAGATTGGCTCATAGGTAGCAGTCAGATGCGAGATGAATCGAGCAATGTAATTCAGGCGTCCTAAAAAGCCTCTGACTTCCTTCTCTGTCTTAGGAACTGGCATCTCTTGAATGGCCTTAATCTTGGCAGGGTCCACTTGAATGCCCTTATCACTTACAACGAAGCCTAGCAACTTTCCAGATCTTACCCCGAAGGTGCACTTGTTCGGGTTCAACCTCAGCTTGTACAACTTCAGACGGTCAAACAATTTCTGCAGATGATCAAGGTGCTCTTCCTCAGTTTGGGACCTTGCAATCATGTCGTCAACATACACTTCTATCTCATGATGGATCATGTCATGAAATAAAGCAACCATGGCACGTTGGTAGGTTGCCCCATCGTTCTTCAGTCCAAAAGGCATGACCTTGTAGCAAAAGGTGCCCCACTGAGTAACGAAGGTAGTCTTTTCCCTGTCTTCAGGAGCCATCTTGATTTGATTATAACCTGAAAAACCGTCCATGAAAGAGAACACCTTATGCTGAGCAGTATTGTCAACCAGGACATCAATGTGAGGTAGAGGGAAGTCATCCTTGGGGCTGGCCCTGTTCAGATCCCTGTAGTCAACACACATTCTGACCTTTCCATCTTTCTTAGGTACCGGCACCACATTGGCAACCCACTGAGGGTAAGAAGTCACTGCAAGGAAACCGGCATCAAACTGTTTCATAACCTCGGCTTTGATCTTCTCAGACATCTCTGGACGCATACGGCGGGCGTTTTGCTTAACCGGAGGGCAGTCTTCCTTGGTAGGCAAATGATGGACCACAATGTCAGTATCCAACCCAGGCATGTCTTCGTAGGACCAGGCAAAGATCTCCATATAATCATGTAACATCTGAGTCAACCGTTGCTTCACGCTGAGCCCTAGGTTGGCACCAATCTTTACTTCTTTCCTGTCCGTCTCAGTACCCAGATTTATGGTTTCCACCGGCTCTTCATGTGGTTGAATTGCCCTCTCTTCCTGGAGTAACAGTCTTGCAAGCTCGCCAGGCACTTCGCAATCATCTTCACCTTCGTCTTCGGCTAAGTTGATCGGATTTTCCAAGTCATAACTGGCAGTAGCAGAGTCGTTACCAGTGAGATCCAGAGTGGATTGAAACCTGTATGAGTGAGTGTGTGTAAATACAGCTGTTTTTGCAATATATAAAGAAAGGAAAGAAAGAAAAGGAGCATAAGATTTGAAATGCGAGAAAACATCCAAGGTCTTTATTCATGATATATGAAATGACAATTAATATACCCTCACAAATGAAGCCACGGTGCCCCGGGTAAGACACCAGGCCATAGAGTTTTAATTCATTGTTTATTACAAATAACAAAACAAAGGAGTTTATTACTGCGTAACAAAAGTAACAGGAGTATGATCTTTAGCAATCCAATTGGTCAATCCTCCATCAGTCGTCGGGTAGATCCAGCTATTGAACTCTGACTCTCCCACTTCATCTTCATCCCCAACAGCATTCACTCCTGGATTGGTAATGAACACAGGAGATCTTCTGGTCTTTGCCTTGCGCACAGCCTTCTGACCCTCTGCAGTAAAACCCAGTCCAAACTTGTCAGTTTTAGGTGTAAAATCAGGGAGCCTGCCCCAGTTAGCACATTCACCTTTCTTGACCACAGCCCGGGCATCCTTCAAGGAAGCCATCTTCAATGGAAAGTCCTCTTCAACCACTGTTTCCGCTGCTGCCAATGTTGGAGGTACCTCTTCGAAATGCTGAAAGGGGGTTTCAATAAACTCCCCGTCCATCTCAATATACCTGAAGGAATTCAAATGGCTCACCATATACTTCTCCTCTCCCTGCACAGTGACAATCTTCCCTCTAACGGGGTACTTGAGTTTCTGGTGTAGGGTAGAGGTCACTGCCCCAGCTTTGTGGATCCAAGGTCGACCCAGTAGACAAGAATACGATGGACGGATATCCATCACATAGAAAGTAGAGTCGAATACTTGAGAACCCACACGAATAGGAATGTCCACCTCTCCATGAACCATCCTCTTAGAACCGTCAAAGGCTCTGACGATGATATTGCTAGGTTTCAGCTCCAGGCCTTCACAATCCAAACGGTCTAAGGCCTTTTTGGGTAGCACATTCAGGGAAGAACCAGTGTCCACCAACACGTGCGCAAGAGTAGTGCCCCTGCATTTAATAGAGACATGCATGGCGTCATTGTGGTCCTTTCCCTTAGTAGTAAGGTCAGCATCCGAGAAACCCAAACCATTGTCTGCTGTCAGATTGGCTACGCAATCAGTAAACTGGACTGCAGATGTCTCCTGTGGCACATGAGCCGTCTTGAGAAATGAAATCAGGGCCTTAGCATGGGCCTCGGAGCACAGTAGTAAGGAGAGCATGGAGATCTTGGAGATCTTGGAGGGGGTATGCCCCAGCTGCTCAACAACATTAAAGTCACTCTTCTTGATTATTTTCAGAATTTCCTCCATCTCTTGTTGGGAGGCCTCAGCATTCACAGATTTTGGTGCCTCCATCCGGGCAGGCTCATCTTCAATCCCTTTGCCCCGAGCATTAGATGACTCGGCAGCAGGGGAAACAACTTGATCAGAAATGGGAACAGGTACACTTGTAGGTGTTATAGTGAGAGGTCTTCGAATAGTTGGTGGCGCAATGTCAGGCGAGAAGAGCCTGCCACTGCGGGTTACTTTGGCTGGACCAGTGATATTGCTGATGCTGGTGCCAGTGTTGAACTCTTGCTTTATACCATGTACATACACATCTGCCCCATAGTGCCATGGGACAGCCTTATCAGATTCATAGGGGAGAGGCCCCGGAACAGTAATCACAATGGGTGCGACAGTCATGATTTTAACCGGCTTCCTTGGGAGAGCCTTGATCGGATTATTAAAAATGGTAACAACGGATACTTCTTCCACCGGAACAAACTGAACAACAGTCTTCTTGAAGAGAATCTCTTTGCTGTCCATCAGGCTTTGGATGCCTAACTTCAGCAAAGGACAACCAGAGAGGGAAACAGCACAGAAAAGGCAACCTTCACTACAACCCGGAAATAAACCGGCCAGCAGTAGGTTCCTCTTAACGGTCATCAGAGGAGTAGCTACATCATTCACAGAAACGGCGTACACATCTTCATCAACGGCATTCACTCCATGCTGGGGCATAGGAGCAGTCACCACATTTGGCCTCTCAGGCGCTTCAAATTGTATCTCTTTTGCGTCAATAAGGTCTTGCACCTTATTCCTTAAGGCCCAACAGTCATCAGTGGAATGCCCCGGGCTATCGGAGTGATAAGCACAGCGGGAATTTGGATTGTACTTCAGAGAGGCAGTATTCACAACTTTCGGGGCCTCCCTGACAGTCACTAAGTTGGTGGATAGTAACTACGGCAAGATTTGTGATAGGGTCATACTCAGCCGGGTAAACTCTCTTCTGGGTCTTTCAGCCCTTTGTGGATTGGTTTGCCGAGGAGCGGCAGCAGGCTTAGCAATCATCACCGCGTTGACAGATTGGCGGCGCTCAGGTTTATCATGTCTTTTAGGCCCATACACAACATTGGCCTCCTTCTTAAAGGGTTTCTTCTCAGAACTTGAAGATGCCCCTTTCTGAATTTTGCCGGACTTCATTCCAGCCTCTATTCTCTCTCCAGTCCGAATAAGATCAGTGAACCCTGCAGACGAATTCCCGATAAGATGATTGAAAAATGGCCCAGATAGGGTCCCCAAGAACATATCTACCAGCTCACGGTCAGTTAATGGAGGCTGCACCCTGCCAGCCAGATCCCTCCACTTTTGTGCATACTCTTTGAAACCTTCGCTTGATCCTAGCGACATACCCTGGAGTTGGGTACGTGTAGGAGCAAGGTCGGCATTATATTGATACTGCTTGTAAAAAGCAGTAGCCAACTCCTCCCAGTTACGAATCTTGGTCCCATCCATCTGATAGAACCATTCGAGATGAGTCCCTGAAAGACTCTCCTGGAAGAAGTGGATCCACAAGTTCTTGTCCACTGAGTACGGTTGAATCTTCCGCACATAAGATCTGAGGTGTAGCTTGGGACAAGACGCCCCGTCATACTTGGTGAAAGATGGTGCCTTAAACTTGTGAGGAATAATCACACCAGTAGATAAGCCCAAGTCTCCGAAATCCAGCCCAGGCACTTGTTGGATCTCCATTGCATTCAGTCTGTCTTCCAACTGCTTATACCGGTCTTCAGCAGGAGGATACTGTTCCTCATTAAAGTCAGTCTCGTTGTCAGAGACTACTGGACTAGGACCTTTTCTCCCTTGGGGACTGCTCTTGCCTACAGAAGAATCAGCCTCTTCATTCTGCAGAGTGTTGCCAAACCTTCGGCCTGAGTTGAAAAGAATGGTTCTCTTCTTCTTCTTCTTCTTCTTCTTCTCCTTCTTCAGGAGTAAAGCCTTCAGCTCTTCTTGGCCTTGAGCCAAACCCATGATCAGATCCTGAAATTGCGCATTCTGCGCCTGAAGAGCCTTGATAGACATCTCGGTTGATGATGAGTCAGGGTTCATGATGCTGAAATAAACAGCGAAGAACAGTAAGCAACCTGAAAAGAAGAAAACCTGCTATGCACATGATGAATGATATGTGTTTATGCAATGCATTCAAGGGTTCGAAAATTCAAATTTGTTGTAGACAAAAAAGGAACACACATTATCATTAAGGAAATAATTGTTCAGTACATCAAAGCCTCATGGGCACATATTACAAAGAAAATCAATCCCAAAAGACACTACGCATCCTCTTTGGAGCTATGTAGGTGTTGAGATTCCTCTCCTCGTGCAATAGGCGGGTGAGCTCCAAGACCTTCTTTTCACTAGCATGTAGACTGGTCTCAAGAGAATTCCGTTCTCCCTTAAGCTGGATCCAGCTCTTCTGCATCTCTTCCCAGGACGTGGGCATGTCAAGATGTTGAATGGTGTAGGACACCTCTCCTTCCAAGACTGGCTCTTTGATCACAGGGAGCACATGAGGATAAGGCATTATTAACTTCTGGGAGCGGGCTCGTACCCACTTGAGATAAGGTTCCAATGGGATGGAATTCTTGTGCCCCAGTGTCTTGCTGTCTATCTTACTGGGCACCCTCCAAGCTCTGATAAATCTCTGGCGAAGTCCTTGTGCATCGTTGTCGAAGTCAAAAACTATGTCAGGAATCAACATGTCATGAGGGCCATCCCTCCGAGCATAACCAAACTGTCTCCAAGCCAGGCGTGGGTTGTAAGTAATACCTCCTCTGATTCCAAGTAAAGGAACATTAGGGTACTCCCCGCAACGATCAATGATAGTGACACCCTCTCTGGACCGAGGGCACCAATGTATATCTGCATGTGTAAGAGTCATCAACCGTTGTGACCATCTCAAACCCCGTTCGTTCTTCAAAACTGATTGTGGAAGGTGCGAAATAAACCACCTTCCCAGGAGAGGAGTGCAGCACATAAGGACACCTCTTTTTCTCATGGTTCGAGTGTAACATGAGTGAAGGATGTCCCCCATCAACGTAGGTATAGGATTCCTAGACATAAAGATCTGGACAGCACTGATATCTATAAGCTGATCTGGGTTAGGGAACAACACCAAACCATAGACAAGGAGGGCCACAACTTCTTCAAAAGCTTGTAAGTCAAGGGAGTTCCAACATTCCTGGGCCTTTTCAAACAGAAACCTGGCTAAGAACCCTTTGATGCCACTTCTAACTTCCCAATGTCCCTTGAGGTCAAATGATTGTAGGTGTAAGGATTTAGCAATCTCTTCAAGCTTGGATTCCTTTTCCGTACCGTTGTAGGGTAGTTGATCAAGGATAGGGATCTTCAGAAGTTGGGAGAACTCCTCCAATGTAGGTACCAGCTGATAATCCAGGAAAGTGAAACAGTGATGCAGAGGGTCAAAGAACTGGAACAAGACCTTTATCATATCTTCCTCAATGTTGGTGTTGACCAAGCTGATGAGTCTTCCATGTCTCTCACTGAATGAAGAGCTCTCGGGAATCCTGGATATAAGCTCCTTAAGCTGAGGAGGGATCCTTACAAGGCTGATTTGAATTGTCTTTCTGCGAACAGTTTCCATGTCCTACAAAACAAGAACAAAGATGAAGATTCGAACCCCTGAAATGGTTAGTCAATGCATATGATGCTGGATGATGTCATGATGCTATGATTAAACACACCACAAATATTTACAAAGGCAAACATGTAAGGCACACAAGTCACACAAGACAAACCCTTAGAGTTTAGGTCAGCATGGGGTCTGGGTATTACCCTCTAGTCGTCCAGTTACACGGTCCATCATTGGTAGTTGGGTAGATCCATCTATCAATGTCCGATTCCTCTTCACTGTCTTCAATGGCGTTAATCCCACGATTGTTGATGCGTAGGGGAGGTCCTCCAGCCCGAGCGTGTCTAACAGCCCTTTGAGCCCCTGTACTAAAGCCCAAACAAAATTTATCAGTTTTATGAGTGAAATCAGGGAGCTGACCCCAATTGGCACATCCACCTTCTTCAGCTACGGCCCTGGCGTCCTTGAGAGAAGCCATCTTCAAAGGAGGTTTGTTTCTAGTAGTTTTAGTTGATGCCAAGATCTGAGGGACCTCTTCGAAGTTCTAACAAGGAGTTTCTATGAATTCCCCGTCCATCTCTACGTAGCGGAAGGAATTGAGGTAACTCACCATATACTCTTCTTCACCCTGCACTATGATAATCTTTCCTTTAACTGGGTACTTCAGCATTTGGTGGAGTATGGAAGTAACTGCCCCAGCCTCGTGGATCCAAGGACGACCCAACAAACAAGAATACGACGGCCTGATATCCATCACATAGAAAGTGGACCCGAAAGAATGAGAACCCACTTTGACAGGGATGTCCACTTCCCCGTGCACCATTATCTTCGATCCGTCGAAAGCCCTTACACAATGTTACTAGGCTTTAAAGTCAAACCCTCGTAATCCAACCGATCTAGCGCCTTCTTCGGCAGAACATTCAGTGAAGACCCAATATCTACCAACACATGAGCCATAGTGGTGCCCCTGCATTCAATCGAGACATGCATAACATCATTATGCTTCCTTCCTTTCGGAGTCAAATCCACATCTGAAAAACCCAACCCATTATCGGAAGTCAGGCTGGCCACACAATCTTCAAACTGATCAGCTGAAGTTTCTTGCGGCACATGCACAGTCTTATGAAATGCAATCAAAGCCTTCGCATGGGCTTCGGAACACAACAAGAAAGACAACATGGATATCTTCGATGGGGTCCGCCCTAGCTGCTCGACCACATTGTAGTCGCTCTTCTTAATGATTTTCAGTATTTCCTCTATTTCTTGCTTAGAGGTGTCCACGACAATTTTCCTAGGTTCCTCCGTCCGAGCAGGCTCACCTATAACTTCTTTGTCGTGGGTATTAGATGATTCGTCGACAGGTGTAATAACTGGAGTAAGAACAAGAACAGTAGTTGATGTACTAGCAGGAACAACAAATGGAATGACAATAGGCTTGTTAACAGTCTTAGGGGAAATCTCGGGAGATAAGACCCTTCCACTTTGGGTGATTTTGCTGGTTCCGACGATGTTATCAATATCAGGATCAACCGCTTCATCTTTCAGATCTTGTTTGATGCCATGATAATACACATCGGCACCATAATGCCAGGGGAAAGCTTTATCTGATACATACGGGACAGGACCAGGAACAATGATTATCAGCGGAGCAATTCTTGAAGCAGATGTAATTCTAACATGTCTTCTCGAGGAAACCTTGGAAGGATTGGCAGAAATGGTTATAATGGCAATGTCTTCAATTGGAACAACAAGAATCATAGTTTTCTCAAACAAAATATCTTTGCTATCTATCAGGCGTTGAACACCTAACTTCAGCAAATGGCAACCAGAAGGTAGAAGCGAACACATGTGGCAACCTTCGCCACAACCCGGAAATAAACCGGCCAACAACAAATTCTTCTTAACAGTCATGAGAGGAGTAGAAACTTCATCAAGAGAGGTAACAAATAAATCAATATCAATAGCATTAACTCCACTGTCGTGCTTAGGCATGGGAACAGTTATGACATTTGGCTTCTCCGGAGCATCAAAATCAATTTCCTTAGCTTCAATCAAGTCTTGTATTTTGTTTCTCAGAGCCCAACAGTCATTTGTATCGTGGCCAGGACTCTCAGAATGATAGGTGTGATCGGTGGATCTGGAACTGACTGTTTAACGCTGGTTCGTGAAATGTCGCGGAAGCAAGAGTCGCCATCGTCTTTTATTTTCTCCAACTGGAAAGGACAAAAGCACAGAAAAATTACTTATTGAGATTGCTCTCGGTTCGGGAGGTAGATTTATAGAAAGGGAAGGTGTTAGCACCCTTTCTATCCATGGTTATCCATGGGCTCTTACATACTTGCTCATTTGTGTTTTCAAAATGTTTGTTTGCTTTTCAAGGTGAGTGGGTTTGAAAAAAAGTTTCTTTGAAAGTTTCAGATCGACTCTTGTATCAGTCCTCAAGAGTGTTTGAAAAGTTGTTTTTGAAAGCTTTTTGCAAAGTGTAGGTGTGAAAAGAGTTTTGATTTGTTTTGTTTTGAATTAGAGCAAGTATCTATGAGTCATCTACCTACCCTAAGGAATTCGTCTGTGTAAATGTCCTTAAGATAGTGCCATCCCACCATTGAGAGGTAGGTAGCACCACCGTTGGAGGTGTTCGGGTCAATTCGAGGGTTCGGGACATGGTGATCACCAGAGCAATAGGAAGACACCTTAGAAGCTACCCTCATGCCATGTTCATGGACATGAGGACTTACTAAAACATCCTTTACTCGACGACCACCTTTCGAGGGGCAAGACAACAATGAGGCGTACCCTAGGGGTGGTGTGTGATTTGTGTGTCGTTTCCAGATATTTTTATCTTGTCATGTATTTGTGATCTACGCTTGTTTTTATTTTTGGCATTCATTCTTTCATGCAAATTATTAACAGTTAAAAAGATGCGGAATTAAAAGTCCTACGTTATTACAAAGGCGCGGGTCTACATCGCCAAATTAGTCCAAGACCCGATTTGAATAAAAAATAATGCGGAAAGATAAATGTCTAATTAATCTATTACACGGCTTTGGGGCAATTACATTATATTCACAAAAAGAAATAAAAGTAAAATGCGAGAAGAAGTAAAGTCGGGAATGCGAGGGCGTTGGACCCTTTTAAGGAAATTAAATTACAATTAATAAATTAATTAAGTTAAATGAGAAAAGGAAATTATTTTTGAGTTTTTGTATTTATGGAATTTAGTAAGAAAATTAAATGAAATTAAAACCCTAATTCTAAACTATTTTTAATTTATTAAAAAAATGTTTAAATTTAACCTAGTTTTATCCTAATTTTTTAATGGCAAATTTATTTACAAAATAAATAATTAATTATTAATAATGGTAAAAGAAAAGAAAAAAGGATAAAAGTATCTAAAACCCTAATTCTACATTTTTTTAGTTTATAAAAAAAAACATTAAAATTAAACCTAGAATTAAAGCTAAATTAATTAATAACATTTATTTACAAAAAAAACATTTGAAATAAAATATATTTTTATTTTTTGTCTTTCTGATTTTTTGTTATTTTTTTGTTGTAAAATTATTTTGTGAATTTATTAAAATAGTTAAAACAAAATAAAAAAAAAGAAATTAAAATAAAAGAAGAAATTTAGAAAGAAATATACAAACAGGGGGGTTATCTGGCCCTTTTGGAGGTATCATTGTAGCAATCAGGCCCATGAAACACTAGCCCACATGGACTTTCCTGGCGCGTGTGCACCTGCGTTGACTGGGGTGTTCCCTGGACCTCCCATTCTGACCTTCAGATTCATCTTCCAGGACATTTGGCAAGCTTCAGCGCTGGGTGTTTGGTGGACGTCTGGACATGTTGAGTACCTAATCACATTGCAAGAAAAAATAGAAAGGAATATGGGGGACCTGGGGATCGAACCCAGGTCCCAAGGCATGCAAATGCTCTTCTCCACCAACTGTGCCATTTGAGCGCGTTGTACATAGAATAAAGAACAAATAATATAAAAGAAAATTGACGTTAATGACATAGAAATAAAAAACGCGCGCTGGAATTCAAACTATCCAATCAGATCTCGCCACATGATCTTCTTCTCCGTTCGTCCCTGAAATAAAAAGAGGTAGCGGGGGTTTTGAACCCCCCCAAAACACAGCCTTTTTCAAAATAGTGAATAGCTCGTGTGGCCATATAAATAGGGCGCGACCAGTGTATTGAATTCGTCCAGATGTGCTGATTCTAACCATGGTGATGGGATGTCCTGATTTTACAGTGTGTGCAAACGCCCAATTTGAAGCTTGAGAAACCCTAAAACATTTCAATGGCATATTTCGCTACAGGCATTGTTATTCAAATTAAAGTTTACCATTAGTCTCAGAACCTTCATATTAGTGTAAATCCATATTCAAAATGTATCAAAAATGCATGCATATTAGAACACGATTATGGAAAAAATTTGAGAAAGTTTGACATCCATATACCAATTCTTGAGGCGTGGGGACTGGAAAAAGATTCAGTTAGGTTCCTTGATGCCTTGGCAAGCTATTGGAATTGTTACTTTTCTTTGAATTGCGCTAGAATGCAGTTTTCAGTTTTGACTTTTTGGACAAAAAATGCAAAGTTGGTATTTGATATGAGGCGCAGCTTCAAGGTTCTTAGCATTAGGGTTGGCTTCTGCTTATGTATGCCAATGGATTAGGGTAAGAATTTGAGCCAAGCAATCCATGTTTTGATGAATCAAATATTTGATTTTTAATGGTATCTTTTCCAATCTTTTCCATGTGAAAGTCATGCCAATCATTGCCAATTCTTTCCATATTGAGTGTGCACGAAATCTTGGAGTTATGATGAGTAGAAATGCTGTATAAAAAGATTTTCAAGGTGGCATTGAGTATTTTTTCATATTTAATTTGAATTAAATGAATTAATAGATTTAAAAATTCAATTAATAAATTAAAAATAAGAAAACAACTTCCCTTTGGGCCAATGGGTCGTGCATAAATTTTGGATAATGATTCTTGGAAGAAATTGAGGCCCATTAGCAATTTTGAGGCATTGGAAGTAAAGTTGACTTTTCAAAATTCCCAAACATTTCCCAACTTCCACAAGGCATATCTTGCTCAATTTTGAAGTTATGAACATGTTCTTGGACATTTTGGAAAGTTCTTGAAGTCCTATAACGAATTCCTTTGGTCCCATGTCATTTTGATTTACCAATCTCAAGTTATGGCCTTTGACTTAAAGTGCCTTTTTGTTGACTTTTGAAAATGACCTATAATGTTGAGATTGACAACTTTTTGTGAGAGCATTTCTTGGACTTGAAGTGTGAAGATGAGTTGTAGGAAATGTCATTATCTTCAAAATGAGCTTTGGATGGAATTTTTCTGATAAACCATGTGGAAGTTATGCCTTGGTCAAGTTACAGTTGACTTTTTCAACTGTCCAAATATGGAAACTTTTGCATCTTGAGACTTTTTGAGCCATACTTTGAAAATCATGATCAAGAATTGATCAAATGATGTTTGTGGCTTCAAAATAAGATGTTGACCAAAAATTTGGACTTTTGACTGTCAAATGACCATTTTGCCCCTGCAGTTGATTGTTGAGCAATTAGGGTTTTTGACTGTGCAATTTTTGTGCTGTAAGTCTTGAAACTTGGCATATGGATGCTTGATCATGTTTATAGGCATGTGGGACTTGTTTGGACCCTTGGGAACTTCAATTTCTTTGCCAGAACCAAAACCCTAGTTTTTGACTGTTAGGGGGCCCTTGAACTGTGCAACCCTTGAGGAGATTGTGAAGCATGCTCTTTGCAAATCTTGAAGAATATGGGAGGGCAAATTTTGGGGTACAACAATAGGCACACCGGGCGTTCGGATTATATCTAGGAGATGTAGTATTTGGATTCTTGGGAGCCTCTCTCAAGGTTGCCAAGTTGGACCTCAACAGGTGAGGTAGGACTTCATCCAATGTCATGTTGATGCGGGTAAACTGCCGTTGTGGTCTTTCCACCCTTTGTTGATTGTTGCACTGTGGAGCAACTGCAGGTCTAGGTATCATCACGATACTTATTGTCTAACGTTGTTCAGCCCTGTTCTGAGCCCTCGGGCTGTAGATGGCATTGGCTTCCTTCTTACCAGCAAAAGGCTTATTTACTGAACTTGAAGAGGCATCCTTCTGTATTTTTCCGCTTCAAATCCCAGCTTCTACTCTTTCTCCAGTTAGAATCAGCTCGGTGAAACCAGCTGATGAATTGCCGATCAAATGATTGAAAAATGGACCAGATAACATCCCCATAAACATATCAACCAACTCCCTATCAAATAATGGGGGTTGAACTCTCCCATCAAAGTCTCTCCATTTTTGTGCATAATCTTTAAAACTTTCACCTACACCCATGGACATACTCTGGAGTTGAGTATGAATGGGAGCAAGGTCGGCATTGTACTGATACTGCTTGTACAAAGTAGTAGCCAAATCTTCCCAGTTTCGGACATTGGCTCCCTCTAGCTGGTAGAACCATTCAAGCCTAGTCCCTGATAGACTATCTTGAAAGAAATGAACCCACAAATTTCTATAAGCGGTGTGGGGCTGGATCTTTCTGACATAAGAACGGAGATGGAGCTTTGGGCAGGACACCCCATCATACTTAGAAAAAATTGGAGCTTTGAACTTATGCGGGATAACCACCCCCGACACCAATCCTAATTCTTCGAAATCCAGCCCAAGTATCCTCTGAACTTCCATGGCACTCAGACGGTTTTCCAACTGTTTGTATCTATCCAAAGCAGGAGGATATTGCTCGTCATTGTAATCGGTATCATTGTCAGAAACTGCAGGACTAGGGTCCTTCTCTTCTTCTTGTTTCTCCCTTTCCTTAGATGAAGAGGTCAAATCGACTTGTCGCTTCAACCGCTCTCCAAACCTTCTGCCCATATTCAGAATACCGACAACCTTCTTCTTTTTCTTCTTCTCTTTCAGGATAAGGGCTTTCAGATCCTCCTGCCCTTTTGCCAGACTGATGAACATTTGTTGGAATTGGGCGTTCTGTGCCTGCAGGTCCTTAATGCTTTGCTCGGAAGACATTTCTGCTGAAATAAACAGTGAAGGAGATGAGAAACCTGTAATGGTACCTGTAATGATGTGTATGATAATGGTATGCGCATGCAATGATTTCAAAGACTGCGGGAAATTTAAATTTGCAAACCCAAAATAATAGAGATTTTATTAACTTAATTTGAAGTTCAAATGCCTTTTAGGCGTTACAATTAAAAATAAACAAATCCAAAACTATAAAAGACATCAAAATCCCCATGGATGCTTCCTCTTTGTGCCAAGATAGTCATTCAGTCCTCTTTCTTCATGTAGTTTCTTTGTGAGCTCTAAGACCTTCCTCTCTTGAGCATGGAATTGATCCCTGTAAGTATCCCATTCCTTCATCAACTGAATCCAATACCTCTGTAATTTCCCAAGATAAATGGGTATATAAGGATAGAGAATCGTGTAAGGAATGCCTTCTTGAGTAGTGGGCTCCACGATTACCGGTAAAATGGCCACATAGGGCATCATAAGCTTTTGGGCACGGGCTCGTACCCACTGGAGGTAAGGTTCCATAGGAATGGAAGTCTTTGGCCCCAAAGCCCTGATGCCGAATCTGTTTACCATTCCCCAAGCTCGTATGAACCTCCGACGATACTCTTTAACATCATCCTCATAGTTGAACACAATGCCTTTGGTTAGTAACTCATGGGGACCATCCCTTCGAGCGTGACCAAATTGTCGCAGAGCTAAACAAGGATTGTAGGTTATACCTCTTATGATACCAAGTAACGGGACATTAGGGTACTCCCCACAACGGGCAATAATAGCCGTGTTTTCCATAACTCGAGAACACCAAAGAATATCCGTATGAGCGAGCGACATTATCCTTTGTGACCAAACCAAAACCTTTTCATTCTTCAGTATGGACTTAGGGGGGTGATAAATAAACCACCTCGACAACAATGGCATGCAACACATAAGAATCCCTCTTCTCTTCATGGTACGAGTATGGAGAGTGTGCAAAATATCTCCGAGCAAGGTAGGCACAGGATCGCGAGAGAGGAAGATCTTGATAGCATTCACATCTACGAGTGAGTCCGGATTAGGGAAGAGAACTAAACCATAGATAATAAGAGCCAAGACCTCCTCAAAAGCCTGAAAATCCATATCATACCAAAACAACTGTGCCTTGTCTATCAGAAACTTAACTAGAAAACCTTTGACTCCGCTTGTAGTTTCCCAATTGGATACCACGTTGGCCCGTTTCAGACACAGAGCTGAGGCAATGACTTCTGGCTTAGGAACTTCTTCTAGACTTGTGAAGGGTACCTATTCATCAATAGGTATATCCAATAGCTGAGAGAATTCTTCCAAGGTAGGCACCAACTGATAGTCTGGAAAGGTGAAGCAGTGGTGCTTAGGATCAAAGAACTGAAAAAGTACACTCATCATCTTTTCATCAAAGTTTGAAGTAACCAGGTTGAGAAGTTGACCATGTCTCTTAGTGAACGCAGATGTTTCAGAAACCCTTGATGCTAGCTCTTTGAGTTGGGAAGGTATCTTCACAAAGCTGATTCGGATAGTGTTTCTACGAACAGAAGACATTATCTGCAAAACAGAACAAAGATAAATTCCCTTGGTCTTTGAAATGGTTAGTGCAATAAGCATAGATACCATATTATGATGCATGATGTCATGATAAACTACAGGTATAGCAAACACAGGTATAGCAAACACAATCAAGTCACACCAAGTCCTTAGGTTTAAGGCTTGTATGAGGTTAAAGGTAGTACCCTCTTGAAGTTTAGTTGGTTCAAACTTGTCCTAAAAAGTAACCGTGTTCTAGAGATTCTCAATATCACTGACCATCCTTTATCGGGCATTGTTTCAGCTCAATCAATCTTTTCTTGTGGCCAAAATATCCCGAAAGTCTGATCTCAATGAGTGTAGCATCAAATATCAACCAGTTCTCAGCTATACACCGAGGCCGGCTATCTCACTACTTTCTAATGGCCAAGTTTGTTTAACTAAGGTTCTAAGGTCCATAGTGCTTCACAACACCATGCGACGTCCCCGTATTCTCCTCGTTTCCCCATAAAGGATACAGGTACCAACCAAAGTTCCACACCAACACAGCCATCGCTTAAATCATATCGGTCTATGTCGTACAGTCTCCACGATCTATTGTTGTTTACCTAATGAGTGCCCCCAGATCCGGGTGTAGGATCTATAGTAACCCCAAACAAACCCTCAAAAGTAAAGCAATCAAGAGAAGCAATTTTAATGACCTAGATCCTAAGGTATACCTTCGTCCCCAGCAGAGTCGCTAGTTCTGTGATACGGTGGCAGAACCGACTGTTTTTATTGGTTTGCATTTTGCGTTTTTTGTTTGCAAAGTGTCGCGGTAAGAAAGAGTCGCCACCAACTTTTATTTCATCCAATCATGGAAAAGGAAAAAGAAAAGAAAAAACCTTTTTTCGAGATATTCTGAGTACGAGGGGTATATTATAGAAAGGGAAGGTGTTAGAACCCTTTCTATCCGTAGTTATCTACGGGCTCTTAGGTACTTGCTCATTTTTCAAATTTCTCGTGTGTGTTTGTATTGAAAATGCGTTTACTTCGTGATAACCCTTGTATCAGTCCTCAAGGATGTGACGAAGTTTGTTTTGAAAATTTGTTTTGAAAGGTGTTTGTGTGGAAAGTTTTTATTGAGCAAGTACTTAAGATTCTACCTACTCGAAAAAAGATTGTGTGTTCTCGTTTCCTTTAGACAACGCTATCCTACTATTAGGGAGTAGGTAGCACCGTCGTTGGAGTTGTAAGGGACATTCGAAAGGGAAAAGTACAATCACCAAAGCAATAGTTAGGAAACTTTAGTAGTAACCCTAGAGTCTTAGGATCTTTCGGAGGCAACATTTCCGAGGCAACATTTTGATCTTTTAGACTGGAGGGTGACCACTAAAATTTCCTATGCTTAATGATTGTTTACTGAAGGCAACCTGAGTGAGGCAAACCCTAAAAGTGAACATGTGCATGTGAACTTTTTTCAGTTATTTAGTCTTTGCACATTAGGTGATCTACCGTTTTAAATTTCAAGCATTCTTTTCATACAATCCTATTAGCATACATCTTGACAATTGAATATTGCGGGAATCTAAAGTGCGAAAAGTAAACCTAGCTATTACAAGACTTCGGGGAGGGGGATTAACTACATAACCAAAAATCGGGGATTTAAACAGTAAATAAAAACCATAGGTTAACTATTACAAACCCTGAACAATTACAAAATAATGGACAAATAATTAACAGGCGCGCGACAAATTAAATGCGAGGATGATTGAAATAATCTAAAACCCTAATTTTGAGAGAAAAATTGCTTTTGTGGATTTTTATTTGAGAAAACATTTAAATTACAACTCAATTAAACCTAATTTCTAATTGTTTTTAAATCATAAAAGAAATTAAATTAACCTAATTTTTTAATAAATTAAAATAAATATTTTATTGAAAAAATGCTTTTTTTGATATTTTGTGATTTGTTGATTTTATGATTTAAAAAAAGTAATTAATTTAGAGAAAAAAATAATTAAACAAAAACAATTAAAATAAAAGAAATAAATAGAGAAAAGATAATATGGGCACGTGTTTTTAGCAATTCTGGTGGGTGAGAATCTGAATTTCCAAGCCCATTAAGCTGAGCCCAGTCAACCACGCTGGATCCTGTGCAAGCGTTGACTTGAGGTGCACCAAGGACATTCAGCCAGGAAGTGTTAGATCTGGCTAGCAGTGCATCCAGTGGCTGGGTGTTGAGGTTGCATGGAAGGCGTGTGAGAGAGCATTGCATGGGATCTGCAGTGAGGCATGAAGAAAATAATAAAATGCACGCGCCTGGGATCGAACCCAGGACGTGTACATCAAAGGCACGCTCCTCAACCGTCTGCGCTAACTTGTACATATAATGAATAAAAAACATAATAAATAAAACAAAGCAATGGATTCAGAAAGGCGTGCAAAATTCAAACAAACCAATAGTGGGCTGCCACATATTATCTCCTTCGCTGCAACCGTCGCATTAGGGATAAATGATTTCTAAATACACAACTCCATTCGTGGTGATCTCGTGAACACCATGGTATCCTTCTTTTGGCTAATTTCACCTGTGTAAGAAATCCCTAAATTGAAAACATAAACCCTAACAATGGCAACGACATGTAGAGGCTTCAAAAAACACAATTAAATAGTACAGTTAGCTTACAAACATGATGAGGATTACAAATATATGACTTAAACATGCTAAAGATGCCAGGAATACAGTAATCGATTTTGAGTTTAAGAGAAAACCATGAGAGCAATTACGCGCCTTTCTGGGTGTTTCAAGCCTTGCAAATGATCCAATTGGCTTCTGGGAAGGTCCAAGAATCGATTAGCAGCGTTGGAATGGTCTGAATTGATCTCTAAACGCAAAAACAGTCCAACACTTTTTGTCACTTTTTTAGAACTTTGTTTTGTGTTTTCACGACTGCTAACCCCTTTTCTTTGATCTGCAATTGTTGTATACATATAGTAGACTGAATTAGATCAATAAAATTGGCATGAATCTTGAGAAATAATAGAAATTGGATTTGATTTGCTTTTGTATGATATCTTTCTAAAAAAAGCTTCAATCCAATATTCTCCAACCCTCACGAGTCTTGCACGAATTTATCATCATGCTAGCTGTACATAGACTCCAAATGTGCACAAAAATCCCAAGATTTGTTTTGCTTTTATTATTTTACCATTTAATTTGATTTATTTTGATTTAAATTAATAAAAAATAAAAATAAATGATAAAAGTAATAAAATAATAGGTGGAAAAGCTCAGGGGTCATGGGTCCTATTAGAAACATTTTTCAAGCAAGAACACATGGGCCCCTTTGGAAAAAATGCAAATTTGATCGATGTTGACTTTTGACAATTTTCCAAAAATTGCCAACTTTGATAATGCACAACTCTCTCAATTTTGACTCTAGGAGAGTGTTCTTGGAATTTTTATAAAGATTAGGATGTCCCATAAACAACCCTTTTGGTTTCATCTCAATTGGATCTTCCATATTCATGTATGAAGCTTTGACCCAAAATGTATTTTTGTTGACTTTTCAAAAGGACCTATAATGTAAAAATTCATATCTTTTGATGAGTGCATATTTTGAACTTGTGGGCTGAATATGAATTGTAGGTAATTGCACCCTCTTCAAAATGAGCCTTGGATGGAAAATTTCTAATAAAGTATGAAGAAGTTATGCTTGGTCAAAGTTAGGTTACTTTTCCTATAAAACCCTAATTTAGCAACTTTTGGGTTTTGATGAATTTGGAGCATTCCTTGGGGAATCATGGTCAACGCTTGATCAAATGATGAAAGTCACTTCAAAATGTTGAGGTTGACCAAAAATCTTGAATTTTGACTGTATGTGGGTCACAGTTGACTTTTGACCTAATATAGTCGATTCTCAAGCATTTGAGCAGTTGATTGAGAAAATTTCTTGTGTAAGGCATGAAACTTGACATATAGGGTCTTGGGAACATATTAAGACCATGGAGAGCATATGAGGCCTTTGTGGTTCACCCATATTGATGAAAATAGGAACCCTAATTTGAGGTGCACTGCCTTAGGAGAGAGTCTGTCTGGTCAACTCTTGGGCAACCTTGAGGAAATTGAGGATCTTAATGGACATGTGTTGAGTAAAATGAGAGGGAAAATTTTGGGGTACAACATACGGTCTAGGATTTTCACAATCAATTACTAGCATGATATTCTCATCTGGGAATTCAAAGTTCATGGATTGGTAGTTGTCAACAACTTGATGTGCCAAATGAACCGCCAGCGCACTTCCTTTGATTGCTTTTTGTGTAGTGTATTAGATATCATATTCAGTCAAAATCATTTTCCATCTAGCTATTCATCCGGAGATATCTGGCTTTTTGAAGATATACTTGATATGATCCATCTTAGAAATCAACAAAGTGGTGTAAGTCAACATATATTGTCTTAGCCGTAAGCAGCCCATGCCAAAGTGCAACAAGTTTTCTCGAGCAGTGAATATCTAGTTTCACAGTCGGTAAACTTTTTGCTCAGGTAGTATAGTGCATGCTCTTTTCGGACAGACTCGTCATGTTGGGCCAACACGCACCCCATTGAATTATCTAATACAGTCAAGTACATAATCATAAGTCTTCCTTCAACTGGAGGCATCAGAATGGGAGGTTCTTGTAAATATTCCTTGATCTTGTCAAAGGCTGCTTGGCAGCCGTTGTTCCATCTGACTACTTAATCTTTCTTTAAGAGTTTGAAGATTGGATCGCAAGTAGAATTTAGGTGAGATATAAATCGAGTAATGTAGTTAAGTCGACCCAAGAAACCTCTGACTTCCTTCTCAGAGAGGGGAGCTGGAATTTCTTGTATGGATTTAACTTTTGTAGGATCAACTTCAATGCCTTTTCTATTGACGACAAAGCCTAGGAGTTTTCCAGATCTTACCCCGAAGGTGCACTTGTTGGGATTCAGCCTCAACTTGTATTCTTTCAGCCTTTCAAATAGTTTGCGTAAGTGATCGAGGTATTCTTCTTAAATCTACGATCTTGTAATCATATCATCCACATAGACCTCTATTTCATGATGGATCATATCATGAAATAAGGCTACCATAGCTCGTTGATAAGTTTCCCCTGCATTCTTTAAACTGAACGACATGACCTTGTAACAAAAGGTTCCCCATTGTGTGACAAATATAGTCTTCTCCATGTCCTTGGGAGCCATCTTGATTTGATTGTAGTCGGAGAAGCCATCCATGAAAGAGAAGACTTTGTGTTAAGCTGTGTTGTCGACCAAGACGTCAATATATGGTAGTGGGAAATAATCTTTGGGGCTTGCCCTATTCAAATCTCTATAGTCTACGCACATATGGACCTTTCCATACTTCTTTGGTACGGGGACCACATTCGCCATCCATTGAGGATATGATGTCACATCCATGAAACCTGCATTGAATTGCTTCATTACCTCAGCTTTTATCTTTTCAGACATGCCAGGCCGCATACGACGAACTTTCTGCTTGACTGGAGGACAATCTTCCTTTGTTGGTAGACGATGAACTACAATGTCAGTATTAAGTCTCAACATATCTTCATATGACCAAGCAAACACCTCAATATAGTCGTGCAACATCTGGACCAATCTGCTTTTTATACCATTTTCCAAGTTAGTGCCAATCTTGACTTCCCTATTGTCTGTCTCAGTACCTAGGTTGATTACTTCAACTGGCTCCTTATGAGGTTGAATGGCTTTTTCATCTTGCTTCAGAAGTCTGGCTAGTTCCCCAGGTATTTCACAATCTTCTTCGCCTTCATCCTTAGCTTGGTTGATTGGATGTTCAAAGTCATAGCTGGCAATAACAGAGTCGTTGGCAATGAGATTCAGAGTGGATGAGGATCTGCATGTGTGTGTGTGTGTGTGTGTGTGTGTGTGCATGTAAGATACATGGCTATTTTGAAAATGCAATAAAGAAAAATAAAGACAATGAGCGCAAAACTTGAATGTGAAGAGTCCAATGTTTTTCAATAAATGATCATATGGCATATGGAAATGAACAAACCCTTAACAAATGGACCATGGTGCCCCGGGTAAGGCACATGTCTTAAAGTCATTGTTTGGAATTAAAATTACAGACAAAAGTTCTTGAATTGATAAAACAGTAAAAGGTAATTACTCCTCACCGAAGGAGATGGGAATGAAATCCTTGGCACGCCAGTTGTCGAGTCCTTCTACGGCAGTCGGGTAGATCCATTCATCAAAGTCGCAATTATCCTCAAAGTCTTCAATAGTATTCACTCCATAATTACTAATGCGAAGAGGTGGTTTTCCTATGCGAGCACGTCTGACCTCCTTTTGAGTTTTGGCAGTAAAACCCAACCCAAACTTGTCTTCTTTGAAAGGAATGTCAGGAAGTTGTCCCCAATTTATACTGCTTCCATCTTCAATCACAGCACGAGCATCTTTAAGTGAAACCATCCTTGGCACAACTTCATCGGCTTTTGGAGAGTTAGAAGAGATTTTGGTGGGGGAAACCATAAGAGGGACCACTTCGAAGGCTTGACATGGAGTTTCTATGAATTCGCCGTCTATCTCGACATAATTAAACAAATTCAGGCAGCTAACCATGAACTCTTCTTCACCATAAATAGTAACAATCTTTCCCTTGATTGGATATTTCAACTTTTGGTGAAGGGTGGACGTCACTTCTCCTTCCCCATGTATCCAAGGGTGTCCTAGTAAACAAGATTAAGCGGGACGAATGTCCATCACGTAGAGAGTAGAATTGAAAACTTGTGAACCAACTTTAATGGGGAGATCAACTTCTCCAAGTACCATCCTCTTGTATCCATCAAAAGACCTCATAAATATGTCGCTTGGTTTTAACACCAGACCTTCGCAATCTAACCGGTCCAAGGCACCTTTGGGTAGAACATTTAGAGAGGAACCAGTATCAACCAGGACATGGACCAGGGTAGTTTCTTTGCATTAAATAGAGACATGAAAAGCCTTGTTATGATTCCTTCCAGCCGGTGTCAAGCCAGCATCAGAGAACCCCAATCCATTGTCGGCAGTCAGACTCGTCACACAATTTTCAAATTGATCAGTTGTGGTCTCTTGAGGAACATGTGCTTTCTTTAAAATTTTGATTAAAGCTTGGGCATGAGCATCAGAACAAAGCAACAAAGACAACATAAATATTTTGGAGGGGGTTTGCCCCATTTGCTCTACTATCTTGAAATCACTCTTTTTTATAATCTTCAAGATTTCCTCCATTTCTTGGGTGGAAGGTTCCTCAACAGCAATCTCTTTGGCAGGCTCCCCTATCCTAGCAGGCTCAATTACTTTCTCTTTACCCCTAGTGTAAGTACTAGGCTTATCAATGGTAATGCAGACATGTGTCGTTGTAGTAGTTGGAGGTGAAATGTTAGGAGAGAAGATTCTCCCCGTCCTTTTCACCTTTCTAGAACCCGAAATATTGGTAACATCATCAACTTTGTCTTCATTGATCCAAGAGTCTTGCTTAATTCCATGATAGTAAACTTCAGCACCGTAATTCCAAGGGACTGCTTTATTGAAGATGTAAAGAATCGGCCCAGGAGCAGTAATTATCAAGGGAGAAATTGTTGGTTCGTTGGAAATCATAATAGGACCCTTTGAAGAGATCCTAAGAGGCTTGTTGGAAATTGTTATGATGGAAATATCTTCAGCTTTATCGGTCAAACTTTTGATGGATGGAGTTCTTTCAAACAGGATCTCATTACTATTTATCAGGCGTTGAACATATTCTTTCAGCCATTTGCATCCATTAACTTGTTCGAAGCAACAATTACAGTCTTTCAAACATCTAGGGAAAACCCCAGCTCTCAGCAAATTTTCTTTAACAATGGCCACTGGCGTAGTCAAATCTTCAACAGAGGAAACAAAAACAGTGTCTTCAATTGCATTGACACCTTTGCCATGATTTGGCATTGGTGCAGTTATAACATTCAGAGTTGTAGGTGGATCGAACTCAATAGTCTAGTCATTGATAAGATCTTGAATCTTGTTTTTTAGAGCCCAACATTGATCAGTATCATGCCCAGAGCTATTGGAGTGATAGACACATTTTACGTTGGGATTGTATTTCAGAGATGAAATATTGGGATTTGATGGTAGATTGCGCAATGTTACCAAGTTGGCCTTCAACAGGTGTTGCAAGGCTTGGGACAGTGACATGTTAATCCTCGTGAACTGTCTTCTTGGAACCTCAGATCTTTGACGGTTGGCTTGTTGTGGTTGTCTTTGAGTATATGGTGGATTGGAGATCAAAACAGCATTGACATATTGGCATTGATCTTTCTTGACATGGCCTCTTGACCCATATACGACATTAGTTTCCTTTTTTCTAGTAAAGGGATTTTTCATGATGTTTGATGTAGAGGCAGAAGCCATGGAAATTTTCTCACTTTTGATACCACTCTCAACCCTTTCACTGGACAGGATTAACTTAGTGAAACCGAATGATGAGCTCCCAATTAACAAATTGAAGAATGATCCAGCTAATGTTCCCATGAACATATCCACCAGCTCCCTATCAGTCAAGGGTGGTTGTACTCTACCTGCAAGGTCTCTCCATTTTTACGCATATTCTTTAAAACCTTCATTGGAACCTATTGTCATTCCTTGTAACTGAACCCTAGTCGGCGCCAAATCAGTGTTGTACTGATATTAGCGGTAGAAAGCGGTGGCCAGATCTTCCCAAGTATGAATGTTGGAACCCTCCAACTGGTAAAACCATTCTAACTGAGTCCCAGACAGACTCTCTTGAAAGAAGTGTACCCAGAGCTTCTTGTCAGTGGTATGCGGTTGTATTTTGCGAACGTAGGACCTCAAGTTAAGTTTTGGGCATGAAACTCCGCCATACTTAGCAAATATTGGAATTTTGAATTTGTGGGGGATAACAACCCCATGTACTAAACCCAAATCACCAAAATCCAAGCCAGGTACAACTTGAATTTCCACAACTTTCAACCTATCTTCCAGTTTCTTGTACTTATCCTCAGCCGGTGGATACTGTTCATCAAAGTAATCTTCATCCTCAGAAGCTTGATTGTTTGTAACCCCAACACGGGTGCTTCTTGCATCTTCATTATGATTCTCATCCTCCTCGGAGGAATCTTCTTCCACTTGAACCTGTCGGACGGGGCCCTTGAATCTCTTCCCCATGTTAATTACGACTTTCTTTTTTGTTTTCTTCTTTGTAACCAGCAGTGACAGCAGTTCTTGCTTCCCTTTGGCCAATGTGAGCAAGGTTTCTTGAAATTGAGAATTTTGTGTCTGCAAGTCTTTCACAGTCTGCTCGAGATCCATCTTACTGAAATAAACAGTAGAAAGATGAGGAAACATGTGTCGGAAAACTTGCTTATATTTTGATGCATGTGATACAGATGCAAATGATTTCAAGGACTTCTAAGATTTAAATTTGTTTAGACAAAGAGGGAACACACATTAATTGTATTAATAAGTTCAAACGGTTACAAGAACGCCTCTTGGGATTACAATATAAGAAGCAAAAATAATATAAAATAAACTCTAAAAGGACTCAAGCTTCCCATGAGCGCATCCTTTTTGGTGCAATGTAGACATTCAAACTCCACTCTTCATGAAGTTGCCTAATGAGCTCCAACACTTTCCTCTCTCCTGCGTAGAACCAGGCATCAAAGGTGTCTCACTTCCCTTTGATTTGAATCCAAGATCTTTGAAATTATTCAAGGGAAATAGGCATGTCAAGAAGAAGAATAGTGTAAGGAACATCTCCCTCGTTAATAGGATCCATGATGATAGGTAGAATGGCCTTATAAGGCATCATGAGGTTTTGAGCGCGAGCTCGCACCCACCTAAGATAAGGCTCCAAAGGAATGGTGTTATTATGCCCCAAAGTTTTGCTATCAACTTTGTTCACCATGAGCCAAGCTCGTACAAATCTTTGAAGGTATCCTTGGACATCGTTCTCATAGTCGAACATAATACCTTGGACAAGCGCGTCATGAGGACATCCCTCTGAGCATACACAAATTGTCATAGAGACAAGAAGTGATTATAAGTAATACCTCCCCTAATTCTAAGGAGAGAGGCATTATGGAATTTCCCACAATGATCAATAATGGTAACATCCTCCAAAGATCAAGAACAACAATGAATATCCGAATGCGAGAGTGACATCAACCTACTAGACCATCTCATGCCTTGCTTATTCTTCAAAACAGATCGAGTAAGGTGCGAAATAAATCACCTAGCCCATAAAGAAGTACAACATATAAGAATCCCTCTTCTCTTCATGGTGTGTGTGTGAAGAGAATGCAAGATATCTCCAAGCAAGGTAGGCACCAGGTTACGAGATAGAAAAAATTTGAACGCATTCACATCTATGAGTTGGTCAGGGTTAGGAAACAGTACCATCCCAAAGATTAGAAGATCCTCCACTTCTTCAAAAGCTTGCAAATCCAAAGCCTCCCAAAATTGTTGAGCCTTCTCAACCAGAAACTTGGCTAGAAATACTTTAACACCGCTTCTTGTTTCCCAATTTGCCACAACGTCGGACCATTGCAAATGTAAAGCTCCAGCAATCTCCTCAGGTCTTGGGTCTTTCTCAATACCCGTGAAGGGTATTTGATTAAGAATAGGCACCCCAAGAGTTGAGAAAATTCTTCTATGGTAGGCACTAGTTGGTAATCAGGAAATGTGAAGCAATGATGCTTAGGATCAAAGAATTGGAAAAGCACATGTACCATATTCTCTTCAAAGTTTATGGTAACCAATTTAACGAGACGACCGAACTTCTTGGTGAACGGAGAATCATTGGGAACCCTTGATTCTAATTCCTTAAGTTGAGGAGGCACTTTCACAAGGTTGATTCGAATAGTATTTCTTCGCATAAAAGCCATGTCCTATAAAACAACTCAAAGATAAATACCAAATTCCTTGAAATGGTTAGTGCAAATGCAATGTGTTGTACCCCAAATTTTTCCCTCTCATTTATTAAGTATTTTCTCACAAGATCTCCTTTGGTTCAAGACTGCACAAGGGTTAATCAGCTCAAGACACCTCCTTAAGCACTAATGACTGAAATTAGGGTTTGAGATTGCACAAGGATAATTGAACTTTTAATGCCTCATATGACTTTCATGGATCAATTTGGACCCTCATGATTTCTCATGTCAAGTTTCAAGTCTTGGATCACATATTTGCTCATTCAATTGATCAGTTGACCTAAAAGTCAACTATATTGGGGAAAAAGGTCAACTATGGTCAATCTACAGTTAAAATTCATAATTTTTGATCCATATCAACATTGTGAACTCCTATATGTCATTTGATCAAGTTTGGACCACAATTCCTCAAGAAATTTGATCAGATCATCAAAAGGGCAAAATGGTCAAAATTAGGGTTTTGACTAAGAAAGAGCAATTTCTGATTTTTGACCTAGCAAATGGTTATTTGGTTTGAGACATGATCTCAAGGTTTAAAATGCATCATTTTTACCTAATGACATGGTTAAAAACATTGCAATTCCATTGGACTGACAGATGAACTTTGCAGTCGACTAATTAAAAGTCAATTGTATACTGAAAAGTCAAACTTTGACTTTTTGGTCAAATTCAAGTGCCAAAGATCATAATTCATCAAAACATGCCAAAGAACATAGGGTTTTATGAATAAGTTTCATATTTTGACATTTTTTGATGAATTATGATCTTTGGCACTTGAATTTGACCAAAAAGTCAAAGTTTGAGTTTTCAGTATACAATTGACTTTTAATTAGTCGACTGCAAAGTTCATCTGTCAATCCAATAGACTTGCAATGTTTTGAACCATGTCATTAGGTAAAAATGATGCAATTGGACTCTTGAGACCATGCCTTAAACCATTGACCATTTTCTAGGTCAAAAATCAGAAATTGCCCTTTCCCAATCAAAACCCTAATTTTGACCATTTTACCCTTTTGGAGATTTGATCGAATTTCTTGAGGAATTGTGGTCCATACTTGATAAAATGATGCATATGAGTCTGAAATGTTGATGTGGATAAAAAATTATGAAGTTTGACTGTAAATTGGCCATAGTTGACTTTTTCCCCAATACAACTGATTTTTAGGTCAATTGCTCAATTGACTGATCAAAAATGTGATCCAAGGCTTGAAACATGACATGTGAAATCTTAGGGGTCCATGATGATCCATGAAAGTAATGTGGCGCATTGGAAGTCCAAAAATCCTTTTGCAAACTCAAACCCTAATTTTGGTCATCAGTGCTTAAGGAGGTGTCTTGAGCCGATCAAACCCTAGTGTAGTCTTGAGCCCAAGGAAATCTACTGAGAAAATTCTTGATATGTGAGAGGGAAAATTTTGGGGTAAAATAGTATGACTCAAAACTTCCCTCAAGATCATTTGATTGATAGTTGATTTTCAATCAACTGATCAAAAGTCAATTGTACACTGAAAAGTCAAACTTTGACTTTTTGGTCAAAATCAAGTATCAAAGATCACAATTCATCAAAGCATGTCAAAATATGAAAATTGTTCATCAAGAAATCAAAAAGTCAAGATTTAATTTTGAAAAGTCAAAGTTTCCAAACTTAGAAATTTTTCTAAGTGTTGGAAACTTCATATTTTTTTCACAACTTTGAGCCATTTTTTCACCATTATGCAAGATGATTCAAGGGAAACTTTCAACATGAAAGTTGTAGATCTCAATGAGATCTAAAACATTTATTTACACAACTCCTTCTAGAAATTCTTGGATTTCAATTTATTAATCCATAAAATCATGGTCATGAAACTAAAACACTTGGTGAAATTTTGAGCATTTTGGTCAGGATTTTGACCTAACTTCTGAGCCAAGTTTCACATGGTTCAATTTGGATTTTGAAAAAGTGATTCAAAGATTGGATGTAGAGCACATTACAAGCTTTCTAAAATGTCACATAACTCCTTGAGATCATTTGTGAGAAAGGATAATCGAAGGCCAAAAGTTAGGGTTTCAAGTTGTTTTACAAGGCATAATTTCATAATGAACAAGAATGCAAATCCATGCTAGGCTGCACAATCTTTTCTTTGCAGGCCTCAAACTTGTTTGAAACTCAATAATTAAATGTTTGCACAACTGTTAGAGGCTTTAATCTAAGAATTCAATGCACCGCCCATGCTTAATTCCATTTTGGGAAGAAAGTGCACATTGCCATTTTGGAAAAGTAGTTTTTATGCACAAAATCAGTTCTTGAGCTTTGCACTTGTTTGCTTCTGACCACACACAACCTATAACCCAAAAGAAACTTGTCTAAAGCCTCTTTGAACTCAGGCCATGCTTGTACTATGCCTTGAAACCATATTTCCACTTTACTTCAAAATCAAGTAAGATAGCCATAACTCTATATCTTGCACTTCTGACCCTCTAAAGTGATAAAACCTTTTCCTTGCTTATGCACAAGTTGTTTGCATTAAAACACACAAATACACAAGCTCCAAAACTGACCAAAACATAGAACTGCATCACAAACCACCATTGTTGCATATTCTGACAAAGAACTTCAAACTTCCATTTCACTCGTGCGTTTCATGGCCTTTTGCTTCCAAAAGCTTCCAAACATAATACATAAGCCATCCTTATCCCTGTTACACGACTGTAACACCATCTTCATACATTTCCAATTTCAAAAACAGAGCATCACAGTTGGAAATCTCCATACCATTCCAGCCACCTTCAGCTCAATCCAGCCATTACATTAGCTTCCTAGAGGTCCAAGGAAGCTAACCTGATCATCACCATCACTTGAAACAAGCTCAAACTCATTTCACGATTTCTAGTTTTGAGGTATTTTTCTTGAACTTCTATCTCATTATTTAGGCATTGTTAGGCTTGCATTTGTGAAGATAGAATGTAGATATCATTGCCCTGAAACTATACATGTCCATAGATTTCATTTATGTTGCTTGAGCATGGAGAATTTTGAGTTTAAACTTGCTGAAATATTTAGGTCAGAATTTGGTACTTTCATAAATTCATCCTTATCTTTGAATGTTAGCTTAAATTTGTTACATGGTTAGATTCGTGGTGAAAAAATACACAAGTTTCATGTTTACATTTTTGAAAATGGTGGAAAAATGAGAAAGTTACAGATCCTTTGGCTGGAGGTTAAAGATGAAGTACACTCAGGGCAAGTTTTATGTTATGTATTTATTTTTGTGCCAATAAGGCCTGGGTTCAACACCCAGCGCGCTACCTTTTTTCCATTTTTTTTTACATTTTCAATCATTTTTGTCACAAACACACATGCCTGGGCCTCAATGTAGTGGGCCTGGGTATTTTGCTGGCTTCTAACCACTGGCCCTGCTTCAGCACCCCCCTGGTCATTTATTTTTTTATTCTATTTTATTTTCATCTTTTAGTTTATTTCAATTTCATATTTTCACTTTATTATTATTTTTATTATTAATATTTTATTATTATTAATAAAAAAATCCAAAAAATATTTATTTTATTATTTTTACACTCATTTATATTTTATTTCTCTTTATAAAAATTAAAAAAGAACAAAAAAAAATTCTTAGCAAATTAATTTCTCTTTTTTTTTTTATGAATTAATATTTAGGCTTAGGATTAATGACTACATCATTTTCTTTTCTTAATTAAAATTAATTCAGAACTTAGGTATTTTAATGAATTAATTTTCCTATTATTTATTATTTAAAACCTTTTCATAAAAATAACCCTAAAATCCTTTCATCATTTTTCTAATTAGGGTTAGGTTAAAATCCTTTAATAAAAATAAAAAAATCATTTCTTTTCCCATTTACATTCTTGCAAATTTTATATTTTTAATTTTGTACAATATTCGATATGGTTGTAATAATTATTTAGATTTAATTTTCTTGCAATTTCCCCATTTGTAAACCCCTCCCCTAATGATGTAATAGCTTAGTATTTTATATTTTACACAATTTAATGCTTTATATATAAATGCTAGTAATTAGGGTTTGTATGAAAAGATTAAAATCAACAAGTTAGCAAACCCTAACACAAGACAAATCAAGCATGAAAAAGACACACTTGCACACTTTGCACCTCTAGGGTTAACCCACTTGTTGCCTTGAGAAATAAATGGTCATAATACGCATGTAAGGTGTCTTAGCAAAAACAAACAAAATACAAGATCATAGTCCCTCGATAACACTACAAATGTTGCCTTATAAATGATCTTAATCCCTTAAAGAAAATTCTAAGATATCTTACAACATTGCTATTCATGACTATACGATGACCCTTACCCGTCCCTTTACATCCAATGATGGGGCTTCTTACCAAATCAATGGTAAGATAGTAACATCTAAAGGAGGAGGAAAATAACATTTAAGACCTGTTGAGTAGGTAGATTCGCTCATAGTTGCTCGCTTGCTCATAACAAAAACATTTTATACACCAACGCACTCATTTTGAAACATTTTCAAAAGACAACACTTTGTACGCGTTATTATAGAAACGAGATCCATTACAAAGATACCTTTTTAAAATCATTTTCAAAAACACATTCCACAAATACCTCTTTAAACTATTTTCGAAACAACACTTTGTACAAAGTTACATTTTTAAAATACCTTCAAAAACCACACCACAAGCACACTTTCAAACAAAATCAAGTGATCTAGCAAGCAACTAAGAGCCCGTAGATAACTACAGATGAAAAGGGTGCTAATACCTCCCCTTTTCATAATCTACCCCCCGAACTCAGAAAGCTTCTCGAAAGGTCTTTCCTGTTCTTTTCAGCCTTTCCTTATTGGATAAAAGAAAAGTCGGTGGCGACTCTTGTTAACTACAACATTTGCGATCAAACGCAAAACGACCAAGTCAGTTCTCCCACCGCGTTACAGAATTGGCGACTCTGCTGGGGAAAATTTAAGAATGGGGTTACCTTAGGGCTAGATCATATTTACTTGCTTTCATTGTTTGATTTGTTTGCTTTACATTTTGGTTCTTTGTTTGGGTTTAAATCCTCTACCCGAATTTGGGATACCTTATAGGTAAGTAGCAATACATTGTGGAAACTGTGCGGGGTATACCGACATGGTCTAAGAAATAGCTACGTTAGTGTGACATATTTGTGGGTACCGGTAGCCCTTGAGTAGTCAAGGAGAATACGAAGCCGCTAAGTGATGTCATGAAGCACTAACTAACTTCTAGAACCTTTACTTGACCAACTTGTCCATTAGGACATAGTGAGATGACCGACTTTGGTGCAGTCCGAAGTTGGTAGATACTCGATACTACACTCATTGAGGTTTGGTTTTTTGGGATATTTCGTTCGCCATTAAAGAGGCTTGCACTGAAACAATGCCCGAGGAAACAAACCAGTGATATTGAGCTCTCTTAGAACCCGGTTACTATTGCTAGGATATGTTTGAGCCAACTAAACTTCAAGAGAGTACTTACCTATGAGACTCCATGCAAGCCTAAACCTAAGGACTTGCTTGTTTTTGTTTGTATATATTTACTTGTACATAACATCATAAACATCATACTCATACTCACTAACCATTTCAAGGATTTTTGGGATTTATCTTTGTTCTGTTTTGTAGGACATGGATTCTATTCGCAGGAAAACCATTCAAGTCAATCAAGTAAGGATCCCTCCTCAACTTAAAGAGTTAGCATCAAGGGTTCCTTAGAATTCTCTATTTACCGAAAGACATGGTCGCCTCCTAAACTTGGTTACCTCCAACATTGATGAAGATATGATGAAGGTGCTATTCCAATTCTTTGATCCTCTACACCATTGCTTCACATTTCCCGATTATCAACTTGTGCCAACTTTGGAAGAATTCTACCAACTCTTGAGGATTCCCATTCTCAATCAACTACCCTTCAACGGTACAGAAAGAGATCCAAAACCATAAGAGATTGCTCAAGCCCTACACTTGCAACAATCTGATGTCACAACTAATTGGGAAACAAGGAGTGGTGTCAAAGGTTTCTTAGCCAAGTTATTGTTTGAGAAAGCTCAAGACTATTGGAACTCTTTGGATTTGCAAGCTTTTGTGGAAATTGTGGCCCTTCTCATCTATGGGATGGTTTTGTTTCCAAATTCTGACCAACTCATAGATGCAAACGCCTTCAAAATCTTCATGTCTCATAACCCGGTGCCTACTTTGTTAGGAGACATCCTACATTATTTTCACTATTGCACTATGAGGAAAAGGGGTATTCTCATGTGTTATACTCCTCTCTTGGAAAGATGGTTTATTTCGCATCTTCCCCAATCTGTATTGAAGAACGAGCAAGGTTCAAGGTGGTCACACAGGTTGATGACGCTCAAACATTCAGATATTCATTGGTGTTCTCGATCTTTGGAGAATGTTACTATCGTCGACTGTTGTGGAGAATTACGTAATGTCCCCTTAATTGGCATTAGAGTAGGTATCACTTACAACCCTTGTTTAGACTTACGACAGTTTGCTTACGCTCGAAGGGATGGTCCACATGAGATGCTTATTCAAGGGTTGGTATTTGACTACGAGAATGACGATCAAGGTTACCGTCAGAGGTTTATCCGAGCTTGGAGGATGTTGAACAAGGTAGATAGAAAGACATTGGGGCACAAGAATTCCACCCCCCTTGAGCCTTACCTTAAGTAGATGCGAGCTCGTGCTCAGAAACTTGTGATGCCTTTTCCTTCCATCTTACCAGTTATCATAGAACCTATTGTGGAAGGAGATGTCCCATATACTATCCTTCATCCTAGCATGCCCACCTCTCTCGAAGACTTGCAAAGGGATTGGATACAGTTTAAGGGGGGAGTGAGACACTTTCGAGGCCCAATTCTACGCCAACAAGAAGAAGGTTCTAGAACTCACTAAGCAGTTTCATGAAGAGCGGAGTCTGAATGCCTACATCGCACCAAGAAGGATGCGTTCAACTTTTTTATCTTAGAGTATTTTTATTTCTTTGTAAATCCCAAAGATGCATGATGTATTCAAACTTTGATTTATTAATATAACGTGTGTTCTTTTTTTTGTCTAAAGCAAATTTAAATCTCTAATTTCCTTGAAATTATTTTCATATGCATCATCATGCATCATATCATGACAGGTTTCTCCCATACGGGCCTCCTTATCTTCCTACTGTTTATTTCAGTAGAGATGTCCCTAGAACAAACTATCAAGGACATCCAGGTTCAAAACGCTCGACTTCAAGAGATATTCTTGAACCTATCCAAGGGACAAGAAGAGGTGAAGGCGCTCCTCACAAGGGGCATGGTCATGGAAAATCCTGGGGACGATAGAGATGACCAGTTGGAGCTGTTACAAACCGAGATAGCCGTAATTAAAGTCCAAATGATGGGACAACTGGTGGGCCAAATGGATCTTATCCAAAATCTGGCTCAAGGACAAGAAGAGCTGAAAGTTCTTGTCAACCAGCTTCGTTAAGGCGGTTACAATCGTATGGGGCAAACAACCAGAATTAAAGATCAAGTCACTACTCATCCTCCCATGAGACATGAAGCCAGTTTAGTAGAGATTAAACCGTTCCAAATTGCTTCGATGTCTCGAGTCCAACAACAACCTTTCCAACAACAACAAAGTAATCAGCGTAATAAGGTCGCACCTAAGAAACAATTTACCAGGATTGGCATGTCGCTAGCTCAGGTGCTACAACACTTGTTGAAGGTAGAGCTGATTACATTAAAGGCTCCTCCCGAGAATCCTAACACTGCTTCTCCTAGTTACCGTCCCAATGAGAGGTGTGCATACCATTCTGATGGTCTTGGGAACGACACGAACAATTGTTAGGCTTTGAAGAACAAGATTCAAGACCTAATTGACGAAGGAGTGTTGGAATTTACACAAGACGATCAATTGGAACTCTTCTATCACCCCTCAAGGGCATCCACATGAAGTAACAAGCTGGGCGAGGAAATTTTTTGTTCATTTGAATTTTCAATTGTAATCTCTTTTGTTATTCAAACAATTATCTATTAACGTCAAACTTTGGTTCATTAATGCATTGCATATGTTTGTCTTGAATTCATCCATTTGTTTTCACTATATTTAAACTATGCTTTTTACTCCCTTTATGATATTTAACTCTTGTTTCAAAAAGTTACAAGCCTTTAGAGGGAGGATGATGAAAATAATGCCATAATCTCATACAGTATGCTTTTGGACAGACCTTGCTGACGATGTACAAGCGTTTCTTTCAAATCCTAAACACTGGAGTTATAAGGAAGATAATCCCTAGTCAACCCTTAGAGCCAAAGAAGTAGAAGTTTTATTTTTTACACAAATTGAAACCTTTAATCAAAACCTGGGGCAGGATAGTTTCTCAGTTAATTCAAATGTGTGTTAAAATTGCAAACTCTCATCTCGTAATACAATGAGAGGCATCGAAAACATTCCTCCGGAACCAAAAGACAGTGATGGTTCCCTATCGAATATGAAATCATTATCTTCCAAGAAAAAAGCCCACTAAGTCAAAACCTACAAAAGAGACTTAAGAAAAACTGGGGCATCCCGCTGATCGTAATCTCAAAACAAGAACAGTCAGGCAAAAATCAGGGATAACAAATCAAAAGAAAGAGGTCACTACAAATCCTCAATAACATGAAAAATGTTGCAAAAATGACTGCATTCCGACAAACTTAACTTGTTTGAACCATCACTAAAGCGCCATTCCAGACTCAATTGGAGTTCAAATGCACAATTAACTGAGTTTAGGACTGAAGAACATCACGAAGAACAGGTGGGTACAAATACACTTTGAGCCTTATCCTTTGTTTCTTAAACCGTGAACCAAGCCACGTTACAACCCTTCAAAAGTCCTAATTGAAGCATGGGTTAGTTTGAAAGCATACTGTTACAAAAGGTATCCTGGCTCCTGTAAGGCTTTATTCTAAATTCTGAAGTTGATTTCATATTCTTACAAAACTCTTTACTTGCTAAAACGCATTTTCAAAACTTCAAGACAAGCATAAACTTTGCATTATTTGAATATCGTTGTTTGCATATGGCTATTTGTTTGACAGCGGAGAAATTCACACAACGAATATCCGATGAACGAAAGCTCTCTCAGTGAACAAAATCACCTTGAGTGGGAAGACACTTCCAACGGCAAATATCCTATAAACAAGGGGGCATGACATGTCACTATCCATCACACCTGGGGAATTCAAGTCAAAATTCCAAAAGAAATGTTGAATAACAGGAGCAAATCTCCATATGTATCACTCAAGGGGCAATGTCATGTTGATCAGGGGTTTGAACAATATCCATTATGAAGACTTCCCGTACCACCAATTGTTTGTCTATACCAACAATATCAGATGGTGTCAGTATCATGTCTTCGGATCCTCCCATGACAGTTCTTAGAAAATTCTGAGACTTGACCAAAGATCTTGGGTACCACCAATTTGTTCGTCTATGCCAGTAGTATCAGATGGTGTCAGTATCAGGTCTTCGATTTCTTCCACAACAGTCTTAGAAAACATCTCTAGAAAGTTCAGGGCTACCGGAAATGTGATCAAAATCTCAAGCGTCAAGGTACACCAGATTAACTCTGAGGGCAAACGGGCTCCCACATAAAGGGTCATGTGCGACCAAGCAAACATTTTCTGGCATTACTACAACACTCGCTAATAGGGGAAATGACAAATTTCCCCAAAATCCTTCTCATAGGATGACTCCCAGCCAGAGTTTCAGTCTCTGAAAACTTCTCACCAGCTTAGTCGATCTCAAGAATCCTCGAGGATTTTCACCAGTGAAGTCGCCATCTCTCCAACAGACCGGCAACAAGGTTTATTTCCCCAACAAATGGCAGGGTTCCCCAGTTTGAGGTGGCCTCTCTGACTAATACAAATCAAAGGACCACAACTCCTCTTCCCTAATGGACTACTCTATAATCCCCGACAAGTTACTATGAAGCTTGGACCCGACCAGACATCAGTTCAACTTCGACTCCCCAGTAGAGCAACAGACAACCAAGGCTCATGAACTTTTCCCCAAGCAGAAATCAACACTCCCCAACAGAGTTTCAAACATTCCCCAGCGAAGCTCTCCTCAAACAAAAAAACAGGAATCCCTGGTGGAAACATTCTAAGAAAAGTTTGAAGACACACCTACACTTCAATGGCAATCAGGGATTTAATGACTCCCCAACATTTGTCAAAGATTTATTTTCCTAAAAAAAAAAATACATTCATTAACATTTAACACTTCATACATCCTGGTTACATACATGACAAGTGCATACGACACAATCTCATTTATTTTGAGAACATCATTGCACCATGCATTTCATACATCATGACATTGCATACAACTAACGTTTTACCTTTTTCAGGGAAAGGTCAATCAACAAATGGATATCATCAACAATTTTCAAAAGGTCAGAGATTAATACATATAATAAGTTAGGGTAATTATCTACACGACCAGCTGAAGAAACCCTACACAGGTTCCTTCTCATTCCAAGACGAAGTTTTACACGGACTCGTTATAAATCAACCCTACACAGGTTCCTCCTATTTCCAAGATGCAGTTTTACATGGACTCATCATAAAGCAACCCTACACAAGTTCCTCCTATTTCTAAGATGCAGTTTTACACGGACTCATCATGAAGCAACCCTACATAGGTTCGTCCTATTTCCAAGATGAAGTTTCACACAGACTCATCATGAAGCAGCCCTGCACAGGCCCATCATAAATTGAAGAATATCCAAGACCTCTACTGGTTCAGTTTAAATCTCTCAACAGTTTATTCTGATTCTTTCCTGTAGACATTTTTCTCTGGTTCAGATAAATCGCTCAAAGATTTATTCTGATTCTTTCCCAGTTGAGGAAAATTCGAGACTTGTCTCTGGTCCAGTCAAACCAATACTAAGATTTCTATTCCAGTTAAGGAAGCTATGAAGCCCGGAAATTGACCGGATAATAGTCAATCAACAATTTAAGACATTGTGAAGCCTGAATTTCAACCAGATAACAATATAAGGTGCTGCGAAGCCTGGAATCTGACCAGATAGTAGTTCATTTCTTTAAAGACACTGTGAAGCCTGAATTTCGACTAGATAACAATATTAAGGTGCTGCGAAGCCTGGAATCCAACCAGATAGTAGTTCGCTTCTTCAAAAACACTAAAGCCTAGATTTCAACCAGATAACAGTATAAGGTGCTGCGAAGCCTGGAATCCGACCAGATAGTAGTTCAGTTATTCAAAAACACTGTGAAGCCTGGAATCTGACCAGATAGCAGTTTACTATGTCAATTACTATGAAGCCTGGACTCGACCAGATAGTAGTACACCTCAGATTAAAGTTGAAGTCGGGACCCGACCAAATAACAACTTAATCACCGAAGCCCACATATGATCCAGACACGGATGTCATGCTGACGCTCATTCAGTATATCTCGCAGACGTCTTCTCTAGTTCAGATAAATCTCTCAACAATTTATTCTGATTCTTCTCCAGATCTCTATCGGTTCAGCTTAGATCTCTCAACGGTTTATTCTGATTCTTTCCCGCAGACATTTTCTCTGGTTCAGATAAATCTCTCAATGATTTATTCTGATTCTTCTCCAGATCCCTGCCAGTTCAGCTTAGATCTCTTAACAGTTTATTCTAATTCTTTCCTGCGGACTTTTTCTCTAAATCTCTCAATGATTTATTCTGATTATTCTCCAAATCCCTACTGGTTCAGATAAATATCTCAACAATTTTTTCTTATTTCTTTCCTAGTAGGAACTTTCTCTAGTTCAGATAAATCGCTCAAAGATTTACTCTGATTCTCTCCAGCTAAAGAATATTCAAGACCTCATTTGGTTCAGTTTAAAGCTCTTAACGGTTTATCCTGATACCTTCCAAATTAACATTTCTAGTTCAGATAAATCGCTCCAAGATTTATTCTGATTCTTCCCAGTCAAGCAACATATAAGACTTCTGCTAGTTTGAGATAAATCACTCCAAATATTTATTCTGGTTCTTTTCCAGTTGAAATCAAGTTTAGACTTAGTCCATTTTCTATCAACAGTCACCTTTGGATGGCATCTACAATCCCATCTATGACAAATCTCCATCATTCCTCCAAATGGCATCTATAAGCCCATTCCCAATTCATCTTCGAGTGCAAATTTCTGGGCACTCTAGTGTTCAATCATCTTCCACCTTCAAGTCACGAATGGCGGATCCACCAATCTAAATCTTCAGGTTTAAGAAGATTGAACAGGGGCCTCCGTTGTACCCCAAAATTTTCCCTCTCATTTATCAAGTATTTTCTCACAAGATCTCCTTTGGTTCAAGACTACACAAGGGTTGATCAGCTCAAGACACCTCCTTAAGCACTGATGATTGAAATTAGGGTTTGAGATTGCACAAGGATAATTGAACTTTTAATGCCTCATATGACTTTCATGGATCATTTTGGACCCTCAAGATTTCTCATGTCAATTTTCAAGTCTTGGATCACATATTTGCTCAGTCAATTGATCAGTTGACCTAAAAGTCAACTATATTGGGGAAAAAGTCAAATGTGGTCAATCTACAGTAAACCTTTATAATTTTTTATCCATATCAACATTGTGAACTTATATATGTCATTTGATCAAGTTTGAACCATAATTCCTCAAGAAATTTGATCAGATCATCAAAAGGGCAAAATGGTTAAAATTAGGGTTTTAACTGAGAAAGGGCAATTTCTGATTTTTGACCTAGCAAATAGTTATTTGGTTTGAGACATGATCTCAAGGTTTCAAATGCATCATTTTTACCTAATGGTATGACTCAAAACTTCCCTCAAGATCATTTGATTGATAGTTGATTTTCAGTTAACTGATCAAAAGTCAAATGTACATTAAAAAATCAAACTTTGACTTTTTGGTCAAAATCAAGTATCAAAGATCACAATTCATAAAAACATGTCAAAATCTGAAACTTTTTCATCAAGAAATCAAAAAGTCAAGATTTCATTTTGAAAAGTCAAAGTTTCCAAACTTAGAAATTTTTCTAAGTGTTGGAAACTTCATATTTTTTCACAACTTTGAGCCATTTTTTCACCATGATGCAAGATGATTCAAGGGAAACTTTCAACATGAAAGTTGTAGATCTCAATGAGATCTAAAAAATTTCTTTATACAACTCCTCCTAGAAATTTTTGGATTTCAAGTTATTAATCCATGAAATCATGGTCATGAAACTAAAACACGGTGAAATTTAGAGCATTTTGATCAGGATTTTGACCTAACTTCTGAGCCAAGTTTCACATGGTTCCATTTGGATTTTGCAAAAGTAATTCAAAGAGGGGCTGTAGATCACATTACAATATTTCTAAAATGTCCAAGAAATCCTTGAGATCATTTGTGAACAAGGAGAATCGAAGGCCAGGAGTTAGGGTTACAAGTTGTTTTACAAGGCAGAATTTCATGATGAACAAGAATGCAAATCCATGTTAGGCTGCACAATTTTTCTTTTAAGGCCTGAAACTTGTTTGGCACTCCATAATTAAATTTTGCACAGTTGTTAGAGGCTTTAATCTAAGCATTCAATGCATCGCCCATGCTTAATGCCATTTTGGGAAGAAAGTGCACATTGCCATTTTGGAAAAGTAGCTTTTATGCACAAAATCAATTCTTGAGCTTTGCACTTGTTTGCTTCTGATCACACACAACCTATAACCCAAAAGAAACTTGTCTAAAGCCTCTTTGAACTCAGGCCATGCTTGTACTATGCCTTGAAACCATATTTCCACTTTACTATAAAATTGAGTAAGATAGCCATAACTCTATATCTTGCACTTCTGACCCTCTCAAGTGCTAGAACCTTTTCCTTACTTATGCACAAGTTGTTTGCATCAAAACACACGAATACACAAGCTCCAAAACTAACCAAAACTCAGAACTGCATCACAAACCACCATTGTTGCATATTCTGACCAAGAACTTCAAAATTCCATTTCACTCGTGCGTTTCTTGGCCTTTTGCTTCCAAACATCATACATAAGCCATCCTTATCCCTGTTACACGACTGTAACACCATCTTCATCCATTTCCAAGTTCAAAAACAGAGCATCACAGTTGGACTTCTACAGACCATTCCAGCCACCTCCAGCTCAAGCCAGCCATTGCATTAGCTTCCTAGAGGTCCAAGGAAGCTAACCTGATCATCACCATCACTTGAAACAAGCTCAAACTCATTTCACGATTTCCAGTTTGAGGTATTTTTCTTGAACTTCTATCTCATTATTTAGGCATTGCTAGGCTTGCATTTATGAAGATAGAATATATATATCATTGCCCTGAAACTATACATGTCCATAGATTTCATTTATGTTGCTTGAGCATGAATAATTTTGAGTTTAAACTTGCTGAAACATTTAGGTCAGAATTTGGTACTTTCATAAATTCATCCTTATCTTTGAATGTTAGCTTAAATTTGTTACATGGTTGGATTCGTGGTGAAAAAATACACAAGTTTCATGTTTACATTTTTGAAAATGGTGGAAGAATGAGCAAGTTACAGATCCTTTGGCTGGAGGTTGAAGATGAAGTACAGTCAGGGCAAGTTTTATGTTATGTATTTATTTTTGTGCCAATGTTAATGGATGTATAGCCACCCCAGTGGTAAGGTAGCACGCTGGTAACCAAGAGGGCGTGGGTTCAACACCCAATGTGCTACCTTTTTTTTTTCTTTCCATTTTTTCACATTTTCATTCATTTTTGTCACAAACACACACGCCCGAGCCTCAATGCAGTGGGCCTGGTTATTTTGCTGGCTTCTAACCCCTGGCCCTGCTTCAGCACCCCCAGGTCATTTATTTCTTTATTCTATTTTATTTTGATCTTTTACTTTATTTCACTTTCATACTTTCATTTTATTATTATTTTTATTATTAATATTATTATTATTAATATAAAAATCCAAAAAATATTTATTTTATTATTTTTACACTCATTTATATTTTATTTCTTTTTTTAAAAATTATAAATGAACAAAAAACAATTTTCTTAGTAAATTAATTTCTCTTTTTTTATGAATTAATATTTAGGCTTAGGATTAATGACTACATCATTTTATTTTCTTAATTAAAATTAATTCAGAACTTAGGTATTTTAATTAATTAATTTTCCTACTATTTGTTATTTAAAACCTTTTCATCAAAAAAAAAAAACCCTAAAAAAAATCATTTTTAACTTATTTTTCTATTTTAATTAATTTAGGTTTTAGTTTAGTTAATTTTAAATTAATCATTTTTATAATTAGGGTTAGGTTAAAATCCTTTCATAAAAATCCAAACAAAATCATTTCTTTTCCCATTTACATTCTTGCAAATTTTTTATTTTAATTTTGTACAATATTCAATATGGTTGTAATAATTATTTAGATTTAATTTTCTTGCAATTTCCCCATTTGTAAATTTGTACACCCCCTCCCCTAATGATGTAATAGCTTAGTATTTTATATTTTCCATAATTTAATGCTTTATATATAAATGCTAGTAATTAGGGTTTGTATGAAAAGATTAAAATCAACAAGTTAGCAAACCCTAACACAAGATAAATCAAGCATGAAAAAGACACACTTGCACACTTTGCACCTCTAGGGTTAACTCCACTTGTTGCCTTGAGAAATAAATGGTCATAATACGCATGTAAGGTGTCTTAGCAAAAACAAACAAAATACTAGATCATAGTCCCTCAATGACGCTACAAATGTTGCCTTATGGATGATCTTAGTCCCTTAAAGAAAATGCTAAGATATCTTACAATATTGCTATTCATGACTATACGATGACCCTTGCTCGTCCCTTTACATCCAATGATGGGGCTTCTTACCAAATCAATGGTAAGATAACAACATCTAAAGGAAGAGGAAAAGAACATTTAAGACCTGTTGAGTAGGTAGATTTGCTCCTAGTTGCTCGCTTGCTCATAACAAAAACATTTTATACACCAACACACTCATTTTGAAACATGTTCAAAAGACAACACTTTGTACGCGTTCTTATAGAAATCAGAGCCATTACAAAGTTACATTTTTAAAATACCTTCAAAACTCACACCACAAGCACACTTTCAAACAAAAGAAAGTGATCTAGCAAGCAACTAAGAGCCCGTAGTTAACTACGGATGAAAAGAATGCTAATACCTTCCCTTTTCATAATCTACCCCCCGAACCTAGAAAACATCTCGAAAGGTCTTTCCTGTTCTTTTCAGCCTTTCCTTATTGGATAAAAGAAAAGTCGATGGCGACTCTTGCTAACCGCAACATTTGTGATCAAACACAAAACGACCAAGTCAGTTCTCCCACCGCGTTACACAATGGTACGATATCATGATGTTATGCACAAGTAAACATATACACACAAAGCAAGCAAGTCCTTAGGTTTAGGCTTGCATGAGGTTCATTGGTAAGTACCCTCTTGAAGTTTAGGTGGTTCAACCTATCCTAGAAAGTAATCGGGTTCCAGGGGATCTCAATATCATTGATCTTTTTTCATTGGGCATTGTTTCAATGCAAGCCTCTGTTTTTGCGACTGAAATATCCTAAAAGTCCTATCTCAATGAGCGTAGTATCAAGTATCAACCAACTTCAGACTGCACCAAAGCCGGCTATCTCACTACTTCTTAATGGACAAGTTGTTCAATTAAAGGTACTAAGGTTCGTTAGTGCTTCATGACACCACACAACGGCCCCATATTCTCCTTAATTTGCCATAAGGGACACCGGTACCCATAGATGTGTCACACTAACATAGTTATTGTCTTAATCATATCGGTCTACACCGTACAATCTCCACAATTTTTTCTATTTACCTAATAATGTTCCTAGGTCCAGGTAGAGGATCGATACAAACCCAAACAAGGACCCATAAATATAAAGCAAACAAATCAAACAATGAAAGCATTTAAATGTGATCTAGCTCTAAGGTAACCCCACTTTTTTTTCAAAGTCCCCGACAGAGTTTCCATTTCTGTAATACGGTAGGAGAACTGACTTGGGTATTTTTCATTTTATCACAATTATTGTGGATAGTAAGAGTCGCCACCGACTTTTCTTTTATCCAATAAAGGAAAGGGTGAAAAGTACATGAAAGACCTTTTGAGAATTTTCTTGAGTTCGGGGTGTAGGTTATGAAAAGGGAAGGTGTTAGCATCCTTTTCATTTGTAGTTATCTATGGGCTCTTAGTTGCTAGCTCACTTTGAAGATGCTTTGTTTAAAATGTGTTTGTGATTGGTTTTGAAAGTATTTTTGAAAAGTGCCTTTGTTTAGGCCAACTTTGTAATGATTCTCGTCTCTATAAGAATGTATACAAAGTGTTGACTTTTGAAAATATTTCATTGAAAGTGTTAGTGTGTTTTGAAATATGTTTTGAAATGTTTATGAGCAAGTGTAATATGGTGGGAGAACTGACTTGGGTGTTTTGCGTTTGATTGCAATTATTGCAGAAAGAAAGAGTTGCCCCCGAATTTTCTTTTATCCAATAAGGAAAGGGTGAAAAGAACAGGAAAGACCTTTAGATATGTTTTCTTGAGTTCGGGGGGTAGGTTATTAAAAGGGAAGGTGTTAGCATCCTTTTCATCCGTAGTTATCTACGGGCTCTTAGTTGCTTGCTAGATCACTTGCTTTGTTTGAAAATGTGCTTTGTGGTGTGGGTTTGAAAATATTTTGAAAATGTCTTTGTAATGATTCTCGTCTCTATAAGAATGCGTACAAAGTGTTAGTTTTGAAAATAGTTCAAAGAGGTGTTTGTGGAATGTGTTTTTGAAAGTGATTTTGAAAAGTGTCTTTGTAATGATTCTCGTCTCTATAAGAATGCATACAAAGAGTTTTGTCTTTTGAAAATGTTTCAATTGAAAGTGTTGGTGTGTAAATGATTTTTGTTGCTGTGAGAAAGCGAGCAACTATGAGCATCCTACCTACTCAAAAGGTCTACTGTTCTTTTCCTCCTCCTTTAGATGTAGCTATCTTACCATTGATTTGGTAAGAAGCCCCATCATTGGATGTGAGGGGACAGGCGTGGGTCATTTATATAGTCATATAAGGAAACCTATGGGATGTTTTAGCAAATTTGTATAAGGACTAGATCATTTACCGAAGGCCACATCGAGGGACTAGGATCTTTTTTCAAGGGGCTTTGCTAAAACACCCATATTCGAGGGACATGACTATTTTCTGAGGCAACAAGTAAGATTACCCTAGAGGTGCATGTGTGAATAGTGTGTTTGATTGCATGCATTTTTGTCTTTGATTTTTAGGTTGTCTACTTGTTGGTTTTATCTTGCCATACATCCTAGTTACTAACATCTGTATAAAGCAATAAAAATACAGAAAATAAATATCCTAAACTATTACAACCATATTGAATAACAAGAAAAAAGTAAAGACAAAACAAAATAAAATAAGGGAAAATAATCCTTTCGATCCAGGCATAATGCACCCTTCGATTATGCTTTTCTGGCTCCTTTCGATTTGGGCCTGACAACCAGCGTTAGATGGAGCCTTCGATTGCAAGAATTTTAGGATGAGCAAGTAACCTTCTACCATTCTCTTTGTCCTTCTTTCGATTGGTCTGGAAGTCAGTATGGACACCCTTCTGGCTACTTTTTTCGATTGGGCTCGGTAGTCAGTGTAGGCACCCTTCGTATCTCCCTTCTTGCTCCTTCGTCTGGACTGTGAAGCAATATGGGCCTGCAAAATAGCATGAGAGTGCATCCTATGTTTACGCCCTTTTTGTCTTTTGTTTGGGATTATGGAGCAACCAGGGGAGAAGCCTAAGGCTTCGTTTCACACAAAACTCCTTCTTTTGTTTGGGGTCAATACTGGTTAGTTCTACCACATATTTGGACAAGAGAAACAAACGAAAAGGGCAGAAAAGAAAAGGAAACAAATGTTATGTACATGCTTAAAACAAAAAGTTTAAGGTCAGAGTGACTTATCTTGCTTGAAGCTGGGACGTGCGTGCTGGACCTTGAGTGGCTGCCCCGAGTGTCCCTGGATTTGAAGGAAAGAAACAAGGGTAATGTTTCTAGTGCTGCATTCGAAAGAAGGAACCAAGTGTTGAGTTGGTGTTTCATTGGGTTCTTGATTCGAAGGGAAGAAACAAGTGTATTGTTTCGTTTGACTCTCGATTTGAATGTGTGTTAAATGTTTGATAGTTTGAGAGTTTAATGATTTTTTTCCATGCCCCAAAGTCTTCTGGATGTGTTGTCTAGCCTGTTAGATGTGTTATGGAGCCTCTTATTTATAGATGAAGTTGGCCGAGGTTTAGGAGGGAAAACAAAACAATTTTAACAAATTGAGTATATTGTCTTTGTAGCTTTCAAGGGGCAGTATTTGTATACCATTTTGGTGCAAGAATATGGGCAGTATTGCAGGACTGCTGTGCAGCAGTTTTGGAGCGTTGTGGCCAGTATAGCAGCACAAGCATCTTTGAATATTTCCAACCTTTCGTTTTGACTTAAATAGTCCAACCTTCGACCAGATCCTCTCTTCAGATAATAATATTTATTTCCAATCACGGGGTCTTTCGAATGGGCCCTTTTTATGCATCCTTCGAAGGGGCCAAATGTGTGCCCCTTGAATGGGTCACCAAAATATGTCCTTCGAATGGGACATCCAGGTATATTTTGTAGGTCTTCCGAATGGGCCACCAAACATGTCCTTCTAATGGGACATCCAGGTATGTCTTGCAGGTCCTTCGAATGGGCCAACAATTGTGTGTCATTGTGCAAAAACTGTGTTTGTCGAAATAAACTGTTTCTAAAGGAGATACTGCCCAATTGAAACTAGCGTGAAAGTAGCCAATGCTTTGTGGGCGTCATTTCCTTGTGAATGCTAACCATGGGGAAGCTTTTTCCTTGTGCATACTATCCTAAAGGGAATCCTGGATTTTGTGAATCAAAGGAAGCATGCAAGGGGTAAATGGCTTTTGAATCGAAAGAAAGATGCAGGAGGCCATTGCCTTGTGCCTGCTGGCATGAAGAAGGTCTCTGCCTTATGAATTGGGAGAAAGCATAAAGAAGGTACATGTCTTCTGAATCGAAGGAGGATAGTAGGAAGCCATCGATTTCTGAATCGAAGGACATCAACGGGAGGCTTTTCCTCTTTGAATCGAATGAGGCTACATGGGGCTTTTTGCCTTGTGCCTACTGGCCTGGTGGGAGCCCCTTGCTTTGAAGCATGCAAGAAGGAAGCTATTGCTCAATTGAAGGTTGCATGCAGCTAGGCATTACTTTGTGAATCAAAGCAAGCATGGAGGGAATTATTTGTCCAATCAAAACAGGCATGCATGCATCAAATGTCCAATCGAAGAAGGTATGCAGGCAACCATTGCATTGTGGACCATGTGAGGCCAATGGTGCAATCTAAGATTGCATGCAGGAGGCCTAAGTGCCCAAACGAGGCTTGAGTTAAAAGATAGGCGTTGCCTTTGTGAATCGAAAGCCAGTTGTTTCAAAGGGAGACTTTACCCAGTCAGAGCCAGCATGAAGATAGCCAATGCCCTGTGGGTGCTAATATGAATGTTAGCAATAGTGAAGCTTCTTCCTTGTGTACGCTGACATGATGGGAACCCCTTGCTCTGTGAATCGAAGCATGATGGAAAGATGTAATTGCTCAATCAAAGGTTGTATGCAGATAGCTAATGCTTTGTGAATCAAAGCAAGCATGTCAGGGGCCAATGCCCAATCGAAGGATGTAAGCCAAGCTTGCATCGAAAGACGCCAAAAAAACCCAATCGAAGGATGTGAAATCGAAGAAGGCATGCTCTTATTTGATTTAATGCTTGAAAGCCCACTTGTACTTATGAAAATTTGAATTTTTGAAAATCCTTGTAAGGAAAATGCCTTGAGAAAAGAGAGGGCAAATTTTGGGGTACAACAGATGCCCCTGTTCAATCTTCTTAAACCTGAAGAGTTAGATTGACGAGTCTGCCATTCGTGACTTGAAGGTGGAAGATGATTGAACACTAGAGTGCCTAGAAATTTGAACTCGATGATGTGGTGGTTGATTGTGTAGGGAATGGGCTTAAAGATTCTATTTGGAGAGTTGTCGGAGATGGGCTTACAGATTCCATCCAAAGTAATTGTTGATAAAAATTAGACTAAGTCTAAGCTTGACTTCTACTGGAAAAGGAATCAGAATATATCTTTGATTGATTTAGACTGAACCCAGAAGAAGTGTCTACCGGGACAGAATCAGGATAAACCATTGATCGATTTAAACTGAACCAGCAGAGGTTTTGAATAATCTTTAACTAGAAAAGAATCAGAATAACTCTTTGGAGCGGTTTATCTGAACCAGAGAAAGTGTCTACCAGAAAGAAATCAGGATAAATCATTGATCGATTTAAAATTAAACAGCAGAGGTCTTGAATATTCTTTAACTGGAAAAGAATCAGAATAAATATTTGGAGCGATTTATCTGAACCAGAGGAAGTGTCTACCGGAATGGAATTAGGATAAACTATTGATTGATTTAAACAGAACCTGCAGAGGTCTTGAATATTCTTTAACTGGAAAAGATACTTCCCTTGTCTAGTTATCTGGGAAACAAATAACAACAATAATGCCATCTTGCATATGATTCCACATCATATGCACGAAGACCTTACTAGGGAATTTGGGATAGAGGTATCAAACCATGCAAACCCGAAATCAAAATAATTAACCTGGAGAAAAGCTGAATCAAGACTTGACTGGGGAAAATGGGATCACAAACCCAACATGGCACCGTACATCAATCAGTATCATCTCCAACTATTTGAGAAACACAAGGAGATCATGCACACACCAGCAAGAGTGACATGAGATAACTTTACTGTGGAATATACATTTCCAGAATTTCGGAGTCCGTCCATCCTTGAAATCATTATTTTTTGTTTTCCTTGAATCACAAAATCTAAAGTAAAAGGTAATTTGTAAATTCTTTTCAAAAACAATTTTGTTATTTAATATTTTTTTTGTTTTGAAAATTACTATCAATAATAAATAGAGTCTTTGTAAGCAGAATAAAATAAGAATTGCAAATAATTTGGATAAAAGCTCAAACTTTATTAATAGAATGGTAGTCTGCGAATGGCGAGACTTCATAGATGATTACAAAGTTTGGAAAATGGTAATACATTGGAAAAGATACATTGAAATACAATGACCACTATTCTCCCTAACAATTTTGAATTTTTGAGCAACGACTTCTGTTGAAGTATGGTGAGAGTCCAAGAAGATTGTTGCTTCAATGATCAAGTCTTGTCTGACGTAGTTACTTGCCAAGAAAATCCCTAATGTTTTCCTAGGTTGCCCTTGCGGGTTTTCAACCTACTGGGAAAATCTATTCTGTTTATGTCTCTTATTTTTTCCTAGACCACCCTTTCGGGTTTTCAGCCTACCGAGACACTATTTTTTTCCTAAGCCGCCCTTTCGAGTTTTCGGCTTAGCGAGCTGTTCTTTTATTTTTTTAAGCGAAGCATTTCTTGACTGCATCAGCATTCATAGGATGTGGGAACTCCTCGCCATCTATAGTTTCAAGAATTAATGCACCGTCAGAGAAGGATTTCTTGACAACATATGGGCCTTCAAAATTGAGAGTCCACTTGCCCCTAAAATTAGCGTTAAAAGACACGATCTTCCTGAGCACGAGGCCGCCTTCTCTGAATTCACGAGGCTTGACCTTCTTATCAAAAGCTTTCTTCATTCTCTTATAGTATATCTGACCATGACACAAGGTCGTCATTCTTTTTTCTTCAATCAAATTCAATTGGTCAAACCTATTATGGACCCATTCAGCCTCTGACAACTTAGTTTCCATTATTACACGTAAAGAGGGAATCTCAACCTCAACAGGGAGCACTTCTTCCATACCATACACAAGAGAGAACGGGGTTGCCCCTGTTGAAGTAAGGACAGATGCACGATACCTATGCAAAGCAAAAGGAAACGTCTCATGCCAATCCTTATAGGTAACAACCATTTTCTGGATGATCTTCTTGATGTTTTTATTAGTAGCTTCAACTGCCCCATTTATTTTTGGCCTGTAAGGAGATGAATTGTGATGGACAATCTTAAATTCTTCACAAAGTTCTGTCATTATCTTGTTATTCATATTCGAGCCATTGTCAGTGATGATCCATGCTTAGCACACCATACCGACATATAAGATTGTTCTTGGTAAAACGTACTACCACCTGCTTAGTAACATTAGCATATGACACTGCTTCCACCCATTTGGTGAAGTAGTCTATTTCCACCTAGATAAAACAATGTCCATTCGATGCTTGGGTTCAATCATTCCAATCATGTCAATACCCTATATAGAGAAAGGCCACGAGGAAGAAATAACATTGAGAAGTGTCAGAGGCACATTGTTGTACCCCAAAATTTGCCCTCCCATATTTCCCAATACATGTCCTGTGAGGTCCTCAAATTGCTCAAAGGAGGTCCAAGAGTTGACTAGACAAACTCTCTTCTAAGGCAGTCTACCTCAAATTAGGGTTTCATTTTGCATCAAGATCCTTGAGTCAAAGGATCCAAAATGCTCACCATTGTCCTAATATATTCTCAAAATCATCCATGTCAAGTGTCAAGCCTTGTAGAGGAAGTTTGCTCCGTCAATTGCTCAAATACCTATAAATCGACTGTGCTAGGTCAAGAGACAACTATGGACCACATACAGTCAAACTCCAATATTTTTGGTCAACATCCTCATTTTGAAGTATCATTCATCATTTGATAAAGGGTTGATCATGATTCATCAAGGATTTCTCACAATTCATCAAAACCCAAAAGCTGCTAAATTAGGGTTTTGTAGAAAAAGTCAACTCAACTTTGACCAAGCATAACTTTCTCATACTTTGTCAGAAATGACCCATCCAAAGCTCATTTTAAAGAGGATGCAATTACCTACAATTAATATTCAGCTCCCATGTTTAAAATATTCACTCACAAAAAGATATGAATTTTGACATTATAGGTCATTTTCAAAAGTCAACAAAAACACCTTTTGGGTCAAAGCTTCATACATGAACATGGAAGACTCAATTGAGTTGAGACCAAAAGTGTTGCTTAGAGGACATCCTAAGATTTCTAAAAAGTCCAAGAACCCCTATCTAGAGTCAAAATTGAGAGAGTTATGCATTGGCCAAGTTGACCTTGTTTGCAAAATTGCCAAAAGTCAAACATGCTCAAATTTACATCTTTTGCTAAATGGGCCCAACATTTTATGCTTGCATCTCATTCCTAACATAGTCCACGACCTATGGGACCCTACATGCTTTATTTACTCATTTATTTAATTTATTTTGATTTTTATTCATTTAAAATTCAAATAAAATCAAATAAATCCTAATAAATCATATATTTCATTTTAGGGATGATCTTTTGCATTGAAAGAAGATATTATATGCTGCCAAATGAAGATCAAAACGTGCAAGGCCAATTTGGTTTGAAAAGATTGGATTTGAGAAAAATTGGAAAGGAATCATATGCATTGAAAGAGCAAATCAAATCTCCATGATGAGCAAGATTGAGGTCGTTTTTGTTGACCTAATAAGTTGTGCTACATATACAGAGACTGGATCGTGCCCTTCTCGCGTTGGAAGCAATCGTGCAAAGAAAGGAGAGAAACTAAAAAAATTTCAAGAAAAGTGGTAATCTAATTTCCATATTAGAGACTGGATCGTGCCCTTCTCGCGTTGCCAAAAGATTGCTGGATATTCCAGGAGCATATTCCTATCAAATTCAAGCCTTTTCATGCATAGGATTGTAAGTTTCAGGTATCACAATTGGCTTCTAAACTCATTTTCGTTTTCATCAATTTATACGCCATTTGCATATTTTGACTGCATATTCTTATTCCTTAACATGTTTGCAAGCTAATCATCATATTCAATTGTGTTTTTGGTTCTTGTATGACAAACTGCCATAGCTAGGGTTTGCCTTGTTATTTTGGGGCTTTCAAATGCAGGAACAATTGGTCCTAATGAAGGATACCATTGTGATCAGAGGGTCAAACACAATTGATCCAGGGTCTTGAATCTTATTTATATTGCTTAGATGTAATTTTTGAAATACACAGGGTTGTAGCTACAACGCCATGTCTGTAGGTAAAGGTTCAGAGTTTTCAACAACGGTTCCAGGGAAGAAGACGATGGTGTGTTACAACATTACCAGCCGGTTTAAATTCTGGCGCGTTTATTCTGTCCAGAAACTTGTTATTTCTGATACGTTATTTGTTTTTATTATATTAACAAGATAACATCCAGCGCAGCCGGTCAGAAGAAGGAAGTCAGAAACTCATGATTCTGGGTTCGATCCCAGGCGTGAGCTTTTGGCATTTTCCCCTTTGTTTTCACCAGATCCAGCGCCTGCATTTTCTAAGGTTCAGCATCTTCTGGTTCCCTCAGCCAGAACTAGATCAGGCGTTCTTTGGTCATCTTCTGGATCCATCATCTAGGACCAGATCAAGCATCCTCTGAGCATTATCTTCTGGATCCATCAGTCAGAGCCAGACCCAGCGCACCTCACCTTCTGAAGGTCATCATCTGCTGGATCCAGTGGTCAGAATCAGATCCGGCGCATACCATCTTCTGAGGGTCATCTTCTGAATCCATCCGCCAGAACCAGAGTTCCTGATCACATGCCCATTATTCCTTCTTTTTTTTCTTGTCTTTTTTCTATTTTATCTTTTCTTTAATTCATAAACTAATTATGTGTTTCACAAAAAACCCATAAAATCAATAATTCACAAAAATTAGAATTAGATTTTTTTTAATTAATTTAATTTAATTTAGTCTAATTTAGGGAAATTATAATTTGTTTTCATAAATAAAATAAAAATGGAAATTAGGTTAACTTTTGATTTAGTTTTATTTTGCTCTTTGTCTCAAATAAATAAAATACAAAAATAGGTCGTAGATTAAAATTAATTTAATTTATTTTTCTTAATTTAAAATTAATTGGACTTAGGATTTTCCTTTAATTTAACAATTCCATTATTTTCTTAAAACATAACAAAAACTTTTTTTTAACTAATTGCAATTAGGTTTAAGTTAGGGTCAAAACTCTATTTGTCTCGTATTCGATTCATCGCACGTGTTTATTATTTTTACAATATTGATGTAACTGTTCATGGTTTGTAATAGTTTAATCTAGGACTTTCTTTTATTTATCGTCTTTTGCGGGTTTTTTGGATATGTAATTATTCCCCTCCCAGAAGCCTTGTAATAGCGTAGGTTTACTTTCTCGCATCTTAATTTCTGCAAATATTTGACCGTCTAGATGTATGTTAATAGGATTGTATGGAAAAATAGCATGATAATTTAATACAGTTAGAAAACCCTAATGTGCAAAGATAAAATAACTAAAAACAAATCACTCGCACATATCACTCTTTAAAAACAAAGCATGTTCACAAGCAATTTTAAAAGATGAGCAAGTACCTAAGAGCCCATGGAAAACCATGGATAAAAAGGATGCTAATACCTTCCCTTTCTATAATCTACCCCCCGTACTCAAAATCTCAAAAAAGGATTTTTTCTGTACTTTTTTCCTTTCCGGTTGGATGAAATAAGTCGATGGTGACTCTTGCTCACTGCGACATTTTGCAAAAATGCAAAACACAAACCAGCATTTCCAAAAAGTTAGTTCAGCCACCGTATCATAGAACTGGCGACTCTGCTGGGGAATAAATAAGTGGGGTATACCTTAGGATCTAGTTCATCATAATTTCTTCTCTTGATTGCTTTGATTGCTTTACTTTTAAGGGTTTTATTTGGTAGTTACTATAGATCCTAACCCGGATATGGGGACACTGTTTAGGTAAGTAGCAAAAGAATGTGAGGGAACTGTACAGCGTAGACCAATACAGTTGAAGCAGTAGCTACGTTGATGTGGCACATTGGTTGGTACCGGTATCCCTTGTGGAGAAACGAGGAGAATGCGGGTCCGCTATATGGTGTCGTTAAGCATCAACTGACCTTAGAACCTTTAACCGACCAACTTGGCCATTAGAAAGTAGTGAAATAGTCGGCCTCAGTGTAAAGCTGGGAACTGGTTGATACTCGATGCTACACTCATTGAGACCATACTCTCGAGATAGTTCCGGCCACAAGAAAAGATTACGTGAGCTGAAACCATGACCGATGGAGGATGGTTAGTGATATTGAGATCCTCTAGAACTCGGTTACTTTTTCTAGGACAGGTTGCAACTAACTTAACTTCAAGAGGGTACTACCTTTGGCCTCATGCAAGCCTTAAACCTAAGGGCTTTGTGTGATTTGACTGTGTTTGCAATATCTGTGTTTGCAATATCTGTGTTTGCTATACCTGTTGTTTATCATGACATCATGCATCGTTACATGGCATTCATGTTTCATTACACTAACCATTTTAAAGACCAAGGGAATTTATCTTTCTTCTGTTTTGCAGATTATGGCTTACGTGCGCAGAAATACCATCCGAGTCAACTTCGTACAAATACCTGCCCAACTTAAAGAGCTAGCCTAAAGAGTTTCTAAGACTTCTATGTTCATTAAGAGACATTGTCAACTTCTCAGCCTGGTTAATTCAAATCTTGATGAGCAAATGATGAGAGTACTTTTCCAATTTTTCGATCCTATGCATCATTGCTTCACCTTTCCAGATTACAAGCTGGTTCCCACTTTGGAAGAGTTCTCTCACCTATTGGGCATATCCATTCTTGAATAGGTACCCTTTACAGGTATGGAAGAAGTTCCTAGACCATAAGATATTGCCCCAGCTCTGCATTTGAGACAGGATGATGTAGTATCCAATTGGGAAACACGAAGTGGGGTCGAAGGTTTTTTAGCCAAATTTCTGATAGACCAGGCTCAGCTATTCTGGGATAATTTGGATTTTCAGGCTTTTGAAGATATCTTGGCTCTCCTTATCTATGGGTTGGTTCTCTTCCCGAATCCGGATTCCTTTGTAGATGTGAATGCTGTCAAGATTTTTCTTTCTCGCAATCCTGTGCCTACCCTGCTGGGTGATATCTTGCATGCCCTCTATACTCGTATCGTGCGAAGAAGAGGGACTCTTATGTGTTGCATGCCGCTACTGTCGTGGTGGTTTATTTCTCACCTCCTTAAGTATGTGCTGAAGAACGAAGAAGGTTTGGGTTGGTCCTACAGAATAATGTCACTTGCCCATACATATATTCTTTGGAGTTCCCGGGCTATGGAAGACACTGCTGTTATTGACCGTTGTGGGGGATACCTTAATGTCCCATTGCTTGGAATCAGAGGGGGTATAACTTACAACCCTTTCCTAGCTTTGCGACAATTTGGTCGTGCTCGGAGAGATGGTCCCAATGAGATAATTCTTGAGGATATTGTATTTGATTTAAGGAGGACGTTAAGGAGCACCGCCGGAGGTTTATACGAGCTTGGGGCATGGTAAACAGATCTGACCCCCAAGAGTTGGGACCAAAGACTTCCCTTCCTATGCAGCCTTATCTCCAATGGATCCGAGCTCGTGCCCAGAAGCTTGGTATGCCCTATGAAGCCGTATTTCCAGTGATTGTAGAGCCCACTAATGAAGAGGGCATTCCTTACACGGTTCTTTATCCTTACATTCCCACTGATCCTGGGGAGTTGCAGAGGTCTTGGATTCAGTTGAAAAATGAAAGGGATACTTACCGGGAAAAGTACCATGAGCAAGAAAGGAAGATTTTGAAGCTCACCAGGAAGCTCGGGGAAGCAAGAGTGATCAATGACTACATCGACACAAAGAGGAAGTGTCCATGGGACTTTTGATTTTTGCTTTTTCTAGTTTTTAGAGTTTGTTTTATTTACTTCTTTGCAACGCCTTAAAGGCATTGTTGAACCTTTCAAAGTTAGTCTAATAAAGTTTGTTTGTTTTTTGGTTTGCAAATTTAAATCTCCCAAAGTCTTTGAAATCATTACATGCGCATCCCATTATCATACACATCATTATAGGTACCCTTAAAGGTTTCTCATCTTCTTCGCTGTTTATTTCAGCAGAAATATCTTCCGATCAAGCTATCAAAGATCTTCAGGCACAAAACGCCCAATTCCAAGAGATGTTCATAAGTCTGGCTAAAGGGCAAGAGGACCTGAAGACCCTTATTCTGAAAGAGAAGAATAAGAAGAAGAAGAAGGTTGGTATTCTGAACATGGGTAGAAGATTAGGAGAAAGGATAAGACAATCAACTAATCTGACCTCCTCATCCAAGGACGGGGAGAACCAAGAAAGGATAAAGGACCCTAGTCCTGCAGTTTCTGATAACGATACGGATTACGATGACGAGCAATATCCTCCTGCTGAAGATAGATACAAGCAGCTGGAAGACCGTCTGAGTGCTATGTAGATTCAGAAGATCCCTGGTTTGGATTTTGAAGAACTAGGACTGCTATCGGGAGTGGTGATCCCTCATAAGTTCAAAGCTCCAGTTTTTGCCAAGTACGATGGGGTATCCTTTCCAAAACTCCATCTCCGCTCTTACGTCAGAAAGATTCAACCCCACATTGCTGATAGAAATTTGTGGGTACACTTCTTTCAAGATAGTCTGTCAGGGACTCAACTTGAATGGTTTTATCAGTTGGAAGGAGCCAGTGTCCGAAATTGGGAAGACCTTGCTGCTGCTTTTTACAAGCAGTATCAGTATAATACCGACCTTGCTCCCACCCGTACTCAGCTCCAGGGTATGTCCATGGGTGCAAGTGATGGTTTTAAGGATTATGCTCAAAAGTGGAGAGACTTGGCTGGAAGAGTCCAACCCAGTTTGTCTGATAGGGAGTTGGTTGACATGTTTCTAGGGACGCTATCTGGTCCATTTTTCAATCACTTGATCGGCAGTTCGTCATCTGGGTTTACTGAATTAATTTTGACTGGAGAGAGAGTAGAAGCTGGCATGCGAAGTGGTAAAATACAGAAGGATGCTTCATCAAGTGCAGCAAAGAAATATTTCATTGGTAAGAAGGAAGCTAGTGCAATCTACTGCCCGAGGGGACAAAGCAGACCCGAACAACATTAAGCAGTAAATGCTGTGGTAATACCAAGACCCACAGTTGCTCCACAATGCAACAATCAGAAAAGGGTGGAAAGACCACAACGACAGTTTACCCGCATCAACATGACTTTGGCTGAAGTTCTACCTCATCTGTTAAAATCCAACTTGGCAACCTTGAAAGAGGCTTCCAAGAATCCAAACACTGCTTCTCTCAGATACAATCCCAACGTGTGGTGCGCCTACCATTCAGAGAGTCATGGCCACGACACAAATGATTGTTGGGCTCTGAGGAATAAAGTGCAATATTTGTTGGAAGCTAAAGAGATTGAGTTTGATGCTCCGGAAAATCCAAACGTTATAACTGCTCCTATGCCCAAACATGGTCGTGGTGTCAATGTTATGGACACCGGTTCGTTTGTGACCTTTGTGTAAGAGATTTCTACTCCTTTGGTGACGGTTAAGAAGAATTTTTTGTTGGCCGGTTTATTTCCGGGCTGTGGCGAAGGTTGCCACATATGTTCAATTCTGCCTTTCAGTTGCTATTTAGTGAAGTCAGGTGTTCAGGGCCTGATGGATAATAAAGAAATTTTGTTTGAGAAGACTATGATTCCCTTTGAAGATGTTGCCATCGTAACCATTTCCGCCAATCCTTCCAAGGTTTCCTCGAGAAAACTTGTTAGGGTTACACCTGTTCCAAGAATTGCTGCATTAATAATCACCACTCCGAGTCCCATCCCATATACCTCAAATAAGGCTATCCCATGGCATTACGGTGCTGATATATATTACCATGGTGTTAAATAAGATCTGAGGACTGAAGAGGCCGATATGGATATCAGTAATATTGTTGGGACGAGCAAGGTCACCAGAAGTGGAAGACTCTTTTCTCCAGAGATTTCCCCTCCGACTGTCCACAAACCCGTTGTCACTCTGCCTGCTAGTACATCAACTACTGTCCCAGTTCCTGCTCCAGTTATCACCCCTGTCGCCAAGCCATCTGGGACTCAGGGCAAAGAAATTATAGGTGAGCCTGCCCGGATGGAGGCACCTAAAAAGATCATTGTAGAAACCTCTAAACAATAGATAGAGGAAATATTGAAGATTATCAAGAAGAGCGACTACAATGTGGTCGAGAAACTGGGGAAGACCCCGTCAAAAATCTCCATGTTATCCCTGTTATTATGTTCTGAAGCCCATACGAAGGCTTTGATTGCGTTTCTCAAGACTGCGCATGTGCCGCAGGGAACTTCTGCGAATCAGTTCAAAGATTGTGTGGCTAGCCTAATTGCTGACAATGGGTTAGGATTTTCAGATGCAGATCTGTCTTCTAAGGGGAGAAATCATAATAATGCTCTGCATGTCTCGATCGAGTTCAGGGGAACCACTATGGCCCATGTGCTAGTAGATATCAGATCCTCACTGAATGTTCTTCGGAAGAAAGCGCTAGAACGTTTGGATTGTGAAGGTTTGATTCTAAAGCCGAGTAATATCGTGGTAAGGGCTTTTGATAGGTCAAAAAGAATGGTGCACGGGGAGGTGGACATCCCCGTCAAGGTGGGTTCTCAGACCTTTGGGTCCACCTTCTATGTAATGGATATCAAGCCATCGTATTCTTGCTTGCTGGGACGTCCTTGGATTCATAAGGCTGGGGCAGTGACTTCCACACTCCATCAAATGCTGAAATATCCGGTGAAGGGGAAGATTGTCACAGTATGAGGTGAAGAGGAGTATATGGTGAGGCATCTCAATTCATTCATAGAAACTCCTTGTCAAAATCTCGAAGAGGTCCCTTAGTTCTCAGCAACAACTGAAGTTACCACCAACAAACCTCCATTGAAGATGGCTTCTCTCAAAGACGCCAGGGCTGTAACTAAAGAAGGTGGGTGTACCAATTGGGGTCAACTCCCTGATTTCACTCACAAAACTGACAAATTTGGTTTGGGCTTTACTACAGGGGCTCAAAGGGTTATTAGGAACGCACAGATCGGAAGACCTCCTCTACACATCAGCAATCGGGGAGTAAATGCAATTGAAGACAATGAAGAAGATTTAGACATCGACAACTGGATCTACCCAATAACCAATGGTGGATTGAACAACTGGACGACGAAGGACTTCATACCTGTTTCTTTTATTCCGCAGTAATTGACTTTTTGTTTTAAGATTTGTAATAAACAGTTTGAAACTTTGCGGCCCAGTGCCTTTCCCGAGGCACCTTGGCTTTATTTGTGAGGGCTATTATTTGTCATTTTATATATCGTTAATAAAGCATTGGACGTTTCTTGCATTACAAATTTTGTGCTCCTTGTTTTTCTTTTCTGTCTCTCTCTTTATCAAAACAGCTATTTTCTTACACACACTCACGTATCATACTGCAGATCAGTATCCATTATGGATCCCATTGATAACAACTCTGCTACTGCCAGTTATGACTTCAAAAATCCGATCAACCAATCCGAGGATGAAGGTGAGAATGATTGTGAGGTGCCTGGAGAACTCGCTAGACTATTGTAGCAGGAAGAGAGGGCTATACAGCCTTATGAAGAGTCAGTTGAGTCAGTGAATTTGGGTACAGAGGAAGACAGTAAAGTGGTTAAGATAGGTGCGAATCTGGAACCTAATGTCAAACAACGGTTAATACAGATTCTACGCGACTATTTTGAGATCTTCGCCTGGTCCTATGAGGACATGCCTGGTTTGGACGCTGATATTGTGGTTCATCGATTACCAACTATAGAGGATTGCCCTCCGGTAAAGCGGAAGGTCCACCGTATGCGCCCTGAAATGTCGGAGAAAATCAAAGCAAAGGTCATGAAGCAATTCGACGCAGGGTTCTTAGCTGTCACTTCTTATCCGCAGTGGGTTACCAACGTTGTTCCAGTACCTAAGAAGGATGGAAAGGTACCGATGTGTGTGGACTATAGAGATCTGAACATGGCAAGCCCCAAGGATGACTTCCCACTTCCTCATATTGATGTTCTAGTCGACAATACCGCACAACACAAGATCTTCTCCTTCATGGATGGTTTTTCTGGCTACAACCAGATCAAGATGGCTCCTGAGGACATGGAGAAGACAACCTTCGTTACACAATGGGGCACCTTCTGTTACAAGGTAATTCCTTTTGGGTTGAAGAATGCTAGGGCAACTTATCAACGCGCCATGGTCGTTTTGTTCTGTTGTACCCCAAAATTTGCCCTCCCATATTCTTCAAGAAATTGCCAAGTCAAGCTGCAAAATTCCCCAAGGGTTGCACAGTCAAAGATCTCCTATACAGTCAAGATTAGGGTTTTGAGGCTGATCAAGAAAATGAAGTTTTCAAAGGTCCAACCAAGTCTCACATGCCTACAAAGATGGTCAAGTATCCTCATATCAAGTTTCAAGGCATTCAGCTCAAAATTGCACAGTCAAAACCCTAAATTGCACTACAGTCAACTGTAGGGGCAAAATGGTCATTTGGCAGTCAAAAGTTCAAATTTTTGGTCAACATATCATTTTGAAGCCACAAACATCATTTGATCAATGCTTGATCATGATTCTCAAAGTTTGGCTCAGAAATCATCAAGATGCAAAAGTTTCCTTATTTGGATAGCTGAAAAAGTCAACTGAAATTGACCAGGGCATAACTTTCACATGGATCATCAGAAAAATTCCACCCAAAGCTCATTTTGAATAGAAAGACATTTCCTACAACTCATCTTCATACTTCAAGTCCAAGAAATGCTCTCACAAAAAGTTATCAATTTCAACATTATAGGTCATTTTCAAAAGTCAACAAAAAGGGACTTTTAAGTCAAAGGCCATAACTTGAGATTGGTAAATCAAAATGACATGGGATCAAAGGCATTGGTTAGAGGACTCAAAGACCTTTCCAAAATGTCCAAGAACATGAGAAAAGCTTAAAAATTGAGCAAGTTATGCCTTGTGGAAGTTGGGAAATTTTTGGATATTTTGAAAAGTCAACACTACTTCAAATGACCTAAAATTGCTAATGGGCCCATTTTTCTTCCATGATTCATCATTCTAAGCACATGCACGACCACTTGGCCCAAAGGGAAGTATTTTCTCATTTTTTATTTATTTATTTGAATTTTTATTTATATTAATTCATTTAAATCAAATTAAATATAGGAAAAATACTAACCTAAGCTTTCAAATCTTTTTATACATATTTCAGCCTCACGATTTCGTGCCTAAGTCAATAAGGAAAGATTTGGAGCAAATTGATCATAATTGGCACAAGAACATATGGAAAAGATATGAAAAAGATCCTTAAAATCAAACTTTCAAAAACCATCAATGCCATGGATTTGATTGAGTTTTGTTGACCTAATTTGTTCAATACAAATACCTGATCATAACCCTAATGCAAGGAGACAAGAAACTGCGCAAGAAAGCCATTGTCACACTTGAAAAAATTGCAAAAAAACTCAAATCTGAAAAACCCTTTTTAGGTGGATTCAAGGCACGAAAATTGTTTCAATAGCTTCCTCAAGGTCCCCTGAACACATTCCAATCAAGAACAGCCATCCAAACGCAAGGAATTGGTATACAGAACCTGGAATACCTTGTGAAAAATTTGTGATCGTGTTTTAAAATTTATGCATCTTCATGACATATTATTCATTGATTCATATTCCTGATGAAGTTTTGATGCTAACTGTACAATTTAATTGTGTTTTTGTGCTCTCAACGCGATTTCACCATGTTTGATATTTAGGGTTTGCAGAATGTTAAATTAGGGCTTTTGCAATAAGGCAAAATTAGAGGACGAGACCAGGATCATTGAATTCAACGCTTTGGGACGAACAAGAATCAACCCTCGCGCTCAATTTATGAGTGCTTGAGGGCTAATCGCTATTTTCTCATAGCCTGCCTAAGAGAACGCGTATGAAACCGTGGCCATTGTTTTGATATTTCCAGGAACGAAGAAGAAGACCTCGTGGCCAGCAACCATTGGTTCTTTTGAATTGCGCGCGTTTTTGAGGCACTAACCTTTGTTTTGTTTTTATTATGTTTGTTGTTTATTAAACATACAAAGAGTTCAAATGGCACGATTGGCAGGCAAACGCATTGGCAACCCTTAGGACCTGGGTTCGAGCCCCAGGTCCCCACCCCTTTGCAATATTATTTTCCTAACTATCATTCTATGCAGGCTCAGTAGTGTAGCTCACCATACATCCTCCAGATCTATCCTTCCACGCGTCCAGCTGCTTCAGATCAAAGGCTCAAGATTGCTGAACATCATATACCATGGTCAACGCATGTGCACGCTGCATGGAAAGGTCAAATGGATCAAGCTTAATGGGCCAGAGTTTCTTGGATCATACCTCCTAATTTGGGACTGATACCCCCCCTGGTTTGCAAAATCTCTACATTTTCTTTATTTTATTTTCAATTGTTATGTTATTTTCTTTATTGTTTTAATTTAATTAATTATATTTTTTTTACAAAATACAAAAACTTCATAAAAATCAGAAAAAGATAAAAAACATAATAAAATATTTTATTTTCATATTTTCTTGTAAATAATTGCATGTAAATAAATTTAGTTTAAATTAGGGTTTGCAATATTAATTCTTTTCATAAAAAATCTAAAAAATGTAGAAATAGGTTTAATTATTGTTTTTATTTCTTTTAATTTTCCCTTTTATAATAATATTACTTATTTTATTTATTTTCATAATTAAATTGTACATAAAAAAATTAGGTTTAATTTAGGTCATATTTTAATATTTTCATAACAAACTTAAAAATAATTAGAATTAGGTTTAGCATTTTATTATAATTTTAATTAACTCCTTTTTTTCTATTAAATCTTAAAATACTAAAAAAAACAAAAACAAGTTCTTTTCTTAAATTAATTAATTCATGTAATTTAATTTTTGCAAAAGGGTCCAACGCCCTCGTTCGATTTAATTTCGCATATTTATTCTATGTCATTTAAATGATTATGTACCTCTCCCGAAGCCTTGTAATTACTTCTCGCATTCTTTTCAATTCCTTTAATTCTTTTACTTTCTTTATTTTCCGTCAAATCGGGTCCTGGTTAATTTTGGCGATGTGGACTCGCGCCATTTGTAATAGCTTTAGATTTACTTTTCCTCGCAATTTTTAACTGTTAACAAAAAGCATGAAAGAATGAATGGACAAATAAAATCAAGCGTAGATCACTTTGACATGACAAGACAAATACAAATGAAAACGACACACAAATCACACACCACCCCTAGGGTACGCCTCACTGTTGCCTTGCCTCGAAAGGTGATCGTCGAGTAGAGGATGTCTTAGTAAGTCCTCATGATCCGGGAACCTGGCATGAGGGTAGCCTCTAAGGTGTCTTCCCATTGCTCTGGTGATCACCATGTCCCGAACCTCGAATTGACCCGAACACCTCCAACGGTGGTGCTACCTACCTCTCAATGGTGGGATGGCACTACTTTAAAGGACATTTGCACAGACGAATTCCTTAGGGTAGGTAGACGACTCTAGATACTTGCTCTAAATTTCAAAACAAAACAAAATACTTTTCACACCAACACATTTTCAAAAAGCTTTCGAAAGCAATTTTTCAAACACTCTTGAGGACTGATACAAGAGTCAAACTGGAATTTTCAAAGAAACTTTTTTAAAACCCACATTGAAAAGCAAACAAAATATTTTGAAAACACAATGAGCAAGTATCTAAGAGCCCATGGATAACCATGGATAGAAAGGGTGCTAACACCTTCCCTTTCTATAACCTACCTCCCGAACCGAGAGCGATCTCTTTAAGGAATTTTTCTGTGCTTTTGTCCTTTCCATTTGGAGAAAATAAAAGACGGTGGCGACTCTTGCTTCCGCGACATTTCGCGAACCAGCGTTAAACAGTCAGTTCCAGATCCACCGATCACATGTTCCATGATATGATTCACCACGAGATCGAGGTTTATGTTGATGACATGATAGCCAGGTCCCAGACTGAGGAAGAGCACCTTGATCATCTCCAGAAACTGTTTGACTGGTTGAAGACATACAAGCTGAGATTGAATCCGAAAAAGTGTACCTTCGGGGTGAGGTCTGGTAAGCTTCTGGGTTTTATTGTCAGTGATAAAGGTATTCAGGTGGACCCTGCAAAGGTAAAAGCCATACAAGAGATGCCGGCTCCCCGTACAAAAAAAGAAGTTAGAGGTTTCTTGGGACGCCTGAATTACATTGCCAGATTCATTTCACATCTAACTGCTACTTGTGAGCCAATCTTCAAGCTGCTAAAGAAAGATCAAGTGGTAAAGTGGAATGATGAATGCCAGACCGCTTTCGAAAGAATCAAGGAATACCTTCAAGAACCACCGATTATGATGCCTCCAGTTGAAGGAAGACCTTTGATATTATACTTGACAGTGCTGGACAATTCAATGGTGTGTGTGCTGGGGCAGCATGACGAGTCTGGCCGAAAAGAGCACGCTATTTACTACCTTAACAAAAAGTTTACCAACTGTGAGACCCGATACTCATTGCTCGAGAAAACTTGTTGCGCTTTGGCATGGGTTGCTCGCCGACTGAGATAGTATATGCTGACTCATACTACCTTGTTGATATCAAAGATGGATCCAATCAAGTATATTTTCGAGAAGCCCGCTCTCTCCGGAAGGATAGCAAGATGGTAGATGATCTTAACCGAATACGACATCCATTACATAACCCAAAAAGTAATCAAGGGGAGTGTATTGGTAGATCATTTGGCACATCAGGCTGTGGATGACTACCAGTCCATGAATTTCGAGTTCCCGGATGAGAATATCATGTTGGTAACCGACTGCGAAGAGCCTGGACCGAATGAAGGACCTGAGGAAGGATCCCGATGGTCTATGTATTTTTATAGAGCCTCAAACGCGTTGGATAATGGCTTTGGCGCTGTAATCATATCTCCTGAGGGCTGTCATACTCCGTTCACCGCCCGATTATGTTTTAACTGCACCAACAATATGGCGGAGTATGAAGCGTGTATCATGGGTCTTCGAGCTGCTATTGACCTGAGGATTAAGTTCTTGAGTGTATTCGGAGATTCTGCTCTGGTGATCAGTCAGATCAAAAGAGAGTGGGATACGAAGCACCCAAATCTTATTCCTTACAAAGAATATGTACTCACATTGCTCCCACACTTTGAGGAGATAACCTTTGAACATTTCCTAAGAGAGGAAAAACAGTTAGCGGACGCGCTAGCTACCATGTCTTCTATGTTCAAAGTCAGGTGGGACAATGAAGCTCCCCAGATTACCATTGAGAGGTTGGACGAACCTGCACACTGCTGTGACATTGAAACTGAAGAGGTAGAAGATAAACCTTGGTTTCACGAGGTAAAGAGGTATCTTGAGGCTCAAGAATACCCTGAGGGTGCATCTGTTAATGATAAGAAGTTTCTAAGAAGGTTCGCTGCAAAGTTATTCATCATTAATGGAATTCTCTATAAGCGCAACCATGATTCGACCTTACTGCGATGCATGGACAAAAGCGAGGCAGAAAGAATCATGGCAGAGTTACATGGAGGTACCTTCAGAACTTATTCCAGTTGATATACCATGGCGAAGAAAATCCTACGGGCAAGATATTACTGGTATACTATGGAAGCCGATTGTTATCAGCATTCTCGAACCTGTCATAAATGCCAAGTCTATGCTGATAAGGTGCATGTACCTCCGGTTCCCCTGAATGTTTTAATAGATCCTTGGCCTTTTACAATGTGGGGCATCAACATGATTGGCGAGATCAGACCTACCGCATCTAACGGGCATCATTTCATTCTGGTGGCTATTGATTAATTTACGAAGTGGGTTAAGGTAGCTTCCTTTGCTACAGTAACAAAGAACATCGTGGCGCGGTTCATTTGACACAATCTGATCTGTCGATATGGTGTACCAGAGAGGATTATTACAGACAATGGTACAAATCTCAACAATAAAATGATTACTGAGCTCTGCAAACAGTTCAAGATTCAACATCATAACTCTTCTCCCTACCGGCCAAAGATGAATGGGGCTGTTGAAGCAGCTAACAAGAACATCAAGAAGATTGGGAAGAAGATGACGGTGACATACAAAGACTGGCACGAGATGTTACCATTCGCTCTTCATGGGTACCGTATCTCATCACGGATGTCGACAAGGGAAACACCTTACTCTCTGGTATATGGCATGGAGGCAATTCTACCCATCGAAGCCCAGATACCATCTCTCAATATTATGAAGGATGCGAGTTTGAACGAAGATGACTGGATCCAAACCCGACTTGACCAGTTGAATCTAATCGATGAAAAGAGACTTACTGCTATCTGCCATGGTCAGGCGTATCAAAAGCGAATGATTAAGGCTTTTAACAAGAAAGTCAGACGTCAAGAATATCAAGTCGGGGATCTAGTGATCAAACGCATCATACTGCCGCAAGTAGATCCCAGGGGCAAATGGACCCCTACATACGAAGGGCCATTTGTGGTTAAGAACATTTTCTCAGGAGGAGCTATGATTTTAACCACCATGGATGGTGACGACCTTCCTCACCCCGTCAATGCAGACATAGTGAAAAAATACTACACATAATCAAAGACCCGCTAGGTTGACTGGCCTAGGCAAAAATAAGGGCTTCCCGGCAAACTAAAAGGGTTCGGGCAAAAATAAGGGATGAAAATGAAAAAATATATACACCCGACAAGTTGAAAACCTGAAAGGGAGGCTTGGGAAAAAGGGGTATATCCCGGTGGATTGAAAACCTGAGAGGGCAGTCCAGGAAAAAATTAGGGATCAAAGCGTAACACTATGTCTCATTGGATCATCTTGCAACCAGACTTCGGTATCAACTATCAAGCTCAAACGGCGCCAATCAATCTGATCCACCTTCAACCAAGAAACAAAGTGATGAGATGCTCGAAGATATAAAGGCAATATAAGATTTGGAACCCAATGGGATTGTTTCACATAGCTATTTTTCTTTCTTTTACACAAATTGTATAATTTCTGTCTTTCGGCGGTGTTCTCTTACTAGGACGTCAGCCTCTTTGTACAAAAACGCCTATTATGGGCCAACTTCAAAATCAATACAATTCATTTTCACAAGAAATTCCAATTTATTTTTCTTTCTTCTGTTTTGTTTTGCAAGAGCGTCCAATGATTCTTTTTTGATATATGCATTCGAAAATAATTGTTGCTCATAAATATTTACATGAGAAACAAAATACGATTACTCGTAATCCAGGAACATGCTAACAAGAAGTGCCCAAACCTTACAGTTACTCTACCCATCAGGTACAGGGATAGAGCCAGCTTGAGAACATGAGAAGTGGTACATACACTCCCCACAGAGTAAGAAGTATCCAAAGACAGTGGGGTTAGCTTTTCCGAACAGGATACAACTCTCCCTAGCCGAGGTTCACAATCACGAGTGAGTCGGAAAAATTTTCCCCAAGCAGAGTTTATTTATCACCAGCAACAGAAGTTCATCCCCAGCTGATTTATTTCTCCAAGTTGGCAGATCTATCAACAAGAGTATCTCCTCTCCAATAGAGTTATTCCCCGCAGAGTTATCCTCAGACAGAGTCTCGTCCGACAAAATATTTACCAGGCAAGGGGAAAATCCCAGGCACGGTCATCTTTGTTCACCATCCCCAACAGAGGGGGAGGAACTATGATTTTCACAACATTCAGGGATTTATTTTCCCAGACTCAGATTATTATGTCAGCATTTCATGTTCATACATCATGACATACACATACATCACATATAACATAGTCTCATTTATTTTGAGAACGTCAACACATAATGCATCTCATGCATCACATATGGCTAACCTTGTATTTCTTTCAGGAAGGACATTATTGTCAAAAATTTCCAACAAGTCCATGATCAACACTCAAAAGCTAAACAGAGTAATCATCAGCGCGACAAGAACAACCTTACTCGGGTTCCCTCTGCAGTTTTACCTAAATTCATCTCGAAGTAACCCTACTATCCAGGTTCCTTCTCACAGCCCTACTACCCAGGCTTTCATATCGAAGTAACCTTACTATCCAGGTTCCTTCTCACAACCCTATTATCCAGGTTCCTTCTCATAGCCCTACTATCCGAGTTTTCATATCGAAGTAACCCTACTATCCAGGTTCCTTCTCACAGCCCTACTATCCGAGTTTTCATCTCGAAGTAACCCTACTATCCAGGTTCCTTCTCACAACCATACTATCCTGATTTTCAGATCAAAGTAACCCTACTATCCAGGTTCTTCTCATAACCTTACTATCCGAGTTTTCCTCTCTTATTCCCAGACAGTAGTCCACAACACTGTAAGACCTAGACCCGATCAAACACAATTGATTTCACATTTCCCTAGTAAGTCGCGGTGCAACATATACCCCGACCAAACACAAGACCACTTCCGCTTCCCAAAACAGAATTATTCCCCAATAAGAGTAACGGACAACTAAAGCTCCTAAAACTCTATTTCTTTCAGGACAAGGATCAATATTCCCCAGCGAACTCCTCCTCAACAACAGGTATACAGGATCTCGCAAAGGAATCTCTTGTGCGATCGAAACTTCCTCAGATGGCATCTTTAAGCCCATTTCCAAAAATTTTCTAGCAACTACCGAATGACATTGTGATACGGTGGCAGAACCGACTGTTTTGGAAAATGCTGGTTTGCGATTTGCGTTTGTGTTTGAAAAATGTCGCGGTAAGCAAGAGTCGCCACCGAATTTTATTTTATCCAACTGGAAAGGAAAGAAAGCACATAAAAATTCCTTTTTCAAGATTTTGAGTACGGGAGGTAGATTATAGAAAGGGAATGTATTAACACCCTTTCTATACATGGTTTTCCATGGGCTCTTAGGTACTTGGTCATCTTTAAAATTTCTTGTGCGTGTTTGTTTTTTAAAATTTTTGTTTTACTTCGTTTTAACCCTTGTTTCTGTCTTCAAGAGTGTTACGAAGTTGTTTTTGAAAACTTTGTTTGGAAAGTGTTTGTGTGAAAAAAGTTTGTTGTTTTGAGCAAGTACCTAACAGTTATCTACCTACTCGAAAAAAGATTGTTTATGTTCTTATTTCCTTTAGACAACGCTATCCTACTATTGAGAAATAGGTAGCACCATCGTTGAAGTTGTAAGGGTCAATTCGAAAGGGACGTACAATCACTAAAGCAATGTTAGGACGTCTTAGTAATAACCATAATGTCTTAAGATCATATTTGAGGCAACATTTCCGAGGCAACCTTTTCGAGGCAACATTTCCGAACGGGACTTTTGATCTTTGTTAGATAGGAGGGCAACCACTAAAACACCCTATACTTAATGATCGTTTACCAAAGGCAACCGAAGTGAGAGTATACCCTAAGAGTGCGCATGTGCGAGTGATTTGATTTCAGTTATTATCTTAGAACATTAGGGTTTTCTAGCCGTTTTAAATTATGATGCAATCTTGTCATACAATCCTATTAACATATATCTAACAATTAATATTTGCGAGAATTAAAATGCGAGAAATAAAAACCTACGCTATTACAAGGCTTCGGGGTAGGGATTAATTACATAGCCAAAAAACCGTAAAATGATAAATAAAAGAAAATCCTAATTAAACTATTACATACCGTGAGCAGTTGCATTAATATTGCATAAATTAATAAACGCGCGCGATGAATCGAGAACGAGAAATTTAGGGTTTTGACCCCAACTAAGCCTAATTGTTATTTAAAAGAAAAAAAATCATTTTTTGTGTTGTTTTTGATTATTTTTGAGAAAATAAAGTTTAATTGAATAAAACCTAATTACTAATTAATTTAAATTAAGAAAAATAATTAAATTAACCTACTTTTGTATTTTTATTTTATGAAAATAAATAAGAATTAAATCAAACTAACCCTAATTTTTCTAATTGATTTTAAATATATAAAAAAAGTTAGAATTAACCTAAATTAAATTTTACTAAAATTAAATTATATTTGATAAAAAAAACTAATTCTAAATTTGTGAAATTGATTTTATGATTTTTTGTGAAAAAAGGAAATTAATTTTGTTAGAAAATAAATTAAACAAATTAAATTAAATAAAAGAAAATAAAAAGAAAGAATAAGAATGGGTCTGGTGGTAAATAGCAAAGGAGGGGGTGTTGATGAAAAATTATGGGCCCAAAGGTTGATGGCCCCATTGACTTTTCACAATCCCATGGGCATGCTTGACTGATGACCATGGTGGAGCCTCACGTGGGAAGCCTTGGATCTGGCATGCTAGGGATCTGATGGTTGAATGCTGATGATGCATGGTAGTCACATGGGAGACTCGTGTACCTGATTATGCAAGGAAAAAATATATGAAGCAATATGGGTACCTAGGGATCGAACCCATGTCCTTCAACATTCATCCACTGGCCACGTTCTAAAACGCGTGAAATTCAAATGGGTGAGTCATGAGGCGCCACATTATCCTTCTTCTTCCTCCCACCGTTGCTAAAAGTTTCTTGACTTTTACCTACGGTCACCTGGGTGTAGGTATAACCCTGTGCCTTTCCAAAATCCTATGCAAGCATGATAAATGCAAAACAATGGTACCAATCAACTCGTTGCAACCTCACGAGCATCATGGTACCATTATCCATGGCCAATTATTCCTGTACAAAAAAACCCTAAAAACGAAGCAAGAACCCTAACTATGGCATCTTGGTGTAAAGTCAGTAAAAACGCAATTGGATATAATCAATAGCTTGCAAACATCTCAAGGATTATGAATATATCAATAAATCACACTAAACATGCCAGAATTATGATATACGAATTCAAAAAAAAAGAGGAACCGCGTGACTCTTACAATGCGTTTCAAGGCTCGAAGAAGCTTGCTAATGATTGCAATATGATCCAGGGGTATCCAGCAAATGATTGGGATGACTAGAATGCTTTGAATTGATCTGAAACGTGGAAATCAGTTTGCCACTTTTCTTCAATTTTTTTAAACTTCTTTTCTGTTTTGCACGCCTCCAATCTCTCTGTTTTTGGTCTGCAATCCTTCCTTATCTATCCAAGAATGAATTAGGGTTGCAACTTGGTTTCAAATCTTCTCCGATTATGATCATTGATTCATGATTTAATCCTTTGTGCAAATCTTTCCAAATCAAGAAAAATGCAATCTTTTTGTTTCCAAATGAACCTTGCACGATTTGATTCTACCTCCAGCTGTATAATAGACTTAAACATGCACAAAATCTCAAGATTTGATTAGTTTTTGATATTTTCATTATTTTATTTTGATTTTATTTGATTTAGTTGAAATAAAATCAAAATAAATGACAAAAATAAAATAATGACAAGTGGAAGGGATCATGGGTCTTGGGTCACATTACAAACTCAATGCAAGCATAAAAAGTTGGGCCCGTTTGACAAAAATTGCAATTTGGGACATATTCGAATTTTGGCAATTTTGCAAAAAAGGTCAACTTTGCCAATGCATAACTCTCTCAATTTTGACCCTAGATATGTGCTCTTATAATTTTTAGAAATCTTAAGATGTCCTATAAACAACCCTTTTGGTCTCATCTCAATTGAGTCTTCCATGTTCATGTATGAAGCTTTGACATAAAATGTGTTTTTGTTGACTTTCCAAAATGACCTATAATGTCCAAATTCATATCTTCTTGTGAGTGCATATTTTGAACTTGGGATATGAAGATAAATTGTAGGTAATTTAATCCTCTTCAAAATGAGCTTTGGATGGGTCATTTTTTATAAAGTATGAGAAAGTTATGCTTAGTCAAAGTTGAGTTGACTTTTCCTACAAAACCCTAATTTAGCAACTTTTGGGTTTTGATGAATTGTGAGCAATCCTTGAGGAATCATGATCAACCCTTGATCAAATGATGAATAATACTTCAAAATGAGGATGTTGACCAAAAATCTTGAAGTTTGACTGTATGTAGGCCACAATTGACTTTTGCCTTAGCATAATCGATTTTCAGGCCTTTGAGCAATTGACTTAGCAAACCTCCTCTGCAAGGCTTGAATCTTTACATGGTTGATCTTGAGAACATATTAGGACAATGGTTAGAATTTGGGATCCTTTGGACTCAAACATCTTGATGCAAAATGAAACCCTAATTTGAGGTAGACTGTCTTAGGAGAGAGTTAGTCTGGTCAACTCTTGGACTTCCTTGAGCAATTTGAGGACCTCACTTGAAATGTATTGGAAAATATGGGAGGGCAAATTTGGGGGTACAACAACTTCCCCTGTTAAATCTTCTTAAACCTGAGGATGTAGATTGACTTGTCTTACTTTCGTGATCCGAAGGTAGAAGATGATTGAACACTAGAGTGCCCAAAAATTTACACTCGAATGAAGTGGTACTTGTCTTGTGATATCGGTAATGGGCTTATAGACGCCATTTGGAGGTTGATGTCATAAGATGGGCTTAAAGATTCCATCAGAAGAAGTGTCGATCGCCTAAGAGATTCCTTTGCGAGATCATGTATACCTGTTATTGAGGAGGACTACGCTGGGGAACATTGTTCTTTGTCTTAAGAGAAATAGAGTTTTAGGAACTTCAGTTGTCCGTTACTCTACTGGGGAATCATCTCTTTGTCGAGAAGGTGAAAATGAACTGCTATCTGGTCGTTCTCCAGGCTTCACAGTGATTTGCTGAGGAAAATAAGATCGACTGCTATCTGGTCTTGCTCCAGGCTTTACAGTGACTTACTGGGGATATGAGATTAAACTTGCTATCTGGTCGTTCTCCAGGCTTTGCAATTTCTCAATTCTTATCTGGTCGTGATCCAGGATTCAGAAGGAATCAAGTGGTTATCCGGTCGCATCCGGGCTCCAACTTGAATTTAAGGCATACTAATATCCGGTCGATTTCCGGGCTTCATAGTAATTGGCCGAGTAAAGTGCTATATGGTCTAATTCCAAGCTTCGCAATATCTTATACTGTTATCTGGTCGTGTCCCAGGCTTCAGTGTCTTTTGCCGCTATCTGGTTGTAATCCAGTCTTCACAGCATCTTATACCATTATCTGGTCGATCTCCAGGCTTCATGGTATCTGGTATTACTATCAGGTCGATTTCCAGGCTTCACAATAACTTGTTGAGGGGTTAAGCTATTTTCCGGTTGATTTCCGGGCTTCATAGCTTGTATTTAAGATATACCACTATCTGGTCGATTCCAGGATTCGTAGTATTATGGATATATCAAGATATTATCCGGTCGACTTCCGGGCTTCATAGCTTGAACTAGAATAGAAATCGTAGTATCGATTTGACTGAACCAGAGGAAACTTGTGAGAACTCGTTTGTATATTTCCCTGAAAGGTAAAGAGTTAGTCGTATGTAATGTCATGATGTATGAAATGTATTGAGTAATGATGTTCTTAAAATAAATGAGATTGTGCTGTATGATGCACATGCGTATGCCACGATGTATGGATATGCAATGTTCTTGTGATGTTCTCCGACAGGGGAGAATGAATCCTGGACTGCTGTTAGAGAGTACAAGGAGTTAAGTTCTTTATTATCGCCGGGGATAGTGACCGAAGGTGATTAGCTGGAGACTTGCGTCCGTTCTGCTTGAGAATATTCCGCCGGGAGAGACTCTGCGGGGAAGAAAGATATTCTGCTGGATGATCTGCTGATTTGGAGAAACCACTCCGCTGGGGATGAATTACCGTTGCTGGTGATGATGAACTCTGTCGGGGATTGAATTTCTGCCTGTGTAAGAAATAAACTCCACTAATGGTGAACTTTTATTGTCGGTGATAGATAAACTCTACTTGGGGAGAATTTTGCCGACTCATTTGCGATTATGAACCTCGGCTGGGGAAAGCTGACACCATTGCTCTTTGGATACTTCCTACTCTGCGGGGAGTGTATGTATCTTTAGTCATATTCTTAAGCTGGTTCTATCCCTGTACCTGGTGGGTAGAGCAACTGGAAGGTTTGGACATTTCTTGTTTGCCCTTGTTCTTGGAATTACGAGTAATTTCCTTTTGTTTATTATGTAAATATTTATGAGAAACAATTATTTTCAAATGCATATATAAAAAATGAATCATTGGACGTTCTTGCAAAACAAAACAGGAAAAGAAAAACAAATCGAAATTTCTTGTGAACATGAATTGTATTGATTTTAAAATTGGCTTGTAACAGGTGTTTTGTACAAGAGTCTGACGTCCTAGTAAGAGAACGCCGCTGAAAGACAAGAATTATACATTTTATGTAAAAGAAAGAAAAACAGCTATGCGAACAACCCCATTGGGTTCCAACTCTGCTATTGCCTTTATATCTTCGAGCGTCTCATCACTTTGCTACTTGGTCGAAGAGGGATCTGATTGATTGGCGCCGTCCGAGCTTGATAGTCGATACCGAAGTCTGGTTGTAAGATGATCCAATGAGACATAGTGTTACGCTTTGATCCCTATTTTTTTCCTGGACCGCCCTTTCGGGTTTTCAGTCCACCGGGATACCCTTTTTTGCCCAAGCTACCTTTTCAGGTTTTCGACTTGCCGGGTGTACAGTTTTTTCCATTTCATCCCTTATTTTTGCCCGAACCCTTTTGTTTTGCCGGGAAGCCCATATTTTTGCCTAGGCCAGTCAACCTAGCGGGTCTTTGATTAGGCGTAGAATCTTTTTACTATGTCTGCATTGACGGGGTGAGGAAGGTCGTCATTATCTATGGTGGTTAAAATCATAGCTCCTCCTGAGAAAATGTTCTTAACCATAAATGGCCCTTCGTATGTGGGGGTCCCTTTGCCCCTGGGATCACCTTGCGGTAGTATGATGCGTTTGATCACCAGATCCCCGACTTGATATTCTTGGCGTCTGACTTTCTTGTTAAAAGCCTTGATCATTCGCTTTTGATACGTCTGACCATGATAGATAGCAATAAGTCTCTTTTCATCGATTAAATTCAGTTGATCAAGCCGGGTCTGGATCCAATCGACTTCGCTCAAACTTGCATCCTTCATGATCCTGAGAGAGGGTATCTGGACTTCATGATCCAGAGAGTATGGTGTTGCCCCTGTCGATGTCCGTGCTGAGGTACGATACCCATGAAGAGCGAATGGTAACATCTCGTGCCAGTCTTTGTATGTCACCGTCATCTTCTACACAATCTTCTTGATGTTCTCGTTAGCCGCTTCAACAACCCCATTCATCTTCGGCCGGTAGGGTGAAGAGTTATGATGTTGTATCTTAAATTGTTTGCAGAGCTCGGTGATCATTGTATTGTTGAGATTTGTACCATTGTGAGTAATGATCCTCTCTGGTACACCATATCGACAAATCAGATTATGTCGGATAAACCGCGCCACGAAGTTCTTGGTTACTGTAGCAAAGGAAGCTGCCTCAACCCACTTTATAAAATTATTAATTGCTACCAGAATGAAACGATGCCCGTTAAACGCAGTGGGTCTGATCTCGCCAATCATGTCGATGCCCCACATTGCAAAGGGCCAAGGAGCTGTCAAAACATTCAGGGGAACCAGAGGTACATGCACCATATCAGCATAGACTTGGCACTTATGACAGGTCCGAGAATGCTGATAACAATCAACTTCCATAGTAGACCAATAATATCCATCCCGTAGGATCTTCTTTACCATGGTATGTCCACTAGAATGAGTTCCGAAGGTACCTTCATGTAGCTCTGCCATGATCCTTCCTGCCTCGCTCTTGTCCATACATCGCAGTAAGGTTGAATCATGGTTACGCTTGTAGAGGATACCATTACTGATGAAGAACTTTGCAGCGAACCTTCTCAAGAACTTTTTATCATTAACAAATGCCCCCTCGGGGTATTCTTGAGCCTCAAGATACTTCTTTACTTCGTGAAACCAGGGTTTATCTGCTACCTCTTCAGTCTCGATGTCACAACAATGTGCGGGTTCGTCCAACCTCTCGATGGTAATCTGGGGAGCTTCATTGTCCCACCTGACTTTGAACATAGAAGACATGGCAGCTAGCGCGTCCTCCAGCTGGTTCTCTTCTCTCGGGAAGTGTTCAAAGGTTATCTCCTCAAAGTGTGGGAGCAATTTCAGTACATACTCTTTGTAAGGAATAAGATTTGGGTGCTTCGTATCCCACTCGCCTTTGATCTGACTGATCACTAGAGCAAAATCTCCGAATACACTCAAGAACTTAATCCTCAGGTCAATAGCAGTTCGAAGACCCAAGATACATGCTTCATACTCCGCCATATTGTTGGTGCAGTTAAAACATAAACGGGCAGTGAACGGAGCATGATAGCCCTCGGGAGATATAATTACAACGCCAATTCCATTACCCAACGCGTTTGATGCTCCATCAAAATACATAGACCATCGGGATCCCTCCTCGGGTCCTTCATCCGGTCCAGGTTCTTCATAGTCAGTCACCAACATGATGTTCTCATCCGGGAACTCGAAATTCATTGATTGGTAGTCATCCACGGCCTGATGCGCCAAATGATCCTCCAATACACTCCCCTTGATAGCTTTTTGGGTTGTGTATTGGATTTCATACTCAGTTAAGATCATCTTCCATCTTTCTATTCTTCCGGACAAGGCAGGCTTTTCGAAGATATACTTGATTGGATCCATCTTTGATATCAATAGGGTAGTGTGAGTCAGCATATACTGTCTCAGCCGGCGAGCAGCCCACGCCAAAGCGCATCAAGTTTTCTCGAGCAGTGAGTATCGGGTCTCACAGTCGGTAAACTTTTTGCTAAGATAGTAAATAGTGTGCTCTTTTCGGCCAAACTCGTCATGCTGCCCCAACACGCACCCGATTGAATTGTCCAGTACTGTCAAGTATAAGATCAAGAGTCTTCCTTCAACTGGAGGCATCAGGAAAGGTGGCTCTTGGAGGTATTCCTTGATCCTTTTGGAAGCGGTCTGACATTCATCATTCCATTTTACCACTTGATCTTTCTTCAGCAACTTGAAGATTGGCTCACAAGTAGCAGTTATATGTGAAATGAATCGGGCGATGTAGTTTACACGTCCTAGAAAGCCTCTAACTTCCTTTTCTATGCGGGGAGCCGACATCTCTTGTATGGATTTTACCTTGGCAAGGTCCACCTGAATACCCTTATCATTGACGACGAAACCCAGTAGCTTACCAGACCTTACCCCAAAGGTGCACTTGTTTGGGTTCAGCCTCATCTTGTACGTCTTCAACCTGTCAAATAGTTTCCGGAGATGGTCAATGTGATACGGTGGCCAGAACCGAGATCGTGTTTCCCTATTTTGTTAAGGAATTTGCTGGTTTGCGTTTTGCGTTTGTTTTTGCAAAATGTCGTGGTAAGCAAGAGTCGCCACCGACTTTTATTTTATCCAACTGGAAAGGAAAAAAGCACAGAAAAATTCCTTTTTCGAGATATCCTGAGTAAGAGGGGTAGATTATAGAAAAGGAAGGTATTAACACCCTTTCTATCCGTAGTTATCTACAGGCTCTTAGGTACTTGCTCATCATTTTTCAAAATTGTTTTCTTTGTGTTTGTGGGCTTTGAAAAGTTTTTGTTTTAACTTTGGTTTAACTCTTGCTTCTGTCTTCAAGAGTGTAATGAAGTGTTTTTGAAAACATTGTTTGTAAAGGAGTGTAAGTGTGAAAAATTTGTTTGGAATGAGCAAGTACTTAAGAACTAATCTACCTACTCGGAAAAAGAATCGTTCTATGCTTGTTTCCTTTAGACACCGCTATCCCACTATTAGTGAGTAGGTAGCACCGTCGTTGGAGTTTTGAGGGTCAATTCGAGAGGGACATACGGTCACTAAAGCAATGTTAGGACGTCTTAGTAGTAACCCTAAAGTCTTAGATCATTTATCCGATGCAACAATATCTGAGGCAACCTTTCCGAGGCAACTATGATCTTTGGACAAAAGGACGACCACTAAAGCATCCTATACTCAATGACCATTTACCAAAGGCAACCAAGTGGGAGTGTACCCTAGGAGTGCGCATGTGCGAGTGATTCAATTTCAGATTATTTATCTTTGCACATTTAGGGTGATCTAACTATTTTAAAATTAGTCATACATTCTTGTCATGCATCCTATTATCAAACATCTAACAGTTAATAATTTGCGGAATTTAAAGTGCGGAAATTAAACTATGCTATTACAAGGCTTCAGGTATTTTAATAGCCAAAAACAAACCCTTTGAAAATAAAGCGATAAAGGTAAATAAAGTCCTAATTAAACTATTACAAACTGTAGGCAGTTACATCAATATGGATAAAAAAAATAATAAAGCGCGCGATGACATCAGATCGACGAGAAATTAGGGTTTTGACCCTTCTAACCTAATTAAAAGAAGAATGGTTTTTTTTTGTTTTTTTAATAAAATAAATAAGTTTTCTAAATTAAATATGCAATTAATTAGTTAATTAATTAATGAAAATAATTACAAGACCTATTTTTGTGTTTTTGATTATTTTAGGAAAAAAATATAATTAAGTTAGTAATAAAACCTAATTATTCTAATTATTTTTAAGTTATTTACAAAATAAATTAAAGTTATCTAATTTAATCAAACCTAATTAAATTAATTAATTTATTGATGAAAAATAATACCTAAATCTAATTGGTGAAAAATAATATTTTTGGTGATTTTTTTGATAAAAAGAAAATAATTATTTGGTTAGTAAATAAATAAATAAAGTTAAATGAAATAAATAAAATATAAAAGAAAAAGAATTTGGGCCTGAAAATTGGGGGTGCAAATAACAAGATCTGGGCCCTAAATGATGAGGTCCACGTTGACCTTTGAGATCCAGTGTATTGTGTTGATTGAGGCTTCATGGTGTTCTCTCCTGGATGGCCATCAGATTTGGCCATCTGGCCACTTGGCGTACCAGATCTTGAGGGAATATGATAGGCCTTTGGTTTGTATAGGCATGAGATTACCTAAAATAAATCAAGAAAAATCACAAATGTTGGAGGCAGGGGTCGAACCTCTGACCTCAAGCACTCCCACGCCTTAAGCGCTTACCTGGCTACCACTGGGCCAATCGCTTCTATTGTAATAATAATGTAAAATAATAAACAAATATTAAAGATGCCCTGTATGTTAAATCCACGCGCGAAAATTCAAACAAGCCACTGGAGGGGTGCCACATAGGTCATCTTCTTCTGGGCACCGTGGGTAAAAGTGAAACACTTTTACCTACGGACATTCGTCCGTAGCTATAGGCAGTGCTCGTTCCAAAATCCTCCAGGAGCCATATAAATTAAACTTAACACCATGGTTGGATTCGTCTCATCATTCTGAACATGATGGCACCCTTCATCGAAGCTAATTTTTCCTGTAAACAAAATCCCTAATTCGGAGCTTCGAAACCTAGCTATGGTGAAATCGTGTATAGGCCATAAAAACGCAATTAAACCATACAGAAACTTTGCAAATGTGATTATGATCAAGAATGTATAATTATTTTATGCTATAAGTGCAAGAATAATGCTATTCGATTTCAAAAAGAGAGTTATGCCGTGGACGACTTACAGTGTGATTTGGGGCTTGAAAACACTTGGTTTTGATTGCTTTGGCTTGCTGAGAGTCCCAGGAAGCGATCGGGATAGGCAAAGAGTCTTGAGGATGCCTCTAAGTGCCAATTCGATCTCACACTTTTTTTGATTTTTTTCCAGATTTTGTTCTTGCTCATGCGCCTGTTTCTAACATGTTTTTAGGTCTGCACGCCCTCTATATGTATCAATGAAGGGATTAGGGTTGATAACTGCTCTCAATCTTCCCCCATCAATGATTTGGATATTTTATTTGATTCACTTTGAAAACATTCCAAATTTGGCCTATTTCGAATCTTTTTGTGCACACATGCCTTGATACGAGTTTGATTTGATGCTAGCTGTGTAATAAGACCTGAAACAATCACAAAATCTTTGGTTTTCAATATTTTGGATTTTATATGATTTGTTTTGATTAAAATTGAATTAATTCAAATAAAAATCAAAATAAATAATAAAAAAAAGATATGGACAAGTGGAAAAGGCTAGAGCTCGTGGGCTATGTTGCTAATTTAAAACAAGTGAAAAAGATTGGACCCATTTGGCAAAATTTGAAGTTTTAGGGATAGTTGACGTTTAGCAATTTTGCAAAAAGGGTCAACTTCACCAATGCATAACTTCCTCAATTTTGACTCTTTAGAGGTGTTCTTGGACTTTTTAGAAATATTGAGATGTCCTTTAAGCAACCCTTTTGGTCTCATTGCATTTTCATATTCCATGCTCATGTATTAAGTTTTGACAAAAACGGTGTTTTTGTTGACTTTTAAAAATGACCTATAATGTCCAAATTCATAACTTCTTGTGAGTACATATTTTTAACTTGGGAGATGAATATGGATTGTAGGTAATTGCATCCTCTTCAAAATGAGATTTTGATGGGTCATTTCTCATAAAGTATGAGAAAGTTATGCTTGGTCAAAGTTGAGTTGACTTTTCCTACAAAACCCTAATTTAGCAACTTTTGAGTCTTGATGAATTATGAGCAATACTTGATGAATAATGATCAACCCTTGATCAAATGATTAAATATACTTCAAAATGAGGATGTTGACCAAAAATCTTGAAGTTTGACTGTACGTGGGCCACAATTGACTTTTGCCCTAGCACAGTCGATTTTTGGACCTTTGAGCAATTGACGGAGCAAACTTCCTTTGCAGGACTTGAAATTTGACATGGATGATCTTGATAACATATTAGGACATTGGTGAGCATTTGGGACCACTTGGACTCAAGTATCTTTATTGCAACATGAAACCCTAATTTGAGGTAGACTGCCTTAGGAGAGAGCTTGTCTGGCCAATCCTTGGACTATCTTGGGCAACTTGAGGATTTTACTTGACATGTTTTGAGAAATATGGGAGGGCAAACTTTGGGGTACAAAAGCTTCCCCTGTTCAATATTCTTAAACCTGAGGATGTAGATTGGCTTTCGTGCCTTTCGTGATCCAAAGGTGGAAGATGATTGAACACTAGAGTGCCCAGAAATTTCCACTCGCCTGAAGTGGCATCTGTCTTGTGATGTCGGGAATGGGCTTACATATGCCATTTGGAAATTGATGACGAGGGGATGGGCTTAAGATGCCATCTGGAGGAGTGTCGATCGCTTAAGAGATTCCTTAGCGAGAGCTTGTATACCTGTTGTTGAGGAAAATTCCGCTAGGGAATGCTGATCTCTGTTTTGAGAGAAATAGAATTTTAGGAGCTTCAGTCGTCCGTTATTCTGCTAGTGAGTCGTCTCTGTTTGAATTTTAGGGACTTTGGTCGTCCGTTATTCAACTGAGGAATCGTCTCTGTTGACATTTAGGAACTTCAGTCATCCGTTATTCGACTGAGGAATCATCTTTGCTGATATTCAGGGACTTCAGTCATCCGTTATTCAACTGAGGAAAAAATCTCTGCTAACATTTAGGAACTTCAGTCATCCGTTATTCAACTGAGGAATACATATCTGTTGACATTTAGGAACTTCAGTCATCCGTTATTCAACTGAGGAAAACATCTCTGCTGACATTTAGGAGCTTCAGTCATCCGTTATTAAACTGAGGAATACATCTCTGTTGACATTTAGGAACTTCAGTCATTCGTTATTCAACTGAGGAATATATCTCTGTTGACATTTAGGAAATTCAGTCATTCGTTATTCAACTGAGGAATCATCTTTGTTGACATTTAGGAACTTCAGTCATTCGTTATTCAACTGAGGAAAACATTTCTATTGACATTTAGGAACTTCAATCATCCGTTATTCAACTGAGGAATACATCTCTGTTGACATTTAGGAACTTCAGTCATCAGTTATTCAACTGAGGAAAACATCTCTGCTGATATTTAGGAGCTTCAGTCATCCGTTATTCAACTGAGGAATCATCTCTGCTGACATTTAGGAACTTCAGTCATCCGTTATTCAACTGAGGAAAACATTTCCGAGCTTCACATCTTGAATTTTGTAAGGATCTGATTGTATCTTTCCTGAAAGGTAAAGGTTAGCTGTATGTAATGCATGATATGTATCAATCAATGATGTTCTCAAAATAAATGAGATTGTTTTGTATGATGCGTATATGCATGTGTCATGATGTATGAAAATGTGGTGTTTTTAGCTGGGGAAAATAAATCCCGGATTGCTGCTGGAGAAGAGATTTGAATCCTTCGTTTTCGCTGGGGATAGTGAATGAAGATGATTGTGAGAATAAACCTGCAGGAGAGGATAACTCCGTTGGGGAATAAATTGATGAGAAAATGGCTCTGTGGGGAGGACATGCTCTACTGAGGATTCCGCTGATAAATTCAGCTGGGGATGAATTACCGTTGCTGGTGATAGTGAATCCTGTTGGGGATTGAGTTTCTGTTTGTGAAAGGAATGAACTCCGCTGGGGATGATCTTTTAGTTGCGACTTCACTGGGGATAACCTTTTAGAATTTACTGGGGACAATCTTCCAGAGTCTACTGGGGATGATTCTCCAAACTCCACTGGGGAATATTTTCCAGACTCCGCTGGGGATAATTGTCTAGTGTTGATGATGTATAAACTCTGCTTAGGGAGAATATTTACAACTCATTCGCGGTTGTGAGCCTCATCTGGTAAGAGTTAATATTACTGTCTTTTTCTTACTCTGCAGGGAGTGAATGTACCTTAGTTATATTCTTCAGCTAAATCTGTCCCTGTACCTGGTGGATAGAGCAACTGTAAGGTTTGGACAATTCTTATTTGCCCCTGGCTCTGATATTACAAGTAATCGTCTTTTGTTTCGCATGTAAATATTCATGAGCAGCAATTAATGTCAAATGCATATATCAAAAATGAACATTGGACGTTCTTTGCAAAACAAAACAGAAAAAGAAAAAAAAAAACAGTTTGAAATTTCTTTGAAGATGAATTGTATTGATTTTGAAGTTTGGCCTGTAAATATGCGTTTTTGTACAAGAGGCTGACGTCCTAGTAAGAGAACACCGCCGAACAATAGAATTTACACAATTTGTGAAAAATTAAACAAAACAGCAATGTGAACAATCCCACTGGGTTTCAACTCTGCTATCATCCTTTATGTCCTCGAGCATCTCATCATTTTGCTACTGGGTTGAAGGTAGATCAGATTGATTAGTGTCGTCTGAGCTTGATAGTCAATATCGAAGTTTGGTTGCAAGGTGATCCAATGAGACATAGTGTTACGCTTCGATCCCTAATTTTTGCCTGGACCGCCCTTTCGGGTTTTCAGTCCACCAGGATACCCTTTTTTCCCAAGTCGCCTTTTCAGGTTTTCGACTTGTCGGGTGTACATTTTTTCATTTTCATCCCTTATTTTTGCCCGAACCCTTTTGGTTCGCTGGGAAGCCCTTATTTTTGCCTAAGCCAGTCGACCTAGCGGGTCTTTGATTATGCGTAGTATTTTTTCACTCTGTCTGCATCGACGGGGTGAGGAAGGTCGTCACCATCCATGGTGGTTAGAATCATAGCTCCTCCTGAGAAAATGTTCTTAACCACAAATGGCCCTTCGTAAGTAGGGGTCCATTTTCCCCTGGGATCACCTTGTGGTAGTATGATGCGCTTGATCACCAGATCCCCAACTTGATACTCTTGTCGTCTGAATTTCTTGTTAAATGCCTTGATCATCCGTCTTTGATACGTTTGACCATGAAAAATAGCAGTAAGTCTCTTCTCGTCGATTAAGTTTAGCTGATCAAGCCGGATCTGAATCCAGTCATCTTCGCTCAAACCTGCATCCTTCATAATCCAAATAGAGGGTATCTGAACTTCAATGGGCAATACGGCCTTCATACCATATACCAAGGAATAGGGGGTTGCCCCTGTTGACGTCCGTGCTGAGGTACGGTACCCATGAAGAGTAAACAACAATATCTCGTGCCAGTCTTTGTATGTCACCGTCATCTTCTGCACAATCTTCTTGATGTTCTTATTAGCCGCTTCAATAACCCCATTCATCTTCGGCCGATAAGGAGAAGAGTTATGATGTTGTATCTTAAACTGTTTGCAGAGCTCAGTGATCATCTTATTGTTGATATTTGTACCGTTGTCCGTAATGATCCTCTCCGATACACCATATCGACAGATCAGATTGTGCCGAATGAACCGTGCCACGACGTTCTTAGTTACAGTAGCAAAGGAAGTTGCCTCAACCCACTTTGTAAAGTAATCAATTGCTACCAGGATGAAACGATGCCCGTTAGACGTAGTAGGTATGATCTCGCCGATCATGTCGATGCCCCACATTGTAAAAGGCCACGGAGCTGTCAGAACGTTCAGAGGAACTGGAGGTATATGCACCTTATCGGCATAGACTTGGCACTTGCGACAGGTCCGAGAATGTTGATAACAGTCGGCTTCCATAATAGACCAATAATATCCTGCCCGTAGGATCTTCTTTGCCATGGTGTGTCCACTGGAATGAGTCCCGAAAGTACCTTCATGTAACTATACCATGACCCTTTCTGCCTCGTTCTTATCCACACATCACAGTAAGGCCGAATCATGGTTACGCTTGTAAAGGATGTCATTACTGATGAAGAACTTTGCCGCGAACCTCCTCAGAAACTTCTTATCATTAACAGATGCACCCTCGGGGTATTCCTGAGCCTCAAGATACCTCTTTACCTCATGAAACCAGGGTTTATCTGTTACCTCTTCAGTCTCAATGTCACAACAATGTGCGGGTTTTTCCAACCTCTCGATGGTAATCTGGGGAGCTTCATTGTCCCATCTGACTTTGAACATAGAATACATCATAGCTAGCGCGTCCGACAACTGATTCTCCTCTCTTGGGAAGTGTTCAAAGGCTATTTCCTCGAAGTGTGGAAGCAACGTCAGTACATACTCCTTGTAAGGAATAAGATTTGGGTGTTTCGTATCCCACTCTCCTTTGATCTGACTGATCACGAGAGCAGAATCTCCGAATACACGTAAGAATTTAATCCTTAGGTCAATAGCTGCTCGAAGACCCATGATGCACGCTTCATACTCCGCCATATTGTTGGTGCAGTTGAAACATAGTCGGGCGGTGAACGAAGTATGACAACCTTCAGGAGATATGATTACGGCGCCAATGCCATTACCCAAAGCGTTTGAAGCTCCATCAAAGTACATAGACCATTAGGATCCCTCCTCAGGTCCTTCATCCGGTCCAGGTGTTTCACAGTCAGTCACCAACAAGATATTCTCATCCGGGAACTCGAAGTTCATAGACTGGTAATCGTCTACTGCCTGATGTGCCAAATGATCTGCCAACACACTTCCCTTGATTGCTTTTTGGGTCGTGTATTGGATGTCATACTCAGTCAAGATCATCTGCCATCTTGCTATTCTTCCGGACAAGGCAGGCTTTTCGAAGATATACTTGATTGGATCTATCTTTGATATCAATAGGGTAGTGTGACTCAGCATATACTGTCTCAACCGACGTGTAGCCCATGCCAAAACGCCGCAATTTTTCTCAAGCAGTGAGTATCGGGTCTCACAGTCGGTAAACTTTTTGCTAAGGTAATAAATAGCATGCTCTTTTCGGCCAGACTCGTCATGCTGCCCCATCACACACCCCATTGAATTATCGAGTACTGTCAAGTATAAGATCAGAGGTCTCCCTTCAACTGGAGGCATTAGAATAGGTGGCTCTTGGAGATATTCTTTGATCCTTTTGAAAGCGGTCTGACATTCATCATTCCATCTTACCACTTGATCTTTCTTCAGTAGCTTGAAGATTGGCTCACAAGTAGCAGTTAGGTGTGAGATGAATCAGGCAATGTAATTCAAACGTCCTAAAAAGCCTTTGACTTCTTTTTCAGTTCGGGGAACTGGAATTTCCTGTATAGCCTTCACCTTTGCAGGATCCACTTGAATACCTTTATCACTAACGACCAAACCTAGCAGCTTACCAGACCTCACCCGAAGGTGCACTTGTTCGGATTTAGCCTCAGTCTGTACAACTTCAACCTGTCAAATAGCTTCTGAAGATGGTCAAGGTGTTCCTCCTTAGTTTGGGACCTTGCAATCATGTCATCAATATATACCTCAATCTCATGATGAATCATGTCGTGGAACAAAGCGACCATGGTGCCCTGATACGTTGCCCCAACATTCTTCAATCTGAAAGGCATGACTTTGTAGCAAAAGGTACCCCACTGCGTGATGAAAGTTATCTTCTCCATGTCTTCGGGAGCCATCTTAATCTGATTATAACCGGAGAAACCATCCATAAAGGATAAGACCTTATGATGTGCGGTGTTGTCAACCAGAATGTCGATATGAGGCAGAGGGAAATCATCCTTGGGGCTTGCCCTGTTCAAATCCCTATAGTCAACATACATTCAAACCTTACCATCTTTCTTCGGCACTGGAACCACGTTGGCAACCCACTGTGGGTAAGAAGTAACTGCTAGAAAACCATAATCAAACTGTTTCATAACCTCAGCCTTGATTTTCTCCGATATCTCTGGGTGCATTCGGCGAACTTTCTGTTTCACTGGAGGACAATCTTCCTTAGTTGGCAAGTGGTGAACCACAATATCAGTATCCAATCCAGGCATATCTTCATAAGACCACGCAAAGATCTCAAAATAGTCACGCAACATCTGTATCAACCGTTGCTTAATACTAGGCTCCAGATTTGCACCAATCTTGACCTCTTTCTTATCTACCTCTGTACCCAGATTTACTGTTTCCACTGGCTCTTCATGCGGCTGTATGGCCCTCTCTTCCTAAAGTAACAGTCTAGCAAGTTCACCATGCACTTCTCAATCATCCTCACCTTCGTCCTCGGCTTGGTTGATCGGACTTTCGAAGTCATAACTGGCAGTAGCAGAGTCGTTATCAGTGGGATCCAGAGTGGATGTAGACCTGTAAATGTGAGTGTGTGTAAGACAAATAGCTGTTTTGCAAGATAGAAAAGAAAAATAAGGAGCGTAATATTTTTAATGCAAGAAAACGTCCAATTCTTTTATTGATGATATATGGAGATGACACATATTAAACCCTCAAACAAAGTCACGGTGTCTCGGGAAAGGCACTGGGCCATAAAGTTTTAAATTGTTTGTTACAAATTCAAAACAAAAGTCTTATTACTGGGTAATAAAAGAAATGGGCACGAAGTCCTTTGCCGTCCAATTGCTCAATCCACCGCCGATAGTCGGGTAAATCCAACTATCGAAGTCAGACTCTTCATCATCATCTTCAATTGTATTTACTTCCGGATATGTGATACGCAGGGGAGGTCTTCCAATCCGCGCACGCCGAACGGCCTTTTGAGCTTCTGTAGTAAAACCCAAACCAAACTTGTCAGTCTTGTGTGCAAAGTCAGGGAGTTGGCCCCAATTCGCACACCCACCTTTTTCAATAACAGCCCGGGAATCCTTGAGGGAAGCCATCTTCATTGGAGGATCTTCAGCAATAATTTCAGTCGACGCCAGAGTCTGGGGGACTTCTTCAAAGTTTTGACACGGGGTTTCAATGAACTCCCCGTCCATTTCCACATACCGAAAAGAGTTAAGGTGGCTCACCATGTACTCCTATTCTCCTCGTACTGTAACAATTTTCCCTTTCACTAGATACTTTAACATTTGATGGAGCGTAGAAGTTACTGCCCCAGCTTTATAGATCCACGGGCGACCCAGCAAACAAGAATAAGACGGTCAAATGTCCATCACATAGAATGTAGACGCGAAAGTCTAGGAACCAACCTTAATAGGAACATCCACCTCTTTATGTACCATCCTCTTGGACCCGTCAAAGGCCCTAACCACAATATTACTCGGCTTCAGCACCAACCCTTCATAGTCCAACCGGTCTAGCGCTTTCTTGGGTAAAACTTTTAACGAGGACCCAATGTCCACCAGCACGTGAGCTAGAGTAGTGCCCCTACACTCGATTGAAACATGCATAGCGTCATTGTGATTCTTTCCCTTGGCAGTCAAGTCTGCGTCGGAGAAACCCAACCCGTTGTCAGCTGTCAACCTAGCCACACAGTCTTTTGAACTGGTCAGCAGATGTCTCCTGCGGCACATGCGCAGTTTTAAGGAAAGCAATCAGAGCCTTGGCACGGGCTTCTGAGCACAACAATAAAGATAACATAGAGATCTTCGATGGGGTTTTCCCCAGCTGTTCGACTATGTTGTAGTCGCTCTTTTTGATGATCTTTAAAATTTCCTCTATCTCCTACCTAAAGGTTTCAACAATAATCTTCTTCAGTGCCTTCATCTGGGCAGGCTCATCGGTGATCCCTTTGCCCCGAGCGTCAGATGACTCGGTGACGGGGGTGATGATTGGAACATGAACAGGGATAGTAGCAGGTGTACTGGCAGGTGTAATAGCAACAGGCTTCTGAACAGTTGGTGGGGAGATCTCAGGATAGAAAAGTCTTTCGCTTCAGGTGACTTTGCTAGACCCAACAATATTGCTGACATCAGTATCAGCCTCTTCAGCCTTCAAGTCTTATTTAATCACATGATAATACACATCGGCCCTATAGTACCACAGGACTTCCTTATCCGATGTGTAAGGGATATGTCCAGGAATAATAATGATCAATGGAGCAACTCTCAAAACAAATGTAATTCTAACAGGCTTTCTCGAGGAAGCCTTGGAAGAATTGGAGGAAATGGTGATTATGGAAACATCTTCAACAGGAATCAATGGAACCAAAGTTTTCTCGAACAAGATTTCTTAGTTATCCATCAGGCGTTGGACACCTGACTTCAATAGATGGAAACCAATAGGAAAGACGAAACACAGGTGGCAACCTTCGCCACAACCCGGAAATAAACCGGCCAATAATAAGTTCTTCTTTACTATTATCAACGGAGTAGAAATGTCTTCCATAGAGGTTACAAACACATCATCATCCACATCATTTACTCCATGCTTGGGCATAGGAGCAGTCATGACATTAGGCTTTTCCGGCGCATCAAACTCGATCTCTTTAGCATCAATCAGATCCTGCACTTTATTCTTCAAAGCCCATCAGTTATTGGTATCATGCCCTAGGCTATCAGAGTGATAAGCACAACGGGCGTTCGAATTATATAGCGGTGATGTGGTGTTGGGATTCTTTGGAGCCTCCTTCGGAACCACCAAGTTGGTCTTCAACAATTGCGGCAGAATTTGAGATAGAGTCATACTGAGCCGAGTATACTGCCTTTGTGGTCTCTCTTCTCTTTGCTGATTGTTGCATTATGGGGCAACAGTTGGTCTTGATGTAACTACCGCATTAACTGCTTGGCGGTGCTCAGGTCGATTTTGGCTCCTCGAGCTGTAAACTGCACTAGACTCCTTCTTGAAAGGCTTCTTCTCTGTACTTAATGAAGCACCTTTCTGTATCTTTCCGCTCTTAATACCGACTTCAACTCTCTCCCCAGTCATGATCAATTCAGTAAACCCGGACGATGAACTACCAATCAAATGATTGAAGTATAGACTAGACAAAGTCCCAAGAAACATATCCACCAACTCCCTATCAGCCAGAGGGGGTTGTACTCTTCCAGCAAGATCTCTCAACTTCTGAGCGTAGTCCTTAAAACCTTCGCTCGCACCCATAGACATATCCTGAAGTTGGGTACGCGTGGGAGCAAAGTCGGCATTATATTGGTACTGCTTGTAAAAAGAAGCAGCAAGGTCCTCCCAGTTACGGACGTTAGCTCCTTCTAGTTGATAGAATTATTTAAGTTGAGTCCCTGACAGACTATCTTGAAAGAAATGAACCCAGAGGTTCCTATCAGCAGTATATGGTTGAATCTTTCTGACATACGAGCAGAGGTGTAGCTTTGGGCAGGAGACCCCATCATACTTAGCAAAGACAGGAGCTTTAAACTTGTCTGGGATCACCACCCCATATGCCAAACCCAAATCTTTGAAGTCCTACCCAGGTATCTTCTGGATCTCCATTGCACTTAACCGGTCTTCAAGTTGCTTATACCTATCCTCAGCAGGAGGATACTGGTCTTCATCAAAGTCAGTGTCGTTGTCAGAAACCACAGGGCTAGGACCCTTCCTTTCCTCTTGATTCTCCCCCCCCCCCCAGATGAGTGAGACAAATCAACTTCCTCTTGCAACCTATTCCCAAATCTGTGACTCATATTCAGGAGGACCGTCTTCTTCTTCTTCTTCTTCTTGTCCTTCAAGATAAGAGTCTTCAAATCTTTCTGCCCCTTGGACGGGTTCAAGAACATTTCCTGGAACTGAGCATTCTGAACTTGAAGAGCCTTGATGGATTAATCAGTAGGTGTTTCAGAAGACATGTTGTGCTGAAATAAACAGCGAAGAAGATGAGAAACCTGTAAGGGTACCTGTAATGAGGTGCATGTGAATGGAATGCGTATGAAATGATTTCAAAGACTTAGGGAGATTCAAATTTGTAAACCAAAATAAAACACACTTTATTAGATTAAAACTTGAAACAATGTTTAACAAATGCCTTTAAGGCGTTACAAAAGAAATATTGAAAAGCAAATCTAAACTAGAAATAGCAAAAGAAATCAGCGCTCCCATGGTCAATTTCCTTTCGTGCTGACATAATCGTTGATTGTCCTCTCAGTCTCCAGCTGCCTTGTAAGCTTCATGATCTTTTGTTCCTGCTCATGATACTTCTCTCTGTAAGTATCCCTTTCTTTCCTTAGCTGGATCCAAGACCTCTTCAATGCCCCAATGTCAGTAGGCATGTATGGATGGAGTACCGTATGAGGAACCCCTTCTTCATCAGTATGCTCCACAATTATCGGCAAGACAGCTTCGTACAGCATCCCCAGCTTTTGAGCATGGGCTCGAACCCACCGGAGATACGGTTGCATCGGGAGAGAAGTCTTCATTCCTAGCTCATGTGGATCAGACCTGTTCACCCTATCCCAAGCTCGTATGAACCTGCGGCGATGTCCCTCAACATCTCCCTGGAAGTCAAAGACATTGTTTGGAAGCAGCAACTCATAAGGACCGTCCCTTCGAGCTCGTCCAAACTGTTGTAAGGCTAAACAAGGATTATAGGTTATTCCTCCTCTAATTCCAAGCAATGGAACATTGGGGGTATTCCCCACACCGATCAATGACAGCTACTTCTTCCATATCTTTAGTACTCCAAATGATGTCCTTGTGAGCAAGGGACATGATCCTGTAGGCCCAACCCATACCTTCCTCATTCTTCAATACAGATTTGGGGAGGTGAGAAATAAACCACCTCGCCAGCAGCATTGCACAACACATAAGGGTTCCCCTTTTCCGAGCAGTACGGGCATAAAGAGCATGTAGAATATCACCTAAGAGAGTGGGCACTAGATTACGAGACATGAAGATCTTGACTGTGTTCACAATGATGAAAGAATCTGAATTAGGGAACAGAACCAAGCCATAGATGAGGAGAGCCAGGATGTCTTCAAATGCTTGAAAGTCCAAACTATCCCAGAACTGTTGAGCTTGATCAATCAAGAACTTAGCCAGGAAGCCTTTAACCCCACTCTGTATGTCCCAGTTAGACACGACATCAACCTTTGTTAGATGGAGGGCTGGAGCAATATCCTCTGGCCTAGGAGCTATCTCCAAACCTGTAAATGGTGTCTGCTCTAGAATATATATGCCAAGTAAATAAGAGAACTCCTCCAAAGTAGAGACCAACTGATAGTCCGGGAAGGTGAAACAGTGATGCAACGGGTCAAAGAACTGGAACAAGACGCTCATCATTTGCTCATCCAACTTGGAAGTTACAAGGATGAGGAGATGACCATGTCTTCTAACAAAGGAATAAGTATTAGGAACCCTTGAAACCAACTCTCTAAGATGAGCAGGTATCTGCACGAAGCTGATCCGAATGGTATTTCTGCACATAGATGCCATGATCTATAAAACATAACAAAGATGAATCCCCTCGGTCTTTGAAATGGTTAGTTTGATGAAAATATGCATGCAATGTCATGATAAAAACACATCACAGGTATCACAGATAGCAAACATGGTAAGGGCAAACAAGTCACACAATAGCCCTTAAATTTCAGGCTGGCATGGAGTCTAGGTACTACCCTCTTTCAGTTTAGTTGGTTCAACCTGTCCTAGTAATAGTAACCGGGTTCTAGAGGATCTCAATATCACTGACCATCCTTGATCGGTCATAATTCCAGTTTATCAACCTTTTCTTGCGGCCAGAATCATCACGAGAGTATGGTCTCAATGAGTGTAGCATACTGCTACTTTTCTATGGCCAAGTTGGTCAATTATAGGTTCTAAGGTCAGTTGATGCTTAATGACCCATTAGCAGCCCCATACTCTCCTTGTTCCTCCACAAGGGATATCGGTACCAACTAATGTGTCACACCAACGTAGCTACTACTTCAACTGTATCGGTCTACACCGTACAGTTCCTTCACAGCCTATTACTACTTACCTAAAAGGTATCCCCAGATCCGGGTTAGGATCTATAGTAACTCTGATACAAAGCCCACAAAGATAAAGCATACAGATCAAACAATTGAAAACAATATGATGAACTAGTCCTAAGGTACACCCCACTTATATTATCCCCAGTAGAGTCACCAGTTCTGTGATATGGTGGCCAGAACCGGGATCGTGTTTCCCTATTTCGTTAAGGAATTTGCTGGTTTGCGTTTTGCGTTTTTTTTCGCAAAATGTCGCGGTAAGCAAGAGTCGCCACCGACTTTTATTTTAACCAACTGGAAAGGAAAAAAGCACAGAAAAATTCCTTTTTCGAGATATTCTGAGTACGGGGGGTAGATTATAGAAAGGGAAGGTATTAGCATCCTTTCTATCTGTAGTTATCTACGGGCTCTTAGGTACTTGCTCATCATTTTTCAAAATTGTTTTCTTTGTGTTTGTGGGCTTTGAAAAGTTTTTGTTTTAACTTCGATTTAACTCTTGCTTCTGTCTTTAAGAGTGTAATGAAGTATTTTTGAAAAATTTGTTTGTAAAGGAGTGTAAGTGTGAAAAATTTGTTTGGAATGAGCAAGTACTTAAGAAATAATCTACCTACTCGGAAAAAGAATCATTCTATGCTTGTTTCCTTTAGACAGCGTTATCCCACTATTAGTGAGTAGGTAGCACAGTCATTGGAGTTTTGAGGGTTAATTCGAGAGGGACATACGGTCACTAAAGCAATGTTAGGACGTCTTAGTAGTAACCCTAAAGTCTTAGATCATTTATCCGATGCAACAATATCTCAGGCAACCTTTCCGAGGCAACTATGATCTTTGGACAAAAGGACGACCACTAAAGCATCCTATACTCAATGACCATTTACCAAAGGCAACCAAGTGGGAGTGTACCCTAGGAGTGCGCATGTGCGAGTGATTCAATTTCAGATTATTTATCTTTGCACATTTAGGGTGATCTAACTATTTTAAAATTAGTCATACATTCTTGTCATGCATCCTATTATCAAACATCTAACAGTTAATAATTTGTGGAATTTAAAGTGCGGAAATTAAACTACGCTATTACAAGGCTTCGGGTATTTACATAGCCAAAAACAAACTCTTTGAAAATAAAGCGATAAAGTTAAATAAAGTCCTAATTAAACTATTACAAACTGTAGGCAGTTACATCAATATGGATAAAAATAATAATAAAGCGCGCGATGACATCAGATCGACGAGAAATTAGGGTTTTGACCCTTCTAACCTAATTAAAAGAAGAATGTTTTTTTTTGTTTTTTTAATAAAAGAAATAAGTTTTCTAAATTAAATATGCAATTAATTAGTTAATTAATTAATGAAAATAATTACAAGACCTATTTTTGTGTTTTTGATTATTTTAGGAAAAAAAATATAATTAAGTTAGTATAAAACCTAATTATTCTAATTATTTTTAAGTTATTTACAAAATAAATTAAAGTTATCTAATTTAATCAAACCTAATTAAATTAATTAATTTATTGATGAAAAATAATACCTAAATCTAATTGGTGAAAAATAATATTTTTGGTGATTTTTTTGATAAAAAGAAAATAATTATTTGATTAGTAAATAAATAAATAAAATTAAATGAAATAAATAAAATATAAAAGAAATTGGGCCTGAAAATTGGGGGTGCAAATAGCTAGATTTGGGCCTAAAATGGTGAGGTCCACGTTGACCTTTGAGATCCAGTGTATTGTGTTGACTGGGGTTTCATGGTGGTATCTCCTAGATGGCCATCAGATTTGGCCATCTGGCCACTTGGCGTACCAGATCTTGAGGGAGTATGATAGGCCTTTGGTTTGTACAAGCATGAGATTACCTGAAATAAATCAAGAAAAATCACAAATGTTGGAGGCAGGGGTCGAACCTCTGACCTCAAGCACTCCCACGCCTTAAGCGCTCACCTGGCTACCACTAGGCCAATCGCTTCTGTTGTAATAATAATGTAAAATAATAAACAAATATTAAAGATGCCCTGTATGTGAAATCCACGCGCAAAAATTCAAACAAGACAATAGAGGGGTGCCACATAGGTCATCTTCTTCCTGGCACCGTGGGTAAAAGTGAAACACTTTTACCTACGGACATTCGTCCTTAGCTATAGGTAGTGCTCGTTCCAAAATCCTCCAGGAGCCATATAAATGAAACCTAACGCCATGGTTGGATTCGTCCACTCATTCTGAACATGATGGCACCCTTCATCAAAGCTAATTTTTCTTGTAAACAAAATCCCTAATTCGGAGCTTCGAAACCTAGCTATGGTGAAATCGTGTATAGGCCATAAAAACGCAATTAAACCATACAAAAACTTTGCAAATGTGATTGTGATCAAGAATGTATGATTATTTTATGCTATAAGGGCAAGAACAATGCTATTCGATTTCAAAAAGAGAGATATGCCGTGGACGACTTACAGTGTGATTTGGGGCTTGAAAACGCTTGGTTTTGATTGCTTATGCTTGCTGAGAGTCCCAGGAAGTGATTGGGATAGGCAAAGAGTCTTGAGGATGCCTCTAAGTGCCAATTCGATCTCACACTTTTTCTTGATTTTTTTTCCAGATTTTGTTCTTGCTCATGCGCCTGTTTCTAACTTGTTTTTAGGTCTGCACGCCTTCTATATGTATCAATGAAGGGATTAGGGTTGATAACTGCTCTCAATCTTCCCCCATCAATGATTTGGATATTTAATTTGATTCACTTTAAAAACTTTCAAAATTTGGCCTATTTCCAATCTTTTTATGCACACATGCCTTGATACGAGTTTGATTTGATGCTAGCTGTGTAATAAGACCTGAAACAATCACAAAATCTTTAGTTTTCAATATTTTGGATTTTATATGATTTGTTTTGATTAAAATTGAATTAATTCAAATAAAAATCAAAATAAATAATAAAAATAAGATATGGACAAGTGGAAAAGGCTAGAGCTCGTGGGCTATGTTGCCAATTCAAAACAAGTGAAAAAGATTGGGCCCATTTGGCAAAATTTGATGTTTTATGGATAATTGACTTTTGGCAATTTTGCAAAAAGGGTCAACTTCACCAATGCACAACTTCCTCAATTTTGACTCTTTGGAGGTGTTCTTGGACTTTTTAGAAATCTTGAAATGTCCTCTAAGCAACCCTTTTGGTCTCATCTAATTTTTATATTCCATGATCATGTATGAAGTTTTGACAAAAAAGGTGTTTTTGTTGACTTTTCAAAATGACCTATAATGTCCAAATTCATAACTTCTTGTGAGTGCATATTTTGAACTTGGGATATGAATATGGATTGTAGGGAATTTCATCCTCTTCAAAATGAGATTAGGATGGTTCATTTCGGATAAAGTATGAGAAAGTTATGCTTGGTCAAAGTTGAGTTGACTTTTCCTACAAAACCCTAATTTAGCAACTTTTGAGTCTTGATGAATTATGAGCAATACTTGATGAATAATGATCAACCCTTGATCAAATGATGAAATATACTTCAATGAGGATGTTTACCAAAAATCTTGAAGTTTGACTATATGTGGGCCACAGTTGACTTTTGCCCTAGCACAGTCGATTTTGGGACCTTTGAGCAATTGACTGAGCAAACTTCCTCTGTGGGGCTTGAAACTTGACATGGATAATCTTGTTAACATATTAGGACATTGGTTAGAATTTGGGACCACTTGGACTCAAGTATCTTGATTGCAACATGAAACCCTAATTTGAGGTAGACTGCCTTAGGAGAGAGCTTGTCTGGCCAATCCTTGGACTATCTTGGGCAACTTAAGGATTTTTCTTGACATGCTTTGAGAAATATGGGATGGAAAATTTTGGGTTACAATAATCAAGGTGCTCTTCCTCAGTCTGGGACCTTGCTATCATGTCATCAACATAAACCTCAATCTCATGGTGAATCATGTCGTGGAACAAAGCGACCATGACACACTGATAAGTTGCCCCAACATTCTTCAACTCGAAAGGAATTACCTTGTAACAGAAGGTACCCCAATGTGTAATAAAGGTTGTCTTTTCCATGTCCTGGGGAGCCATCTTGATCTGATTGTAACCAGGAAAACCATCCATAAAGGAGAAGATCTTATGCTGTGCGGTGTTGTCGACCATAACATCGATGTGAAGAAGCGAGAAATCATCCTTCGGGCTTGCCCTGTTCAGATCTCTATAGTCCACACAAATCCGTACCTTACCATCTTTTTTAGGCACCAGAACAAAGTTGGCGGCCCACTGCGGATAAGAAGTGACAGCTAAAAATCCCGCGTCGAACTGTTTCATGACCTCAGCTTTGATTTTCTCAGACATCTTAGGGCGCATACGACGAACCTTATGCTTTACCGGAGGACAGTATTCTTTAGCTGGAAAGCGATGAACCACAATGTTAGTGTCCAAACCAGGCATGTCTTTATAAGACCAAGTGAAGATCTCAACTTGGTCGCGTAACATCTGTATCAATCGTTGCTTGACACTAGGCTACAGATTTGCACCTATCTTAACCTCTTTCCTGTCTTCCTCTGTACCCAAATTCACTAATTCAACTGGATCTTCATGAGGCTATATGGCCCTTTTCTTCCTGCTGTAATAGTCTAGCAAGTTCTCCAGGCTCCTCACAATCATCCTCACCTTCGTCCTCGGCTTGGTTGATCGGATTTTCGAAGTCATAACTGGTAGTAGAAGAGTTGTTATCGATGAGATCCAGAGTGGATATGGATCTGCATTATGATATGTGAGTGTGTGTAAGAGAATAGCTGTTTTTGATAAAGCGAGAGACAGAAAAACAAAAACAAGGAGCGCAAAATTTGTAATGCAAGAAACGTCCAATGCTTTATGTAATGATATATGAAAATGACAAATAATAAGCCCTTACAAACAAAGCCAAAGTGCCTCGGGCAAGGCACCGGGCCGTAAAGTTTCAAATTGTTTATTACAACTCTTAAAACAAAAATCAATTACTGTGGAATAAAATAAACAGGTACGAAGTTCTTCGCCGTCCAGTTGTTCAATCCACCATTGGTTGTAGGGTAGATACAGCGGTCGATATCTGAATCTTCTTCATCATCTTCAACAACATTAACTCCCTGATTGTTGATATGCAGAGGAGGTCTTCCAATCCGCGCATGCCTAACAGCCCTTTGAGCCCCTGTAGTAAAGCCCAAACCAAATTTGTCAGTTTTGTGTGTGAAATCAGGGAGCTGGCCCCAATTTGCACACCCACCTTTTTCAATTATAGCCCTGGCATCCTTGAGAGAAGCCATCTTCATCGGAGGTTTGTCAGTAGCAACTTCAGTTGACGCCAAAGTCTGGTGGACCTCTTCAAAGTTCTGACAAGGGGTTTCGATGAATTCCCCATCCATCTCCTCGTAGAGAAAGGAATTGAGATGACTTACCATGTACTCCTCTTCTCCTCGTACCGTGACGATCTTCCCTTTTACTGGATATTTCAACATATGATGGAGCGTAGAAGTCACTGCCCCAGCATTATGAATCCAAGGGCAACCCAGCAAGCAAGAATATGATGGTCTGATATCCATCACATAAAAAGTGCATGCAAAAGTCTGAGATCCAACTTTAACAGGGATGTCCACCTCCCTGTGCACCATCCTTTTTGACCCGTCGAAAGCCGTGACCATAATATTGCTCGACTTTAGAATCAAGCCTTCACAGTCCAGATGGTCTAATGCTTTCTTTGGCAGAACATTCAATGAGGACCCGGTATCCACCAATACATGGGCCATAGTAGTGCCTCTGCACTCGATCAAGACGTGCAGAGCATCATTGTGATTTCTTCCTTTAGCAGTCAGATCTGCGTCTGAGAAACCCAACCCATTGTCGGCAGTCAAACTAGCTACACAGTCTTTGAATTGATCGGCTGAAGTTTCCTGCGGCACATGCGCAGTTTTGAGGAAAGAAATTAAAGCCTTTGCATGGGCTTCAGAACACAATAACAAGCACAACATGGAGATTTTTGATGGGGTCTATCCCAGCTGCTCGACTACGTTGTAATCGCTCTTCTTGATAATCTTCAGAATTTCTTCTATCTCTTGCTTAGAGGTTTCTACGATGATCTTCTTAGGTGCCTCCGTCCGGGCAGGCTCACCTGTGATTTCTTTTCCCCGAGCCCTAGATGGCTCGGCGACAGGGGTGATAACTGGAATAGGAACTGGGATAGTAGCTGATGTACTAGCAGATGGAATGACAACAGGTTTATGGACAACCGGAGGGGAAATCTCGGGAGAAAATAGTCTTTCGCTTCTGGTGACCTTGCTAGCCCCGATAATATTGATGACATCAGCATCAACTTCCTCACTTTTTAAGTCTTGTTTAACTCCATGGTAATACACATCAGCCCCATAGTGCCAAGGGACAACCTTATCCGAAGTGTATGGGATAAGACCCGGGACAGTAATTATTAACGGAGCAATTCTTGGAACGGGTGTAATCCTAATAGGCTTTCTCGAGGAAGCCTTGGAAGGATTGGTGGAAATGGTTATGATGGCAACATCTTGAATTGGAACCAACGGAATCATAGTCTTTTCGAACAGAATCTCTTTGTTATCCATCAGGTGCTAAACACCTGATTTTAGTAAGTGGCAACCAGCAGGCAGAATTAAACACATGTGGCAACCTTCGCTATAACTCGGAAATAAACCGGCCAACAATAGATTCTTCTTAACTGTCATCAAAGGAGTAGACATTTCTTCCACGTAGGTCACAAATAAATCATCGTCCACAGCATTCACTCCATGACCATGTTTGGGCATATGAGCAGTTATGGCGTTGGGCTTCTCCGGAGCATCAAACTCAATCTCTTTGGCTTTGATCAAGTCTTGAACCTTATTTTTCAAGGCCCAACAATTGTTTGTATCATGACCTGGACTTTCAGAATGATAGGCACAGCGGGCAATCGGGTTATAGTGAGGAGAAGTGGTGTTGGGGTTCTTTGGGGCCTCCCTCAGAGTTACCAGATTGGTCTTCACTAATTGTGGTAGAATTTGAGACAAGGTCATATTGAGCTGAGTGTACTGCCTCTGTGGTCTTTCCACCCTTTGTTGATTGTTGCATTGTGGAGCAACCGTGGGTCTTGATATCACTACCGCGTTTAATGCTTGACGGTGTTTTGGTATGCTTTGGCCCCTCGAGCCATAGACTGCACTAGCCTCCTTCTTACTGGTGAAAGGCTTCTTTACTACACTTGATGAAGTATCCTTTTGTATTTTACCACTTCGGATACCAACTTCTACTCTCTCTCCAGTCAAGATCAACTCAGTAAACCCAGATGACGAACTGCCGATCAGATGATTGAAAAATGGTCAAGATAGCTTCCCCAGAAACATGTCAACGAACTCCCTATCAAACAAAGGGGGTTGTACTCTTCCAGCCAAGTCTCTCCACTTTTGAGCATAGTCCTTAAAACCTTCACTTGCACCCATTGACATACCCTGAAGCTGAGTACGAGTGGGAGCAAGGTCGGCGTTATACTGATAATGCCTGTAAAAAGCAGCAGCAAGGTCTTCCCAGTTTCTCACATTGGCTCATTCCAATTGATAAAACCACTCAAGCTGAGTCCCTGATAGACTATCTTGAAATAAGTGCACCCACAAATTTCTATCAGCAATGTGGGGTTGGATTTTTCTGGCGTACGAGTGAAGATGGAGTTTTGGACAGGATACTCCATCGTACTTGGAAAAAACAGGAGCTTTGAACTTATGAGGGATCACAACTCCAGATACCAGTCCAAGCTCTCCAAAATCCAAACCAGGGATCTTCTGAATCTCCATGGCACTCAGACGGTCTTCTAACTGCTTGTACCTATCCTCAGCAGGAGGATATTACTCCTCATCATAATCTGTATCATCATCAGAGATTGCAGGACTGGGGCCCTTTTCTTCTTCTTGGCTCTCCCCTTCCTTGGATGAAGAGGTCAGATCAGCTTGCTGTTTCAACCTATCCCCAAACCTTTTTCCCTTATTCAGAAGAATGACCCTCTTCTTCTTCTTCTTCTTCTTCTTCTTCTTCTTCTCTTTCAGAATGAGAGTCTTCAAATCCTCTTGTCCTTTAGCCAGGCTCAAGAACATCTCTTGGAATTAGGCGTTCTGTGCCTGAAGATCTTTGATGGCTTGATCAGAAGACATTTATGCTGAAATAAACATCAAAGAAGATGAGAAAACTGTAATGGTGTGCATGATAATGGGATGCGTATGTAATGATTTCAAAGACGTTGGGAAATTTAAATTTGCAAACCAAAAATAAACAAACTTTATTAGATTAACTTGTAAAAAGGTTCAACAATGCCTTTGAGGCGTTACAAAGAAATAAATGAAAAACAAATCTAAAACTAGAAAAGCAAAACCAAAAGTCCCATGGACGCTTCCTCTTTGTGCTGACGTAGTCATTGATCATTCTTTCCTCCTCGAGCTTCCTGGTGAGCTTCAAAATCTTCCTTTCTTGCTCATGGTACTTCTCCCGGTAAGTATCCCTCTCCTCCTTTAGCTGAATCCAAGACCTCTGCAATGCCCCAGGATCAGTGGGCATGTAAAGATAAAGAATCGTGTAAGGAATGCCTTCCTCATTAGTGGGCTCCACAATTACCGGCAATACTGCTTCATAGGGCATTCCAAGCTTCTGGGCACGAGCTCGGACCCATTGGAGGTAAGGATGCATAGGAAGGTAAGTCCTTGGTCCTAGCTCTTGGGGACAAGATCTGTTCACCATGCCCCAAGCTCGTATAAACCTTCGACGATGCTCGTCAACATATTCCTTGTAGTTAAATGCAATATCTGTAAGAAGTAGCTCATGGGGACCGTCTCTTCGAGCACGACCAAATTGTCGCAAAGATAGACAAGGATTATAGGTTATTCTCCCTTTGATTCCAAGAAATGGGACATTAGGGTATCCCCCATAATGATCAATGACAACAGTGTCTTCCATAGCCCTAAAACTCCAAAGAATGTCTGTATGGGCAAGTGAGATTATCCTGTAGGACCAACCCAAACTTTCTTCGTTCTTCAACACAGACTTAGGGAGGTGCGAAATAAACCACCTCAACAGCAACAACATGCAACACATAAGAGTCCCTCTTCTTCACACAATACGAGTGTAGAGAGCATGCAAGATATCACCCAGTAGAGTAGGCACAGGATTGCGAGAAAGGAAGATCTTAACCGGATTCACATCTATAAAGGAATCTGGATTCGGGAAGAGAACCGAACCATAGATAAGGAGAGTCAAGATATCTTCGAAAGCCTGAAAGTCCAAACTATCCCAGAATAGCTGAGCTTGATCTATCAGAAACTTGGCTAAGAAACCTTCAACCCCGCTTCGTGTTTCCCAATGTGATACTACATCAGCCCTTTTTAGATGCATAGCTGAAGTAATGTCTTCTGGTCTAGGAGTATCTTCCATACCTGTGAAGGGCATCTGCTCAAGGATGGATATGCCCAATAAGTGAGATAACTCTTCCAAAGTGGGAACCAGCTGATAATCTGGAAAGGTAAAGCAATGATGCACAAGATCGAAGAACTGGAAAAGCACACTCATCATCTGCTCATCAAACTTTGAGGTAACCAAGCTAAGAAGCTGAACATGTCTATTAATGAGCATAGAAGTCTCAGAAACTCTTGAGGCTAACTCTTTAAGTTGAGCAGATATTTGCACAAAGTTAACTCGGATGGTATTTCTGCATACGAAAGCCATAATCTGTAAAACAGAACAAAGATAAATCCCCTTGGTCTTTGAAATGGTTAGTATAATGAAGTATGCATGTTATGTTATGATGCATGATGTCATGATAAAAAAAACAGGTATAGCAGATAACAGACACGACAAAGGTAAACAAGTCATACAAAAGCTCTTAAGTTTAAGGATTGTATGGGGTCAAAGGTATTACCCTCTTGAAGTTCAGTTGGTTTCAACCTGTCCTAACAAAAGTACCCGGGTTCTAGAGGTTCTCAATATCACTGACCATCCTCCATCGGTCATGGTTTCAGCTCACGCAATCTTTTCTTGCGGCCGGAACTATCTCGAGAGTATGGTCTCAATGAGTGTAGCATCGAGTATCAACCAGTTCTCAACTTTACACTGAGGCCGGTTATCTCACTACTTTCTAATGGCAAAGTTGGTCGATTAAAGGTTCTAAGGTCAATTGGTGCTTAACGACACACATAGCGGCCCTGTATTCTCCTCGTTTCTCCACAAGGGATACCGGTACCAACCAATGTGCCACATCAATGTAGCTACTGCTTCAACTGTATCGGTCTACGCCGTACAGGTCCCTTACAGTTTATTGCTACTTACCTAAAAGGTGTCCCCAGATCCGGGTTAGGATCTATAGTAACTCCCAAACAAACCCTTAAAACTAAAGCAACCAAAACAAACAAGAGAATAAATTTATGATGAACTAAGTCCTAAGGTATACCCCACTTATATTTCCCCAGCAGAGTCGCCAGTTCTGTGATACGGTGGCAGAACCAACTGTTTTGGAAAATGCTGGTTTGCGTTTTGCGTTTGTCTTTGCAAAATGTCGCGGTAAGTAAGAGTCACCACCGACTTTTATTTTATCCAACTGGAAAGGAAAAAAAGCACAAAAAAATTCCTTTTTCGAGATTTTGAGTACGGGGGTAGATTATAGAAAGGGAAGGTATTAGCACCCTTTCTATCCATGGTTTTCCATGGGCTCTTAGGTACTTGCTCATCTTTAAAATTGTTTGTGCATGTTTGTTTTGAAAAGTTTTGTTTTACTTCGTTTTAACCCTTGTTTCTGTCTTCAAGAGTGTTACGAAGTTGTTTTTGAAAACTTTGTTTGGAAAGTGTTTGTGTGAAAAAAGTTTGTTGTTTTGAGCAAGTACCTAAAAATTATCTACCTACTCGAAAAAAGATTATTTCTATTCTTATTTCCTTTAAACAACACTATCCTACTATTGAGAAATAGGTAGCACGGTTGTTGGAGTTGTAAGGGTCAATTCGAAAGGGAGGTACGATCACTAAAGCAATGTTAGGACGTTTTAGTAATAACCCTAATGTCTTAAGATCATATTCGAGGCAACATTTCCAAGGCAACCTTTCCGAGGCAACATTTCTGAATGGGACTTTTGATCTTTGTTAGACAGGAGGGCGACCACTAAAACAACCTATACTTAATGATCGTTTACCGAAGGCAACCGAAGTGAGAGTATACCCTAAGAGTGCGCATGTGCGAGTGATTTGATTTCAGTTATTATCTTTGCACATTAGGGTTTTCTAGCCGTTTTAAATTATCATACAATCTTGTCATACAATCCTATTAACATACATCTAACAGTTAATATTTGTGAGAATTAAAATGCGAGAAATAAAAACCTACGCTATTACAAGGCTTCGGGGTAGGGATTAATTACATAGCCAAAAAACCGTAAAAGGATAAATAAAAGAAAATCCTAATTAAAATATTACATACCGTGAGCAGTTACATTAATATTGCAAAAATTAATAAACGCGCGCGATGAATCGAGAACGAGAAATTTAGGGTTTTGACCCCAACTAAGCCTAATTGTTATTTAAAAGAAAAAAAAATCATTTTTTGTGTTGTTTTTGATTATTTTTGAGAAAATAAAGTTTAATTGAATAAAACCTAATTACTAATTAATTTAAATTAAGAAAAATAATTAAATTAACCTACTTTTGTATTTTTATTTTATGAAAAGAAATAAGAATTAAATTAAACTAACCCTAATTTTTCTAATTGATTTTAAATATATAAAAAAAAGTTAGAATTAACCTAAATTAAATTTTACTAAAATTAAATGAAATTTGATAATATAAAAAAAACCTAATTGTAAATTTGTGAAATTGATTTTATGATTTTTTGTGAAAAAAGGAAATTAATTTTGTTAGAAAATAAATTAAACAAATTAAATTAAATAAAAGAAAATAAAAAGAAAGAATAAGAATGGTCCCGGTGGTAAATAGCAAAGGAGGGGGTGTTGATGGCAAATTCCGGGCCCAAATGCTGATGGCCCCATTGACTTTTCACAATCCCATGGGCATGCTTGACTGATTCCCATGGTGGACCCTCACGCGGGAAGCCTTGGATCTAGCATGCTGGGGATCTGATGGTTGAATGCTGATGACACATGGTAGTTACATGGGAGACTCGTGTACCTGATTATGCAAGGAAAAAATATATGAAGCAATATGGGGACCTGGGGATCGAACCCAGGTCCTTCAGCATTCACTCACTGCACGCTTGCCTGCTGAGCTGGTTGTATTAGTTGTATAAAAACAACAAAGGAATATTATATGATAAAACAAAAAGCCATGTTCTGAAACGCGCGAAATTCAAATGGGTGAGTCATGGAGCGCCACGTTATCCTTCTTCTTCCTCCCACTGTTGCTAAAAGTTTCTTGACTTTTACCTACGGTCACCTGGGTGTAGGTATAACCCCGTGCCTTTCCAAAATCCTATGCAAGCATGATAAATGCAAAACAATGGTACCAATCAACTCGTTGCAACCTCATGAGCATCATGGCACCATTATCCATGGCCAATTGTTCCTGTGCAAAAAAATCCTAAAAACGAAGCAAGAACCCTAACTATGGCATCTTGGTGTATAGTCAATAAAAACGCAATTGGATATAATCAATAGCTTGCAAACATATCAAGGATTAAGAATATATAAATGAATCACACTAAACATGCCAGAATTATGATATACGAATTCAAAAAAAAGAAGAGGAACTGCGTGACTCTTACAGTGCGTTTCAAGGCTTGAGGAAGCTTGCTAATGATTGCAATATGATCCAGGGGTATCCAGCAAACGATTGGGATGACTAGAATGCTTTGAATTGATCCGAAACATGGAAATCAGTTTACCACTTTTCTTCAATTTTTTGAAACTTCTTTTCTGTTTTGCACGCCTCCAATCTCTCTATTTTTGGTCTGCAATCCTCCCTTATGTATCCAGGAATGAATTAGGGTTGCAACTTGGTTTTAAATCTTCTCCAATTATGATCATTGATTCATGATTTGATCCTTTGTGCAAATCTTTCCAAATCAAGCAAAATGCAATCTTTTTGTGTCCAAATGAACCTTTCACGATTTGATTCTACCTCCAGCTGTATAATAGACTTAAACATGCACAAAATCTTAAGATTTGATTAGTTTTTGATATTTTCATTATTTTATTTTGATTTTATTTGATTTAATTGAAATAAAATCAAAACAAATGACAAAAATAAAATAATGACAAGTGGAAGGGATCATGGATCGTGGGTCACATTACAAACTCAAGGAAAGCATAAAATGTTGGGCCCATTTGACAAAAGTTGCAATTTGGAACATATTCGACTTTTGGCCATTTTGCAAACAAGGTCAACTTTGCCAATGCATAACTCTCTCAATTTTTACCCTAGAGATATGTTCTTTGACTTTTTAGAAAGCTTAAGATATCCTCTAAACAACCCTTTTGGTCTCATCTTAATTTAGTCTTCCATGTTCATGTATGAAGCTTTGACATAAAAGGTGTTTTTGTTGACATTCCAAAATGACCTATAATGTCCAAATTCATATCTTCTTGTGAGTGCATATTTTGAACTTGGGAGCTGAATATAAATTGTAGGGAATTGCATCCTATTCAAAATGAGCTTTCGACGGGTCATTTTTTATAAAGTATGAGAAAGTTATGCTTGGCCAAAGTTGAGTTGACTTTTCCTACAAAACCCTAATTTAGCAACTTTTGGGTTTTGATGAATTGTAAGAAATCCTTGAGGAATCATGATCAAACCTTGATCAAATGATGAATAATACTTCAAAATGAGGATGTTGAACAAAAAACTTGAAGTTTGACTGTATGTAGGCCACAGTTGACTTTTGCCTTAGCATAGTCGATTTTCAGGCCTTTGAGCAATTGACTGAGCAAACCTCCTATGTAAGGCTTGAAACTTGACATGGATGATCTTGAGAACATATTAGGACAATGGTGAGCATTTGGGGTCCTTTAGAATCAAACATATTGATGCAAAATGAAACCCTAATTTGAGGTAGACTGTCTTAGGAGAGAGTTTGTCTGGTCAACTCTTGGACTTCCTTGAGCAATTTGAGGACCTCACTTGAAATGTATTGGAAAAAATGGGACGGAAAATTTGGGGGTACAACAGGCATCTATAAGCCCATTCCCGATATCACAAATTAAGTGTCACTGAAAGCGAGTGCAAATTTCTGGGCACTCTAGTGTTCAATCATCTTCCACCTTCAGATCACGAAAGGCAGACAAGCCAATCTACATCCTTAGGTTTAAGAAGATTGAACAGGGGCAGCTGTTGTACCCCAAAATTTTCCCTCCCATATTTCTCAATATATGTCCAGTGAGGTCCTCAAATTGCTCAAAGGAGGTCCAAGATTTGACTAGACAAACTCTCTCCTAAGGCAGTCTACCTCAAATTAGGGTTTCATTTTGCATCAAGAAGCTTGAGTCCAAAGGATCCCAAATGCTCACCATTGTCCTAATATGTTCTCAAAATCATCCATGTCAAGTATCAAGCCTTGCAGAGGAAGTTTGCTCAGTCAATTGCTCAAATACCTAGAAATCGACTTTGCTAGGTCAAGAGTCAACTATGGCCCACATACAGTCAAACTCCAAGATTTTTGGTTAACATCCTCATTTTGAAGTATCATTCATCATTTGATGAAGGGTTGATCATGATTCATCAAGGATTTGACCAACTCGACTTTGACCAAGCATAACTTTCTCATACTTTGTCAGAAATGACCCATCCAAAGCTCATTTTTAAGAGGATGCAATTACCTACATTTCATATTCAGCTCCCAAGTTCAAAATATGCACTCACAAAGAGATATGAATTTTGACATTATAGGTCATTTTGAAAAGTCAACAAAAATACCTTTTGGGTCAAAGCTTCATACATGAACATGGAAGACTCAATTGAGTTGAGACCAAAGGGGTTGCTTAGAGGACATAATAATCTTTCTAAAAATTCCAAGAACACCTCTCTAGAGTCAAAATTGAGAGAGTTATGCATTGGCCAAGATGAACTTGTTTGCAAAATTGCCAAAAGTCAAACATGCTCAAATTTGCATCTTTTGCTAAATGGGCCCAACTTTTTATGCTTGCATCTCATTCCTAACATAGTCCACGACCTATGGGACCCTCCATGATTTATTTACTCATTTATTTAATTTATTTTGATTTTTATTCATTTAAAATTCAAATAAAATCAAATAAATCCTAATAAATCATATATTGCATTTTAGGGATAATCTTTTGCATTGAAATAAGATATTATATGCTGTCAAATGAAGATCAAAACGTGCAAGGCCAATTTGGTTGGAAAAGATTGGATTTGAGCAAAATTGGAAAGGAATCATATGCATTGAAAGAGCAAATCAAATCTCCATGATGAGCAAGATTGAGGTCGTTTTTTTTGACCTAATAAGTTGTGCTACATATACAGAAGTAAGCCAAGGCATAGGGAGGTTGGAAGTAGTCGTGCAAAGAAAGGAGAGAAACTAGAAAAATTTCAAGAAAAGTGGTAATCTAATTTCCATATTAGAGACTGGATCGTGCCCTTCTCGCGTTACCAAAAGATTGTTGGATGTTCCAGGAGCATATTCCCATCAAATTCAAGCCTTTTCACACATAGGATTGTAAGTTATAGGTATCACGATTGGCTTCTAAACTTGTTTTTGTTTTCATCAATTTATATGCCATTTGCACATTTTGACTGCATATTCTTGTTCCTTAACATGTTTGTAAGCTAATCATCATATTCAATTGTGTTTTTGGTGATTGTATGACAAACTGCCATAGCTAGGGTTTGCCTTGTTGTTTTTGGGCTTTCAAATGCAGGAACAATTGGCCCTAATGAAGGATACCATTGTGATCAGAGGGTCAAACCCAATTGACCCATGGTCTTGAATCTTATTTATATTGCTTGGATGTAATTTTTGAAATACACAGGGTTGTAGCTACAGCGCCATGTCTGTAGGTAAAGGTTCAGAGTTTTAAACGACGGTTCCAGGGAACAAGACGATGGCGTGTCACAACCTTACTGTCCGATTTAAATTCTGGCGCGTTTATTCTGGCCAGAAACTTCTTTTTTTTGATATGTTATTTGTTTTTATTATATTAACAAGTTAACATCCAGCGCAAACGGTCAGAAGAAGGAAGTCAGAAAATCATGATTCTGGGTTCGATCCCAGGCGTGAGCTTTTGGCATTTTCCCCTTTGTTTTCACCAGATCCAGCACCTGCACTTTCTGAGGTTCAGCATCTTCTGGTTCCCTCAGCCAGAACTAGATCAGGCGTTCTCTGGTCATCTTCTGGATCCATCAGCCAGGACCAGATCAAGGATCCTCTGGGCATTATCTTCTAGATCCATCAGTCAGAGCAGACCCAACGCACCTCACCTTCTGAAGGTCATCATCTGCTGGATCCAGTGGTCAGAATCAGATCCGGTGCATACCATCTTCTGAGGGTCATCTTCTGGATCCATCCGCCAGAATCAGAGTTGCTGATCACAGGCCCATTATTCCTTCTTTTTTTTCTTTTCTTTTTTCTATTTTATCTTTTCTTTAATTCATAAACCAATTATTTGTTTCACAAAAAACCCATAAAATCAATAATTCACAAAAAGTAGAATTAGATTTTTTTAATTAATTTAATTTAATTTAGTCTAATTTAGGGAAATCATAATTTGTTTTCATAAATAAAATAAAAATAGAAATTAGGTTAACTTTTGATTTAATTTTATTTTGCTCTTTGTCTCAAATAAATAAAATACAAAAATAGGTCGTAGATTAAAATTAATTTAATTTATTTTTCTTAATTTAAAATTAATTGGACTTAGGATTTTACTTTAATTTAACAATTCCATTATTTTCTTAAAACATAACAAAAACATTTTTTAGACTAATCGCAATTAGGTTTAAGTTAGGGTCAAAACCCTATTTGTCTCGTATTCGATTCATCGCGTGTGTTTATTATTTTTACAATATTGATGTAACTGTTCATGGTTTGTAATAGTTTAATCTAGGACTTTCTTTTATTTATCGTATTTTGCGGGTTTTTTGGCTATGTAATTAATCCCCTCCCTGAAGCCTTGTAATAACGTAGGTTTACTTTCTCGCATCTTAATTTCTGCAAATATTTGACCGTGTAGATGTATGTTAATAGGATTGTATGTCAAGATTGCATGATAATTTAATACAGTTAGAAAACCCTAATGTGCAAAGATAAATAACTGAAAACAAATCACTCGCACATATCACTCTTAGGGTATACTCTCACTTCGGTTGCCTTCGGTAAACAATCATTAAGTATAGGGTGTCTTAATGGTTACCCTTCTGTCTAAAAAAGATCAAATGTCTCGTTCGGATGTTGCCTCAGAAATGTTGCCTCGAATATGATCTTAAGACTCTAGGGTTATTACTAAGTTATCCTAACATAGCTTTAGTGATTGTACATCCCTTTCGAATTGACCCTTACAACTCCAACGACAGTGCTACCTATTTCTCAATAGTGGGATAGCGCTGTCTAAAGGAAGCAAGAATAGAAACGATCTTTTTTTGAGTAGGTAGATGCTAGTAGGTACTTGCTCAGATCAAAACTTTTCACACTTACACATTTCAAAACAAATTTTCAAAATACTTCGTCACACTCTTGAGAACTGATACAAGGGTTATAACAAAGTCAAACTTTTCAAAAATAAAGCACGTTCACAAGCAATTTTAAAAGATGAGCAAGTACCTAAGAGCCCATGGAAAACCATGGATAGAAAGGGTGATAATACCTTCCCTTTCTATAATCTACCCCCCCCCCCCCCCCCCCCCCCCCCCCCGTACTCAAAATCTCGAAAAAGGATTTTTTCTGTACTTTTTTCCTTTCCGGTTGGATGAAATAAAAGTCGGTGGCGACTCTTGCTCACCGCGACATTTTGCAAAAATACAAAACGCAAACCATCATTTCCAAACAGTCGATTCAGCCACCGTATCACACACATGAATTTTGTCCGCATAAATCTGACACTTATGGTACTTCTTCGCAAATTTGTAACAGTCAGATTCCATTGTCAGCCAATAGTAACCTGCCCTAAGCATCTTCTTTGCCATTGAATGTCCGTTGGCATGAGTACCAAAGGAACCTTCATGGATTTCATGTATCAACATGTCTGCTTCGTGTCTATCCACGCATCTAAGCAAGACCATGTCAAAATTTATTTTGTATAGCACATCTTCATTGAGGAAAAAGCTACCTGCCAACCTTCTTAATACCTTTCTATCTTTGTTTGAAGCACCAGCCAGGTATTCCTGAGTCTGGAGAAAATGCTTGATATCATAATACCATGGTTTTTCGTTTAATGTTCCCTCTGTTGCAAACACATGAGCTGGTCTATCTAAATGTCGCATCGTGATACGAGGCACATCATTCCAAGTATTTACTTGATACATAGAAGCTAGAGTGGCTAAAGCATCTTCCATCTGATTTTCATCTCTGGGAATATGATGGAATTTAAATTTATTAAAGAAAGGTAATAATCTTATAACATAATCTTTATAGGGAATAAAGCCAGGGTTACGAGTATCCCATTCTCCTTTAATCTGATTTATTACCAAAGTTGAATCACCATACACATCTAGAATTTTGATTATGAGATTAATAGCTTCCTCGAGGCCCATGATACCAGCTTCATACTTTGCCATGTTGTTGGTGCAATCAAATTCCAACCTTGTAGTAAATGGGATATGCGATCCATGAGGAGTGATAATCACAACACCAATTCTTTTCCCATAAGCATTCACAGCTCCATCAAACACCATGCCCCAACGAGATCCAGGATCAGGACCTTCCTCAAGCAACGGTTCATCATAATATTTTACTTTCAGAAATATAACATCCTCATCAGGGAAATCATATTTAACCGACTGATAATCATCAACTGGTTGGTGAGCAAGATAATCTGCCAACACACTGCTTTTTATAGCCTTCTGAGTACAATATTCAATATCATATTCAGACAACAACATCTGCCAACGGGAAATCCTTCCAGTAAGAGCATGCTTTTCAAAAATATACTTAATTGGATCCATTTTGGAAATCAACCAAGTAGTATGATTCAACATATATTACCGCAATCGCTTTTCGGCCTAGGCCAAAGCACAACATGTTTTTTTCCAACATAGAATACCGCAATTCACAGTAAGTAAACTTCTTGCTGAGATAATAAATGACATATTCCTTCTTACCTGTTTCATCTTGTTATCCCAAAATACAGCCCATAGAACTATCTAACACAACCAGATACATGATCAATGGTCTTCCTTCAACAGGCGGGAGCAAGATAGGAGGTTCAAGCAGATACTCTTTAATACTTTCAAATGCCCTTTAGCAATCATAGGTCCACACACAACCTTGACCTTTCTTTAACAACTTAAAGACCGACTCACATGTTGCAGTCAAATGGGAAATAAATATTAAAATGTAATTCAAATGCCCAATGAAGCCTCTAACTTGCTTTTCAGTTCTTAGTGCTGGAATTTCTTGAATTGCTATGACTTTATCAGGATCAAATTCAATTCCTTTTTGGCTGACTATGAAACCCAATAATTTCCCTGATCGGACACCAAAGGTGCATTTATTTGGATTCAAGCAGAGACGATACTTCCTCAAATGCTGAAATAATTTCAACAAATCTTCTGTATGCCCTTCTTTAGTCTTGGATTTGGCAATCATATCATCAACATATACCTCAATTTCCTTGTGCATTAGATCATGAAATAGGGTTGTCATAGCCCTCTGACACATTGCACCAGTTTTCTTCAACTCTAAGGGCATCACTCTATAACAGAATTTTCCCCAAGGTGTGATAAACATTGTTTTATCCATGTTCTCAAGAGCCATTCAAATTTGATTATATCTCGAAAACCCGTCCATGAACGAGAATACTTTGAATTTTATTATACTATCAACCAACATATCAATATGTGGTAATGGAAAGTCATCTTTTGGACTAGCTTTGTTTAAATATCTATACTCTACGCTATGATACGATGGGAGAACTGACTTGAAGGTTTTGCATTTGATCGCAAATGTCGCGGTTAGAAAGAGCCGCCACCGACTTTTCTTTTATCCAAAAGGAAAGGTGAAAAAGCACAGGAAAGACCTTTGAGATTATTTCTTGAGTTTGGGGGGTAGATTATGAAAAGGGAAGGTATTAGCACCCTTTTCATACATGGTTTTCCATGGGCTCTTAGTTACTTGCTAGATCACTTGCTCTTATTTGAAATTGTGCTTTGTGTGGTTTTTGAAAGTATTTTGTAAAGAAGCCATTGTTTAGGCAATCTTTGTAATGATTCTCGTTTTAAGAATGTATACAAAGATGTTTAATCTTTTGAAAATGTTTTCAAGTATGTAAGAGGTTTTGAAAGTGTAGGTGTTTGTTTTGAAAATAGCAAGGATGTTTTGTTTGAAATTGAGAAAGTAACTAGGAGCATTCTACCTACTCAAAAGTCTTTCTTGTTCATTTTCTTTTCCTTTGACATTGTTATCTTACCATTGATTTGGTAAACAAACCTATCTTTGGATGTAAACGGGACGGGCGTGGGTCATCGTATAACCATGATTAGCAATATTGCAAGGTATCTTAGCATTTTCTTTAAGGGACTGAGATCATTTGAAAGACAACTTAGATAGCGCCATCGAGGGACTATGATCTTGTATTTTGCTTTGTTTTTTCTAAGATACCTCACAAGTGTAATATGGCCATTTTGTAAGGCAACCAAGTGGATTTACCCTAGGGGTGCTTGTGTGCAAATGTATTGCTTTCATGCTTGATTTTGTCTTGGATTAGGGTTTTCTAAGTATTGGTTTTAGTCTTTCCATACAAACCCTAATTACTAGCATGTTATGTATAAAGCGGTAAATTGCGGAATTTAAAGTTACTACGCTATTACAATAATTGTGGGAGAGGGGGGTGTACAAATTGTAAATTGGGATTGTAAGAATTTAAACCTAATTAGTCTATTACAACCATATTGAATTGGTACAAATGTACAAGAAATTAAATGAATATAATGTACAAAATGAATAAATGTACAAAAATGTGAAATGTAAAGTAAATAGATATTTGTTTGGATTTTTAAGAAAAGGGAAATTGTTTTAACCTAATTAATTAAGGGGAAAAATAATTAATTAACATAATAAAAAATGAACCCTAAATTTACTAAGAAAATATTTTTAAACAAAACCTTAAATCTATTAATTAAAATAAAAGATATTAAGTTTTATAAGAAAAATATTTTTGGTATTTTTTGTCTTGAAAATAATTATAGTATTATAAAATATTTTTGGCCCTTTTTTATATTTAAAATAAATATATTTTAATAGGTGTAAAAGAAAAATAAATGCTAACCTAGTTTTAATTAAATTTACAAGATAATTTGTAAAAATAAATAAAGTATGATTAATAAAATAATTTTTTGTGTGGGAAAAATAAATAAACTAAGTTAAAATATAAATATACTATTTTTTGTATTTTTTATTATTTTTTTAGTATTAGGAAAATATTTAAGAAAATAAATAAAATGAAAATAAGAAAATAAAACAAAACTGGGCCATGGTGCAAATAGCCTGCAGGGGGTTAGAAAGAAAAAAACAAAAATAAACAGGCCCAAGAAGGCCCAGCGCGTGCAAAAAAGAAAGTCAAAAAACAAGAAAATGTGAAAAATCCAAAAGGGTACCACTGGAGCTCGAACCCAGGTCCCAAAGGTTACAAGCACGCGCTTCTACCACTGGGGTGGCTATACATCCGTTAACATAAGAAAAACAATAAATACATATGGAAAACATGTTGCATGGCCTGGACTTCATCTTCAACCTCACGCCCAGCCATAGCTTCTGTAACTCATTCAAATCTCAACAAAAATGAGAACTGTAAACATGAAACTTGTAGCAAATTTCCTCATGGTTTCAGAAATGTAAAACATTAAAACTATGGATCAAATATAAGTATGAATTTTAATGTCCCTAATCTGAAACCTAAAAATCTCAGAAATATCAATCTTAAAATTCTCTAAGCTCAAGCAAAATTAATGGAAACTATGGACATGGTTAGCTTTAAGGTAATGATATCTACATGTTTTCTTCACAAATAAATCATTGATGATGCCTGTATGAGAAGTTCCAAAGTTAGAAAACTTACCTTGCAAGAGGGTATCAGGTTTGAAGTTTGAGCAGCTTTCAAGGAGTTCCAATGGTTGGGTTAGCTTCCTCAAGTTCCCAAGAAGCTAATGGAATGCTTAGCCTGAGCTGAAAAGGCCTGAGGAGTTCTGGAGAAGTCCAAGTGCAAAGCTCTGTTTTTGAAAATGGTGTATGATGATCGAGGTTTTACAATGATGCTTCAGGTGTTGGTATTGTTTATGTATGTTATTTATAAGCTTTTGAAAACAAAATGCCAAGAAACGCACGAGTAGATTTGAAGATTGGCTTCAAAACTCAAAAATGACAAGTTTTGAAGTGTCTTTGGTGATTCTGAGTTCTAGGTTTTTTCAGGGCTTAAGCATTCGTGTATATGATGCAAATAGTTTATGTATCTATAAGAAAAAGGATTGGAGTGGTTAGGACAATCAGAAGTACAAGTTACAAGCTTTTGGCTAGGTTACTTGATTTTCAAGAAAAGAGGGAAACCAAGTTTTAATGTGTAGTACAAGCATGGGCTGGGTGATTGTAAGTGTCTAAACATTTCTCATGTGTTATAGGACTTGTGTGATCAAAAGAGAACAAGTGCAAGGCTCAAGAACAAGTTTTGTGCAAAAAGTCACTTTATCAAAATGACAATGTGCACTTTCTTCCAAAAATGGATATAAAGGATGTCCATGCATTGAATGCTTGAAATGAGACCTCTAACAGCTGTGCAAGACATTAATTATGGAGTGCCTAACAAGTTTGAGGCCTGCAAAGTAGAGTTTATGCAGCATAGTTTGAATTTTGAATTTGGTTCATCACAAAATGACTTGTAATTCAAGTGATAAAACCCTAACTTCATCTCTTCGATTCTCCCTACTCAAGAATGATCTCAAGGAGTTCTGTGACATTTTGGAAAGCTTTTAATGTTATCTACAAGCCATATTTGAATTTCTTTTAAAGATTCCCCTTGGAACTATATGAAAAAGTTCCATGAAGTTGGGTCAAAATCCTGACCAAATTAGGGCAAAATTTCAATAAGTGTTTTGTTTCATGACCACATGTTCATAAAATTATAACTTGAGATCCAAGAACTTTTGGAAGGAGTTATGTAAAGAAAAGTTGTAGGTTTCATGGAGATCTACAACTTTCATGTTGGAAGTTTCTCTTGAATCATCTTGCATCATGGTCAAAAATTTATTCAAAGTTGTGAAAAAACATGAAATTTCCAACACTTAGAAAATTTTCTAAGTTTAGAAATTTTGACTTTCCAAAATGAAATCTTGACTTTTTGATTTCTTAATGAATAAGTTTCATATTTTGACATGTTTTGATGAATTGTGATCTTTGGCATTTGAATTTGACCAAAAAGTCAAAGTTTGACTTTTCAGTATATAGTTGACTTTTGATCAGTTGACTGAAAATTCATCTGTCAATCCATTGAACTTGAGCAATGTTTTGAGCTATGTCATTAGGTAAAAGTGATGCAATTGGACTCTTTAGATCATGCCTTAAACCAATTGACCATTTGCTAGGTCAAAAATCAGAAATTGCCCTTTCCTAGTCAAAACCCTAATTTTTGACCATTTTGCCCTTTTGAAGATTTGATCAAATTTCTTGAGCAGTTGTGGTCCAAACTTGATCAAATGATACATATGATTTTAAAATATTTATGTGGATAAAAAATTATGTGGTTTGACTGTAAATTAGCCATAGTTGACTTTTTCCCCAATACAACTGATTTTTAGGTCAACTGCTCAATTGACTGAGCAAAAGTGTGATCCAAAGCTTGAAACTTGGAATGAGTAATATTGGGGGTACATAATGATCCATGAAATCCATATGGGGCATTGGAAGTTCAAAATTCCTTGTGCAAACTCAAACCCTAATTTTGGTCATTAGTGCTTAAGCTAAGGAGATCTTCTGAGCAAATTCTTGATAAGTGAGAGGGAAACTTTTGGGGTACAACAGCTGCCCCTGTTCAATATTCTTAAGCCTGAAGAGTTAGATTGGCGAGTTTTTCCATTCGTGACTCGAAGGTGGAAGATGATTGGACACTAGAGTGCCCAGAAATTTGCACTTGGTGATGTGATGGTTGAGGGAATGGGCTTAAAGATGCCATTTGGAGAGGTGATAGAAAGTTGTTGGAGATGGGCTTGAAGATGCCATCCAAAAATGATTGTTGAATTGTATCTGTAAGCTGAAACTGAATGAGTGTCAGAATGGCGTCCGTGTCTGGAACGTATCTGAACTGTATCTGAAGATTGATTCTGAATGAGTATCAGAATGGCATCAGTGTCTGGAGCGTATCTAGACTGTATCTGAAAGCTGGATCTGAATGAGTATCAGAATGGCATCCGTGTCTGGAGCGTATCTGAACTGTATCTGAATGAGTATCAGAATGGCATCCGTGTCTGGAGCGTATCTGAAATGTATTGGAAGGTCGAATCTGAATGAGTATCAGAATGGCATCCTTGTCTGGAGCATATCTGAACTATATCAGAAGGTCGAATTTGAATGAGTATCAGAATGACATCCTTGTCTGGAGCGTATCTGAAAGCTGAATCTGAATGAGTATCAGAATGGCATCCATGTCTGGAGTGTATCTGAACTGTATCTGAAAACTTTGAACATTGTTAGTGGTAGCTGTTGATTAATTTTATCCTGAAAAGGGTAAAATGTTAGCTAATATGCAAGATCATGTTGTATGAAATGCATGGTGTAATGCATTCCTGTTATCAATGTTTACGATATATGGATGCGATGTATGCGTTTGTGAGCGAACCTACTGCACTGCTGTTGGATTGGGGAAAATAATTCCCTGACTACTGCTGAGGATATGGAGTGTAAGTCTTCATGTTTTGAAGTTGAAGAATTTCTATTTAGAGAAATAAACTCTGTTGTAAGGGAAATGTCGTGTACTGCTTGTAAAATCCTGTTGGAGAATCCTGAGAAAATGGACGACTTCTACTGGGGATTGATAACTGGAAGCTCTGTTCCGCTGAGGATTAAACTGCACATTGCGGGGGGTTTCATGGAAATTTCTTAGAGATATTTCCCTACCTTAAAGCCATCAGTGATTGTCTTTTTATTTTGTTCATTTGTAAACAGTAATTATGTTCAAATGCATATGTTTAAAAATAAATCATTGGACGTTTTTGTAAACAAAACACGAGAGTAAAGAAAAACAGATAATTTTGCACTTTCAAAGGGATATCTTTGTATTGACTTTGAGTAAGTATTTTTTATACAATGAGAGAAACATTCTAGTAAGAGAATGTTGTCGTAAAAAGTGAAAAATTGATACAAAGAAAAGATAGCTATGTGAAATAATCCCATGGGGTTCACATTCTGCTATAGCCTTCATGCCTCTGAGTACCTTATCCATTTGTTGCCTTGTCCAAAGCTGACTGGATTGATCAGAATCTGAGTTTGTCAGTCGAAGCCAAAGGTTGTCCGTAAGGTGACTCAACAGGACATAGTCATACGCTTTAAATCCCTAACTTTTTCCTGGACCTCCCTTTCGGGTTTTCAGTCCACCGGGATACCCTTTTTTGCCCAAGCCGCCCTTTCGGGTTTTCAACTTGCCGGGTGTACAGATTTTTTTTTGTTTTATCCCTAATTTTTGCCCGAATCTTTTTGGTTTGCTGGGATGCCCTTGTTTTTCCTAGGAGTGTCAACCTAGTGGGTCTCTTATGCGTAGTATCTTTTCACTATGTCTGCGTTCGCAGGGTGCGGCAGGTCATCGCCATCATGGTGGTCAAGATCATTGCTCCACCGGAGAATATGTTTTTGATTACAAATGGTCCTTCGTAGGTAGGAGTCCATTTTCCCCTAGGATCACCTTGCGGCATTATGATATGTTTGATCACCAAATCCCCGATTTGATACACTTGGCGTCTGACCTTTTTGTTGAAAGCATTGATCATCCGTTTTTGATACATTTGACCATGATAGACAGCAATAAGCCTTTTCTCATCAATCAAGTTCAGTTGATCAAGTTGAGTCTGGATCCAATCTTCTTCATTCAGCCCTACATCCTTCATAATTCTCAGAGAGGGGATCTGGACCTCAATAGGAAAGACAACCTCCATGCCGTATATCAGAGAATAGGGTGTTACCCCGGTTGATGTGTGCGCTATGGTACAATACTCGTGGAGAGAAAATGGTAACATCTCGTGCCAGTCTTTGTGCCTGACTGTCATTTTCTGTATGATCTTTTTGATGTTCTTATTTGTGGCTTCGATAACACCATTCATCTTTGGCCGGTAAGGGGAAGAATTGTGATGCTGGATCTTGAATTACTCGCACAGGGCGGTGATCATAGTATTGTTCAGGTTCGTACCATTGTCTGTGATGATCCTCTCTTGGATACCGTAACGACAGATGAGATTTTTCTTGATGAACCGGGCAACAACATTCTTGGTAAAGGAAGCGTAAGAGGCTGCCTCAACCCACTTTGTGAAATAGTCAATGGCCACCAAGATGAAACGGTGTCCATTAGAGGCTGTTGGCTTGATTTCCCCAATCATTTCGATGCCCCACATAACAAATGGCCAAGGAGCCATCAAGACATTCAGAGGAACCTGAGGTACGTGTACCTTGTTAGCATAGATCTGACACTTATGGCAGGTTCGAGAATGTTGATAGCAATTTGCTTCCATGATAGACCAGTAATAGCCTGCCCGTAGGATTTTCTTTGCCATGATATTTTCCGCTTCAACCTTGTCTACGCACCGAAGTAACACAGAGTCACAGTTGCGTTTGTAGAGAATGCCATTACTAAGGAAGAACTTAGCGGAAAATATCCTTAAGAACTTCTTATCATTGACTGAAGCTCTTTCTGTATATTCTTGAGCCTCAAGATACCTTTTGACTTCGTGAAACCAAGGCTGGTCCGCTACTTCTTCAGTATTAATCTCGTGACAGTGATCTGGTTCATCCATTTGTTCAATGGTGATCTGGGGAGCCTCGTTATCCCATTTAAGTTTAAACATGGATGACATTGTGGCTAGTGCGTCTGCTAGCTGATTTTCTTCTCGCGGGAGTAACGTCAAAACATGTTCTTTGTAAGGGATAAGGTTAGGGTCTTTAGTGTCCCATTCCCCTTTGATTTGGCTGATGACCAAAGCTGAATCTCCGAATACATTTAAGGATTTGATCCCCATGTCTATGGCAGCTTTTAGACCAAAGATGCATGATTCGTATTCTTCCATGTTGTTTGTACAGTTGAAACAGAGTCTTGTAGTAAAGGGAGTATGACACCCTTCAGGAGATATGAGTACAACACCAATACCATTGCTGAGTGCATTAGACGCCCCATCAAAAACCAGGGTCCATTGGGATCCTTGTTCAGGTCTGTCACATGGCCTGAATTCTTCACAGTTGTTTACCATCATGATGTCTTCATCTGAGAATTTGAACTACATAGACTGGTAGTCATCCACATCTTGGTGAGCAAGGTGATCAGCTAGTACACTTCCCTTTATTGCTTTCTGAGTAGTATACTGTATGTTGTATTCTGTCAGGATCATCTTCCATCTTGCTATTCTCCCAAAGAGGGAAGGTTTCTTGAAGATGTATTTTATTGGATCCATTTTAGATATCAATAAGGTAGTATGGGTAAGCATATACTGCCTTAGCCGGTGAGCAGCCCATGCCAGAGCGCAGCAAGTTTTCTCGAGCAGTGAATATCTTATTTCACAGTCGGTAAACTTTTTGCTCAGGTAATAAATAGCATGCTCTTCTCGGCCAGACTCGTCATGCTGCCCCAGCACACACCCCATTGAATTTTCCAAAACAGTTAGATACATGATCAATGGTCTTCCCACAACTGGTGGAATCAACACAGGAGGCTCTTGTAGGTACTCTTTGATCTTGTCAAAAGCAGTTTGGCACTCATCATTCCATTTGACTAGTTGATCTTTCTTCAGCAGTTTGAAGATTGGTTCACAAGTAGCTGTCACGTGAGAAATAAATCTGGCAATGTAATTTAAACGTCCCAAGAACCCTCTGACTTCCTTCTCAGTACGAGGAGCAGGCATCACTTTTATCGCTTTCACATTGGCGGGATCTACTTCAAGACCTTTATTGCTGACGATAAAGCCTAGGAGTTTACCAGACCTCACCCTGAACGTGCATTTATTTAGGTTCAACCTCAGCTTGTACTTCTTTAACCTCTCAAACAGTTTCTATAAATGATCAAGATGCTCTTCTTCTGTTCGAGATCTAGCTATCATGTCGTCCACATAAACCTCTATTTCGTGATGTATCATGTCATGAAATAGGGCTACCATGGCACGCTGATAGGTTGCCCCAACATTCTTCAGTTCGAATGGCATAACCTTGTAGCAGAATGTGCCCCACTGTGTGACAAAGGTTGTTTTCTCCATTTCCTCAGGCGCCATTTTGATTTGGTTGTAACCTGAGAAACCGTCCATGAAGGAAAACACTTTATGTTGTGCCGTATTGTCAACTAGAATATCAATGTGAGGGAGTGGGAAATCATCCTTATGGCTAGCTCTGTTCAAATCTCTGTAGTCCACGCACATTCGTACCTTGCCATCCTTTTTGGGCAAGGGAACAACGTTGGCAATCCATTGCGGATAGGAGGTGACGGCCAAGAATATGGCGTTGAATTGTTTCATGACTTCTGCTTTGATCTTTTCTGACATGTCTGTTCGCATACGACGAACCTTTTGCTTTACCGGTGGACAATCTTCTTTTTTTGGTAGACGATGTACTACCATATCTGCATCAAGTCCTGGCATGTCTTCATACGACCAATCAAAGATCTCAACATACTCGTGTAGCAACTGAATCAAACGCTCTTTGACATTGGGTTCCAGATTGGCACCCACCTTAACTTCTCTTTTTTCTTCTTTGGTACCTAGGTTGATAGTACCCACTGGCTCTTCGTGGGGCTGAATGGTCCTCTCTTCTTGTTGTAGTAACCTGGCGAGTTCCCCTGGTACTTCATAATCTTCCTCACCTTCGTCTTCGGCTTGGTAGATTAGATTTTCAAAGTCACAAAAAGCCATAGCTAAACCGTTACCCATGGGATCCCGAATGGATGTAGACTTGCATTGTGAGTGTGAGTGTGTAAGAGTATATCTATCTTTGAAAGAAATGAAAATGTAAAAAAGAAAAACAATGAGCACAAAGTTTGTATGCAAAAACGTCCATGGTTCATTGATGTCATATGGAAATGAGATAATAACCCTTACAAATGGACCATTGTGCCTCAGGTAAGACACAAGGTTTTAAGAGTCTGAATTGTTTTAATATTACAAATCTAACAAAATGTGAAGTTAAATTACTGTGGGATAAAAGTGATCGAGACGAAATCTCTAGCTTCCCAATTGCTGAGCCCTCCACCGACAGTTGGGAAAATCCAATCCTCTAGGTCATAGCTGCCTTCATCATCCTCTACTGCATTGACTTCGCGGTTGCTGATCTTTAAGGGTGGTCCTCCGGCACGAGCGCGACATACAGCCTTATGGGCACCTGAAGTGAAACCCATACCGAATTTGTCAAATTTGTATGGGATATCTAGGAGTTGTCCCCAAATAGTGCACCCACCTTCTTCTATCACTGCCTTGGCATCCTTCAAAGATGACATCTTGAGTGGAGGCCTTGTGATCTTGGGAACTTGAGACACAACCTTGGTTATTGCCACAGCCTGCGAGACTTCTTCAAAGTGCTAGAATGGAGTTTCAATAAATTCACCATCTAACTCCACATATCTGAATGAATTGAGATGACTAACCATATACTCTTCTTCTCCATGAACAGTGATGATCTTCCCTTGAATTGGATATTTCAGCATTTAATGCAACGTAGAAGTAACAGTGCCACCATTGTGAATCCATGGTCGGCCTAACAAGCTGGAATATGAAGGGCGAATATCTATTACATAAAAATTTGAATTAAATGTTTGGGTTCCAACTTCTATGGGGATGTCCACTTCCCCATGTACCATCCTTTTTGAGCCGTCAAAGGCCCTCAATATTATGTTTCTTGGTTTCAATGTCAATCCCTTACAGTCAAGCCTATCAAGAGCCTTTTTAGGAAACACATTTAGAGACGAAATGGTGTCAACCAAGACTTGAGCCAGAGTTGTGTCCCTTCATTCGACTGAGACATGCAATGCCTTATTATGCTTCCTCCCTCTTGGCGTTAAATCAGCATTCGAAAAACCTAAACCATTACCTATAGTCAAGATGGCTACGCGGTCTTAGAACTGATCGACAGATGTTTCTTGGGGTACATGGGCAGTTTTCAGGAATTTTACTAAGGCCTTTGCATGCGCCTCAGAACATAATAATAAATCCAGCATGGAAATTTTTGATGGAGTTTGCCCAAGTTGCTCGACTACATTGTAGTCGCTTGTTTTTATGATATTTAGAATTTCCTTCATCTCTTTCCGGGAGGTCTCAGGGATAGCCAATGGTTGTGCCTTCGTCCGGATAGGCTCAATCAGAATACCTTTACCTCGATTCTCGGTTGACTCGGCAACAGGAATGTCAGTGTTGTACCCCAATTTTTCCCCCTAATATCCCTTCATCATACCATGTTGATTCATTCACAACAAGATCACACTAGGATTCTTGGTTTCCCCTACATTTAATTTTGCCTTTTTGAGGGATTACCAAACCCCTTGACTTATGTTCCTCTTGTGATCATTAATATTGTTTTGTTTAACTAATAAAATGCAATGTTGGTTTGTATTTCTTGTTATGCATGTAGGTGAAGGCAATGATTTAACAAGCTACCCCATGGGTTCATGAGTTTATTTCCATGCCCTAGCCAATAAAAGCTTGAGAAGTTCAAACCTCACCATTGGAGTGGTTTTTGAAGAATTGGCATGGAAAGTTTGTTTTGATTCATCACATTTCAAGGTTATTAGATGTGATTCAAAAGTACAAGGGGTTGATTGGAGAAGCTGTTATGTTTGGATAAGGCCTTGTTCCTATTGGTCACAAGAGCATATTTCTCTCAAATTTCAAGATATGGAAGTGGTTTTGGTGTCTATAAGTCCTCATTATCATCCTCAGCAACTTCTATTCACAAAACAAGAATATTGGTATAATAAGTTTGTTCAAACTTGTCAAAGTTCCTCAAGGCATTTTCTTGATCTAGAAGCTAGGGTTTTGAACTTCAAAGGAGTATATCTTGCTCACCTTTTGGTATTTTTGAGTGATTACAAATACATCATTCTCTTTAAAGGTTTATCAACAAATCACTTCAAATGTTCCAAGGAGTTTACATGTGGAAGAGCCTTGATAAAGAAGAAAGATTACAAGTCATCCAGATGAATCCACAATTTTACATAAGTGAATTCAAATGATCATAACTTGGTCAATTTTTATCACTTTGAGTCCATTCTTTTTCCATAATAATCTTGAAGAGGTGAACTTTATGCCTTCTTTTATGTGCAAAGTGGGAAAATGGATGGGAGTTGCCTTAAAGATGCAAAAGATTATAGGTCATTTCATGATTTTTTGCCAACTTCAACAATTCATAACTCTCTCAATTTTTTTATATTTTGAATGGTTCAAGTCCCAAAATGTCATTCAAGAGATCTACTTCATGCCATCTTTTTTGGTCAAGATCAAATTCCAAGTGGAAGGCCATGTTTAGATGCAAGACATTATAGGTCATTTTTTGAAGAAGAATTTGAAATATTTCTAAGAATGGAAAGTCAACTCATTTTCTTCAACTTTGACTCAATGCAACTTTCAGCTCAAGCATCCATTTGATTCCATTCATTTTCCATTACAAATCTTGTAACCTCATCTTTCTAAAGCATCAAGAATCACACTCTAAGACCCCTTGGGTTGAAAATGCCATTTGTCCGAAGTTGGCACTTTGAAATTGAATTTCTCACCAAGTCAGAATTTTGAAATTCATAATGTGGCCTCTAATCACATGTTTTCCACGTGTTTTTTCCTCTAAACATGTTTAGTGAAGTTCCAGATTTGTTTAGCACATCAAAACGCAAGAATTGGATGAGTTTTGATGAAGTTTGTATCCCACTTCACTCGTGTATCAGGTGTGCACTATTTCCCTCCAAAATGCATCATTCATTCTTCCTTTTGATCCAATTCTCTTCTCCTATAAATACATGAACTATCCCATTCAATTTCCCAAGCTTGGATAGCCAGAATCACCCTGCTAAACTTATTTCACAATTCAGAATTCAACAACTTCAAAATTCATTCTCGACCCTTTTTCAATCCAATTTTTCCCTCAATTCACCTTCCTTTATCTTCCCTGAAGCTAACCATATAATTACATTCAAGAATCGTGCCCTATATTGTTCCATAGAAGTCCAGTTTCGGAGCTCTGCAACTCAACTTCAATAGGTAGATTCCTTCATCAATTCTTCAAAACTCTGATATCATTTTGTTGCTCTCATTGCCCTGGTTCTAGTCGCAACATTTACATTTCACTGGAAACATGTTTTGACCATGAAATTTCAAATCTCTTTTCAAAAATTTCCTTCCGAATTGATTGAGCTACAGTTTATATAAATTTGGCGCGAGGGTGTGGTTGTTTTCGTCTTGAAGAGACGAAGCCATTGGCATAGGTCTGAGCTTTTGATTTTACAGTTTGAGAGACCTGAAAATCATGTTGGCTGGAGGTTGAAGATGACCTACATGTCATCTTCCAACCAATGATGGCACTCCACTTGTTATTTTTGAAAATCTGATTTATATTTGATTTTGTACATTATTCACTAATGACCATGATATGCACAGCGCTCTAGATCCCCTGGATTTGATTACTAACACGTTTTGACTCTCATCCAATGGTCCACATAATTTACTTTTATTTTCTTTTTCTGATTTTTATATTTTAATTTTTTTTAAATTTCAAAAAATCATAGAAAATTTATTTTTAGTCCAAAAAATCTGAAAAAATTATGAAAAATATTTTTGATTATTCTCTTTCTGATTTTTATTTTTTCACAATTTAATTTTGTGTTTGGTATTTTTTATAAATTTTACACTTATTTGATTTGGTTAAAATTTTAAAAAATACTTTTATACATTTTTAAATTCTGGAGTTAATTATGGAATGATCCAATGATATTGTGACAAATATTGATGACCTTATTTTATTTTTTTCTCTGACTTTACTATTTTCTTTTACCATTTTTTTTATTTTACCCATTTATTTTAATTTTAAAAATAGTTTCTGACTTTAAAAAATTACCAAAAAATTTGTAAAATTATTTGAGCCTTTTTCTGATTTTTCTATGGTCTTACTTTTTATTTCTTGATTAATTTGAACATTGTTGATATTTTTCTCATTATTTTCTATTTTTAAACATTGTTTTTAAACCCTTTTATGTATATTAAAATGTGATATTATTTTGTGACTATTTTCTGGCTGATCTTGGGTTAGATTTTGGATCATGAACTTTATTAACATCATTGGATCCATGGTGTTGAGTTTAACTCCACAAAAATGGATGAATGATTTTAATAATAGTTTGATTAAAATTTAATTGAAATGTGGTTTTTATATATTTTTCCTATCCCTCTTCATCTCATCCCCTTCTTATTACACTAGATGTTGTTAAAGCATGATCTCTATATCATGTCTCAAAATAAATGGTGCATAGATATCTATTGACCGGCCTCAAAATAAGTGCGACTTCTATATAAGTCCACTTACGATTGCTTAACATAGCGCTGAATTTTGTCCCGATTCAAATAAATGATCATTCGTGACCCAAAATTATGATTGCAATCCCAAGTATGTTAATTTGATCTCTTTGATCCAATAACCATGAGATTCTTTGTGTGGAGGCTTTGGTTCTACCAATCCTCTAATGTATCTATAACACCTTTGATCAACGCGGATCACTAAAACATCGTTGATCATTAAATGGTACTTATGAGAATTCCAAATGGATGATATACTTGACAAAAAGAAAATGCAACTTGTTGTATGGAGGCTTTGGTTCTACCAATCCTCTAATAATTTCCAAATACAAGTTTCAAGATGGTCATCCAACTAACCACTAATTATTGACTTATTTTACCTTATGCTTTCATTCTTTTTTATGCTTTATGTACCATTTACTTTTAGCATTTACATTTCATGCCATTTTCATCTTTGCTCATTTGAGCTTTTACTTTCTTGCCATTTTTACTTTGCTCACTTGAGCTTTTCTTTTCCTTTCTTAAGATACTTAATAATCAATATAAACCCTAAAAAATCTTTAATGGTACTTGGACTATTTGGTTACTATCCTTGGCATTATGGAGCATGGGACTTTTCTTAGACTTAGGATTAGAAACCTTGTCCTATCTTGGAAACCTTGTGATCTTATCTGATTATTTTGTCTGGAGTTATTAAGGTTTACCTCAAGACATTGGGTTGTTTGTTTTTGTGTGTAGGTTTTTTTGTGATTACACCCCTTGTTTGTGATCTGGGATTCACCCGCATACAACCGTTACTCATCCCAATTTTTTTATGAAGACTTAATACACTTGAAGTTTGGTTCTCTCAAGAGGTCTAGTATTCATTTGCTTGATTGGTTTCAACCCAAGGAATGAGAATTCTATCTTGGCTCATAATGTCAAGTATTGGCTTCTTGTTGGTTAGATGGTTCTTATCCCTAGCTTTTACCTTGTGCTTTAGGATAGTCCCTTCTTCTCCTACCATCTTCTTTAATTTCAAAATTCTTCTTTCCCTTTTTGAAAACTCTTCTTGTTTTTGAACTCGAACCATTTTCATAATAAACTTGGACTTATGTCCACGCATTTTCAAAACATTTTCATAAATAAACTCCAATCAACTTAATAATACCTTGACATTTTTTGTGAGAAGACTAAAAGTCAATCAATCTCATTTCAAACCATTTTGCCACTTTGGCTTTTCATCTTTAAAACTTTTCTTAAAAGATTAAACTCTTGTCAATCCTTGTAGTGATGCAAACCATTATAATTCTATAATATGTAGTTAAGAGAGATATTTTTCCACTTGGGTGTTGAGTGAGGCATTGTTGATTTTGAAATCCAAGACATATCTTCCACTTTGAGATGATGCAAATTCTCCTTTCTCATGATCGTGGGTAGTAGGTGTGTTTTCCACACGGACAATGACGATGATGTTTTATCTTGTAAAATTAACCAACACATTTGGGTTTTAAATTTTTGAAAGAGGAACTACGTGTACCCTGATCCCCTATTGCATGAAAAGGTGGTACGTAGGAACTAAAGGTTCACAACCACGGTGGGTGCAAAAATTATAAAATAAATATATTTCTTTCCTCACCTCCACCATCCATTATATATATATAACATTTTTTATAGCCAAAATATACAGATTTTTACAAAGAGGTTCCTACGGAGTACCGTAGATGTTTAGGGTGCTAATACCTTCCCTTTGCATAACCAACCCCCTTACCTTGAATCTTTCCCCCCTTTTTTTGGGTTATTCGCTCTTTTCCCATTCCTTTGGAAACAATAAAGCACGGTGGCGATTTTTATTTTGATTTGTATAAAGTCTAGTCAACCCAATGGCTTAGTCTTGAACATTTCTACCGCTACAGTCAGTAGGTGTGATAACGGGGATTGTAACAGCTTTATCAGTAGGAGTACTAGTAGATATAATTGTAGGACTGGGAACATCCTTTGGAGGAGCAACAACAACAGGAATGATTACGGGTCCAGAAACTGCTTTTGGGGGAGAAATTTCTGGAGAGAATATCCTTCCTCTTCGGGTAATCTTGCTAGTCCCAGAAATATTACTGATATCAGAGTCAACCTTCTCAAAACTTGAATCTTCAGCAGCTAGCCAATCTTGCTTGATACCGTGGTAGTAGACATCCCCTCTATAATTCTATGGTACATTTTTGTCTGACAAATACGGGATTGTTCCAGGCATTGTAATTATCAAAGGAGCTATTTTAGGAACTGATGTAATTCTAACGGGTCTTTTGGTGGAGACCTTGGAAGAATTGTCGGAAATGGTCACAATGGAAACATCATTATAAGTAACAGTTGGAATTGAAGCCTTCTCGAACAAAATTTCCTTGTTATCTATTAGGCACTGAACGCCTGCTTTTAACAAAGGACAGTTGGTTGCTGAGGATAAACAGAAATGATAGCTTTCATCACAGCCTGGAAATACACCGACATTCAATAAGTTCTTATTGATAGTTAGGAGTGGGGTCATAAGTTCATCAATTGAAGTAACAAACATATCTTCCTCAATGGCGTTGGTATTATGGTCGTGTTTGGGCATATGGGCAGTAATGACATTAGGAATTTCTGGCGCATCGAATTCAATCTCTTTGGCTTCAAGAAGATCTTGTACTTTGTTCTTCATAGCCCAACAGTTGTTAGTGTCATGGCCGAGACTCTCAGAATGGTATGCACAGCGGGCATTAGGATGATAGTGAGGAGAGGTTGTGTTATGGTTCTTTTGAGCCTCTTTAAAAGTCACTAGGTTGGATCTTAACAAATATGGCAATACTTGAGATAGAGTCATATTAATTCGGGTGAATTTTTTAACTGGTCTTTCCATTCTTGGCTGGTTGCTTCTTTGCGGAGCAGGCGCATGTTTAGGAATCATGACAGCCTCCATCATTGGATGGCGTTCAGCCCTATCTTGATTTCTCTGAAGATATACAACAACCACCTCTTTCTTTCTAATGAAGGGTTTCCTTACAGCAGCAGAGGATGCATCTTTTTGAATTTTCCCATTCTTTATCCCGGCTTCTACCCTTTCTCCGGTCAATATCAACTCAGAAAAGCCTACCGATGAACTCCCAATTAAGTGATTGAAGAAGGGACCAAACAAGGTTCCCAAAAACATGTCTACCAACTCTCTTTCAGATAGGAGAGGTTGAACTCTTCCTGCTGAAACTGAGGACCGTAGAATACCAAACCTATCTTGGCCTTTTAGGTGTAGTGCGGAAGCTATGACGGAGTAATATGGAAATAGTTGCCACACAATACTATGCTCGGACGAGTCTTTCTTGAGAATATTACTAATTACCGAGTTAACCGAGAAGTTGGTAATATCCAAAGGAAGGATGTAGACTCTGGGAACCTCTAGAACCTTGTTCGGCAGGTGATAACTTTTTAGACCAACACCTGATGGGTAGTACCTTCGACCTCATGCTCGTGACGTTGAACCTATGAACCCTATATGTGTGATCTTGTGTGTGATTGTTGCATCATGAATCCATGCACTCATAAGCTTCTTTTGAAGAAATCATATTTCAAGGGATTTAAAAGTTGACTATTTGTGAATATCTCAGGTACCTTTTGGCCATGGATTCTGAAAAAAGAAAGACCGAGAAATACAGTTTCAAGGAACCCAATATAGATGAGTTGATCAGTCTAATTCCCGAGATCTAGTGTTTTGCAGACTTTCGGAAGAAGTATGGATCTATTACTCCTCTCATGAAGCTAAAGATGAAGGAGGGTATTCTCTCGACCTTGGTCCAGTTCTATGATCCGATGTATCATTGCTTTACTTTTCCCAACTATCAGTTGATGCCTACACTGGAGGAGTATTCTTATCTGTTGGATTTACCTGTTACCGATCGTGTTCCTTTTACTGGTTTGGAGGGCGAGCCAAAACCACATGAGATTGCTGCTTTGATTCACCTGGGGAAGTTTGTGGTGGAAGCCCATGTGACTACCAAAGGAGGTATTAGAGGATTACCAGCTCAGTTGTTATTGGAGAAAGCTCGTTACTTTGCCAAAATGAAGAGTACAGTTTCTTTTGAGGCCATCTTTTCTCTACTTGCTTACGGGTTGTTCTTATTTCCTAATGTGGACAAGTTTGTTGACATTAACGCTATCAGGATCTTCATGATGGGAAACCCAGTTCCTACACTGTTGGGTGATGCTTATTACTCTATTCATCTTCGGAATTCTTATCATGGGGGGATGATTATCTATTGCACGCCTCTGTTATACTGGTGGTTTATCTCTCATATGCCTCAATATGATGCTCTTTGGGATGTCAAGAAGGAACCCCGTTGGGCTCCTAAGATCATGGCACTTACTCACTCGGACATTGATTGGTATCATCGAGCTTACTAGGATATAGAGATTATTGACAGTTCTGGTAGTTTCCCCAATGTACCTCTTCTTGGTACAAAGCAAGGAATTAACTATAACCCTGTTCTTGCAAGGTGACAACTTGGTTATCCAATGAGAGATAAACCGAATAGTATTCATTCGAGTAGTTTCTTTCTGAAGGAAGTGGAAGACCATAGGGAAGCTAGGGAGAAGATTGCGAAGACCTGGCGCCACATTCATAAGAAGAGTAGGAAGGATTTGGGACCTAGGGGTGCTGTTTCTTTGGAGCCATATCTTCAATGGATCCGATCGAGAGCCATTCAGTTAAAAATTCCATATACCCAGGAGACACCCATGCCTGATCTATTTGTGAAGACCACCCTTCCCTTATTAGATAACCTAGAAGAGCTACAACTTGCTTTGTTTAGGATGCAACAAAAAAGGGATGCTTGGAAGAACAAGTTCCAAACTTTAGAAAGTTCCTACAAAGCAGATCTGAAGGAGAAAGACGACTTGATTGAGTTTCTTGAGAGTCGAGCGGTAGAGTCTATGGAGAGGCAAGGGGATTTATTTTCTCCTAAGCCTTAATCAGGTCTGATCACTCACTTCTTGATTCAGATGATTGGAAGGAGGTTACCACCAGATATGTGGGAGAAAACCAGAGGTTGAAAGCTTAGATTTCCAGACTCATGGGGAAGCGCCAGTGTATAGAGTGATCTCCATCAGTTCTTTTTCTCAGGGTTTTAGATTGTATTTTCATCTTGTACTTGAGATCATTGAAACTTGTAATCCATTTTGGAGTTGTTATAATAAAAAAATTTCAGTATTTCAAAAGCGTTATTACTTTGATGTTTGCAATATGTCTATAAACGTTAAATCCCTTGAAATATTAAATAATAAAGTAAAAATAATCATGTGCATTACATGTAATGCATCATAATGCACATATTTCTTGCATTAGTTATGCATACCTGTGATGCAGTGGGAGAACTGACTTGAGGTTTTGCGTTTGTATTTGCAAATGTTTCGGTTTAGCAAGAGTCGCTACCGACTTTTATTTTATCCAAAAGGAAAGGTAAAAAAGCACAGGAAAGACCTTTGAGATTGTTTTTGGGTTCGGGGGGTAGATTATGAAAAGGGAAGGTGCTAGAACCCTTTTCATCCATGGTTTTCCATGGGCTCTTAGTTACTTGTTTTAGATCACTTGCTTTTGATTTTCAATTGTTTGAAATGGTGCTTTGTGTGTGGGTTTGAAAGTATTTTAAAGAGAGGCCTTTGTTTAGGCAACCTTTGTAATGATTCTTGTTTGAATGTATACAAAGGTGTTTGTCTTTTGAAAAATGTTTCAATGTTTGAAAGTTTGTTGGGAAATTGTTTTGAAATTGTGTTGTGATGTATGTGATAGTTTGAAAATAGCAAGGATGGTTTGCAAGTTTGATCAAGTAACTAGGAGTTGTATACCCTAACCAAAGATCTTTCCTACACATTTTTAACCCTTTGAAATTGTTGTTTTACCATTGTATTTGGTAAACAACCCTATCTTTGGATGTTAAACGGGACGGGCGTGGGTCATCGTATGACCATGATAGCAATTGTGCCAAGTATCTTTGGCAAGTTTTTGAGGGACTAGATCATTTTGTTTAGGCAACCAAGATAGCGTCATCGAGGGACTATGATCTTTTTGTTTTGTTTTTTGTTTTGCCAAGATACCTAGCATGCATACCATGGCCATTTTAAGGCAACAAAGTGGATGAAACCCTAGGGGTGCTTGTGTGCATTGTGTTGTCATTTTTTATGCATTTTTGTCTTGTATTAGTCATGCTATTTATTTTGATTTTTGGTTATCATACAAAACCCTAATCTTACTATCATGGCATTTGAAAGCAATAAAATGCTTAAAAGTAAATATAAGACTATTACAACATTATTATGGGGAGGGGGATACAAGTTTGAATAGGGAGATATTGCATAAAATAAAACCCTAAAACTATTATTACAACCAAATTGAAATATTGTACAAATAAATAAATAGACAATTATTTAAATATGGAATAAATATAAATATGCAAAATGTTTTTTTGTAATTATTTCATGTATGTAAAAATGAATTTATTTAATGTCTTAAAAAAAATAAGAAAATAAAATGATTATTTTTGGAAAGGGTGAAAACCCTAATTTTTGTTTTAAGAAAATATATTCTATATTATTTATTTATGTACAAGAAAAATAAATAAAAATATATACAAAAGTGTTAAAAAATTAAAATGTGTGAGAAAATATTATTTAAGTGTATAAATAATAAAAATAAAAATATATGATATTTTTGTATTATTTACAAATTTTATTTAAGAAAATAAGTTATATTATTATTAATAAACTATTTCTATGTCCAAAAAATAATAAAATAAAATGTGAAAAATTAAGAGAATATTTTTTGTGATTTTAAATATTTACAAAAAATAAATAAAAGTCATAAATGTGGAAAATTCAAGAAAATATAAAAAAAATAAAAGAAATGGGCCAAGGGGTGCAGAAAGCAAGCATGGGGGTGTCAAAAGCAGAACAAATCAGGCCTAACCCACGTTCCACTTCATCCCTGTCCTTGGAACAAAAACACGCACCTTGTTCTTCAAATCTGTATCTCCTGCATACGTGCTTAAAAACAAAATCTTGCAACATGAAAGTTATAGCTCATCATCACACGATTTTAATGATATAAAAAACTTGATCTTACTCTAAAAGACCAGAGAGAATTTCATTGGCCCTAAATTCTGACCTAGTTTTTTCAGCATGTTCGTCATCTAAATTCTCCTAGCTTAGTTAATATAAATACAAGCTATGCATATGTACAGTTTAAGGACATTAAGGGATACATTATTGCTTCATAAACCTAAGCCTAATGATTCCTAAATAAGGAGATAGAAGTTTGAAAATTACTTGTTTCAGTCAAGTTCGAATATGGCAATGCAGCATATTTGAATGAGGCCTGAAGGACTTTTGAGCTTGCTTGATGTTCCCTTGACCTTTCCGAATGCTTAGCTTGCTTTGAAATGGCTTGAATCTCCCTATAGAACTCAACATGCAAACCCAGAAATTGAAAATGGTGAAGCTTGAAAATGGAGTTACAGTTGCTTGAGAAGGGCTTGGATAGTTCAAATGGGATGTATGGAATGCGTCTGAAGTGGTTCAAGGCAAAACGCACGAGTGGAAAATGTTTTGGAAGTGGTTCTGCAGGGCTTTCCCTGTTTTAGGCAGAAATGGAGTTTTTGGTGTATTTGGGTGTTTGAGAGGCTTGTAAATCGTGTATTCTGCTTGCTACAATGTGTTGAGATTGTTTCAAATGGTTACAAAGCTTGGTTTTAACAGATGCAAGAGTTGTGGACATTTTGCAAGGTTTCTTGTTTGTGAAGCAAAAGTTGAAGTTGACAATGCCAAGGCCTGTACAGGCCTGTATTCTAGCTGCACATAGTTGATGAACTTTGCCTGATATTAGTGGATTTTGTTTTCAGCAAAAGGCTAGGTCCATGGCTCAAGATAAACAAAGTTACATAAAGTGAACTTTATCAAAGTAGCAATGTTATCTTTTTGCCATTTTTGGATTAAATCTTTGTGTAATGCTCCATAACTCAGAACAATGCCTTTGTCCAATGTATTTGCATTTAATTAAGGAGTATGGAAAGGTTTAAGACATGTAAATCAAGTACAATCATGCCTTGGACAGATTTGCAAGTTGTAGCAATGTGCAAAATGCCATGGACAAAAGTGATAATTTTCCATTTTCAAACTTTCGATTCTCCCTAACCACAAATGATCTTGGAGAGTTCTTGGACATTTTGGAAATCTTGTAATATGCTCTACAATCCATCTTTGAAATGAATTTTTAGATTCCACTTGGAACTAGGTGAAAAGTTTCCATGAAGATAGGTCAAAATCCTGCCTAAACTAGGGCAAAATTTCATTAAGTTAAAAGTTTCATGGACCCTTATTCACAAAATCATAACTTGAGATGCAAGCATCTTTTCTGAAAACTTTGTGAATCAAAGTTGTAGATTTTGTGGAGGACTACAACTTTCATGTTGGAAGTTTTCTTTTAATCCAATTGCATCATGGTGAAAAAGTTAGGAAAAGTTGGGAAAAAATAAGAAATTTTCATAACTTGGAAAATATCTAAGTTATGAAATTTTTTCATTTTAAACCCTAATTTTAAAAATTAGGTTTCTTGGTGAACAAGTTTCATGTTTTGAAACATCTTGATGAAAAATGACCCTTGGCACTTGATTTTGACCAAAAAGTCAAAGTTTGACTTTTCAGTGTATAGTTGATTTTTGATCAGTTGACTGGAAAATTCATCTGTCAATCCAATGCATTTGAGATCCTTTGAACCTTGTGATTAGGTCAAGATGGTGCCATTTAGTCCAACCATGCTTGAACCCAATTTTCCATTGGCTAGGTTAAAAATCATAAATTTACCTTCTACAGCCAAAACCCTAGAAATGACCATTTTGCCCTTTTGAAGATCTGATCAAATTTCTTGAGGAGTTATGGTCCAAACTTGATCAAATGGTTCATATGAGTCTATAATGTTGATGTGGATCAAAAATTATGTGGTTTTACTGTAAATTGGCCACAGTTGACTTTTTCCCCAATACTGTTGATTTTTAGGTCATCTGTCTAATTGATTAGGCAAAAATGTGGTTCAAGGCTTGAAACTTGGTATGAGCAATATTATAGGTCCAACATGAAGTATGAAAGTCACATGAGGCATTGGAAGTACAAAAATCCTTGTGCAAACTCAAACCCTAATTTCAGGTCATTAGTGCAAGGAGATATCTTGAGCTGAGCAAGCCCTAATCCTGTCTGGAGTCCTAGAAGTCTGGTGAGGAAAATGTTGATAAAAAGAGAGGGAAAATTTTGGGGTACAACAGCTTCCCCTGTTCAATCTTCTTGAACCTGAAGAGTTAGATTGGCGAGTTTGCCGTTCGTGACTCGAAGGTAAAAGATGATTGGACACTAGAGTGCCCGTAAATTTGCACTCGTCAAAATGTGGTTGAGGGAATAGGCTTAAAGATGCCATTTGGAGATGTGACAGAATCTTGTCGGCGATGGGCTTGTAGATGCCATCCAATAATGTTTGTTGAATTGAATGTTGTAAGTCAGAAGAATGAGTGTCATAATGGTATCCGCGTCTGGAACGTATCTGAACTGTATCTTGACTTGAAATTCTGAATGAGTAATAGAATGACCTCCGTGTCTGGGGTGTATCCATATTGTATTTGAATAAGAGATATGAATGAGTAACAGAATGACTTCCGTGTATGGAGTGTATCCGTATTGTATCTGAATCTGAAATCTGAATAAGCGACAAAATGACATCCGTGTCTGGAGCATCTCTGGGCTGGGGAAAAGATCTGAATGAGTGACAGAATGGCTTCCGTGTCTGGAGCGTATCTGGACTGTAACTGAAGTTGAGATCTGTATGAGTAGCAGAATGACTTATGTGCCTGGAGTGTATCTGAATTGTAACCGGGATCTAAATAAGTGACAGAATGACTTCCGTGTCTGGAGTGTATCTGAACTTGAAATTGATAGTTGAATCTGAATGAGAAATAGAATGGCTTCCGTATCTGGAGCGTATCTAATCTGTATCTGATTGAGAGATCTGAATGAGTAGCAGAATGACTTCCGTGTCTGGAGTGTATTCGTACTGTATCTGAAATCTTTGAATATTTGTTAAAGATTGTAGGTGTTTAGGTATTGGCTTGCATTTTTGGTAAATCCCAAGTGTATGTGTGAATGTCATGACTGATGTCATAACATTCTAGTTCAGTTTGTACTGACTCATTAGGTACCTTTGCAGAAAAATATTGTAATTCAAGTACTGATGTTTATAAGTGTGTAACTGAGCATTTTTCAAAATGATCACATTTTGCTAAATCAGTAGACAGGTTTTCTCAGATGTCATAACAGATGTTATGACATCCTGTTCTGAACTAACAGGTTTGCAGGATGGATAAGTCTGAGTTTTTTCAGGAAATAACTCAGTCTTTCCTGAACAGAATCCTGCGTTTTCTAAGGGGTAACCTAGCTCAACCCTAACCTGGTTAATAAAGTCCTGTGACCTGGTCTTTAGGTCAAACGGAATTAACCCTAGGTTTTTGTGGAAACCCTAACTGAAGTTGCAGCTGCTATATATTCAACAGAGCTGTTGTTTTTCAAAAGATCTCTATTTATTGATCAGAAGATCATTTGTAATCTGTATAGATTTGATTATTGTACTCCAAGCAATTATCATTGTGATAAGTGCCTTGGAATAGGTTTCTATTGTAAGGGTTTTGTAGCACTCAAAGCTTTGAAGCAAGAGTGTTTGAATGTTCCTTGACTAAAGCTGTGAAGCAGAGTCAAGTTAGTTGTGTGCATCACTCAAAGCTGTGAAGCACGAGTGATTGTGTTGCTTGATTAAAAAGCTGTGAAGCTTAATCAAGTGTTTGTTTTTGAAGAGTGTCTTCATCAATTCTTAAGTCAAATTGGTTTATGTATCACTGCTGTGATTGAGGGGGAGTGAGTAGGAACTCAGGTTTAAGTTGTACTTAGATTGGAATTGCATTGGGTAGGTCTTAAGTGAAGGAGATAAACTGGTTGGTTTATTCCTGAATTAACATCTCTTATAGTGGATTTCCTCCCTGGCTTGGTAGCCCCCAGAGTAGGTGTTGTTGCACACTGAACTGGGTAAACAATTGACTGCGTTCTTTATTGCTTTTGTATTTACTGTCATATAGTAAGTCAGATACGGTGTCATAACATTGAACGTGACATTGAGTATCTGCAGCCAGAATTTCAATTGGCATCAGAGCAGGCACCCTGCCTGTATTACTGGGTGAGATCTAGGGATATCACTTTCTGGCACTATGGACAAAGAAGATGAGTTAGCTCTGGGAAATTCAAAAGCTTTAAATGCCTTGTTCAATGGAATTGATAGAAACATTTTCAGACTAGTACATCAATATGAACTGGCCAAGGAAGTTTGGGACACTCTCAAAACTACTCATGAGGGCACTTCCAAAGTAAAAATGTCAAGGCTTCAGATGTTGACTACCAAATTTGAGAATCTAAAAATGATGGAAGATGAAACCATTCATGAGTTTCACATGAACATCTTGGAGATTGCCAACACCTCAGGAGCACTGGGAGAAAAGATGTCAGAAGAAAAACTGGTGAGGAAGATTCTCAGATCCTTGCCTAAAAGATTTGCAATGAAGGTAACTGTCATAGAGGAAGCCCAGGACATTAGCAAGTTGAAAGTGGATGAACTTATTGGGTCTCTTCAGACTTTTGAGATGGGGATCACTGCTAATGGTGACAAGAAGAACAAAAGCATAGCACTTGTATCCAACACTGATGTTGAATACAAGGAGGATGAAGAAGAAAACATATCAGAAGCTATTGCCATGCTTGGAAGACAGTTCAACAAGCTCATCAAAAGAATGGATCCAAAGTCAAGGTCTAATGTTCATAACATTCCCTCTGACATTGACAGTTCCAGCAGAAGACCAAGGTCAGAAGATAAGGGAAACCAAGGCAGAGGTATTCAATGCCATGGATGTGAAGGATATGGACATATTCGAGCTGAATGTCCTACCTTTCTTAAGAAACAAAAGAAAGGAATGACTGTTACTTGGTCTGACTATGATTCAGAAAGTAATTCTGAAGAAGAATCTTCCAAACTAGTTACTGCCCTAACTAGTGTTTGTACTTCTGAAAGTGACACTAGTGATGAAGAAGTGACATTTGAAGAACTGGCTGATACCTACAAGAAATTGTGTATCAGAAGTGCTGAAGTCTGTGTGCAAAATGAGAAACAATCAAAACTCATTATAAAGCTGGAGGCTGAAAAAAGGGCAAATCTTGAAACTATAAGTCATCTAGAAGGAGAAGTTCAATTGCTGAACTCACAACTGAATCAAATGACCAAATCTGTCAAGATGTTGACAAATGGAATAGACAAATTGGAAGAGATCCTTCAGGTTGGCAAAATGTGGGAAATAAATCTGGACTAGGATTTATGGAAGCAAAGAAATCTGGTACTGGTAAGCAAATGTCAAAACAGATGTCTCAACACAACTCTCAACATCAGGAACAGAGACATATGAAGAAAAGGTACCAAAGATGGAAATGTCATCATTGTGGGAGATATGGTCACATAAAGCCCTTCTGCTTCAGACTACATGGATATCCTAATCAGAACTCAGGTGTCAAACCTAAGTCTAAAAAGGTACCACATGCTCCTAAATGGAAGAAAAAGGCTACTGCACTGATAGCTCACACTTCCCTGAGGATCTCTGCAAAGGAAGATTGGTACTTTGACAGTGGATGTTCCAGACACATGACTGGATTCAAAAATCTCCTCAATAATGTTATGCCTCACACCACCAGTTTTGTGACCTTTGGAGATGGTGCTAAAGGTGAAGTCAAAGGAGTTGGTAATTTGGACTGCCCTGGAGTTCCAAGTCTGAATAAAGTACTGCTGGTAAAAGGGTTGACTGCTAATCTCATTAGTATCAGTCAATTATGTGATCTAGGATTCAAGGTCAACTTCTCAAGATCTGAATGTCTAGTAATTAATGAAAAACTAGAAGTTGTAATGAGAGGAATCAGATCCAAAGATAACTGTTACGTGTGGCAGCCTGAGAACACTGATATCTCCACTATGTGTCAAATCATCAAAGAAGAAAAAGAGATGAAATTGTGGCAGCATAAGCTTGGTCTCCTTCATCTAAGAAGAATGAAAAGAGCTATTTCTATGGAAGCTGTCAGAAGAACTCCAAAACTACAGGTTGATAATATCTGTGATGTGGCAAATAAACTTGAAGAAGGATGTGTTGTCAGAACCTTAAGTCATCTTGACAAGGATGTTGGAAATAACAAGTCTAATAAATTCTGTTCTCAAAACATCTGGTCAAAACAGATGCTCCCTGAGTACAATGTTACACAAGATGTTGTGACATTGTGTTGTGACAATCTGAAAACAATCAACATTTCCTTGAACCCTATTGACTTTGAAGAGAAGAAGTCATTTAAACTGGAACATAGTTTCTCTAAGCTTCAGCTGACTGATTCTTCTACCAAGGCTCTTGCTGGAAATAAACTTGAAAATTTGAGGGGCAGGTTGGGTATTCACCAACATAAGAAATTATAGCAATTAATTTTGCTTAAAACAAAGGTTGAAGGAATTAAATTTATTAAGTCTATCATTAGTGGGTTAATCTTATATTTTCACAATTCTTTCAAAATCTTTAAGAAGTTGAAAAGACTCCCTTTTACCCTCTACCTCTCTCGTCCTTGCAACCTGTTTTCTCCTCTCAATCAAAGATCTTTCTCAAACTGCTACCATTACTCAAAGTCAATCAAAATGTCCCAGACATCGCCTTCAACCATGGCAACTTCGTCATCCTCATCATCGTCATCATCTGACCAAGATTCTAGGGCAATCACCACATGCATAGAATCTGAATTTCTTGAGGTCACTCCTCTCAGAGAGATGGCAACTGACCCAGCCAAAGTCAAAAAGCTCAGAACCAGACATGCAGGAAGAGCTCAAGCTACAACCTCTGGTAATTCTTCTCATTCTTCGTCTTCTGTACCTAATAGAGAAGGATCAGTTCAAGTTCACCAAGCTATTGCTAGGCTGGTTACTAGTATACTGAGTGGCAACCAATCTGTACCGGGGATTTCTGTCCCTTTAAATCAATCAGAAAGTCCAAATGTGGAAGTTTCTGAAAATGTAGATGTCACTGAGAATGTTGTGACACAAAAAGACAACATTCAGAACCCCTCAGAAAAGGCTGTTGATCCACCTATCATTGATGTGGATGAGGATTACTCAGATAATGATCTGATTGCTAATGTGAACCCTAGCATAGCTAGGAGATTGATGAAAGGAAAGAGTAGTCAGAATGATAAACCTAATGCTAAGAAATCCAAGGCTGAAGGCATGGCTGAGAAAAATATTCAGACAAAAGGGAAGAAGGCCCAGGTGCATACTGCTAGACAACCAATCTCTAAGAAGAGTAAAGAACCTGAATCTTCTGATTCTGATGAGGAATCAGAATTTGAGATTGATATTGAAGAAACTCCCATCAGAAGGAAGCTCCCCTCCAGCAAAATTGCTAGAGTGCCTGAAGTGCCAACAGACAACATCTCTTTTCATCATCCTGACAATGCAAACAGATGGAAGTATGTTTGCTTAAAGAGAATAGCCTTAGAGAGAGAACTCAACAATGATGCCTTGGAGTGCAAAGACATCATGGACCTGATCAAGAATGCTGGACTAATGAAGACAGTGATAAAGTTTAACAAATGTTATGAAAATCTGGTCAAGGAGTTTGTAGTGAACTTGTCTAATGATTGTGCTGATGGAAGGTCAGCTGACTTTGAAAGTGTTTTTGTTAGAGGAAGAAGGGTCAAGTTCTCTCCATCAGAAATCAACAAGTTTCTTGGAAGAACAAATGAGGACTGTCCTGATCTAGAGGCAACTGACAATGAAGTTTGTCTAACCATCACAGCCAGGCAAGTAAAGTGCTGGCCCTTGAAAGGCAAGCTGAATGCTAGTAAACTCAGCATGAAATTTGCCATCTTGCATAAAATAGGTGCAGCCAACTGGGTGCCTACAAATCATAAATCAACTATCTCCACAGGATTGGGGAGATTTATCTATGCTGTGGGAACCAAGACTGCTTTTGACTATGGGAGGTACATCTTTGAACAAACTTTAAAGCATGCTGGCAGTTATGCTGTCAAAGGACCAATTGCCTTTCCCTCCCTCCTTTGTGGAATCATCCTTGCACAATACCCTGATATCCTTGTGGCAAGAGATACAGTCTGCAAAAGAGCTCCTGTCCTTGGCCTGCACTACAAACTGTTTCAGGGATCTCATGCTCCAGACATTGTCATAACATCAGCTGAGACATCGTCTGTGAAGACCCAGTCCAAGACATCAGATGTCATAGCTGTTTTAAAAGAAACTTGCAAAGAGCTGGATGCTAGAAAAAGGACCCTAGAAATTCTAATTGTCAGGCTAGAAAAGGAGGAAGCTGAAGAAAACAGAAGGGAAGAAGGTGTAGAAGCTGAAGGTCATCTCAACATTGAAGAAACTAGCTCCTCTGAGTCTGATGATAGTGCTTGAAGGTTGATTGCTGTTTGGTGGTGTTGCTGGTTGGTGCTGATATCTGGTGGAGTTTGGAAGTGTATTCAGTTGTTTTCTGCTGCTGCTCTTATTATTTTGTTTTGGATAACTGTATAATTTTATGAAAATGTATCTTTGGCCCATTTATGGCTAAAGAGGGGGAGAATATTTTGGTACTTACTTAATTAGTACTTGACATTCTATTTTTCTGCTGTCACTTATTTCTGCTGCTATCTATCTCTGATTGCTTAGGGTCTTTAGCCAAAAATCTGCCAAAGGGGGAGTTTGTAGGTGTTTAGGTATTGGCTTGCATTTTTGGTAAATCCCAAGTGTATGTGTGAATGTCATGACTGATGTCATAACATTCTAGTTCAGTTTGTACTGACTCATTAGGTACCTTTGCAAAAAAATATTGTAATTCAAGTACTGATGTTTATAAGTGTGTATCTGAGCATTTTGCAAAATGATCACATTTTGCTAAATCAGTAGACAGGTTTTCTCAGATGTCATAACAGATGTTATGACATCCTGTTCTGAACTAACAGCTTTGCAGGATGGATAAGTCTGAGTTTTTTCAGGAAATAACTCAGTCTTTCCTGAACAGAATCCTGCGTTTTCTGAGGGGTAACCTAGCTCAACCCTACCTGGTTAATAAAGTCCTGTGACCTGGTCTTTAGGTCAAACGGAATTAACCCTAGGTTTTTGTGGAAACCCTAACTGAAGTTGCAGCTGCTATATATTCAACAGAGCTGCTGTTTTTCAAAAGATCTCTATTTATTGATCAGAAGATCATTTGTAATCTGTATAGATTTGATTATTGTACTCCAAGCAATTATCATTGTGATAAGTGCCTTGGAATAGGTTTCTATTGTAAGGGTTGTGTAGCACTCAAAGCTTTGAAGCAAGAGTGTTTGAATGTTCCTTGACTAAAGCTGTGAAGCAGAGTCAAGTTAGTTGTGTGCATCACTCAAAGCTGTGAAGCACGAGTGATTGTGTTGCTTGATTAAAAAGCTGTGAAGCTTAATCAAGTGTTTGTTTTTGAAGAGTGTCTTCATCAATTCTTAAGTCAAATTGGTTTATGTATCACTGCTGTGATTGAGGGGGAGTGAGTAGGAACTCAGGTTTAAGTTGTACTTAGATTGGAATTGCATTGGGTAGGTCTTAAGTGAAGGAGATAAACTGGTTGGTTTATTCCTGAATTAACATCTCTTATAATGGATTTCCTCCCTGGCTTGGTAGCCCTCAGAGTAGGTGTTGTTGCACACTGAACTGGGTAAACAATTGACTGTGTTCTTTATTGCTTTTGTATTTACTGTCATATAGTAAGTCAGATACGGTGTCATAACATTGAACGTGACATTGAGTATCTGCAGCCAGAATTTCAAAGATAGCTTTTAATCTTATCCTGAAAAGGGTAAAATGTTAGCTGAAACACATAGTTATATTGCATGAAATGTATGATGCAATAAAATGTGTTTTATCAATGTTTATGATATATGAATGTAATGTATGCGCATGTAAGCTGATTCTCCGTATTGCTGAGGAAGATAAATCCTTGATAGCTGGAGATAATGAAATCTTTGACTGCTGCAGGGGAAAATAAATCCTTGACCGCTGTTGGAGATTCAAAATCTTTGATTGCTGAGGATGATAAATCCTTGCTGACTACTGTTGGGGATAGAAAATCCTTGGCAACTCGCGGGGATTATCAAAAACTTTGACAACTTCCGTGGGGAGGTGAGAATCCTTCATGACTTTCTTGGGGATATAGGGATCCTTCAAGTCTTTGGAGTTGGAGGATGATGAACATTCTGTTGTGAGAATGATGCCAAGTGTTGCTTGAGAAACCTGCTTGGGGAATCCTGAGAACTTTGATGACTATGGTTGGGGATTACACCATGGGAATCCTTACTCGGCTGGGGAATAAGGAAACTCTGATGATTTCTACCGGGGATCAAACAAAAGAAAACCTTGATCTGCTGGAGAATAAGGAAGACTCTGATGGCTTCTACGGAGAATTAAGAATGAGGATCTTCAATCTGTAGGGGATTAAAAATTCTGACAAACTCATGCTGGGGAGTAATGAAGACTCTGGCAACTTCACTGGGGAACCAAGAATGAGAATCTTCAATCTGCTAGGGGAATTTGAATCCTTGGGGACTTCAAGCTGGGGAGTTAAGAATGAGAATCTTCCTTCTGCTAGGGAGTAAAAACTCTGGGGAATATCTATACTGCTGGGGAGTAGCTATCCTTCTGGGGAGATCAGGAGTTTGGGTTGTATGCCAATCTACTGGGGAATTATCCTAGGTTGGGGATAAAAGTTGAGTGTTATCTGGTTGACTTCCAGGCTTCAAGACAACTTACTGGGGAATCTGGGGGAAACTGAATAGTTCCCGCAGGGGCTTGATAGTTGGAAACTTTGGCTTGACTGGGGAAGAAGGTTTCAACTCCGCTGAGGCTCTTTAGTTCAAAGTTTTTGCTCCGCTGTGGATTAGGAGTTTAAAAACTTAACTCTGATGGGAATTAAAGGTTTGAAATATAACTCCGCCGGGGTTTGGGAGTTTGAAGTTTAACTCTGGCGGGGATTTTGAAATTTAATTCTGTTGGGGATCTAGATAATGTACTGCAGGGGATTTCTCTTGGAATAGCCTAAAGACGCTTTCCTATACTTTCAACTTGTCAGTAATTGTTCTTTCTCATTTCGCTTATTTGTAAACATGTGATTATATTCAAATGCATATGCTCATTTAATAAATCATTGGACGTTTTCAAATAAAACACAAGTGTAAAAAAGAAGAAAAGGCAAATAGTTTTTTGCACTTTGAAGTATCTTTGTATTAACTTTGTGTAAGTATTTTGTGCAAAGGAGACAAACATCCTAGTAAGAGAATGTTGTCATAAAAATGAGAAATATTTATACAAAGAAAGATGGCTATGTGTAAAAATTCCATGGGGTTCCCATTCTGCTATAGCCTTCGTAACTCTGGATAGCTTGTCCATTCGTTGCTTCGTCCTAAGATGATTGAATTGATCAGCAGCCCGGAGTTTGTCCGTGAAGATATTGTCCTTAAAGTGATCCAACGAGACATAGTCATACGCTTCAATTCCCTAATTTTTGCATGGACCGCCCTTTCAGGTTTTTAGTCCACCGGGAAACCCTTTTTTTCCCAAGTCACCCTTTCGGGTTTTCAACATGCCGGGTGTACAGATTTTTTTTATTTATCCCTAATTTTTGCCTGAACCGCCCTTTCGGGTTTTCGATTCACAGGGATTCCCATTTTTGCCCAAGTCGCCCTTTCGGGTTTTCAACTTTCTGGGTCGTTTATGCGTAGTATCTTTTGACTATGTCTGCGTTCACAGGGTGCGACAGGTCGTCACCGTTCATGGTGGTTAATATCATTGCCCCACCAGAAAAGATGTTTTTGATCATAAATGGTCCTTCGTAAGTAGGAGTCCATTTGCCCCTGGGATCACTTTGCGGCAAGATGATCCGCTTGATTACAAGATCCCCGACTTGATATACCTGGCGCCTGACTTTCTTGTTGAATGCCTTAATCATCCGTTTTTGATACCTCTGACCGTGACAAACAGCAGTAAGTCACTTCTTGTAAATCAAGTTAAGTTGATCAAGCCGGGTATGAATCCAATCCTCTTCACTCAAATCAGCATCCTTCATGATTCTCAAGGAGGGAATCTGAACCTCGATAGGTAAAACAGCTTCCATGCCGTATACCAAAGAATAAGGTGTTTCCCTAATTGAAGTGCGTGCCGTGGTACGATACCCGTGAAGAGCAAACAGTAACATCTCATGCCAGTCCTTGTAGGTGACTGTCATCTTTTGTATGATCTTCTTGATATTTTTGTTCGCAGCTTCGACAACACCGTTCATCTTTGGCCGATAGGGAGATGAATTGTGATGTTGAATCTGGAACTGCTCGCGCAAGGTGGTGATCATAGTATTGTTAAGGTTTGTACCATTGTCAGTGATGATCCTTTCGGGGATGCCATACCGACAAATGAGGTTCTGCTTGATGAAGCGGGCAACAACATTCTTTGTGACAGATGCGAAGGAAGCTGCTTCTTCCGACTTGGTGAAGTAATCAATGGCCACTAGAATAAAGCGATGTCCATTGGATGCTGTAGGCTTGATCTCTCCAATCATGTTGATTCCCCACATTGCGAATGTCCAAGGAGCTGTTAAGACATTGAGAGGAACTTGAGGTATATGTACCTTGTCCGCATAGATTTGGAATTTGTGACAAGTCCTGGAATGTTCATGGCAGTCAGCTTCCATGGTAGACCAGTAATAGCCGGCCCGTAGAATCTTCTTAGCCATCGTATGTCTGCTAGAGTGAGTGCCAAAGGTACCATTGTGCAGTTCAGCCATGATCTGCTCAGCTTCAACCTTGTCTACACAACATAGCAGAATGCAATCATGATTGCGCTTGTATAGGATACCATTGCTCAAGAAGAACTTTGCAGAGAATCTCCTCAAGAAATTTTTATCGTTGACTGGAGCTCCTTCAAGATATTCTTGAGTCTCGAGATACCTTTTGACGTCATGAAACCAAGGTCGGTCCACTACTTCTTCGGTATTAATCTTGTGACAATGCGCAGGTTCATCCATCCGTTCAATGGTGATTTGGGGAGCCTCATTATCCCAGTTAAGTTTAAACATGGATGACATTGTAGCTAGAGCATCCGCTAGCTGATTTTCTTCTCGCGGGAAGTGCTTGAAGGTAATCTGCTCGAAATGTGGTAACAATGTCAGGCCATGTTCTATGTAAGGGATGAGGTTTGGATGTTTAGTATCCCACTCTCCTTTGATCTGACTGATGACCAAAGTTGAGTCCCCAAATATAATCAAAGATTTGATTCCCAAGTCAATAGCGGCCTTGAGACCAAAGATGCAAGCTTCATACTCGGCCATGTTATTGGTACAACTGAAGTAGAGTCCGGCGATGAAAGGTGTATGGCAACCTTCTGGAGAGATAAGTACAACACCGATACCGTTGCCAAGTGCATTGGAGGCACCATCAAAGTACAGGGTCCATCGGGATCCTTGTTCAGGTCCGTCATACGGTCTGAAGTCTTCAATGTTATCCAAGGTCATGATATCCTCGTCGGGGAAGTCAAACCTCATGGATTGGTAGTCTTCGGCAGCTTGATGAGCCAGATGATCGGCTAGCACAATCCCCTTTGTAGGTTTTTGGGTTGTGTACTGTATATCGTACTCCATTAAGATCATCTGCCATATAGCGATTCTTCCAGATAGAGCAGGGTTTTCAAAGATATACTAGATCAGATCCATCTTAGAGATCAACAAAGTGGTATGAGTCAACATATACTGCCTTAGCCGGCGAGCAGCCCATACCAAAGCGCAACAAGTTTTCTCGAGCAGTGAGTATCGGGTTTCATAGTCGATAAACTTTTTGCTAAGGTAATAAATTGCATTCTCTTTTCGTCCAGACTCGTCATGTTGGCCCAGTATTTGAATTCTCTAGGACAGTCAGATACATGATTAGCGGCCTTCCTTCGACGGGTGGCATCAAGATAGGAGGTTCTAGCAAATACTCCTTGATTTTATCGAAAGCAACTTGACAGTCATCATTCCATTTAACCACCTGATCTTTCTTCAATAGCTTGAAGATTGGTTCACAGGTAGATGTTAGGTGAGAAATGAACCTTGCAATGTAGTTTAGGCGTCCCAAGAAACCTCTGACCTCCTTCTCAGTGCGAGGGGCAGGCATTTCTTGTATAGCTTTGACTTTGGCAGGATCAACCTCGATGCCTTTGTTGCTGACAATGAAACCCAAGAGTTTACCGGACCTGAATCCAAAAGTGCACTTGTTAGGGTTCAGTCTAAGCTTGTACTCCTTCAACCTGACACACAGCTTTTGCAAATGGTCGAGGTGTTCTTCTTCAGTTTGTGAACGGGCTATCATGTCATCCACGTAGACCTCTATCTCATGATGTATCATATCATGAAATAAAGCTGCCATGGCTCGTTGATAGGTTGCCCCGACATTCTTCAGTCCGAATGGCATCACTTTGTAACAGAACGTACCCCACTGTGTAACAAAAGTAGTTTTCTCCATGTCTTCAGGTGCCATTTTGATCTGGCTGTAACCTGAAAATCCGTCCATGAAAGAAAATACCTTGTGTTGAGCTGTATTGTTAACCAAGATGTCAATATGCGGTAGTGGAAATTCATCTTTAGGGATAGCTCTGTTTAAGTCTTTGTAATCCACGCACATTCTGACTTTGCCGTCCTTCTTAGGCACGAGCACAATGTTAGCAACCCATTGTGGATAGGAAGTAACAACAAGAAATCCAGCATTGAACTGCTTCATAACTTCTGCTTTGATCTTTTCAGACATGTCGGGCCTCATGCGGCAGACTTTTTGCTTAACTGGTGGACAGTCTTCTCTTGTGGGTAGACGGTGTACCACAATATCTGTATCAAGTCCCGGCATGTCTTCGTATGACCAGGCGTAGATCTCAACATATTCATTCAACAGATGAACTAAGCGCTCCTTGACACTTGTCTCTAGGTTGGAACCCACTCTAACTTCTTTTCTGTCTTCCTCTGTACCCAAGTTGATTGTCTCTAACAACTCCTCGTGAGATAGAATAGACCTTTCTTCCTGTTGTAGCAGTCTAACCAATTCTCCCGGCACTTCACAGTCTTCCTCACCTTCGTATTTGGCATGGTATACCAGATCTTCAGAGTCACTGAAGGTCATAGCATAATTGTTACCCATGGAATCTGGAATGGAAGGGTACCTGCATTTGTGAGTGTGGGTGTGTGTAAGGGATAGCCACCTTTAAACAAATAAAATGTAAAAAGAAAGACAATGAACACAAAAGTTTATATGTGAAAACATCCATGATTCATTAAAATGGCATATGAAGATGAAAAAAATCAAACCCTTACAAATGGACCTATGTACCTCGGGTAAGGCACAAGGTTAAAAGCGTACGAATTGTTTAAGAATTATTACAAACCAACAGAAATGTTTGAAAGAGAAATTACTGATTTATGAAAGTAATGGGAATAAAGTCCTTAGCCTCCCAATTGCATAGTCCTCCTTCAACAGTAGGGAAAATCCAGTCTTCCAAATTTCTCTCCTCTTCACTGTCCTCCAAAGCATTGACTCCATGATGGGTGATCTTCACTGGTGGCCCTCCAGCACGGGAGCAACGCACAGCCTTTTGAGAAGAAGCAGTGAAACCCAAGCCGAATTTATCAGATTTGAAAGGAAAATCGAGAACCTGCCCCTATATTGTGCTTCCTCCTTCTTCAATCACAGCCTTTGCATCTTTGAGAGACGACATCCGAGGTGGAGGTCGGGTAATCAAGGATACAGAAGACATTGTCTTGGTTGCTGCAATCTCCTGAGCTACCTCTTCAAAATGCTGAAAGGGGGTTTTGATGAATTCACCATCCAATTCTACATAGCGGAAATAATTTAGATGGCTTATCATGTATTCCTGTTCGTCGTGAACGGTTACAATTTTCCCCTGGACAGGGTACTTGAGCTTTTGATGTAGAGTAGAAGTGACGGCTCCAGCATGATGAATCCAGGGTCTTCCCAACAAGCAAGAATAGGAAGGACGGATGTCCATGACATAGAATGTGGAGTTGAAGGTTTCAGTTCCCACTTTAATCAGGATGTCCACCTCCCTGTGGACCATCCTTTTAGAACCATCAAAGGCTCTGACAATGATGTTGCTAGGCTTCAAGGTTAGACCTTCACAATCCAGTCTATCCAATGCTTTCTTCGACAAGACATTTAGCGATGAACCAGTGTCTACCAGAACGTGTGCTAGAGTAGTCCCTCTGCATTCCACCGAGACATGCAAAGCGTCATTATGTTTTCTCCCTTTGATTGTTAAATCGGCATCGGAGAATCCTAGACCATTGTCAGCTGTCAGGCTAGCTACACATTCCTGGAACTGATCCACGGAGGTTTCCTGTGGCACATGGGCCGTCTTCAAGAATCTTATCAAAGCTTTGACATGAGCTTCTGAACAAAGCAGCAAGGCCAACATAGAGATTTTTGAGGGGGTTTGCCTCAGTTGCTCAACAACATTATAATCGCTTTTCTTGATTATTTTCAAAATCTCTTCCATTTATTTTTGAGAGGTTTCAGGGATGATCAACAGTTGAGCCCTCGTCCTGACGGGCTCTTCTTGGATCCCTTTCCCTCTATCATCAGTAGCAGCAGAGGGTATAACCATAAGTGTTATAACTTATTCAATAATTGGAGTTCTCACAGATATGTTTACCAGTGCAGGGGTAACCTTAGGAGCAGTTGAGGGTTCGAAGATTGCCTTTGGAAGGGAAATCTCCAGAGAGAAAATTCTTCCACTGCGGGTGATTTTACTCATTCCAGCAATGTTTCCAATGTCGGAAGTCTCTTCATCAGAACTCTCTTCAGTTGATTCAATTTGTTTAACACCGTGGTAAAAGATCTCTCCCCCATAGTTCCACGGTATTGATTTGTCGGACTTGTAAGGGATATGCCCCGGCATGGTTATCTTCAAAGGTGCAATCTTCGGATCGGATGTAATCTTAACAGGTCTTTTGGAGACCTTGGAAAGATTGGAGGATATGGTAATTATTGAAATATCATTGACAGGAGTCGGTGTAACAGGAGTCTTTTCAAAAAGGATTTCTTGGTTATCCATTAGGCGTTGGACGCCTAACTTCAACAACGGACAGTCGGTTGGTAAGGATGAACAAATGCAGCAATCTTCTTTACAACCTGGCAAAATCCTAGCCTTCAACAAATTAAACTTGATTATCGGTAGCGGAGTCATCAAATCATCAACAGTAGCAATAAAAATATCTTCTTCAACAGCATGGGCATTGTGACCATGTTTTGGCATTGGAGCAGAGATCACATTCGGCTTTTCAGGGGCGTCGAATTCAACTTCTTTAGCATCTATCAAATCCTGAATCTTATTTTTGAGGGCCCAAAAATTGTTGGTGTCGTGCCCCAGGCTATCTGAATGGTAAGCACACTTGGCGTTTGAATGGTAGTAAAGAGAAGATGTATTCGGATTCTTCGGGGCCTCTTTCAAACTTGCAAGGTTTAACTTCAAGAGATGGGGTAGCACCTGAGAATGAGTCATGTTTATCCAGGTGAATTGCCGTGCGGGCCTTTCCACCCTTGCTTGATTGGTTCTGGGTTGATTGTTTCTAGGCTGATCAGCTGCAGACTTCTGAATCATAATGGCCCCCACCACTGGCTGGCGCTCAACTCTTCCTTGACCTCTTTGGGAGTAGACAGCTGAGACTTCTTTCTTTGCTGGAAAACTCTTTTTGATGGCAGCGGAAGCAGATGCATCCTTTTGAATTTTCCCGCTCTTGATTCCGGCTTCAACTCTCTCACCAGTTAGAATCAACTCGGTGAACCCCGCAGAAGAACTTCCAATCAGGTGATTGAAAAAGGGACCTGACAGTGTACCCAAGAACATATCTACCAGGTCCCTCTCAGATAGAGGTGGTTGCACTCGTCCCGCCAAGTCTCTCCATTTCTGGGCATACTCTTTGAAACCTTCATTTGAGACCATGCCCATACTCTGTAATTGAGTACGGGTTAGTGCTAAGTCCGCATTATATTGATACTGTCTATAAAAGGCGGCCACCAAATCCTCCTAATTATGCACATCAGACCTCTCTAGCTGGTAGAACCAATCTAACTATATCCCTTAAAGACTGTCCTGGAAGAAATGGACCCATAGGTCTTTGTCAGAAGAATGCGGTTGAATTTTTCTGACGTAAGATCGTAGGTGCATCTTGGTACAAGACAACCCATCGTATTTAGCAAAAATAGGCACCTTAAACTTAGGGGGGATCACAATTCCAGATACCAACCCTAGCTCTTCAAAGTCCTGCCCAGGCACTCTCTGCACCTCCATAGCAGCTAGACGCTCTTCCAGATTCTTGTATTTGTCATCTGCAGGAGGGTACTGCTGTTTAGAATAGTCTTCATCCTCTTCTTCCTCAGACTCAGATGGCACTGCAACTCCTTTTCCTTTTCCTACCCCTTCATCAGATGTTGAGGGGAAATCCAGGACCCTTCTAGCTTGACCTTCAAATCTTCTACCCATGGTAGCCACACCAACCCTCTTCTTTTTCTTTTTCTCTTTTTCCTTTTCCAGTAGAGTTTTGAGCTCCTCCTAACCCTTAGCCAAGGTCATGAGTAGCTGTTAGAACTGTGAATTCTGCGCTTGTAAGTCTTTAACCGTCTGCTCAATATCCATCTTGCTGAAATAAATAGCGGAGAGATAAGGAAACCTGGTGTGAAGACCTGCTTATGCATATGATGAATGATATGTATTCATGTAATGTTTTCAAGGATTCAGAAATTCAAGTTTGTTTTAAACAAAAAGGATTACACGTCATATTAATAAGATAGAATTTGTTAGTACATCAATGCCCCATGGGCAAAATAATACAAAATTCTAATGTAAAAAGACGTTGCGCATCCTCTTTGGTGCAATGTAGGTGTTGAGAGTCTGCTCTTCGTGAAGTTGATGAGTAAGTTCCAAAACCTTCTTCTCACTGGCGTAGAATTGGGATTCAAAAGTATCGCGCTCTCCCTTGAGCTGTATCCAACTCCTTTGTAAATCTTCAAGTGATGTTGGCAGGTCAGGATGTAGGAGGGTGTATGGAACCTCTCCTTCCATAACAGGCTCTTTGATCACAAGGAGAATGTAGGGGTAAGGCATCATGAGACTCTGGGCGCGGGTTCGTACCCACTTGAGGTAAGGCTCAAGGGGGATGGAATTCTTGTGTCCCAAGGTCTTACTGTCCACCTTGTTGGGCATCCTCCAAGCTCGGATAAACCTTTTTCGGAGTCCTTGATCGTCGTTGTCAAAGTCAAAAATCAAGTCTGGAATCAGCATGTCATGAGGGCCATCCCTTCGGGCATACCCAAACTGTCTTAGATCCAAGCAAAGGTTGTAGGTGATGCCTCCCCTAATGCCAAGTAGAGGGACATTAGGGAATTCCCCACAATGATCAATGATGATAACATTTTATCTGGATCAAGAACACCAATAAACATCTGAATGTGTAAGAGTCACCAATCGTTGTGACCACCTCAAACCTTGCTCATTCTTCAAGACTGATTGGGGAAGATGATAAATAAACCATCTTGCCAGTAGAGGAGTACAACATATGAGAACACCTCTTTTCCTCATTGTTCGAGTGTGAAAATAGTGGAGAATATCCCCAAGCAATATAGGTATCGGGTTGCGAGCCATGAAGATTTTGACAACACTGACATCTATAAGTTGGTCAGGGTTAGGGAACAAGACCCTCCCATATATGAGAAGAGCTACAATCTCCTCAAAAGCTTATAAGTCCAATGAATTCCAGCAGCTTTGGGCCTTCTCAAACAGAAACTTTGACAAGAAACCTTTGACACCACTTCTAGTTTCCCAATGGCCTATGATATCAGATGGTTGTAAGTGTAGGGCTTGAGCAACATATTCAGGCTTTAGATCTCTTTCCGTACCGTTGTAGGGTAGTTGATAGAGAATAGGAATCCTCAAGAGTTGAGAAAATTCCTCCAAAGTAGGCACAAGCTGGTAATCAGGAAATGTGAAGCAGTGGTGTAAAGGGTCAAAGAACTTTCACCATGTCTTCCTCAGTGTTGGTGTTGACTAAGTTGAGAAGACGACCATGCCTCTCAGTGAATGGAGAATTCTCAGGAATCCTTGAAGGTAGCTCCTTGAGTTGAGGAGAAATTCTTACAAGGTTGACTTGGATAGTTTTCCTGCGAAGTGATTCCATTACCTACAAAACAGGAACAAATCACACATGTTCCTAGTTTCAGGCTTGCATATGATGCTTCATGATGTTATGATGTTATGCACAAGTATATATGTACAAATAGTGGATGCATATGATGCTTCATGATGTTATGATGTTATGCACAAGTATATATGTACAAACAAATCACACAAGTTCCTAGTTTCAGGCTTGCACGGGGTTTCATAGGTAAGTACCCTCTTGAAGTTTAGTTGGCTCAACCTGTCCTATAAATAGTAACCGGGTTCTAAGGAGCTCAATATCACTAGATTGTTTTCTGTGTTCATTGTTTCAGTTTAGCCACTTTACTGGCGATCGAAATATTCCAAGAAAACAACCCTCACTGAGTGTAGTATCGAGTATCTACCAAATTCGGACTACACCAAAGCCGGCCATCTCACTACTCCTAAAAAGGCCAAGTTGGTCAAGTAAAGGTTCTAAAAGTCCATTAGTGCTTCATGACATCACTCAGCGGCCCTGTATTCTATTGGATTAACTCAAAGGCTACTGGTACCCACAAATATGTCGCACTAATATAGCTATTGCTTCAACCATGTCGATATACCCTGCACAGTTTCCACAACGTATTGCTATTTACCTATGAATGTTTCCCAAATCCGGGTAGAGGATTTCAAACCCAAACAATGGAACCAAATGTAAAGCAATAAAGTCGAGCAAGATAAGCATGTAAAGGTCATCTAAAACCCTAAGGTAACCCCAATTTTTTAGAATGATCCCTAGCAGAGTCGCCAGTTCTGTGATGCGGTGGGAGAACTGACTTGAGGTTTTGCGTTTGTGTTCGTAAATGTTTCGGTTTAGCAAGAGTCGCCACCGACTTTTATTTTATCCAAAAGGAAAGGTAAAAAAGCACAGGAAAGACCTTTGAGATTGTTTTTGGGTTCGGGGGGTAGATTATGAAAAGGGAAGGTGCTAGCACCCTTTTCATCCATGGTTTTCCATGGGCTCTTAGTTACTTGTTTTAGATCACTTGCTTTTGCTTTTCAATTGTTTGAAATGGTGCTTTGTGTGTGGTTTTGAAAGTATTTTGAAGAGAGGCCTTTTTTTAGGCAACCTTTGTAATGATTCTTGTTTGAATGTATACAAAGGTGTTTGTCTTTTGAAAAATGTTTCAATGTTTGAAAGTTTGTTGGGAAATTGTTTTGAAATTGTGTTGTGATGTGTGTGATAGTTTGAAAAGAGCAAGGATGGTTTGCAAGTTTGATCAAGTAACTAGGAGTTGTCTACCCTAACCAAAGATCTTTCCTACATATTTTTAACCCTTTGACATTGTTGTTTTACCATTGTATTTGGTAAACAACCCTATCTTTGGATGTTAAACGGGACGGGCGTGGGTCATCGTATGACCATGATAGCAATTGTGCCAAGTATCTTTAGAAAGTTTTTGAGGGACTAGATCATTTTGTTTAGGCAACCAAGATAGCGTCATCGAGGGACTATGATCTTTTTGTTTTATTTTTTGTTTTGCCAAGATACCTAGCATGCATACCATGGCCATTTTAAGGCAACAAAGTGGATGAAACCCTAGGGGTGCTTGTGTGTATTGTGTTGTCATTTTTCATGCATTTTTGTCTTGTATTAGTCATGCTATTTGTTTTGATTTTTGGTTATCATACAAAACCCTAATCTTACTATCATGGCATTTGAAAGCAATAAAATGCGTAAAAGTAAATCTAAGACTATTACAACATTATTATGGGGAGGGGGATACAAGTTTGAATAGGGGGATATTGCATAAAATAAAACCCTAAAACTATTATTACAACCAAATTGAAATATTGCACAAATAAATAAATAGACAATTATTTAAATATGGAATAAATATAAATATGCAAAATGTTTTTTTGTAATTATTTCATGTATGTAAAAATAAATTTATTTAATGTCTTAAAAAAAATAAGAAAATAAAATGATTATTTTTGGAAAGGGTGAAAACCCTAATTTTTGTTTTAAGAAAATATATTCTATATTATTATTTATGTACAAGAAAAATAAATAAAAATATATACAAAAGTGTTAAAAAATTAAAATGTGTGAGAAAATATTATTTAAGTGTATAAATAATAAAAATAAAAATATATGATATTTTTGTATTATTTACAAATTCTATTTAAGAAAATAAGTTATATTATTATTAATAAACTATTTCTATGTCCAAAAAATAATAAAATAAAATGTGAAAAATTAAGAGAATATTTTTTGTGATTTTAAATATTTAGAAAAAATAAATAAAAGTCAGAAATGTGGAATATTCAAGAAAATATAAAAAATAAAAGAAATGGGCCAAGGGGTGCAGAAAGTAAGCATGGGGGTGTCAAAAGCAGAACAAATCAGGCCCAGCCCACGTTCCACTTCATCCCTGTCCTTGGAACAAAAACGCGTGCCCTGTTCTTCAAATCTGTATCTCCTGCATACGTGCTTAAAAATAAAATCTTGCAACATGAAAGTTATAGCTCATCATCACACGATTCTAATGATATAAAAAACTTGATCTAACTCTCAAAGACCAGAGAGAATTTCATTGGCCCTAAATTCTGACCTAGTTTTTTTCACCATGTTCATCATCTAAATTCTCCTAGCTCAGTTAATATAAATACAAGCTATGCATATGTACAGTTCAAGGACATTAAGGGCTACATTTTTGCTTCACAAACCTAAGCCTAATGATTCCTAAATAAGGAGATAGAAGTTTGAAAATTACCTGTTTCAGTCAAGTTCGAATATGGCAATGCATCAACTTTGAATGAGGCCTTGAGGACTTTTGAGCTTGCTTAATGTTCCCTTGACCTTTCCTAATGCTTAGCTTGCTTTGAAATGGCTTGAATCTCCTTATAGAACTCAACTTGCAAACTCAAATTGAAAATGGTGAAGCTTGAAAATGGAGTTACAGTTGCTTTAGAATGGATTGGATAGTTCAAATGGGATGTATGGAATGTGTCTGAAGTGGTTCAAGGCAAAACGCACGAGTGGAAAATGTTTTGGAAGTGGTTCTGCAGGGCTTGCCCTGTTTTGGGCAGAAATGGAGTTTTTGGTGTATTTGGGTGTTTGAGAGGCTTGTTACTCGTGTATTCTGCTTGCTACAATGTGTTGAGATCATTTGAAATGGTTACAAAGCTTGGTTTTAACAGATGCAAGAGTTGTGGACCTTTTGCAAGGTTTCTTGTTTTTGAAGCAAAAGGTGAAGTTGACAATGCCAAGGCTTGTACAGGCCTGTATTCTAGCTGCACATAGTTGGTGAACTTTTCCTGATATTAGTGGACTTTGTTTGCAGCAAAAGGCTAGGTCCATGGCTCAAGATAAATAAAGTTACATAAAGTGAACTTTATCAAAGTAACAATGTTATCTTTTTGCCATTTTTGGATTAAATCTTTGTGTAATGCTCCATAACTCAGAACAATGCCTTTGTCCAATGTATTTGCATTTAATTAAGGAGTGTGGAAAGGTTTAAGACCTGTAAAACAAGTACAAGCATGCCTTGGATAGATTTGCAAGTTGTAGCAATGTGCAAAATGCCATGGACAAAAGTGATAATTTTCCATTTTCAAACTTTCGATTCTCCCTAACCACAAATGATCTTGGAGAGTTCTTGGACATTTTGGAAATATTGTAACATGATCTACAATCCATCTTTGAAATGTATTTTGAGATTCCACTTGGAACTAGGTGAAAAGTTGCCATGAAGATAGGTCAAAATCCTGCCTAAACTAGGGCAAAATTTCACAAAGTTAAAAGTTTGATGGACCCTTATTCACAAAATCATAACTTGAGATCCAAGCATATTTTGGGAAAACTTTGTGAATAAAAGTTGTAGATTTTGTGGAGGACTACAACTTTCAAGTTGGAAGTTTTCTTTGAATCTAATTGCATCATGGTGAAAAAGTTGGGAAAAGTTGGGAAAAAATAAGAAATTTTCATAACTTAGAAAATATCTAAGTTATGAAAATTTTCCATTTTAAACCCTAATTTTCAAAATTAGGTTTCTTGGTGAACAAATTTCATGTTTTGACACATCTTGATGAAAAATGACTCTTGACACTTGATTTTTACCAAAAAGTCAAAGTTTGACTTTTCAGTGTACAGTTGATTTTTGTTCAGTTGATTGGAAAATTCATCTGTCAATCCAATGCATTTGAGATCTTTTAAACCTTGTGATTAGGTCAAGATGATTCCATTGAGTCCTTGAAACCATGCTTTAACCCAATTTTCCATTGGCTAGGTTAAAAATAAGAAATTGCCCTTCTACAGTCAAAACCCTAGAAATGACCATTTTGCCCTTTTGAAGATCTGATCAAATTTCTTCAGGAGTTGTGGTCCAAACATGATCAAATGGTTCATATGAGTCTATAATGTTGATGTGGATAAAAAATTATGAGGTTTGACTGTAAATTGGCCACAATTGACTTTTTCCCCAATACAGTTGATTTTTAGGTCATCTGTCCAATTGACTGGGCAAAAATGTGGTTCAAGGCTTGAAACTTGGTATGAGAAATCTTATAGGTCCAACATGAAGTATGTAAGTCACATGAGGCATTGGAAGTCCAAAAATCCTTGTGCAAACTCAAACCCTAATTTCAGGTCATCAGTGCAAGGAGATGTCTTGAGCTGAGCAAGCCCTAATCCTGTCTGGAGTCCAAGAAGTCTGGTGAGGAAAATCTTGATAAAAAGAGAGGGAAAATTTTGGGGTACAACAATACCTAAGTGTCTTACCAAGCTTCTTTACTTCGTTCAACAAGCTGACTCATCACTACAACACTCTGGCTAATCTCAAAAAGAAGATGGACAACTTAGAATAGGAGAATCGCGAGCTGCGCGAGGAAGTTTCTGCTTTGAAGGTCGGCGTGGCCAATCTGACTACTCTGATGGAAGCTCTGGTGGCTGCTCAGAATCAGCCCCCGAGTGTTCAACCTCAACCAACAAGGGGAACTACTAAAGTTCCAACTGTTCCCGTATCTGCCACTCCTGCTATTGTTTAGAATCGCATGCCTCAAGGTTATCCATGGGGGATGCCAGAGAATTTTGCACCTGAAGGTTTCAACCTTGGTCCTAAAGTAACTCCAGTGGTTCATACTATTATTACTCTGGCACCTCCTGTGGTGCATGCTGTTCCTGCTGCACCTCCTTCGGTAAATATGATTTCGTTTGTTAATGATGATGTGTGTCGTCTTTTCCCTCCTCCGAGTGAATACTTGGGTATTTATGAAAGAATGGATGATTTTCAAGAGCAATTTGACAAGATGTAAAGAGAGATGAAGGCCCTTAGGGGAAAAGAGCTATTTGGGCAGAATGTGAATGAGCTATGTTTGGTCCCGAATGTTAAGATACCTGCTAAGTTCAAGGTCCCAGAATTTGAGAAGTATAAAGGCAACACTTGCCCTCGTGCTCACCTGATGATGTACGTGAGAAGGATGTATACCCATACTAATGATCAACGTCTACTGATTCACTTTTTTCAGGATAGTTTGACAGGTGCTGCGTTGAAGTGGTATATGAGTCTGGACAGTGCTAATATCCATACTTTTAATGATTTGGGAGAAGCATTCATCAAACAATACCAGTACAACATGGACATGGCGCCTGAACGTGACCAACTTAGGGCCATGGTTCAGAAAGATAGGGAATCGTTCAAAGAGTATGCGCAGAGATGGCGTGAGGTAGCCGCCCAAGTGATTCCTCCCATGGAAGATAAGGAGATGACTAAGTTTTTCTTGAAGACACTGGGTGCTTTCTACTACGAGAGGATGGTAGCAAGCGCGCCAAGTGACTTTACTGAGATGGTAGGAGTAGGTATCCGCTTAGAAGAGGCTGTAAGAGAAGGCCGTTTGACGAAGAGTGAAGGATCCGAAGGTGTGAATAAGCCATCTTATGGGTTTACCAAGAAGAAAGAGGGAGATGCAAATGTTGTTATGCAAGAGAGGAGGGTAAACACTCCTAGAAGGAATTACCAGCGTCATCAGCAAGTCGCCTCAATTACTCCTGTTGTGAGTGCTGCTCTAACTACCTTGCTTATCAGAGACCGTCCCAGCAGGGGAATCAAGGGTATAACCAGAGAAGAGAGAGTTATGACCTTACTCCCATGATCTATACAGAGTTACTACCGGCATTGATTCAGAAAAAGTTGGTCCATACACGACCACCTCCTGCCGTACCATCACCATTGCCTTGGTATTTACAAGGCAGACCAAACATATGCTTTTCATCAAGGAGCACCAGGGTATAGTGTTGAGAATTGTTATCCTTTTAAGAATGAGGTGCAAAAATTGGTAAAGTATGGTGTTCTATATTTCAAGGACATGGGACCCAATGTGAAAGATAACCCTCTACCCAAGCACGGGGGAGTAAATGTTGTGAATATGGTGGCCGATTGTCCAGGCGACTTCCGCATTTTTGATATTAATCTGGTTAGAGGAGATTTGGTTAAAATGCACGCAGACCTCTGAATTTATCTACTATACACATAACCATACCGGTTGTGCTACTTGCAGTACAAATATACAGGTTTGCGATAAGATAAAGGCTGATTTACAGGAAATGATGGATGAGGGCCTCATCCATATAATCAGGCCTAGGGCAGAGTATGAAGAGGAAGTGAACATGGTTTCTGGATGTCCTGGTGAATTTAGAATTTTTGATGTGGAGTATATGAATGAGGATCTCGTGCAGTTGCATGCTACCCTCTTCCATACGGCTGGTCAGGTGGAACACCAATATGGATCTTGCCTAGTTTGCTGTTGAGATCCCCGAGGATGTTCAATCATGAAGAAGGGTGTTCAGTTGCTGTTAGACAATGGAACTATCAAGATCACAGGTCATAAGGATGATTATCATGAGGTTTATATGGTTGAAGTTTGTTTAACGAAAGAAGAGTCAGAGGAAGAGTATGCCTCTGTGGATGTGTATTTCTCTTCAGACGGAGATTTGTTTTCCAGAAATTAACTTTTGATGACTGATTGTGTTGAAGAAGGGGTAAACGTCATTGTGCCTTGTTTTGGTGCACCCGCTCATTTTGAAGTGGAATATCATAGCAAGCCAATTGTTACCCCATTGGTAATTAGTTTGCCAGGTCCTATCCCCTACAAATCAAATAAGGTCGTGCCTTACAAATACAACGCTACAATATTAGAAGATGGGGGTGGAAGTTCCCATCCATCCAATGCCCGATGTTGGAAATATAGTTGAAAATAGCAGGGTGACCCGTAGCGGTCGTGTGTTTGTGTCGGTTGTTCGGAGAGATGTTGCTGCTGGAAAGAGAATTGCTGAGAATGATAAACCTAAGAAGACTATATGAGAGACTAGTGGAGCCACGCTAGAGAAAGAAGTGGATGATATTTTGAAGATAATTAAGATGAGCGACTATAGAATTGTAGATCAGCTACTGCAGAAACCTTCAAAAATATCTATCTTAGCTTTATTAATGAATTCCTCTGCTCATAGATAATCCTTGATGAGGGTACTGGACCAAGCTCTTGTGGAGAATGACATGCCAATAGATTAATTCAGCAGCGTGATTGGAAACATTACGTCATGTAATAACTTGAGTTTCTACAATGATGAACTACTAGATGAAGAGAGGAATCATAACCTAGCCCTCCACATATCTATGAACTGCAAGAATGATTCGCTGTCCAATGTGCTAATTGATAATGGATCCGCGTTGAATGTTATATCGAGGAGTACTCTCATGAAGTTGAAATATCAAGGAACACATATGCGTATGAGTGGCATCATTGTGAAAGCATTTGATGGGTCGAGGAAATCTGTCATCGATGAAGTAGACTTACCTATCCATATAGGACCACATTTGTTCAAGATAACCTTCCAGGTCATGGACATTATTCCCGCTTATATTTGTTTTCCAGGACGGCCATGGATACATGAAGCAAGGGCTGTCACTTAAACTTTACATCAGAAGCTAAAGTTTGTGCGTGAAGGGAAGGTAGTGATCATAAATGAGGAGCAGGCATTGTTGATATCTCATTTGTCCTCTTTCAGTATTATAGAAGCGGATGAGGCTGCTGTTGGAACCCAGTTCTAATCCCTATCAGTTGACAACATAAGGAGAAATGAGAATTACATGGTTTCTCTAAAGGACGCGCAACAGGTTGTGCGCAATGGTCATAGTGCAGTTTAGGGACGGATTATGGATCCACTCATGAACAAGAACAAAAATGGTTTGGGTTTCTCTTCGAAGAATGCCAGAGGCGAAGGTTTGAAGTCAAAGTCTACTATGGGCAGTTATCATGATGTTTTCCGTAGCGGAGGTTACCTCCATCCAACTGATTCTGGAATTAATGTTGTTGAGGAAGATGAAGCAGAGCAGGAAATGCCGAATTATGTGACACGTGGAGTCATGGTTCATAATTGGCTCACCATTGATGTTCCCTCTTACATACATATTTCAAAGTAATTTGATTTGATTAATCTCTTTTTGAAAGGCTTTCACTCTGTCCAAGGTGGAAGTATTAATGTTGTAGGGCTTATCTGTTGGCTGTGACTTTTAAGATCATTAATAAAAGTTGTCTTTGGTTCCCGAATTATGTCTTTATTTTTTGCTTTTTCTTAGAAAATGGTAATAAATAAATAAACCATTTCAGAATAAATAATAACTGAAATTCAATCTGCATGATCACTTGTTATATGTGTAAATTTCTAAAAGCAATCATAAATCATATGTGCAGATTAATTAAAAAACCCGTTGAATACAATAACCCTACTCCCTCTCCAAACTTTGAATGTCCTGTGTATGGGGATGAAGTAGAATATTATGATGAGATTCCAGAAGAGGTCTCACGGTTGCTTGAGCATGAGGAAAATACCATTCAGCCATATAAAGAGCCTTTGGAAGTGATCAATTTGGGTTCAGAAGAAGATCTGAAGGAAGTCAAGATTGGAGCATCGTTACATCCCCATGTGAAGAGAGGGTTGATTGAGTTGTTGGAAGAGTATGTGGATATTTTTGTTTGGTCTTACCAAGATATGCCTGGTCTAGATACAGATATTGTCGAGCACCGTTTTCCGTTGAAGCCAGAGTATCCGCCAATTAAACAAAAGTTGAGAAGAACTCACCCAGATATGGAAGTAAAGATCAAAGAGGAGGTTCTAAAGCAGATTAATGTTGGTTTTCTTGTGACGTCAGTGTATCCTCAATGGATTTCCAATATTGTCCCAGTACCGAAAAAAGACGGAAAAGTCCGCATGTGCGTAGATTACAGAGATCTAAATAAAGCTAGTCCAAAAGATGATTTTCCATTGCCTCACATCGACATGTTAGTGGATAGCACAACAAAATTCAAAGTATTCTCATTCATGGATGGATTTTCTGGGTATAATCAAATAAGAATGGCTCTAGAGGACATGGAAAAAACAATGTTTATCACACCCTGAGGAACATTCTGTTACAGAGTGATGCCCTTCGGGTTGAAGAACGCTGGTGCAACGTGCCAGAGGGCTATGATAACCCTATTCCATGATCTGATGCACAAGGAGATTGAAGTATATGTTGATGATATGATTTCCAAATCCCAGACTGAAGAAGGGCATATAGAAGATTTGTTGAAGTTGTTTCAGCGTTTGAGGAAGTACCGTCTCCGCTTGAATCCAAATAAATGCACCTTCGATGTTCGATCGAGCAAGTTGTTGGTTTCATTATTATCCATAAAGGAATTGAAGTTGACCTTGATAAAGTTAAAGCAATTCAAGAGATTCCAGCACCAAGAACTGAAAATCAGGTCAGAGGTTTCCTCGGGCGTTTGAATTATATTTCAAGATTCATTTCCCACATGACTGCAACATGTGAACCGATCTTTAAGTTGTTAAAGAAAGATCAAGGTTGTGTGTGGATAGATGACTGCTAAAGGGAATTAGAGAGTATTAAAGAATATCTGCTTGAACCTCTTATCTTGCTCCCTCCCGTAGAAGGAAGATCGTTGATTATGTATCTGACAGTGTTATATAAATCCATGGGTTGTATTCTGGGACAACAAGATGAGACACGGAAGAAGGAGTTTGCCATTTATTATCTCAGTAAAAAGTTCACTGATTGTGAATCACGGTATTCCATGCTGGAAAAAACATGTTGTGCTCTGGCCTGGACGGCAAAGCGTTTGCGGAAGTATATGTTGAATCACACTACTTGGCTGATCTCCAAAATGGATCCAATCAAGTACATTTTTGGAAAGCCTACTCTTATTGGGAGAATTTCCCACTGGCAGATGTTGTTATCTGAATATGATATCGAATACTGCACTTAAAAGGCTATTAAAAGTAGTGTGTTGGCAGATTGTCTTGCTCACCAACCAGTGGAAGATCACCAGTTTGCAGAATATGAATTCCCCGATGAGGATGTGATATTCCTGAAAGTGAAGGATTGTGATGAACCATTACCTGAGGAAGGTCCTGACCCTGAATCTCGATGGAGTATGATATTTAATGGAGCTTTGAATGCTTATGGTAAAGGAATTGGTGATGTGATTGTAACTCCTCATGGATCGCACATTCCTTTTACTGCAAGGTTAACATTTGATTGCACTAATAATATGGCAGAATATGAGGCTTGCATCATGGGTCTCGAGGAAGCTATTGATCTCAGAATAAAAAATATAGATGTGTATGGTGATTCAGCTTTGGTAATAAATCAGATTAAAGGAGAATGGGACACTCGTCACCCTGGCTTGATCCCTTACAAAGATTATGCTAGAAGATTATTACCCTTCTTCAATAAAGTTGAATTCCATCACATCCCTAGAGATGAAAATCAAATGGCGGATGCTCTGGAAACTCTGGCATCTATGTACCAAGTGAATACTTGGAATGATATATCCCGAATTACGGTTCGACGACTGGATAGGCCCGCTCATGTGTTTACATCAGAGGAGGTATCAGATGAAAAACCCTGGTATTATGATATCAAGCACTTTCTTCAGACTCAGGAATACTCGATTGGTGCGTCGAGGAAAGATAGAAAGACATTAAGAAGATTGGTAGGCAGTTTCTTCCTCAGTGAAAATGTGTTATACAAGAGAAATCATGACATGGTCTTGCTCAGATGCATGGATAGACACAAAGCATACATGTTGATGCATGAGATTCATGAAGGTTCATTTGGCACTCATGCCAATGGATATTCGATGGCTAAAAAGATGCTATGGGCAGGTCATTATTGGCTGACCATGGAATCTGACTGTTACAAATTTGCAAAGAAGTGCCATAAATGCCAGATTTATGCAACAAGGTCCATGTACCTCCGACACTTCTCAATATGATTTCCTCCCATGGCCTTTCTCAATGTGGGGTATTGACATGATTGGGATGATAGAACCCAAAGCTTCGAATGGGCACCGTTTTATCTTGGTAGCAATTGATTACTTCACCAAATGGGTGGAGGCTGCTTCATATGCCAATGTTACTAAGCAGGTGGTAGTGCACTTCATTAAGAATAACCTTATATGTCGGTATGGTGTGCTGAGCAGAATCATCACTGACAATGGATCGAATTTGAACAACAAGATGATGACAGAACTGTGTGAAGAATTCAAGATTGTCCATCACAATTCATCTCCATACAGGCTAAAGATGAATGGGGTTGTTGAAGCCGCTAATAAGAATATCAAGAGAATTATCCAGAAGATGGTAATTACTTATAAGGATTGGCATGAAATTCTCCCTTTTTCTCTGCATGGATATCGAACATCTATCTGCACTTCAACATGAGCAATCTCGTTCTCCCTAGTGAACGAAATGGAAGTTATACTCCCAGTCGAGGTAGAGATTCCCTCATTGCGTGTGATAATGGAAACCAGACTGACAGAGGCTGAATGGGTCCAAAATAGGTTTGACCAATTGAATTTGATTGAGGAGAAGAGGATGATAGCTTTGTGTCATGGCCAGTTATATCAGAGAATAATGAAGAAAGATTTTGATAAAAAGGCCAAACCTCGTGAATTTAGAGAAGGCGATCTCGTGCTCAGGAAGATCATGTCTTTCAACACTGATTCTAGGGGCAAGTGGACTCCCAATTTTGAAGGCCCATATGTTGTCAAGAAAGCCTTCTCTGGAGGTGCATTAATTCTTGAAACTATGGATGGCGAGGAGTTCCCACGTCCCATGAATGCTGACATAGTCAAGAAATACTTCGCCTAAAGAAATAAAAGAACAGCTCGCTAAGTTGAAAACGAAAGGGCGGCTTAGGCAAAAAAGGAGCGTCTCGGTAGGCCGAAAACCCGAAAGGGCGGTCTAGGAAAAAAATTAGAGACCTAAACAGAATAAATTTCTTGATAAGTTGAAAACCCGCAAGGCCAGCTTAGGCCAAAGTTAGGGATTTTCTTGGCAAGTAACTACGTCAGACAAGACTTGATCGTTGAAGCAACAATCTTCTCAGATCCTCACCATACTTCAACAGAAGATGCTGCTCAGGATTTCAAAAGTTGGTAGGGGGGATAGTGGTCATTGTATCTCAATGTATCTTTTCCATTATGTATTTCCATTTCCCAAACTTTGTAATGATCTATGGAGTCTCGCCATTCGTAGACTACCATTCTATTAATGAAATTCGAACTTTTACCCAATTCTTTGTATTCCTTATGTTATTTAGCTTGCAAAGACTCCATTTATTACTGATAATAACTTTCAAAGCAAAGAGATTAAATAACAAAATTGATTTTTTTTTTAAAAAATAAGATTTTTACAATTTACTTTTACTTTGAGATTTATGATGAAACAATGACAACAAAAATGGTGATCCCAGGAATGGACAAACTCCAGTTGTTTTGAAAAGCTTTTGTTCCCCTCGGGAATGTCTACTTGGGATGTTTTCGCCGCACGAGGTTTATAATTCTGGTATCCTCTATCAAGTTTGGATTTATTTCTCCCTTTTTGAGTTTTCATGTCGAGAAGTTTCAATCCGCATTTTCTCCAGTGAAGTGGGTCTGTATTCCCCAGTGAATGTTTGGATGTTTTGGTGTCAGTCTGCTTTATTTGAAATTGGGCTTGCAATCTCTGGTAGGCATGTTACTTTTGAGAAACACTGGTTTCCCCGATGAAGCCGAAAGAAGGATGTTCTACCCTGGTATCTGTTTGATTTGTCTACCTCTGGATTATGTTTCTCCTAAGTAAAGTTAAAAGCAGACAGTAGGTTTTGATTCCGCAGTTGGCCTTTACCTTTCTTGGAATGATCATCTTGGTTGAAGTTTAGCCGAGCGTTGTAGTGTCCGAGGCGGTTTTGATTGGTTGTTCCCAATGTTGTGTATCTATTTTGTCAGCATGTACACGATAACACTCATATATTCATACATGCATCATGCATAGCTAAAATTAACAAATCATTGTTCATTGACATTTGTTAATATTTTTTTTGACATATTACCCTATTTTGCAGAGTTACGTTACCCTCTTTTCATTAGAGCGTTGGTCTTAAGCAGAAAATGTACATTCTTTCAAATTCCCTACTGAGTTGTCCCTCGTAGAAGATTTTTTTTGCTTTAGCCTTCCGGTATAGTTCCTTGTTTGGATGGATCTTGTTTTCCCTCTTGCGTTTATTTCTCAAAGGATGTATTCTGGTTGACTGTTTCATTCCAGTTTATTTCTGGTTTAGATCTGTGGTCCGCCGATAATATTATTTACTTTGGAATCTTGAAAAACTCCAAGCTTTGTTTGGTGCATTTATTTTGCACAAGAAGACTTTATCCCCTTAGCAAGAATATCATGGCATCTCCCCAGGAAGTCATACCTCTTGCCCCCAAAAAAAGTCATTTCCTTTTACAATCCTCCGTGATCACAAATAGCAAGTCTCTTTATTTGAGATAGCTTATGTATTATCCTTTCCAAGCGGAGTTCCTTGGTTAAAGAAGAAGTTGAGACCCGTTCTAGGCGAAACACCTGAATATTGGGGAAACTTGTTATCTCTTTGCTATCTTCAGTAAACGTTGATACTCCATCGGCAGTGAACATCGATGTTTGTTATCTTTTTGCTATCTTCAGTGAACGTTGATAGTTCATCCTCAGTGAACGGTGGTGATATGATATATTCTCTTTCTACCTTCAGTGAAAGTTGGTAGATGTAGCAGTAGAAATGTTCAAGACTACACCATTGGATTGACTAGACTTTAAACAAATCAAAAATAAAAATCGCCATCGTACTTTATTGTTTCCAAAGGAAAGGGAAAAGAGCGAATAACCCAAAAAAAGGGGAAAAGATTCAAGGTAAGGGGGTTGGTTATGCAAAGGGAAGGTATTAGCACCCTAAATATCTATGGTACTCCGCAGGAACCTCTTTGTAAAATCTGTATATTTTGGCTATAAAATGTGTTATATATAGAATGGATAGTGGGGGTGAGAAAAGAAATATATTTTTTAGGATTTTTGCACCCGCCGCGGTTGTGAACCTTTAGTGCCTACGTACCACCTTTCATGCAATAGGGGATCAGGGTATACGTAGTTCCTCTTTTAAAAGTTTGAAACACAAGTGTGTTGATTAATTTTATGAGATAAGACATCATCGTCATTGTCTGTATGGAAAAACATACTTACTACCCACAATCATGAGAAAGGAGAATTTGCATCATCTCAAAGTGGAGGATATGGCTTGGATTTTAAAATCAACAATGCCTCACTCAACACCCAAGTGGAAAATATCTCACTTCACTACATAGTGTAGAAGTATAGTTGTTTGCATCACTACAAGGATTGGCAAGAGTCTAACCTTTTGAGAAATTTTTTAAAATAAAAGTAAAAGTGGCAAAATAGTTTGAAATGAGATTATTTGACTTTTAGTCTTCTCACAAAAATGTCAAGGTATTATTAAATTGATTGGAGTTTATTTATGAAAATATTTTGAAAATGCATGGACCTAAGTCCAAGTTTATTATGAAAGTGGTTTAAGATTCAAAACAAGAAGAGTTTTCAAAAGGAGGGAGAAGATTTTTGAAATTAAAGAAGATGAGAGGAGAAGAAGAGATTATCCTAAAGCATAAGGTAAAAGCTAAGGATAAAGACCATCTAACCAACAAGAAGCCAAAACTTGACATTATGACCCAAGATAGAATTCCCATTCTTTGGATGGAAACCAAGCAAGCAAATATTCTAGACCTCTTGAGAGAACCAAACTTCAAGTGTATTAAGTCTTCAAAAAAATTGGGCAGAGTAACGGCTGTATACGGGTGAATTCCAGACTACAAACAAAGAGTGTAATCACAAAAAACTGCACACAAAAACAAATAAGCAACCCAATGTCTTGAGATAAACCTCAAGAACTCCAGACAAAATAATCAGATAATATCATAAGGTCTCCAAGATAGGCCAAGGTTTCTAATCCTAAGTCCAATAAAAAGTCCCATGCTCCAAAATTCCAAGGATAGTAACCAAATAGTCCAAGTACCATTAAGAGTTTTTTAGAGTTTATGTTTATTATTAAGTATCTTAGAAAAAGAAAAAGAAAAACTCAAGTGAGCAAAGTAAAAATGGCAAGAAGATAAATTCTCAAATGAGAAAAGATGAAAATGGCATGATGTGATACGGTGGGAGAACTGACTTGAGGTTTTGCGTTTGTGTTCGCAAATGTTTCGGTTTAGCAAGAGTCGCCACCGACTTTTCTTTTATCCAAAAAGGAAAGGTGAAAAAGCATAGGAAAGACCTTTAGAGATGTTTTCTTGGGTTCGGGGGGGTAGATTATGAAAAGGGAAGGTGCAAGCACCCTTTTCATCCATGGTTATCCATGGGCTCTTAGTTACTTGTTTAGATCACTTGCTTTTGCTTTTCAATTGTTTGAAATGGTGCTTTGTATGTGTGGTTTTGAAAATGCTTTGAAAAAGAGGCCATCATTGTGGCAACCTTTATAATGATTCTTGTTTGAATATATACAAAGGTGTTTGTCTTTTGAAAATATATTTCAATCTTTGAAAGTTTGATTTGGGAAATATTTTGAAATTGTATTGCGAAATGTGTTTTGAAAATAGCAAGGATGTTTTGCAAGTTTTGATCAAGTAACAAAGAGTTGTCTACCCTATTTTACTCAAAGATCTTTCCTATATGTTTTTAACCCTTTTGATAGTCTTGTTTTACCATTGCATTTGGTAAACAACCTTGTATTAGGATGTTAAACGGGACAGGCGCGGGTCATCGTATAAACCATGATAGCAATTGTGTTAAGTATTTTTAGCAATTTTTCTGAGGGACTAGATCATTTTGTATAGGCAACCAAGATAGCGTCATCGAGGGACTATGATCTTTTGTTTTGTTTTTGTTTTGCCAAAGTACTCAACATGCATAACATGGCCCATTTTTAAGGCAACAAGTGGATGAAACCCTAGGGGTGCAAGTGTGCAATGTATTGTCAATTTACATGCTTTTTGTCTTGTATTAGGTCATCTAGTGATTGATTTTGAATCTTACCATACACGCCTAATTACTATACAGTATATTGAAAGCAATAAATTGCGGAAATTGAAAGTTTAAGTTATTACACAAGTATCCGGTGATGGGGGTACAAATTGTTACAAATGGGGATGAGTCTCACAAGAATAATAATGTCCAAATATCAAGTATTACAACCAAATCGAATCGCCGCAATTCCATACAAAGATATAACAAATGAAGAAATCAATAATGTTCAAAATGCATGTATTTACTTGAAAATAAATAAATAAAATCTATTCTAAAAAAAGGAAAGATCAAATATTTATATTATTATTATTCTTTTTGTATTTTATTAATGTATGATAATAAAAAGAAAATGATTAAAAAAAACAATTTATTTACAAAAAAATAAAGTCTTAGAAATAATTGTTAGTATATTATTTTAACAAAAAAAAAATTAAAAGAAGAAAAAGAAAATTAACCAAAATATTAATTTAATTTTCTATATATATAAAAAAATGTATTGATGTTTTTTATGAATTTATAAAAAGGTGAATTAAAACAAAAAAAGAATGGGCTTAAAGCTTGAAAGGGGATGGCCCAAAATAAAAATATAAGAGAAGAGAAACAAAAGTCAGAATGGAGGTGGGGGTATGCTAGCAATTCAAGTGGGCTTAGGGTTGTTTGGGGGCCGAAGGCCCAAAGCAAAGTTTTGTACAATTTGGTTGGGGTCTCAGAATTTAGGGTTTGTGGCTTGTTGCACAGCGGCGCCGTTTCTCTCGTTTTCACTTCATATTTCTCAATCTCACGCGTTCATTCTGATACTCCCCCTAAGCCCTAGCCGCCGGAGCGCCATCCCTCACTCTCTCATCTTCTCCTAACGATCCAAGGCTTTGGTTGCAAGACGATATGGTTTGTCTCCTTGATTTGAGTTTTACAGTTCGTTCATGTTTGCTTGCTTTTACAGTTGTTTAACCTATGATTTTTATATGCCTAAAACACAGTATAGGGTTTGAGAAACATACCTTGGGATTTTCTGGAAAAATGGAGAGGAAAGAGGAGATGGAGCTGGTGGCGTTCCTTGGTGGCTAGAGGCGGAGGAAGAGGTGATGGCCAAGCGCGCTTCTGGTATCTCTCCTTTGTTCTTTAAAACTTAAATGTTGATGATGATTCTAATTCTGAAAATTTGATTGTTGTTGATTATTGCTTGTTCTGAAACCCTTTTGTTGCTTCTGAAACTCTTTCCTCTCTCTTGACTTTGAATGTTAATGATGATTTGTTCTGAAACTGTGTTTTTTGATGATTAAACCTTGATGATGGTTTGAACTGAGTTTGTTGGTTTGGATTGTTTATGATGATTTTGAGTTGATAGGCTTTTGTTGGCTTTTCTTTGTTGATGATGATAATAGTTCTGAAACTCTGTTGTTATTGCTTTTGAAACTCTTTTCCTCTCTTCTGAATGTTGGTGTTGATGATGAAATATTTCTGAAACTTGTTGATATATCTGAAACTTTTGATTTTTGTTGGTTTTTGAATGTGATGAGGAAACCTTGATGATTATTGTTGAACTGAGTTTGTTGGTTTGGATTTGTGATGGTTCTGAATTGGTAGGCTTTTGTTGGCTTTGTTTGAAAAACTGTTGTTTGGGTAATGGTTTGTCATGTTTCACAGGGTTTTGTTATGGGCTTTACAGTTTGGCTATGCAGGTTGTGCTGTTTTTTGATAGCAGGCTTTTGGTTGTTGTTTGAGAATTGTTGCAGGTTTTTGATGTTGTACAGTTTTGGTAGTGTTGAGGGTTTGGCTATGCAGTTTTGGTTGTGCAGTTTGAAACTGCAGTTTGAATAGTTTGTTACAGTTTTGCAAACTTGTCTGTTGTGTGAAACTGTTGTGCTATTTGGACTTTGTTTTGCAGCCTTTACAGTTTTGCAGTTTGGGCAAGCTTGTTACAGTTTGTGTGATTTGCTACAGTTTGGCAGTTTTGCTGTGGTTTGGCAAGCTTGCAGTTTTGCTAGGCAGTTTGGAAAGTTCTTGCTGGTTGTTTGGCTATGCAGGTTTGGCTGTTGGCCCTTGTTGCAGCTTATACATTTTTGGCTATTTCTAACTGTTGTATCCCAATATTTGCCCTCCCTTTTTCACAAGAAATCACAACTTCAGGGTTTTCCCTGATCTTCCAAGATTGGCCCAAGAATCAGTCAAACAGACTTTTCTTTGACAGTAAATCCATAATTAGGGTTTCCACTGATTTTTGTTGAGATTGGCTCAGGAATTGATCAAGCAAATGTTTCTTTGACAATAATCCAGGATTAGGGTTTGCGCATGCATTTCTTAGAAGAAATTGAATCCACAATAATTCAATTGGTTGTTACATTATATTTACGCTTGTTCCAGATTACCAGTTGTTTCTCAAGACCTAAATATCTGGGATAGGAGCTAAGGCTTTGATTGAAACTTTGAGGCATTGGTTTGATCAGTGAAGTGAAAGGTGTGTGGAATGCTTGTTTAACTGTACAAAGCATATGATTAATTGGAGTGCCAGGCGTATTATGATTAATGCGAGATTGCGAGGCGACAACGTTTGTTGATTTATTTGTTTCATCTGGATTAAAGTTATTGGGATACATTTCCAGTTATTTTAATTCAAGAGATTTAAATAATTAAATAGACAGTGCAAAAGAAAGAAGGAAATATTTGACAGTAAAGAATTCTTATTTGACAAAGACTTTTTATTTTATTTCAAATATTGTTACAAATGTTATTCGAATATTGTAAATTTATTTACAGTGTTTACAATAATATTCATTACAATAAGTGAAAAGAAAATAAATCTAAAGCCTAAGTCTCTTGAAATCTTCCATCTTCTACTGCTTCTTCCATTATCCAACTGGTATTTACCTGCAAAGATAGAAAAAGAAATCAGTGCAGTTAAACTGAAAAAACATTTTCAAGCAGATAAATATAAAGTCATCATTAAAGCTTGTTGGCCGGAATCAGGTTGTTTTTGGTTTCATCATGTTTTGCTTGTCCTCTTTGCAAATCACAAGAAGATTTCTCTTCTTGGTTCACAAAGAGGAAAGATTTTGCAAGCATACAATCAATTAAAGATACAAGGCACAAGGCTGCACACAAAGAAGGAACAAAGCTGCACACAATGTCAAACTGAACTGCCAAACTAAGTTTCAAAATGCAAACTAACTGTCAAAACAGAAAAGTAAACTAAGTTGCAAAACTGTCAAACAAGTACACAAGCTGACAAAAAGCAAGTACAATGCATAGATAAACCAAAATACAAGCAAGCAGGCTTGTCAAAACTTCTCATCATATTCTGGCCAAAACAAGCTTTTCAGAATAAAAAAATACATTAAGCAATTTAAAAATGCTTTATGGAGAGAGAAAGAGAAAACCAGAAGAAGGTTTTGCAGTTTGGTAGGCTGTACAAAAACAGTGAGAAAGAAGATAAATAGGACAGTCTAACATTTCAAAGAGAGAGCCAAAAAACTGCTATCAAAATACCAAAAGGCTAAAACCTACCTCCAAACACCAGAAGAAAACAAACAAACCTCCAACCTGTTTGAACTGCAAGCCAAAAGCTTTCAAAACCTTCAAACTGCTAAACCTGTTCGAACATGCCTCAAAAATTAGCAAACCTGCAGAAGCAAGACAGTCTGCCTTACCAAAACACCAAAAGGCTAAAACCTGCCTCCATACACCAGAAGCAAAAAAACAAACCTCCAACCTATTTGAACTGCAAGCCAAAAGCTTTCAAAACCTTCAAACTGCTAAACCTGTTCGAACAAGCCTAAAAAAATAGCAAACCTGCAGAAGCAAGACAACCTGCCTTACCAAAACACCAAAAGGCTAAAACCTGCCTCCAAACACCAGAAGCAAACCAACAAACATAGAGAACCTGTTAGACTGCATAACCTGTAAAACTGTTCAAACACAACAGCATAGCCTACCAAAAGCAGAACTCACAAGCCTCCAAGCCTGCCTTAAAAACTCAAAATTTACCAACTCAGATCTGTAAAAACTCAAGAACCTCTTCAAACCTGCAAAACTGCAAGTTTAAGAAACTAAAGCTTGCTTCCAAAATTGCAAACACAGTTTAATTTCATCAAATCAACAGGGTCCATAAAGAAAGGAAGAGTTTAGAAGCAAACAGTTTTCAGAACGGAATTCCTCATCAAACATTAAGAAAATAGTTCTAACGTGAGCTAGTTTCAGCAGCACTCTCATAGAAAAGAAGAAGAGAGATTCAGAAGCTTTCAGAATAAAATTTCATCATCAAACAATCTAGCAAACTCAAAGCCAAATCAACAGGGCCCAGAAAGAGGAAAAATCTAGAAGTTAAAAAAAAGGTTTCAGAATATATCATCATCATCAACGAATCATCAAGCCAACATATCAAAGGCAAAGGTTTCAGAATATATCATCATCATCAATGAATCATCAAGCCAACATATCAAAAGCAAATAGTTTTCAGAAAATAAAGCATCATCATCAAAAGAAGTTAAAGATATAAAGTACCAGATAAGCATCATCATCACGCTCCTCCTCTTCAAGCCACCGAGAGCACCTCCATTCCAACCTTCCATCTGTTCCCCAGAGACGAAGCCACCAAGGTATCAGTTTCCCTCTTTCTTTTTTTGCGTCACCATATCATAAATATCAAAGGTTAAATCTTTGTAAAACGATAATATGCTAGAGTAAAACCTAAACCCTAAAACGTGCTTAGAATAAAACGTACCCTTTCAAACCACTGCCTTGTACCGTCGTGGAGAGGAGGTGAATGGAGGTGGCGCTCTGGCGGATGGAATAGTCAGAAGCTCATGGCTGAGAATGAGAAGAGAGACAAAGAAGACGAGAGAATGTGCGGCGCAGTTCACAAACTGAAAAAACCCTAATTTCTAAAACAAATTCTAACCCTAAAATTTGTCAAGCATCGTGGGCCTCTGCCCAAGCCAAAACCCCTAAGCCCAAACACTTTCTGGCGCATCCCCCCCCCCCCTTCTCTTTAATCCAATTCTTTTTATTTTTACTTGCGCCATATGCTAACTCCTTGGGCCCATCCTTTTATTTATCAAAATTAATTTGTTCTTTTAGAGTATTTTCTTTCTTCTAATTGATTCACATGCTAATCTAATTTGATTTTTATTTTCTTTTTTAAAGTTATTATTAATCTTATTCACAACAAAAAATATTAAAAAAAGGAAGGGCAAAGAATATTTAGTCTAAATGTTTTTAAACCTAGTTATTGGTTAATAAAAAATGCATAAATAATAGAATTTTTAACTTAAATAATTCTTTCTTTTTCTTTAAAACCCTTTGTTTATATATAACTAACAAAAACACAAAAATAATAATAAACACTTAATTTTCATTAGGTTAATATTTTATTTGATCATTTGTAAATAGCCACATACATCTCACAATACTTTTGATTCTCTTAATTTTATATGTCTTGTTACAATTTTACATTGAGAATGCGACAAGTTCAATTTGGTTGTAACATAATACTTGGACATTACTATTTTGATAAGACTCATCCCCATTTGTAAACATTTGTACCCCCATCCCCGGATACTTACTTGTAATAACTTAGACTTTAAATTCCCGCAATTTATCGCTTTCAATATACTGTATAGTAATTAGGGTTTGTATGCGAAGATTCAAAATCAATCGCTAGATGACCTAATACAAGGACAAATGCATGAAAATCAATACACAATTCACACTCGCACCTCTAGGGTAACCTCGCTTGTTGCCTCGGAAAATACAATCATGTCCCTCGAGTATGAGACACTCTAGAAAATTCCCCTTCGATAAACAAAGATTGTAGTCCCTCGATGACCCTCGATGTTGCCTTCGATAAAATGATCTCGTCCCTTACAAAATTGCTAGAGCGTCTCACAAGTTGCCTTCAATGATTGTATACGATGACCCACGCCTGTCCCGTTTAACATCCTAACACAAGGTTGTTCACCAAATACAATGGTGAAACAACACTGTTAAAAGGGTTAAAACATAAGAAAGATCTTCGAGTAAAATAGGGTAGACAAACTCTTAGTTACTTGATCAAAAATCTTGCAAAACATCCTTTCCATTTTTTCAAACACACTTCACAACACAACTTCAAAACAGTTTCAAAAACAACTTTCAAAGCATTGAATTATCTTTTCAAAAAGACACACACCTTTGTATATATTCAAACAAGAATCGTTACAAAGGTTTCCTAAACAAGGCATCTTTTTCAAAACATTTTTCAAAACCATACACACAAAGCACCATTTCAAACAATTGAAAAGCAAAGGCAAGTGATCTAAAACAAGTAACTAAGAGCCCATGGAAAACCATGGATGAAAAGGGTGCTAGCACCTTCCCTTTTCATAATCTACCCCCTTAACCCAAGAAAACATCTCGAAGGTCTTTCCTGTGCTTTTTGACCTTTCCTTTGGATAAAATAAAAAGTCGGTGGCGACTCTTGCTAAACCGAAACATTTGCAAACACAAACGCAAAATCCCAAGTCAGTTCTCCCACCGTATCATAGAACTGGCGACTCTGCTGGGGAAATTTTGAAAGTGGGGTTACCTTAGGGTTTTATATCACCTTTACATGCTTATCTTGATTGATTTTATTGCTTTACTTTTTGGGTTCCTTGTTTGGGTTTGTTTTAAATCCTACACCCGGATTTGGGGACACCTTTTAGGTAAGTAGCAATAAACTGTGAGGGAATTGTGCGGGGTATACCGACATGGTTGAAGCAGTAGCTACGTTAGTGTGACATATTTTTGGGTACCGGTAGCCTTTGAGTTAATCAAAGAGAATACGAGGCCGCTGAGTGATGTCATGAAGCATTAACGAACTCTTAGAACCTTACTTGACCATCTTGGCCTTTTTAGGGGTAGTGAGATGACTGACTTTGGTACAGTCCGAAGTTGGTAGATACTCGATACTACACTCATTAAGGATTGTTTTCTTGGAATATTTTGGTCGCCAGTTAAGTGGATAAACCAAAACAATGAACACAGAAAATAATCCAGTGATATTGAGCTCCTTAGAACCCGATTTTAGGACAGGTTGAGCCAAATAACTTCAAGAGGGTACTTACCTACAAACCCCATGCAAGCCTAAACCTAAAGACTTGTTTGCTTTGTGTGAATATGATTGTTTGTATATACACTTGCTTAATTTTGCATACATGTACATAACATCATAACATCATACCATAGAATTTTCAATAACCATTTCAAGGATCTCGAGGGTCTTTTGATGCAGGGTCACGTTGAACCAGACGTCTACCAAAGGGCAAGAGGTTTCATTTTCCTCTAAACAAACACCATCAAAGATCAAGTGCAACAACTTGAATCGGGGGCTTTGACCCACTTGACATGGTGAGCTTGATTCTAGTGGAAAGACATCCACCGATACAAAGCTCTCCAATCAAAGATGTTGATCGAAGTTCAATCTCTAACATTTCTCTTGTGTTTACCCCGAGAGATTCTTGAAAACATGCATCCACATATCATGCATTGTATCATAACAGGTTTTCCTTTTCAGGTTTCCTTATTCTCCTACTGTTTATTTCAGTAGAGATGGCTCTAGAGAGGACTGTCAAAGATATCCAGGATCAAAATGCTCAACTTCAAGAAATGTTCTTGAACCTGTCCCAGGGGAAAGAAGGAGTGAAAGCTCTCCTCACAAGGGGCATGGTCCTAGGGAATTCAGGCAGTGTCAGGAATGATCAGTTGGAAGAGCTACAGATTGAGCTGGCAACAATAAAGATCCAGATGATGGGACAGCTGGTGGGCCAGATGGCTCTCATTCAAGACCTGGCTCAAAGACAAGAGGAGCTCAGGGTTTTCGTCAACAAACTGCTTCGAGACAACCAAGTGGGGAAAACATCTAGGGTTGAAGATCAAGTCATCATTCAACCTCCTTTGAAACAAGAAGACAAGGGAAAGGCTCCCCAACTTGCTTCAGGGTCTCAAGCCCAACAACAACCTCGCCAGCATCAACAGGGTAATCGGCATAAGAAAAATACGTCTGGAAGACATTTCTCTGAGACTGACATACCATCATCTCTAATACTGAAATGCTTGTTGGAGGTCAATCTACTTGCTTTAAGGGATCCTATTCGGAATCCCAATACCTCTACTCCTAGCTATCACCCCGACACATTTTGTGTATACCACTCCCATAGTCCTGGACATGACACCGATGACTGTTGGGCTTTCAAAAACAAGATCCAAGACTTGATTGACGAAGGAGTTTTGGAATTCATGCCGGATGGCGAGATGAAAATCTTCCGCTAAAGGTTCTCCACCTGAATTGACAAAGTTTGAACTAAGAGACTTCTCTTTCATTTGAATTTTCAAGTTGTAATTTCTTTTGTTATTCAAACAATTATTTGTTGATGTCAAACTCTTGTTTTCATTAATGCATTGCATATGTTTGTCTTAAATTCATCCATTCGTTTTCACTATTCTTGAATTATGCTTCCTACTTTCTTCATGATATTTAACTCTTGATAAAAAGCTACAAGTCTTTAGAGGGAGGATGACGAAACAATACCGTAATCTCATACAGTATGCTTTTGAACAGACCTTGCTGACGATGTACAGGCGTTTCTTTCAAATCCTAAACACTGGAGTTATAAGGAAGATAATCCCTAGTCAACCCCTTTCGAGCCAAAGAAGTAGGATTTCTCTATTTTAAACACAGATCGAAACCTTTGATTTAAACCTAGGGCAGGGTAGTCTCTCAGTTAATTCAAAAGATGCGCATTGAAGTCGCAAATTCCCAGTTTGTAATACAACGAATGACATCAAAAACATTCCTTTGGAACCAAAAAGACAGTGATGGTTCCTTATCTCATAGGCAGTCATTATCTCTCAAAAGAGAAAAACCCACTAAGCCAAAACCTATAAAAGAGGTTTAAGAAAGCTGGGGCATCCCGCTGACTGTAATCTCGAAAACGGGAACAGTCAGGCAAAAATTAGGGATAACGAATCAAAAGAAAGAGGTCATTATAAATCCTCAACAACATGAAAAATGTTGAAAATGATGACTGCCTTCCATAAAGTTCAACTGGTGTGAACCATCACCCAAAACGTCATTCTAAACACAAATAGAGTTTGACGCACAATTAACTGAGTTTAGGATTGAAGAACATCACGAAGAGCGGGTGGGTACAAATAAACTTTGAGCCTTTATCCTTTGTTTCTTAAACCGTGAACCAAGCCACGTTACAACCCTTCAAAAGTCCTAATTGAAGCATGGGTTAGTTCGAAAGCATACTGTTACAAAATGGTATCCTGACTCCTGTAAGGCTTTGCCCTAAATCTGGTGTTGAATTTGTCTTATAAAAAGTTTTCTGCTAAAAAACGCATTTTTCAAAACTTCGAGACAAGCATAAACTTTGCATTATTCGAATATCATTGTTTGCACATGTTTATTTGTTTGACAGCAAAGAAATTCACAATGGTGAATGTTCGGAGAAACGAAAGCTCTCTCAGTGAATGAAATCACTTCAAGTGAGATGACACTCCCATGGCAAAAATCTCTTATCAACAAACAAAAAAAGGACTTGGTATGGTATTGTCCAGTAAACCTGGGGCAGTCCAGTCAAGATTTCAACAAATCTTCCAAAGTCCAGCAAATCTGGGGCAGTCTAGTCAAGATTTCAACAAATCTTTCAAAGACCATTAAACCTGGGGCAGTCCAGTCAAGATTTCAAGAAATCTCTCAATTGCAGATTAATCTGGGGCAAGTCTTCCTCACCATCACTTGGGGCATTTAAGCGCCAATCTCAACAAAGGGTTACGTGCAGTCCAAGTTTCCTGGAAATACCACAAGCATATGATACTAGGGGCAGTGATGAAATCTCTCTGAAATCTTTCTGAAAAGAAATTCAAGCGTCCTCGAGAAGGTTATCACATCTCTAGCAGACCAGCATTCATGGGTTTATTTCCCCAACATTTGTCAAGGATTTATTCTCCAAAGAAAATTACATTTCAAATTGATCGGTCGTTAAAAATTTCCTTCATCACCTGTTGGAAGTTACGGTCGTCATCAAAAATTCCTTCATCACCTGTTGGAATTCACGATCGTTAAAAATTTCCTTCATCACCTGCTGGAAGTTACGGTCGTCATCAAAAATTCCTTCATCACCTGTTGGAATTCACGGTCGTTAAAAATTTCCTTCATCACCTGTTGGAAATTACGGTCGTCATCAAAATTTCCTTCATCACCTGTTGGAAGTTACAGCCACCAACAGAATAACGGACAACTGAAGCTCCTAAAAATCAGTTTCTCTCAAGAATGAAGATTCTCATCCTTGAAACCTCAGAAGATTGGTATACTCCCAACCTCCTGGCCCTTAACAAAATGAAGATTCTCATCCTTAAAACCTCAAGAGATTGGTATACTCCCAACCTCCTGACCCTTAACAGAATGAAGATTCTCATCCTTGAAACCTCAAGAGATTGGTATACTCCCAACCTCCTGACCCTTAACAGAATGAAGATTCTCATCCTTGAAACCTCAAGAGATTGGTATACTCCCAACCTCCTGACCCTTAACAGAATGAAGATTCTCATCCTTAAAACCTCAAGAGATTGGCATACACCCAATCTTATGACCCAGGACCTGAATGAAGATTCTCATTTTGGCTTCTCCAGTAGATTGGCAAACACCCTACCTCCCGATATTCCCGACAGAATGAAGATTCTCAAAGTGGTATAACATCTGAATTTCTGGTATTCCCGACAGAGTGAATATTCTCATTCTTAAAGTGGAATACAACCTAAACCTGAACTTCTTCCAGAAAGGAATAAGCTTTTTCCAGAATCCTGAGTTTTACTCTCCAACGGGATAACTACTTTTCATCAGTACGGCTATTCCCCACAGAATTCTTATTCCCCAAGCAGAATGAAGACTCTCATTCTCAGTTCCTCAGAGTTTTTCAGATATTCCCCGGCGAAGATCTCCTCAAAGCAGGAATACCCAGTAGATTGGCATATAACCCAAACTCCTGATTTCCCCAACAGTGGTCCCAAGACTTCTCATTTTTAACGATCAAAGGATTTTCAATCCCCAGCAGCAGTCAAGGATTTACTTTCCCCGACAGCAGTCAAAGATTTCATTATCCAGGATTCGTCTTCCTCACCAAGACAGCTACTCAGCTTACATGCACATCCATTACATTCATATATCATAAATATTGATGAAACACAATTCAATGCATCATACATATCATGCGACATAACTTTGTGTTTTAGCTAACATTTTACCCTTTTCAGGATAAGATTAAAAGGATATCGTTAACAATTATTCAGATACAGTATGGATACACCCCAGACATGGCGGTCATTCTATTACTCATTCACAATTTCAAGTCAAAATACAGTACAGATACACCCCAGACACGGCGGTCATTCTATCCCTTATTCAGATTCAACTATCAACTTCAAGTTCAGATACGCTCCAAACACGGATTCCATTCTGGCCTTTACACCAGCAGTTTGATTCTCCCCAGTGCAGTCGCCACGGAAGTCATTCTGTCACTTGTCCAGATCCCAGTTACAGTATCAGATACACTCCAGACACGGAAGTCATTATACTACTCATACAGATCTCAACTTCAGATACACTCCAGACACGGAAGTCATTCTGCTACTCATACAGATCTCAACTTCAGATACAGTCCAGATACGCTCCAGACACGGTGGCCATTCTGTCACTTATTCAGAATTTATCCCCAGCCCAAAGATGCTCCATACACAGATGTTTCTTTGTCTCCCATTCTAAACTCAAGTACAGTTACAGCTCAGATACACACCAGACACGGGTGCCATTCTTTTTCTCATACAGACTCAGTCTCCAGATACAGTTCAAACGCATTCCAGACATGGATACCATTTTGATGCTCATTCTTCTGACCTACCACATTGCAATTCAACAAACATTCTTGGATGGCATCTTTAAGCCCATCTCCGACAAGATTTTGTCACAGCTCTAGATGGCATCTTTAAGCCCATCTCTGACAAGATTCTGTCACATCTCCAAATGGCATCTTTAAACCCATTCCCTCAACTACGCTTTGACGAGTGCAAATTTTTTTGGGCACTCTAGTGTCCAATCATTCTTTTACCTTCAAGTCGCGAACGGCAAAACTGCCAATCTAACTCTTCAGGTTCAAGAAGATTGAACAGGGGCAACTGTTGTACCCCAAAATTTGCCCTCCCTTTTTCACAAGAAATCACAACTTCAGGGTTTTCCCTGATCTTCTAAGATTGGCCTAAGAATCGGTCAAATAAACTTTTCTTTGACAGTAAATCCAGAATTAGGGTTTCCACTGATTTTTGTTGAGATTGGCTCAGGAATTGATCAAGCAAATGTTTCTTTGACAATAATCCAGGATTAGGGTTTGCGCATGGATTTCTCAGAAGAAATTGAATCCACAATAATTCAATTGGCTGTTACATTATTTTTACGCTTATTCCAGATTATCGGTTGTTTCTCAAGACCTAAATATCTGGGATAGGAGCTGAGCTTTGATTGAAACTTTGAGGCATTGGTTTGATCAGTGAAGTGAAAGGTGTGTGGAATGCTTGTTTAACTGTACAAAGCATATGATTAATTGGAGTGCCAGGCGTATTGTGATTAATGCGAGATTGATAGGCGACAAAGTTTGTTGATTTATTTGTTCCATCTGGATTAAAGTTATTGGGATACATTTCCAGTTATTTTAATTCAAGAGATTTAAATAATTAAATAGACAGTGCAAAAGAAAGAAGGAAATATTTGACAGTAAAGAATTCTTATTTGACAAAACTTTTTATTTTATTTCAAATATTGTTACAAATGTTATTCGAATATTGTAAATTTATTTACAGTGTTTACAATAATATTCATTACAATAAGTGAAAAGAAAATAAATCTAAAGCCTAAGTCTCTTGAAATCTTCCATCTTCTATTGCTTCTTCCATTATCCAACTGGTATTTACCTGCAAAGACAGAAAAAGAAATCAGTGCAGTTAAACTGAAAAAACATTTTCAAGCAGATAAATATAAAGTCATCATTAAAGCTTGTTGGCCGGAATCAGATTGTTTTTGGTTTCATCATGTTTTGCTTGTCCTCTTTGCAAATCACAAGAAGATTTCTCTTCTTGGTTCACAAAGAGGAAAGATTTTGCAAGCATACAATCAATTAAAGATACAAGGCACAAGGCTGCACACAAAGAAGGCACAAAGTTGCACACAATGTCAAACTGAACTGCCAAACTCAGTTTCAAAATGCAAACTAACTGTCAAAACAGAAAAGCAAACTAAGTTGCAAAACTGTCAAACAAGTACACAAGCTGACAAAAAGCAAGTACAATGCAGAGATAAACCAAAATACAAGCAAGCAGGCTTGTCAAAACTTCTCATCATATTCTGGCCAAAACAAGCTTTTCAAAATAAAAAATACATTAAGCAATTTAAAAATGCTTTATGGAGAGAGAAAGAGAAAACCAGAAGAAGGTTTTGCAGTTTGGCAGGCTGTACAAAAACAGTGAGAAAGAAGATAAATAGGACAGTCTAACATTTCAAATAGAGAGCCAAAAAACTGCTATCAAAAATACCAAAAGGCTAAAACCTGCCTCCAAACACAAGAAGCAAACAAATAAACCTCCAACCTGTTTGAACTGCAAGCCAAAAGCTTTCAAAACCTTCAAACTGCTAAACCTGTTCGAACAGGCCTCAAAAAATAGAAAACCTGCAGAAGCAAGACAGCCTGCCTTACCAAAACACCAAAAGGCTAAAACCTGCCTCCAAACACCAGAAGCAAAAAAACAAACCTCCAACCTGTTTGAACTGCAAGCCAAAAGCTTTCAAAACCTTCAAACTGCTAAACCTGTTCGAACAGGCCTCAAAAATTATCAAACCTGCAGAAGCAAGACAACCTGCCTTACCAAAACACCAAAAGGCTAAAACCTGCCTCCAAACACCAGAAGCAAACCAACAAACATAGAGAACCTGTTAGACTGCATAACCTTCAAAACTGTTCAAACACAACATCATAGCCTACCAAAAGCAGAACTCACAAGCCTCCAGGCCTGCCTTACAAACTCAAAACTTACCAACTCAGATCTGCAAAAACTCAAGAACCTATTCAAACCTGCAAAACTGCAAGTTTAAGAAACTAAAGCTTGCTTCCAAAACTGCAAACACAGTTTAATTTCATCAAATCAACAGGGTCCATAAAGAAAGGAAGAGTTTAGAAGCAAACAGTTTTCAGAACGGAATTCCTCATCAAACATTAAGAAAATAGTTCTAACGTGAGCTAGTTTCAGCAGCACTCTCATAGCAAAGAAGAAGAGAGATTCAGAAGCTTTCAGAATAAAATTTCATCATCAAACAATCTAGCAAACTCAAAGCCAAATCAACAGGGCCCAGAAAGAGGAAAAATCTAGAAGTAAAACAAAAGGTTTCAGAATATATCATCATCATCAACGAATCATCAAGCCAACATATCAAAGGAAAAGGTTTCAAAATATATCATCATCATTAACGAATCATTAAGCCAACATATCAAAAGCAAACAATTTTCAGAAACTAAAGCATCATCACCAAAAGAAGTTAAAGATACAAATTACTAGATAAGCATCATCTTCACGCTCCTCCTCTTCCAGCCACCGAGAGCACCGCCATTCCAACCTTCCATCCGTTCCCCAGAGACGAAGCCACCAAGGTATCAGTTTCCCTCTTTCTTTTTTTGCGTCACCATATCATAAATATCAAAGGTTAAAGCTTTGTAAAACGATAATATGCAAGAGTAAAACCTAAACCCTAAAACGTGCTTAGAACAAAACGTACCCTTTCAAACCACTGCCTCGTACCGTCATGGAGAGGAGGTGAATGGAGGTGGCGCTCTGGTGGCTGGAATAGTCAGAGGCTCATGGCTGAGAATGAGAAGAGAGACGAAGAAGACGAGAGAAGGAGCGGCGCCGTTCACAAACTGAAAAAAGCCTAATTTCTAAAACAAATTCTAACCCTAAAATTTGTCAAGCATCGTGGGCCTCTGTCCAAGCCAAAACCCCTAAGCCCAAAAACTTTCTGGCGCATACCCCCCCCCCTTTTCTTTAATCTAATTCTTTTTATTTTTACTTGGGCCATATGCTAACTCCTTGGGCCCATCCTTTTATTTATCAAAATTAATTTGTTCTTTTAGAGTATTTTCTTTCTTCTAATTGATTCACATGCTAATCTAATTTGATTTTTATTTTCTTTTTTAAAGTTATTATTAATCTTATTCACAACAAAAAATATAAAAAAAGGAAGGGCAAAGAATATTTAGTCTAAATGTTTTTAAACCTAGTTATTGGTTAATAAAAAATGCATAAATAATAGAATTTTTAACTTAATAATTCTTTCTTTTTCTTTAAAACCCTTTGTTTATATATAACTAACAAAAACACAAAAATAATAATAAACACTTAATTTTCATTAGGTTAATATTTTATTTGATCATTTGTAAATAACCACATACATCTCACAATACTTTTGATTCTCTTTATTTTTTATGTCTTGTTACAATTTTACATTGAGAATGCGACAAGTTCAATTTGGTTGTAACATAATACTTGGACATTACTATTCTGATAAGACTCATCCCCATTTGTAAACATTTGTACCCCCATCCCCGGATACTTACTTGTAATAACTTAGACTTTAAATTCCCGCAATTTATCGCTTTCAATATACTGTATAGTAATTAGGGTTTGTATGCAAAGATTCAAAATAAATCGCTAGATGACCTAATACAAGGACAAATGCATGAAAATCAATACACAATTCACACTTGCACCTCTAGGGTAACCTCGCTTGTTGCCTCGGAAAATACAATCATGTCCCTCGAGTATGAGACACTCTAGCAAATGCCCCTTCGATAAACAAAGATCATGGTCCCTCGATGACCCTCGATGTTGCCTTCGATAAAACGATCTCTTCCCTTACAAAATTGCTAGAGCGTCTCACAAGTTGCCTTCAATGATTGTATAAGATGACTCGCGCCTGTCCCGTTTAACATCCTAACACAAGGTTGTTCACCAAATACAATGGTGAAACAACACTGTTAAAAGGGTTAAAACATAAGAAAGATCTTCGAGTAAAATAGGGTAGACAAACTCTTAGTTACTTGATCAAAAATCTTGCAAAACATCCTTGCCATTTTTTCAAACACACTTCACAACACAACTTCAAAACAGTTTCAAAAACAACTTTCAAAGCATTGAATTATCTTTTCAAAAAGACACACACCTTTGTATATATTCAAACAAGAATCATTACAAAGGTTTCCTAAACAAGGCATCTTTTTCAAAACATTTTTCAAAACCACACATACAAAGCACCATTTCAAACAATTGAAAAGCAAAGGCAAGTGATCTAAAACAAGTAACTAAGAGCCCATGGAAAACCATGGATGAAAAGAGTGCTAGCACCTTCCCTTTTCATGATCTACCCCCTGAACCCAAGAAAACATCTCGAAGGTCTTTCCTGTGCTTTTTGACCTTTCCTTTGGATAAAATAAAAAGTTGGTGGCGACTCTTGCTAAACCGAAACATTTGCAAACACAAACGCAAAATCCCAAGTCAGTTCTCCCACCGTATCACACTAACTGTTACAGGTTTTGTAATTTTTCTGGTTTGGCAAACTTGTTTTTTGGTTTACAGTTTGGCAGGCTTGATGCAGTTTTAGTTTGGAGATTTTGTGATTTTTTCAGTTTGATAACAGTTTGGCCAACTAGTTTTTGAATTGGTTAACAGGCTTGGCTTGGTGTTTTCTGTTTGAAACTTATATGCTTGGCTGTTTGTTAACATGTTTGTGGTTTATGGAGAAACTGTTGGGTGTATTTTTTCTGGTTGTGCAGTTTTGATACACAATGTTCTCTCTCCCCTGAAACTGTTATGCAGTTTGGAGTTTTATATCTTTTTAGCTTTTTTTGTTTGCAACTTGTGATAGCATCTTTCCAAACTGGACACTCTCACCAAGGTGATATCTTTTATCTCTTTCTCTCTCTATGACAAAGCAGATTTGCTTTTTCAATTTATTTTCTGAAAAGTTTGCCTAGGTCCATGGAAAATGATGAAAAAGCAATGACAAGCTTTTTGGCTTGTGATTTGGTTTTCCTGCTGCATTGTACTTTTTGCATTTGTACTTGGTTGCTTCCAGTTGCTTTGCTTGACAATTTGAATCTAGTTTGCTTTGTAACTCAGTTTGCCTTGTATGCCATGTTTAGTAATGCAGCTTTGTTTGAATTTGGCCTATTTTTGCATAATAGTTTGCCTTGCTGTTTGGTTGCTGACTTTGCAATGTTTCAGTTTGGCCTATGTTTGCATTTAAACCAGTTGCTTTTATATGCTTGCATTTGCACTTTTATTTTTCTCTTTGTGAACCAAGAAGAGCAATCTTCTTGTGATTTGCGAAGATAAAAATAAAATGTGATGAAAAAATAGCACTCTGATTCCGGACGACAAACTTTAATGATGAAAATTTTCCTTTCTTTTTCTGTTTGAAAATTAACTGTACTAATCCTCTTTTCTTTTGTCTTTTTCATGTGAGCACAAATTGGACGGTGACAAAGCAGAAGAAGCCGGAGACTTTGAGCATGGGAGCAATGGAGCAATGGAAGTTTAGGCTTAGATTAGATAGATTTTCCATTAATTGTAACAATTTATTTTCCCAAGTACTATAAGTTGTAAAAACCTACAGTATTCAAATAATAAATTATTTTTGTATCAATCATCTGAAAAATCTTTGTGAGGCAAACTGATATCAATAAAATCTTTTACTGTCCAATAATCTTGCCATTCCTTCTTCAAGTCTTCATTTCTTTTAAGATTCCTGATTTAAAATAACTGAAACTGCATTCCAATAACTCCAATACAGATAACTTAAACTTTAAGTAATCCAATAACTCTGCAATATCGCAACCTAGAAACAACATTCCAATCAAAATACGCATTGTGTATTCCAATAAACAAGCAAGCATTTCATTCCATTAACAAGCAAATGTCTTAACAGACGCACATTGTCTGGTTAACCTGGATCAGACAAAACCTGAATATTTCAAATGACCATCTCAGTTCTTATCTCTTATCCCAGATAAACAAGCCTTGAGAACAACCATCAATCTTTCAGTAGGCCTAAAAAGTATGAAAACATGTGACAGTTAATTGAATTTCTGAGAATTCAGTTTCCTCTGAGAAATGCGAGAGAAACCCTAATTCTTGATTTGTTGCCAAAGAAAAGTTTGTTTGATCGATTCCTAAGCCAATCTTGAGAATCTGAGAAAACCGTAGGGTTGTGATTTCTTGTGAAAAAGGGAGGGCAAATTTTGGGGTACAACACATGAAAATAAGAAATGCTAAAAAAATAAATATTACATAAAGCATAAAAGAATAAAAGCATAAAATAAAAAAGCCAATAATTAGTGGTTAGTTGGATGACCATCTTGAAACTTGTATTTGGAACTCATTAGAGAATTGGTAGAACCAAAGCCTCCACACAACAAGTTGCAGTTGCTTTTTGTCAAGTATATCATCCATTTAGAATTCTCATAAGTACCATTTAATGATCAACGATGTTTAAGTGATCCGCGTTGACCAAAGGTATTGTAGATCCATTAGAGGATTGGTAGAACTAAAGCCTCCACACAATGAATCTCAAGGTTATTGGATCAAAGAGATCAAATTAACATACTTGGGCTTGCAATTATAAGTTTGGTCCACAAATGATCATTTATTCGAATCGGGACAAAATTTAGCGCTATGTTAAGCAAGTAAGTGAACTTATATAGAAGTCGCACCTATTTTGAGGCCATTAAATAGCAATCTATGTACCATTTGTTTTGAGACATGATATAGAGATCATGCTCCAACAACATTTAGTGCAATGAGAAGGGGATGGGATAAAGAGGAATTAGGGTAAAAAGAGAAACCACATTTGAATTAATATTTAATCAAACTATTATTAAAATCATCCATCCATTTTTGTGGAGTTAAACTCAACACCATGGATCCAATGATGTTAATAAAGCCATGATCAAAAAATTAACCCAAGACAGCCAGAAAATAATCACAAAAATAATATCATATTTAATATATACATTAAAAGGTCTAAAAATGTTTTTAAAAAATGGAAAATAATGAGGAAAATATCAATTATATTCAAATTAATCAAGAAATGAAAAATAAGACCATAGAAAAATCAGAAAGAGGCCAAGTGATTTTACAAAACTTTTGGTAATTTTTAAAAGTCAGAAACTATTTTTAAAAATTAAAATAAATGGGTAAAATAAGCAAAAATAGTAAAAAATAGTAAATTCAGAAACAAAAATAAAATAAGGTGACCAATATTTGTCACAATATCATTGGATCATTCCATAAATTTTTTAGAATTTAAAAATGTGTAAAAGTATTTTTAAACATTTTAAACAAATCAAATAAGTGTAAAATTCATAAAAAATACCAAAACACAAAATTAAATTGTGAAAAAATAAAAATCAGAAAGAGAATAATCAAAAATATTTTTCATAATTTTTTCAGATTTTTTGGACTAAAAATGAAATTTCTATGATTTTTTGAAATTTAAAACAATTAAAATATAAAAATCAAAAAAAGAAAATAAAAGTAAAATATGTGGACCATTGGATGAGAGTCAAAACGCGTTAGTAATCAAAATCAAGGGATCTGGCGCGTTGTGCATATCATGGTCATTAATGAATAATGTACAGAATCAATAATAAATCAGATTTTTGAAAAACACAAATGGCACGCCATCATTGGTTGGAAGATGACACGTAGGTCATCTTCAACCTCCAGCCAACGTGATTTGCAGGTCTCTCAAACTGTAAAATCAGAAGCTCAGACCTATGCCAATCGCTTCGTCTCTTAAAGATGAAAACAATCACACCCTCGCGCCAAATTTATATAAACTGTAGATCAAGCAAATTGGAAGGAAAATTTTGAAAAGGGATTTGAAAATTCATGGTCAAAACGAGTTTCCAGGTGAAAGTAAGTGTTGCGACTAGAACCAGGGAAATGAGAGCATCACAATGATATCAAAGTTTTGAAGAATTGATGAAGGAATCTATTGAAGTTGAGTTGCTGAGCTCTGAAACTGGACTTCTATGGAGCAGTATAGGGCACGATTCTGGAAGGTAATTATATGGTGAGCTTCAGGGAAGATCAAGGGAGGTGAACTGAGGGAAAAAATGGATTGAAAAAGGCTTGAGAATAGATTTCGAAGTTGCTGAATTCTGGGTTGTGAAGCAAGTTTGGCAGGGTGATTCTAGTTGTCTAAGCTTGGGAAATTGAATGGGGAATAACAAATGATACGTTTTGGAGGGAATTCGTGTGGGTTTGCATCATGAAGAAAGTGTGAATCAAACTTGATTAAAACTCAGCCATATCGTGCGTTTCATGATGCTAATCACTTCTGGAAAGTTACTAAACATGATTAGAAATAAAAACGCGTGGAAATATTGTGATTAGAAGCTAAAACAAATATTTCAAAATCCTGACTTTGTGAAAAAATCAGTTTCAAACTACCAAATTCAAATCCATGGCATTTCCAACTCAAGGGGTCTTAGGGCATAATTCTTGATGCTTGGAAAGATGAGGTTACAAGATTTGCAATGGAAAAAGAATAGAATCAAATGGATGCTTGAGCTGAAAGTTACATGGAGTCAAAATTGAAGAAAAAGAGTTGACTTTCCATACTTAGAAATATTTCAAATTCTTCTTTAAAAATAACCTATAATCTTTTGCATCCAAACATGGCCTTCCACTTAGAATTTGTTCTTGACCAAAAAGATAGAATGAAGTAGATCTCTTGAATGACATTTTGCAATTTGAACCACTCAAAATCTCCAAAATTGAGCAAGTTATGACTTGTTGAAGTTGGCAAAAAATCATAAAATTAACTATAATCTTTTGCATTCTTAAGGAAACTTGCATTCATTTTCTCACTTTGCACATAAAAGAATGCATGAAGTACACATCTTTAAGATCATCATGAAAAAATAATGGGCTCAAGGTTATAAAAATTTACCAAGTTATGACCATTTGAAGTCACATATGGAAAATTGGGGATTCATCTAGGTGACTTGTAATCTTTCTTCTTCACCAAGTTCCTTCCACATGAAAATTCCTTGGAACTTTTGAAGTGATTTATTGGTAACTCTTTGAAGAGAAGGATGTTTTTGGAATCACACAAAAATACCAAAATATGAGCAAGATATGCTCTTTTGAAGTCCAAAACCCTAACCTCTAGATCAAGAGAATGCTTTGAGGAACTTTGACAAGTTTGAACAAACTTCTTGTGCAAATAGTCTTACTTTGTGAATAGAAGTTGTTGAGGATGATGATGAGGATTCATAGCCACCAAAACCACTTCCATATCTGGAAATTAGAGATAAATATACCCTTGTGACCAATAGGAACAAGACCTTGTTCAATCATGACAACTTCTTCCCTTAACCCTTTGTATTTTTGAATCAATTTTGATAACTTTGAAATATGTTGAAACAAAATAAACCTTGTCATGCCATTTCTTCCAAAACAACTTCAATAGTGATGTTTTGAATTTCTCAAGATTGACTAGGGAATGGAAATAAACTCATGAACCCATGAAGCAAATTGCTAAACCTCATTGCCTTTACCTACATTATTAACAAGTAAGGCAAACCAACATTGAATTTTATTAATTAGAGAGAAAATCAAAGAAAAATATCTATGATCACAAAAGAAGACAAGTCAAGGTGCTTGATAATTCCTCAAAAGAGCAAGGCTAAAGATAGGGAGAAGAACCAAAATCCCTAATGTGATCTTGTTGTGATTGAAACAATATGGTATGATGAAGGGATCTTAGGGGAAAAATTGGGGTACAACAACTTCCCTTATTTAAGTTTCTTCTATCCGGAGATACGAGGGCTAAAAATCTCAGTGTCGACGTGATCGAAGATAATTAAATATAAAACAAACCCTATTTTTGACTCTAAGATGCCATGCAGATGCTTGTGTATATGAATGCATATGAACAGAACCAAAGAGATGCAAAGTAACATTGGGGATGCAACAAAAATGAAGAAACAAAGGAGCAACCCCACCAGGAAAATAAATCACTGGTGAACCACAAGAACAGAATCAGAGAGGAAAATAACAAGCATCGACGTTCACTGCCGATGTACTACCAACATTCACTGAAGGTAGAAAGAGAGAATAACATATCATATCATCGTCGTTCACTGATGATGAACTATCAACGTTCATTGAAGATAGAAAAAAGATAACAAACACCAACGTTCACTACCGGTTTCCTACCAACGTTCACTGAAGGTAGAAAGAGAGAATATATCATATCACCACCGTTCACTGACGATGAACTATCAACGTTCACTGAAGATAGCAAAAAGATAACAAACACTGACGTTCACTGCCGATGTACTACCAACGTTCATTGGAGGTAGAAAGAGAGAATATATCACATCACCGCCATTCACTGATGATGAACTATCAACGTTCATTGAAGATAGAAAAAGATAACAAACACCGATGTTCACTTCCGATGTCCTACCAACGTTCACTGAAGGTAGAAAGAGAAAATATATCATATCACCTCCGTTCACTGGCGATGAACTATCAACGTTCACTGAAGATAGCAAAAAGATAACAAGCACCGATGTTCACTGCCGATGTCCTACCAACGTTCACTGAAGGTAGAAAGAGAGAATATATCATATCACCTCCGTTCACTGACGATGAACTATCAACGTTCACTGAAGATATCAAAAAGATAACAAACACCAACGTTCACTGCCAATGTACTACCAAAGTTAACTGAAGGTAGAAAGAGAGAATATATCATATCACCGCCGTTCACTGACGATGAACTATCAACGTTCACTGAAGATATAAAAAAGATAACAAACACCAACGTTCACTGCCGATGTACTACCAACGTTCACCGAAGATAGAAAGAGAGAATATATCATATCACCGCCGTTCACTAACGATAAACTATCAACGTTCACTGAAGATAGCAAAAAGATAACAAACACCAACGTTCACTACCGATGTACTACTAACATTCACTGAAGGTAGAAAGAGAGAATATATCATAGCACCGCCGTTCACTGACGATGAACTATCAATGTTCACTGAAGATAGCAAAAAGATAATAAACACCGACGTTCACTGTCGATGTCCTACCAACATTCGCTGAAGGTAGAAAGAGAAAATATATCATATCACCGCCGTTTACTGACTATGAACTATCAACATTCACTGAAGATAGCAAAAAGATAACAAACACTGACGTTCACTGCCGATGTCCTACCAACGTTCACTGAAGGTAGAAAGAGATAATATATCAAGTTTTCCCCAAAATTCTGGTATTTCACCTAGAACGGGTCTCAACTTCTTCTTTAACCAAGGAAATCCGCCTGGAAAGGATCAAACATAAGATGTCTCAAATAAAGAGACTTGTTACTCATTTCCATGGGGAATTGCAAAGAGAAGTGACTTTCTGGGGAAATGTCACAATATTCATGCTGAGGAAATGAAGTCTTCCCGTGCAAAATAAATGCACAAATCAAAACTCAAAGTTTTCAGAAATCCAGAGTAATTAATGTTGTCATGCAATCCACAGATCCAAATAAGAAATAAACTGGAGCAAGACAACCAATGAAGATACATCCTTTGAGAAATAAACTCAAGAGGGAAAACCAAATCCATCTAAGCAAAGAGCACTGCCGGAAGGTCAGAACACAGTGTCAATGAACGATGATTTTTAGCCATGCATGATGTATGTATGAATGTATGAGTGCTATCATGCATATGCTGGTAAAAAGATACATGATCAATACAAACAAATAAAACCGCCTCAGGTACTAACAACATCAGGCTAAATTTCAACCAGAAAAATCAATCTAAGAAAGGTAAAAACCAACTGCGGAAACCAAACCTATTGCCTGCCTTAACTTCATTGAGGAGGAACACAATCTGGAGGTAGCTAAATCAAACAGATACCGAGATAGCACATCCTTCTTCTGGTTTCATCGGAGAAACAGTTTTCCAAAAGTAACATGCCTACTGGAGATTGTAAGACCAGCCTCAAATAAAGCAGACTGACGTCGACACAACCAAACCTCACTGGGGTATTCAAGCCTACTTTCCTGGAGAAAAAACCGCGGATTGAAAATTTTCATCACGAACACTCATTCCAATAAGAGATGCCCTGGAATAACCTTCCTGGGAAATCAAGAAGTCAACACTAGTGCCAATACTTCAAAAAGAGCGACATCTTAGCACACCAAAGGAATAAAACCTTTCATCATATGAAGGAAGACTTCGCTGAGGAATCCGGGGCGGAGGCTTCTGGCCATGCAAACCCAAAACCAAAAGTGAACCGAGACTTGACTGGGGATAATTGGATCACAAACCCAATATTGTACCTTGTACCCACTGATATCATTTTTAACCATCTGAGGAACACACAAAGATTGCGCACATACCAGCAAAATGACCTGAGAAAACTTTCATGAAGGGAGTAAATCTTCTTAAAACAACCGGAGTTTGTTCATTCTTGGGATCACCATTTTTGTTGTCATTGTTCCATCACAAATCCCAAAGTAAATTGAATTGTAAAGATCTCTCTTTTTTTTGAAAAGTCAATTTTGCCTTTTTTAATCATTTTGCTTTAACAGTTATTATCAGTAATAAATGGAGTCTTTGTAAGCTAAATAAAATAAGAACACAAAGAATTAGGAAAAAGCTCGAATTTCATTAATAGAATGGTAGTCTGCGAATGGCGAGACTCCATGGATGATTACAAAGTTTGGGAAATGGTAATACATAATGGAAAAGATACATTGAGATACAATGATCACTATTCCCCCTAACAACTTTTGAAATCCTGAGCAGCAACTTTTGTTGAAGTATGGTGAGGATCCGAGAAGATTGTTGCTTCAACGATCAAGTCTTGTCTGACGTAGTTACTTGCCAAGAAAATCCCTAACTTTTGCCTAAGCTGCCCTTGCGGGTTTTTAACTTAGCGGGAATTTTATTCTCTTTATGTCTCTAATTTTTTCCTAGACCGCCCTTTCGGGTTTTCGGCCTACCGAGACGCTCCTTTTTGCCTAACTCGCCCTTTCGGGTTTTCAACTTAGTGAGTTGTTCTTTTATTTCTTTAGGCGAAGTATTTCTTGACTGCGTCAGCATTCATGGGACGTGGGAACTCCTCGCCATCCATAGTTTCAAGAATTAATGCACCACCAGAGAAGGCTTTCTTGACAACATACGGGCCTTCAAAATTGGGAGTCCACTTGCCCCTAGAATCAATGTTGAAAGACATGATCTTCCTGAGCACGAGGTCGCCTTCTTTGAATTCACGAGGTTTGACCTTTTTATCAAATGATTTCTTCATTCTTTTCTGATATAACTGCCTATGACATAAAGTTGTCATCCTCTTCTCTTCAATCAAATTTAATCGGTCAAACATGTTCTGGACCCATTCAGCCTCTGTCAAATTGGTTTCCATTATCACACACAACGAGGGAATCTCTACCTCGACAGGGAGTACAACTTCCATTCCATACACTAGGTAGAACGGGGTTGCTCCTGTTTAAGTGCGAACAGACGTTCGATATCCATGCAGAGCAAAAGGGAGCATTTCATGCCAATCCTTATAAGTAACAACCATTTTCTGGATAATTCTCTTGATATTCTTATTAGCAGCTTCAACAACCCTATTCATCTTTAGTCTGTATGGAGATGAGTTGTGATGGACAATCTTGAATTCTTTGCACAGTTCTGTCATTATCTTGTTATTCAAATTCGAGCCATTGTCAGTGATGATTCTGCTCGGCACACCATAGCGGCATATAAGATTATTTTTGATGAAACGCACAACCACCTGTTTGGTAACATTGGCATATGAAGCAGCCTCTACCCATTTGGTAAAGTAGTCAATTACTACCAAGATGAAACGGTGCCCATTCGATGCTTTGGGTTCTATCATCCCGATCATGTCAATACCCCATATAGAGAAAGGCCATGGGGAGGAAATCACATTGAGAAGTGTCAGAGGAACATGGATCTTATATGCATAAATCTGGCATTTATGGAACTTCTTTGCAAATTTGTAACAATCAGACTCCATTGTCAACCAGTAATAACCTGCCCTTGGCATCCTTTTAGCCATCGAATGTCCATTAGCATGAGTGCCAAATGAACCTTCATGAATCTCACGCATCAACATGTCTGCTTCGTGTCTATCCACGTATCTGAGCAAGACCATGTCATAATTTCTCTTGTATAACACATTTTCACTGAGGAAGAAATTGCCTGCCAATCTTCTCAGTGTCTTTCTATCTTTCCTTGACGCACCAATCGAGTATTGCTGAGTCTGAAGAAAATGCTTGATATCATAGTACCAAGGTTTTTCATCTGCTACCTCCTCTGTCATAAACACATGAGTGGGCCTATCCAACCGTCGAACTGTAATTTGGGGTATATCATTCCAAGTATTCACTTGGTACATGGAAGCCATAGTTTCCAGAGCATCCGCCATTTGATTTTCATCTCTAGGAATGTGATGGAATTAGACTTTATTGAAGAAGGGTAGTAACCTTCTAGCATAATCTTTGTAAGGGATCAAGCCAGGGTGAAGAGTGTCCCATTCTCCTTTAATCTGATTTATTACCAAAGCTGAATCACCATACACATCCAGAATTTTGATTCTGAGGTCAATAGCTTCCTCAAGACCCGTGATGCAAGCCTCATATTCTGCCATATTATTAGTGCAATCAAATGTTAACATTGCAGTAAAAGGAATATGTGATCCATGAGAAGTAACAATCACAACATCAATTCCTTTACCATAAGCATTCACTGCTCCATCAAATATCATACTCCAACGAGATTCAGGGTCAGGGCCCTCTTCAGGCAATGGTTCATCACAATCTTTCACTTTTAGAAACATCACGTCCTCATCGGGGAATTCATACTCTGCAGACTGATAATCCTCCACCGGCTGATGAGCAAGGTAATCTACCAACACACTACTTTTAATAGCCTTTTGAGTGCGGTATTCGATATCATATTCAGATAACAACATCTGCCAGCGGGCAATTCTCCCAGTAAGAGCAGGCTTTTCAAAAATATACTTGATTGGATCCATTTTGGAGATCAACCAAGTGGTATGATTCAACATATACTACCGCAAACGCTTTGCTGCCCAAGCCAAAGCACAACATGTTTTTTCTAGCGTGGAATACCACAACTCACAATCAGTGAACTTTTTACTGAGATAATAAATGGTGAACTCCTTCTTTCCTGTTTCATCCTATTGTCCCAGAATACAACCCATGGACTTATCTAACATCGTTAGATACATAATCAACGGTCTTCCTTCTACGGGAGGGACCAAGATAGGAGGTTCAAGCAGATACTCTTTAATACTCTCAAATGCCCTTTGGAAATCCTCCGTCCACACACAACCTTGATCTTTCTTTAACAACTTAAAGATTGGTTCACACGTTGCAGTCATGTGGGAAATAAATCTGGAAATATAATTCAAACGCCCGAGGAAGCCTCTGACTTGCTTTTCAGTTCTTGGTGCTGGCATTTCTTGAATTGCTTTGACTTTATCAGGGTCAACTTCAATTCCTTTCTGGCTAACAATGAAACCCAACAATTTCCCTGATCGAACACCGAAGGTGCATTAATTTGGATTCAAGCGGAGACGATACTTCCTCAAACACTGAAATAACTTCAATAAATCTTCTATATGCCCTTCTTCAGTTTGGGATTTGGCAATCATATCATCAACATATACTTCGAATTCTTTGTGCATCAGATCATGGAATAGGGTTGTCATAGCCCTCTGGTATGTTGCACCAGTGTTCTTCAATCCGAAAGGCATCACTCTGTAACAGAATGTTCCCCAGGGTGTGATAAACGTTGTTTTTTCCATGTCCTATGGAGCCATTCTTATTTGATTATACCCAGAAAATTCGTCCATGAACGAGAATACTTTGAATTTTGTTGTGCTGTCCACTAACATGTCGATGTGTGGTAATGGAAAATCATCTTTTGGACTAGCTTTATTTAGATCTCTGTAATCTATGCACATGCGGACTTTTCCGTCTTTTTTCGATACTGGGACAATATTGGCAATCCATTGAGGATACATTGACGTCATAAGAAAACCAGCATTAATCTGCTTTAGGACCTCATCTTTGATCTTTACTGCCATATCCGGGTGGGTTCTTCTCAACTTTTGTTTAACTGGCGGACACTCTGGCTTCAACGACAAACGATGCTCGACAATGTCTATATCCAGACCTGGCATATCTTGATAAGACCAAGCAAAAATATCCACATACTCTTTCATCAGCTCAATCAACCTGCTCTTTACATCAGGATGCAATGATGTTCCAATCTTAACTTCCTTCGGATCTTCTTCTGAACCCAAATTAATCACTTCCAAAGGCTCCTTATATGGCTGAATGGTATTTTCCTCGTGCTCAAGAAACCGTGAGACCTCTTCTGGAATCTCACCATAATCTTCTTCTTCAGCCCCAAACATAGGACAATCAAAGTTGGGAGAGGGTGCATGGTCATTGTATTCAACGGGTTTTTAATTAATCTGCACATATGATTTATGATCGTTTTTAGAAACTGACACATATAACAAGTGATCATGCAGATTAATTTTCAGTTATTATTTATTTTTGAAAGGTTTTTTATTTACTTTTTATTACCATTTCCCAAGAAAAAAAGAAGAAAATAAAATACATAATTTTGGAAGCAAAGACAACTTTTATTAATGATCTTAAAAGTTATAGCAAACAGATAAGCCCTGCAACATTAATACTTCCACCTTGGGCAGAGTGAAAGCTTTTCAAAAGAAAGAAAAATATTAACAAAACAAATTACTTTGAAACATGTATGCAAGAAGGAAAATCAATGGTGACCCAGTTCTGAACTCGGACTCCATGCGTCACATAATTCGGTACTTCTTGCTCTGCTTCATCCTCTTCAACAACATTAATTCCAGAACCAATTGGATGGAGGTAGCCTCCGCTGCGGAAAACATCATGATAATTGTTCATAGAAGACTTTGACTTCAAACTTTCGCCTTTGCCATTCCTCGAAGAGAAACCTAAACCAGCTCTGTTTTTGTTCACGGGTGGATCCACAAGTCGTCCCCAAACTACATTATGACCATTACGCACAACCTGTTGTGCATCCTTCAGGGAAACCACATAATTCTCATTCCTTCTTATGTTTTCAATGGATAGGGCTTGGAACTGGGTTCCAACAGCAGCCTCATCCGCTTCTACAATACTGAAAGAGGATAAATGGGATATCAACAACGCCTGCTCCCCATTTATGATCACTACCTTCCCTTCACGCACAAATTTTAGCTTCTGATGCAGAGTTGAAGTGACAGCCCCTGCTTCATGTATCCATGGCCGTCCTAGCAAACAACTATATGCGGGAATAATGTCCATGACCTGGAAGGTTATCAAGAACAAATGTGGTCCTATATGGATGGGTAAGTCCACTTCACCGATGAAAGATTTCCTCGACCCATCAAAAGCCTTCACAATGATGTCACTCGGGCGCATAGGTGTTCCCTGATACTTTAACTTCATGAGAGTACTCCTCGGTATAATATTCAACGTGGATCTGTTATCAATTAGCACATTGGATAGCGAGTCATTCTTGCAGTTCATAGATATGTGGAGGGCCAGGTTGTGATTCCTCCCTTCATCTTGTAACTCATCATCGCAGAAACTCAAGTTGTTACATGAAGTAATGTTTCCAATTACGCTGCTGAATTGATCTAACAACATGTCACTCTCCACAAAAGCTTGGTCTAGTACTCTCATCAGTGATTCTCTATGAGCGGAGGAATTCATCAATAAAGCTAAGATGGATATCTTTGAAGGAGTCTACAATAGCTGATCTACAATTTTGTAATCGCTCATCTTAATTATCTTCAAGATATCATCCAATTCTTTCTCTAATGTGGCTCCGCTAGTCTCTCCTGCAGCCTTATTAGGCTCATCGTTCTTAGCAATTTCCTTTCCAGTAACAACATCTCTTCGTACAACCAGCGCAAACACACGACCACTACGGGTCACCCTGCTATTATCAGCTATATTTCCAACATCTGGCATTGTCTGGATGGGAACTTCCACCCCATCTTCTAAGATTGTAGCATTGTATTGGTAAGGCACAGCCTTATCTGATTTATAGGGAACAAGACCTGGAAGACTAATTACCAATGGAGTAACAGCTGGTTTACTATGATACTCCACCTCAAGATGAGCGGGTGCACCAAAATAAGGTACAATGACGTTTACTCCTTCCTCAACACAATCGTCCATCAAAAGGTCACTTCCGGCAAAGAAATCTTCGTCTGAAGAAAAATAATCATCCGCGGAGGCATACTCTTCCTCTCACTCTTCTTCCATCAAACAAGCTTCCACCATATCAATCTCGTGATAATCATCTCTCTGTCCCGTGATCTTAATAATTCCATTTTCTAACAGCAATTGAACACCCTCTCTCACAATAGAACATCCACGGGGGTCTCGACATCAAACTATGCAAGATCCATATTAGTGTTCCACCTGACCAGCAGTACGACAGAAGGTAACATGCAACTGCACGAGATCCTCATTCAAATGCTCCACATAAAAAATTATGAATTCACCCGGACATATAGAAACCATATTCACTTCCTCTTCATATTCTGCCCTAGGCCTGATTATATGGATTAAACCTTCATCCATCATTTCCTATAAATTAGCCTTTATCTTCTCGCAACCCTGTATGTCTGTACTACAAATAACACAACCGGCATGGCCATGCGTATAATAGCTAAATTCACAGAGGTTTGTGTGCATCTTCACTAAATCTCCTCTAACTAGATTAATGTCAAAAATCTGGAAGTCGCCTGGACAACCAGCCACCATATTTACAGCATTCACCCCACCGTGCTTGGGTAGAGGATTGTCTTTCACATTAGGTCCCAAGTCTTTGAAAGATAGAATTCCAGACTTCACCAACCTTTGCACTTCAGTCCTCAAAGGATAACAATTTTTAACACTATGCCCTGGTGCTCCCTAATGAAAGGCACACGTCTGGTCTGCTTTGTAATACCAAGGAAATGGTGATGGTACGGAGGGAGGTGGTCGTGTTTGGACCAACTTCTTCTGAATCAATGTTGGTAGTAGCTCTGGATAGCTCATGGGAATAGGTTCATAGTTCTCCCTTCTCTGATTATTCCCTTGGTTCCCCTGCTGGGACTGTCTTTGATAAGCAACGGTAGTCGGAGCGGCATTCATAACAGGAGTAACTGAGGCAACTTGCTGGTGACGCTGATAATTCCTTCTGGGAGCATTCACTCTCCTCTCTTGTATGACAACATTTTTATCCCCCTCCTTCTTCTTTGTAAACCCATAAGCTGGCTTTTTCACACCTCCGGATCCTTCACCCTTTATCAAACGACCTTCTCTTACTGCCTCTTCTAGGCGAACACCCATTCCTACCATCTCTGTAAAATCACTTGGGGCATTTTCTACCATTCTTTTGTAGTAGAAAGCGCCTAGCGTCTTCAGAAAATTTTTAGTCATTTCCTTCTCCTCCATGGGGGGAATTACTTGTGCAGCCACTTCGCGCCATCTCTGTGCATACTCTTTGAACGATTCCCTGTCTTTCTGAACCATGGCCCTAAGCTGGTCACGGTCGGGTGCTATGTCCACATTGTACTTGTATTGTTTAATGAATGCTTCTCCCAAATCATTAAAAGTATGTATGTCGGCGCTGTCTAAACTCATGTACCATTTCAACACTGTGCCGGTCAGGCTATCCTGGAAAAATTGAATTAGCAGACACTCATCATCGGTGTGGGTAGACATTCTCCTCCCGTACATCACCAAGTGAGCACGAGGGCAAGTGTTGCCCTTGTACTTCTCAAACTCCGGGACCTTGAACTTAGCAGGCACTTTAACATTCGGGACCAAACACAGCTTATTCACATTCTGCCCAAATAGCTCTTTTCCCCTAAGAGCATTCATCTCTCTTTGAATTCTATCAAACTTCTCTTGGAAATCATCCATTCTGTCATAAAGACCCAAGTCTTCACTCGGCGGAGGGAAAGGATGACACACATCTTCATTAACAAACGGAACCTAATTCACCGGAGGAGATGCAGCAGGAACAACATGCACCACAGGAGGTGCTGAAGTAACAACAGTTTGAACCACTGGAGCATCTTGGGGGCCCAAATTGAAACCTTCAGGTGCAAAATTCTCTGGCATTCCCCATGGATAACCTTGAGGCATACGGTTTGAACAACAGCCGGAGTAGCGGATACAGGAACAGTAGGAACTTCAGTATTTGCCCTTGTTGGTTGAGGTTGAACACTCGGTGGCTGATTCTGAGCAACCACCAGAGCTTCCATCAGAGTAGTCAAGTTGGCCAAGCCAGCCTTCAAAGCAGAAACTTCTTCGTGTAGCTCGCGATTCTCCTGTTCTAAGTTGTCCATCTTCTTTTTGAAGTTAGCCTGAGTGTTGTAGTGATGAGTCAGCTTGCTGAATGAAGTAAAGATCTGGGTAAGGCACCTGGATATGCATAATAAATGCAAGAAATATATGCAATATGATGCATGATATGCAATGTGTATGATTATTTTTACTTTGTCATTTAATATTTCAAGGGATTTAACGTTTATAGACATATTGCAAACATCAAAATTATAACGCATTTGAAATACTGAAAATTTTTCATTATAATAACTTCAAAATGGGTTACAAGTTTCAATGATCCCAAGTAAAAGATGAAAATACAATCTAAAAATCCTGAGAAAAAGAACTGATAGAGATTAATATGTACGCTGGCGCAATCTGAGCCCTCAACCTATGGTTTTCTTCCACATGTCTGATGGCAACCTCCTTCCAACCATCTGGATCAGGAAATGAGTGATCATCACCTATTTGAGGCTTAGGGGAAAATAAATCCCCTTGCCTCTCCATAGACTCCATCGCTCGACTCTCAAGGATCTCGATCAAATCGTCTTTCTCTTTCAAGTCTGCTTTATAGGAACTCTTTAAAGTCTAGAACTTGTTCTTCCAAGCACCTGTTTCCTGTTACATCCTAACCAAAGCAAGTTGCAACTCTTCTAGATCATCTAATAAGGGAGGAGTGGTCTTCACAAATAGGTCAGGCATGGGTGTCTCCCGAGTATACGACATCTTCAGCTGAATGGCTCTCGATCGGACCCACTGAAGATATGGCTCCAAAGAGACAGCACCCCTATGTCCCAAATCCTTCCTACTCTTCTTATGAATGTGACGCCAGGCCTTCACAATCTGCTCCCTAGCTTCCCTATGGTCTTCTCCTTCCTTTAGAAAGAAACTACTCAAATGAATACTGTTTGGTTTATCCCTCATCGAATAACTAAGCTGCCGCCGTGCAAGAACAGGGTTATAGTTAATTCCTCCCTTTGTACCAAGAAGAGGTACATTGGGGAAACTACCACAACTGTCAATAATATCCACATCCTGATAAGCTCGATGATACCAATCAATATCCGAGTGAGTAAGTGCCATGATCTTAGGATCCCAACAGGGTTCCTTCCTGACATCCCAAAAAGCATTAGACTGAGGCATATGAGAGATGAACCACCGGTATAACAGAGGCGCTCAACAGATAATCATTCCCCCATGATAGGAACTCCGAAGATGAACAGAGTAATAAGCATCACCCAACAGTGCAGGAGCTGGGTTTCCAATCATGAAAATCTTGATAGCATTAATGTCGACAAACTTGTCCACATTAGGAAATAAGAATAATCCATAAGCAAGTAAAGCAAAGATGGCCTCAAAAGCAACTGTACTCTTCATTATGGAAAAGTAACGAGCTTTCTCCAATAAGAACTGAGTTGGTAATCCTCTAATCCCTCCTTTAGTAGTCATATGGGCTTCCACCTCAGACTTCCCCAGATGAATCAAAGCAGCAAGCTCATGTGGTTTTGGCTCACCCTCCAAACTAGTAAAAGGAACACGATCGGTAACAGGTAAATCCAAAATATAGGAGTAATCCTCCAGTGTAGGCATCAACTGATAATCGGGAAAAGTAAAGCAGTGATACACCGGATCATAGAACTGGACCAAGGTCGATAGAATACCCTCCTTCATCTTCATCTTCATGATAGGAATAATGGATCCATACTTCTTCCGAAAGTCTGCAGAACACTCGATCTCTGGAATTAGACTGATCAGCTCATCTATCTTGGGATCCTTGAAACTGTATTTTCCGGTCTTTCTCTTTCCAGAATCAATGGTTAAAAGTACCTGAGATATTCTCAAATAGTCAACCTTTAAATCCCTTGAAATATTGTTTTCTTCAAAAGATGCTTATGAGTGCATGGATGCATGATGCAACAATCACACACAAGATCACACATATAGGGTTCATAGGTTCAACGTCACGAGCATGAGGTCGAAGGTACTACCCATAAGGTGTTGGTCTAAGAGTTATCACCTTCCAAACAAGGTTCTAGAGGTTCCCAGAGTCTACATCCTTCCTTCGGATATTACAAACTTCCCGATTAACTCGGTAATTAGTAATATTCTCAAGAAAGACTCGTCCGAGCGTAGTATCACGTGACAATTATTTCCGGATTACTCCGTCATAGCTTCCGCACTACACCTAAAAGGCCAAGATGGGTTTGGTATTCCACGGTCCTCAGTTTCAGCAGGCTCCCAGGTCGAAAGCAGTATGTCTTCTCGATTACTCGGTAAACGACACTACAGTCAACGGGGCCTCCACTGAGTGGGGGATCTCATGCCTCCTTTTTTGGGATTACTCCCTCAAAGTTAACATGACTATACCACCCGTCCTATCTTAAAGTTTGCCCAAGTCCGGGTATAGGACTCATGAGTAATCACCAAGCACCCTAAAAACCAGGAAAATCCAAACAAACATATATACAAAATATAACACATAAACAACAATAACACATATACAGATAATAAACAAAGATAGGCTCAACCCACTTAGGGATGGACCAGCAAGAGGTCAATCTTTCCCCAGTGAAGTCGCCATTTTTCTGTAGCGGTAGAAATGTTCAAGACTGAGCCATTGGATTGACTAGACTTTATACAAATCAAAAATAAAAATCGCCACCGCGCTTTATTGTTTCCAAAGGAAAGGGAAAATAGTGAATAACCCAAAAAAGGGGGAAAGATTCAAGGTAAGGGGGTTGGTTATGCAAAGGGAAGGTATTAGCACCCTAAACATCTACGGTACTCCGCAGGAACCTATTTATAAAATCTGTATATTTTGGCTATAAAATGTGTTATATATAAAATGGATGGTGGGGGTGAGAAAAGAAATATATTTTTAGGATTTTTGCACCCGCCGCGGTTGTGAACCTCTAGTGCCTGCGTACCACCTTTCATGCAATAGGGGATCAGGGTACACGTAGTTCCTCTTTTAAAAGTTTGAAACACAAGTGCGTTGATTAATTTTATGAGATAAGACATCATCGTCATTGTCCGTGTGGAAAAACATACTTACTACCCACAATCATGAGAAAGGAGAATTTGCATCATCTCAAAGTGGAGGATATGTCTTGAATTTTAAAATCAACAATGCCTCACTCAACACCCAAGTGGAAAATATCTCATTTCACTATATAGTGTAGAAGTATAGTTGTTTGCATCACTACAAGGATTGACAAGAGTCTAACCTTTTGAGAAAAGTTTTAAAATAAAAGCAAAAGTTGCAAAATAGTTTGAAATGAGATTATTTGACTTTTAGTCTTCTCACAAAAATGTCAAGGTATTATTAAATTGATTGGAGTTTATTTATGAAAATATTTTAAAAATGCATGGACCTAAGTCCAAGTTTATTATGAAAGTGGTTTAAGTTTCAAAACAAGAAGAGTTTTCAAAAGGAGGGAGAAGATTTCTGAAATTAAAGAAGATGGGAGGAGAAGAAGAGACTATCCTAAAGCATAAGGTAAAAGCTAAGGATAAAGACCATCTAACCAACAAGAAGCCGAAACTTGACATTATGAGCCAAGATAGAATTCTCATTCTTTGGATGGGAACCAAGCAAGCAAAGATACTAGACCTCTTGAGAAAACCAAACTTCAAGTGTATTAAGTCTTCACAAAAATTGGGCAGAGTAACGGCTCTATACAGGTGAATTCCAGACTACAAACAAAGAGTGTAATCACAAAAACCTGCACACAAAAACAAACAAGCAACCGAATGTCTTGAGGTAAACCTCAAGAACTCCAGACAAAATAATCAGATAAGATCACAAGGTCTCCAAGATAGGCCAAGGTTTCTAATCCTAAGTCCAAGAAAAAGTCCCATGCTCCAAAATGCCAAGGATAGTAACCAAATAGTCCAAGTACCATTAAGAGTTTTTTAGGGTTTATGTTGATTATTAAGTATCTTAGGAAAAGAAAAGGAAAAGCTCAAGTGAGCAAAGTAAAAATGGCAAGAAGATAAATGCTCAAATGAGCAAAGATGAAAATGGCATGAAAATAAGAAATGCTAAAAAAATAAATAGTACATAAAGTATAAAAGAATAAAAGCATAAAATAAACAAGTCAATAATTAGTGGTTAGTTGGATGACCATCTTGAAACTTGCATTTGGAACTCATTAGAGGATTGGTAGAACCAAAGCCTCCACACAACAAGTTGCATTTGCTTTTTGTCAAGTATATCATCCATTTGGAATTCTCATAAGTACCATTTAATGATCAACGATGTTTAAGTGATCCGCGTTGACCAAAGGTATTGTAGATCCATTAGAGGATTGGTAGAACCAAAGCCTCCACACAATGAATCTCAAGGTTATTGGATCAAAGAAATCAAATTAACATACTTGGGCTTGCAATCATAAGTTTGGGCCACGAATGATCATTTATTCGAATCGAGACAAAATTTAGCGCTATGTTAAGCAATCATAAGTGGACTTATATAGAAGTCGCACCTATTTCGAGGCCGGTCAATAGCAATCTATGCACCACTTGTTTTGAGACATGATATAGAGATCATGCTCCAACAACATTTAGTGCAATGAGAAGGGGATGAGATGAAGAGGAATTAGGGTAAAAAGAGAAACCACATTTGAATTAATATTTAATCAAACTATTATTAAAATCATTCATCCATTTTTATGGAGTTAAACTAAACACCATGGATCTAATGATGTTAATAAAGCCATGATCAAAAAATCAACCCAAGACAGCCAGAAAATAATCACAAAATAATATCATATTTAATATATACATTAAAAGGTTTAAAAATGTTTTTTAAAAAATGGAAAATAATGAGGAAAATATCAATTATATTAAAATTAATCAAGAAATGAAAAATAAGACCATAAAAAAAAAATTAGAAAAGAGGCCAAGTGATTTTACAAAAATTTTGGTAATTTTTAAAAGTCATAAACTATTTTTAAAAATTAAAATAAATGGATAAAATTAGCAAAAATAGTAAAAAAAAATAGTAAAGTCAGAAACAAAAATAAAATAAGGTCACCAATATTTGTCACAATATCATTGGATCATTCCATAAATTTATTAGAATTTTAAAATGTGTAAAAGTATTTTTAAACATTTTAAACATATCAAATAAGTGTAAAATTCATTAAAAAAATACCAAAACACAAAATTAAATTGTGAAAAAATAAAAATCAGAAAGAGAATAATCAAAAAAATTTCATAATTTTTTCAGATTTTTTGGACTAAAAATGAATTTTCTATGATTTTTTGAAATTTAAAACTATTAAAATATAAAAATCAGAAAAAGAAAATAAAAGTAAAAGATGTGGACCATTGGATGAGAGTCAAAACGCGTTAGTAATCAAATCCAAGGGATCTGGCGCGCTGTGCATATCATGGTCATTAATGAATAATGTAAAGAATCAATAATAAATCAGATTTTTGAAAAACACAAATGGCACGCCATCATTGGTTGAAAGATGACACGTAGGTCATCTTCAACCTTTAGCCAACATGATTTGCAGGTCTCTCAAACTATAAAATAAGAAGCTCAGACCTATGCCAATCGCTTCGTCTCTTCAAGACGAAAACAACCACAGCCTCGCGCCAAATTTATATTAATTTTAGCTCAAGCAAATTGGAAGGAAAGTTTTTAAAAGGGAATTGAAAATTCATGGTCAAAACGAGTTTCCAGATGAAAGTAAGTGTTGTGACTAGAACCAGAGCAACGAGAGCATCACAATGATATCAAATTTTGAAAAATTGATGAAGGAATCTACCTATTGAAGTTAAGTTGCAGAGCTCTGAAACTGTCCTTCTATGGAGCAGTATAGGGCACGATTCTGCAAGGTTATTATATGGTTAGCTTCAGGGAAGATCAAGGAAGGTGAATTGAGGGAAAAATGGATTGAAAAAGGCTTGAGAATAGATTTCGAAGTTGTTGAATTCTGGGTTGTGAAGCAAGTTTGGCAGGGTGATTTTGGTTGTCTAAGCTTGGGAAATTGAATGGGGGATGACCCTCTATTTATAGGGAAGCAAAAGGGATCAAAAGGAATAGCAAATGATGCGTTTTGGAGGGAATTCGTGTGGATTTGCATCATGAAGAAAGTGTGACTCAAACTTGATCAAAACTCAGCCAAATCGTGCGTTTCATGATGCTAATCACTTATAGCAAGTTGCTAAACATGATTAGAAACAAAAACGCGTGGAAATCTTATGATTAGAAGCTAAAACAAAGATTTCAAAATCCTGACTTTGTGAAAAAATCAGTTTCAAACTACCAAATTCAAATCCATGGCATTTCCAGCTCAAGGGGTCTTAGGGCATAATTCTTTATGCTTGGAAAGATGAGGTTACAAGCTTTGCAATGGAAAAATAATGGAATCAAATGGATGCTTGAGCTGAAAATTACATGGAGTCAAAGTTGAAGAAAAAGAGTTGACTTTTCATACTTAGAAATATTTCAAATTCTTCTTTAAAAATAACCTATAATCTTTTGCATCCAAACATGGCCTTCCACTTAGAATTTGTTCTTGACCAAAAAGATGGAATGAAGTAGATATCTTGAATGACATTTTGCAATTTGAACCACTCAAAATCTCCAAAATTGAGCAAGTTATGACTTGTTGAAGTTGGCAAAAAATCATAAAATTACCTATAATCTTTTGCATTCTTAAGGCAACTTGCATTCATTTTCTCACTTTGCACATAAAATAAGGCATGAAGTAAACATCTTTAAGATCATCATAAAAAATAATGGGCTCAAGGTGATAAAAATTGACCAATTTATGACCATTTGAAGTCACATATGGAAAATTGGGGATTCATCTGGGTGACTTGTAATCTTTCTTCTTCACCAAGTTCCTTCCACATGAAAATTCCTTGGAACTTTTGAAGTTATTTATTGGTAACTCTTTGAAGAGAAGGATGTTTTTGGAATCACTCAAAAATACCAAAATATGAGCAAGATATGCTCTTTTGAAGTCCAAAACCCTAGCCTCTAGATCAAGAGAATGCTTTGAGGAACTTTGACAAGTTTGAACAAACTTCTTGTGCCAATAGTCTTCCTTTGTGAATAGAAGTTGTTGAGGATGATTATGAGGATTCATAGCCACCAAAACCACTTCCATATCTTGAAATTAGAGAGAAATATGCCCTTGTGACCAATATGAACAAGACCTTGTTCAATCATGACAACTTCTTCCCTTAACCCTTTGTATTTTTGAATCAATTTTGATAACTTTGAAATATGTTGAACCAAAATAAACCTTGTCATGCCATTTCTTCCAAAACAACTTCAATAGTGAGGTTTTTAATTTCTCAAGATTGACTAGGGCATGGAAATAAACTCATGAACCCATGAAGCAACTTGCTAAACCTCATTGCCTTTACCTACATTATTAACAAGTAAGGCAAACCAACATTGCATTTTATTAATTAGAGAGAAAATCAAAGCAAAATATCTATGACCACAAAAAAAAACAAGTCATGGTGCTTGATAATTCCTCAAAAGAGCAAGGCTAAAGATAGGGAGAAGAACCAAAATCCATAATGTGATCTTGTTGTGATTGAAACAATATGGTATGATGAAGGGATCTTAGGGGAAAAAATTGGGGTACAACAGTAGACCATCAGCAGTGAACATCAATTTTTGTTATCTTTTTGCTATCTTCAGTGAACGTTGATAGTTCATCGTCAGTGAACAGCGGTGATATGATATATTATCTTTCTACCTTCAGTGAAAGTTGGTAGACCATCGACAGTGAACATCAATGATTATCATCTTTTTGTTATCTTCAGTGAACGTTCATAGTTCATCGTCAGTGAACAGAAGTGATATGATATTTTCTCTTTCTACCTTTAGTGAAAGTCGGTAGACCATCGGCAGTGAACGTCGATGTCTGTTATCTTTTTGCTATCTTCAGTGAACGTTGATAGTTCATCGTCAGTGAACAATGGTGATATGATATTTTCTCTTTCTACCTTCAGTGAAAGTTGGTAGACCATCGGTAGTGAACGTCAATGTCTGTTATCTTTTTACTATCTTTAGTGAACGTTGATAGTTTATCGTCACTGAACGGCGGTGATATGATATATTCTCCTTCCACCTTCGGGGAAAGTTGGTAGACCATCGACAGTGAACGTAGATGTTTGTTATCTTTTTGCTATCTTTAGTGAATGTTGATAGTTCATCGTTAGTGAACGGCGGTGATATGATATATTCTCCTTCTATCTTCAGTGAAAGTTGGTAGACCATCGGCAGTGAACGTCGATGTTCGTTATCTTTCTCTCTGCCATCAGTAAACGTCAGTAGCTTCGCCTTCAGTAGAAGTTAGTGTGTCCTTTGACCATTCTACTATCCCCTCTGATTCAGTTCTCTGGGCCCACCAGTGATTTATTTTCCTGATGGGGGTGCTCCTTATTCCTTTTATTATTGTTACATCCCTAGTGATGTTTTGCGTCTCTTTGGTCCTGATTCATATGCATTCATGATCATAAGCATTTGCATGGAATCTTAGGGCCAAAAATAGGGTTTGTTTTATATTTAAGTATCTCTGATCGCGTTGACACGAAGATTTTTAACCTTTGTATCTCCAGATAGAAGAAACTTAAATAAGGGCAGCTGTTTTACCTCAAATTTTCCCCTAAGATCCCTTCATCATACCGTGTTGATTCATTCACAACAAGATCACACTAGGATTCTTGGTTCCCCCCTACATTTAATTTTGCCTTTTTGAGGGATTACCATACACCTTGACTTATGTTCCTCTTGTGATCATGACTATTGTTTTGTTTAACTAATAAAATGCAATGTTGGTTTGTCTTGCTTGTTATCCATGTAGGTGAAGGAAATGAGATTTAACAAGCTACCCCATGGGTTCATGAGTTTATTTCCATGCCCTAGCCAATAAAAGCTTGAGAAGTTAAAACCTCACCATTGGAGTGGTTTTGGAAGAATTTTCATGGCAAGTTTGTTTTTATTCATCACATTTCAAGGTTATTAGATGTGACTCAAAAGTACAAGGGGTTGATTGGAGAAGCTGTTATGTTTGGACAAGGCCTTGTTCCTATTGGTCACAAGAGCATATTTCTCTCAAATTTCAAGATATGGAAGTGGTTTTGGTGGATATTAGTCCTCATTATCATACTCAACAACTTATATTCACAAAACAAGAATATTGGTACAAGAAGTTTGTTCAAACTTATCAAAGTTCCTCAAGGCATTTTCTTGATCTAGAAGCTAGGGTTTTGAACTTCAAAGGAGTACATCTTGCTCACCTTTTGGTATTTTTGAGTGATTCCAAAGACATAATTCTCTTCAAAGGGTTATAAACAAATCACTTCAAAAGTTCCAAGGAGTTTACAAGTGTAAGAGCCTTGATGAAGAAGAAAGATTACAAGTCATCCAGATGAATCCACAATTTTACATAAGTGACTTCAAATGATCATAACTTGGTCAATTTTTATCACCTTGAGTCCATTCTTTTTCCATAATGATCTTGGAGAGGTGAACTTTATGCCTTCTTTCATGTGAAAAGTGGGAAATGGATGGGAGTTGCCTTAAAGATGCAAAAGATTATAGGTCATTTCATGATTTTTTGCCAACTTCAACAACTCATAACTCTCTCAATATTTGGAGATTTTTAATGGTTCAAGTCCCAAAATGTCATTCAAGAGATCTACTTCATGCCATCTATTTTGGTCAAGAGAAAATTCCAAGTGGAAGGCCATGTTTGGATGTAAGACATTATAGGTCATTTTTTGAAGAAGAATTTTTAAATATTTCTAAGTATGGAAAGTCAACCCTTTTTCTTCAACTTTGACTCAATGCAACTTTCAGCTCAAGCATCCATTTGATTCCATTCTTTTTCCATTACAGAGCTAGTAACCTCATCTTTCTAAAGCATCAAGAATCATGCCATAAGACCCCTTGGGTTGAAAATGCCATTGGTCAGAAGTTGACACTTTGAAATTGAATTTCTCACCAAGTCAGAATTTTGAAATCCATAATGTGGCCTCTAATCACAAGTTTTCCACGCGTTTTTGCCTCTAAACATGTTTAATGAAGTTCCAAATTTGTTTAGCACATCAAAACGCAAGAATTTGATGAGTATTGATAAAGTTTGTATCACACTTCACTCGTGTATCAGGTGTGCACGATTTCCCTCCAAAACACATCATTCACTCTTCCTTTTGATCCCATTCGATTCTCCTATACATACATGAACTATCCCTTTCAATTTCCCAAGCTTGGATAGCCAGAATCACCCTGCCAAACTTATTTCACAATTCAGAATTCAGCAACTTCAAAATCCATTCTCAACCCTTTTTCAATCCAATTTTTCCCTCAATTCACCTTCCTTGATCTTCCCTGAAGCTAACCATATAATTACATTCAAGAATTGTGCCCTATATTGTTCCATAGAAGTCCAGTTTCAAAGCTCTGCAACTCAACTTCAATAGGTAGATTCCTTCATCAATTCTTCAAAACTCTGATATCATTGTGTTGCTCTCATTGCCCTGGTTCTAGTTGCAACATTTACTTTTCACTGGAAACACGTTTTGACCATGAAATTTCAAATCCCTTTTCAAAACTTTCCTTCCAAATTGCTTGAGCTACAGTTTATATAAATTTGGCACGAGAGTGTGGTTGTTTTCGTCTTGAAGAGACGAAGCGGTTGGCATAGGTCTGAGCTTCTGATTTTACAGTTTGAGAGACCTGCAAATCACGTTGGCTGGAGGTTGAAGATGACCTACGTGTCATCTTCCAACTAATGATGACACGCCACTTGTTATTTTTGAAAATATGATTTATATTTAATTTTGTACATTATTCACTAATGACCATGATATGCACAACGCGCCAGATCCCTTGGATTTGATTTCTAATGCGTTTTGACTCTCATCCAATGGTCCACATATTTTACTTTTATTTTCTTTTTCTGATTTTTATATTTTAATTGTTTTAAATTTCAAAAAATCATAGAAAATTCATTTTTAGTCCAAAAAATCTGAAACAATTATGAAAAATATTTTTGATTATTCTCTTTCTGATTTTTATTTTTTCATAATTTAATTTTGTGTTTTGGTATTTTTTATAAATTTTACACTTATTTGATTTGGTTTAAATGTTTAAAAATACTTTTATACATTTTTAAATTCTGAAAAAATTATGGAATGATCCAATGATATTGTGACAAATATTGGTGACCTTATTTTATTTTTGTCTCTAACTTTACTATTTTTTTACCATTTTTTTTATTTTACCCATTTATTTTAATTTTAAAAATAGTTTCTGACTTTAAAAAATTGCCAAAAAATTTGTAAAATTATTTGGGCCTCTTTCAGATCTTTCTATGGTCTTACTTTTTTATTTCTTGATTAATTTGAACATAGTTGATATTTTTATCTTTATTTTCTATTTTTAAACATTGTTTTTAAACCCTTTTATGTATATTAAAATGTGATATTATTTTGTGACTATTTTCTGGCTGATCTTGGGTTAGATTTTGGATCATGAACTTTATTAACATCATTGGATCTATGGTGTTGAGTTTAACTCCACAAAAATGGATGAATGATTTTAATAATAGTTTGATTAAAATTTAATTCAAATGTGGTTTGTATATTTTTTCCCATCCCTCTCCATCTCATCCCCTTCTTATTGCACTAGATGTTGTTGGAGCATGATCTCTATATCATGTCTCAAAATAAATGGTGCATAGATTGATATTGACCAACCTCAAAATAGGTGCGACTTCTATATAAGTCCACTTACAATTGCTTAACATAGCGCTAAATTTTGTCCCGTTTCGAATAAATGATCATTCATGGCCCAAACTTATGATTGCAAGCCCAAGTATATTAATTTGATCTCTTTGATCCAATAACCTTGAGATTCATTGTGTGGAGGCTTTGGTTCTACCAATCCTCTAATGGATCTACAACACCTTTGGTCAACGCGGATCACTTAAACATCGTTGATCATTAAATGGTACTTGTGAGAATTACAAATGGATGATATACTAGACAAAAAGCAAATGCAACTTGTTGTGTGGAAGCTTTGGTTCTACCAATCCTTTAATAAGTTCGAAATGCAAGTTTCAATATGGTCATCCAACTAACCACTAATTATTGACTTGTTTTACCTTATGCTTTCATTCTTTTTTATGCTTTATGTACCATTTACTTTTAGCATTTACATTTCATGTCATTTTCATCTTTGCTCATTTGAGCATTTACTTTGCTTACTTGAGCTTTTCTTTTCCTTTCTTAAGATACTTAATAATCAACATAAACCCTAAAAAGTCTTTAATGATACTTGGACTATTTGGTTATTATCCTTGGCATTATGGAGCATGGGACTTTTCTTGGACTTAGAATTAGAAACTTTGGCCTATCTTGGAAACCTTGTGATCTTATCTGATTATTTTGTCCGGAGTTCTTGAGGTTTACCTCGAGACATTGGGTTATTTGTTTGTTTTTGTGTGCAGGTTTTTTTATGATTACACCCCTTGTTTGTGATCTGGGATTCACCCGCATATAGCTGTTACTATGCCCAACTTTTTTATGAAGACTTAACACACTTGAAGTTTGGTTCTCTCAAGAGGTCTAGTATTCCTTTGCTTGATTGGTTTCAACCCAATGAATGGGAATTCTATCTTGGCTCATAATGTCAAGTATTGACTTCTTGTTGGTTAGATGGTTCTTATCCCTAGATTTTACCTTGTGCTTTAGGATAGTCCCTTCTTCTCCTCCCATCTTCTTTAATTTCAAAAATCTTCTTTCCCTTTTTGAAAACTCTTCTTGTTTTTGAACTCGAACCATTTTCATAATAAACTTGGACTTATGTCCATGCATTTTCAAAACATTTTCATAAATAAACTCCAATCAACTTAATAATACCTTGACATTTTTTGTGAGAAGACTAAAAGTCAATTAATCTCATTTCAAACCATTTTGCCACTTTGGCTTTTCATCTTTAAAACTTTTCTTAAAAGATTAAACTCTTGTCAATCCTTGTAGTGATGCAAACAACTATACTTCTACAATATGTAGTGAAGAGAGATATTTTTCCACTTGGGTGTTGAGTGAGACATTGTTGATTTTGAAATCCAAGCCATATCCTCCACTTTGAGAGGATGCAAATTCTCCTTTCTCATGATCGTGGGTAGTAGGTGTGTTTTCCACACGGACAATGACGATGATGTTTTATCTTATAAAATTAACCAACATATTTGGGTTTTAAATTTTTGAAAGAGGAACTACGTGTACCCTGATCCCCTATTGAACGAAAATATGGTACGTAGGCACTAAAGGTTCGCAAATGCGACGGGTGCAAAAATTATAAAATAAATATATTTCTTTCCTCACCTCCACCATCCATTTTATATATATATATATATATATAACATTTTTTATAGCCAAAATATACAGATTTTTACGAAGAGGTTCCTGCGGAGTACCATAGATGTTTAGGGTGTTAATACCTTCCCTTTGCATAACAAACCCCCTTACCTTGAATCTTTCCCCCCTCTTTTTAGGTTATTCACTCTTCTCTCATTCCTTTGGAAACAATAAAGCGCGATGGCGATTTTTATTTTGATTTGTATAAAGCTTAGTCAATCCAATGGCTTAGTTTTGAACATTTCTACCGCTACAGTCAGTAGGGGTGATAACAGAGATTGTAATAGCTTTTTCAGTTAGAGTACTAGCAGAGATAATTATAGGACTGGGAACAGCCTTTGGAGGAGCAACAACAACAAGAATGATTACGGGTCCAGAAACTGCTTTTGGGGGAGCAATTTCTGGAGAGAATATCCTTCTGCTTCGGGTAATCTTGCTAGTCCCGACAATATTACTGATATAAGAGTCAACCTTCTCAAAACTTTAATCTTCAACATCTGGCCAATCTTGCTTGATACTGTAGTAGTAGACACCCCCTCCATAATTCCATGGTACGGTTTTGTCTGACGAATACGGGATTGGTCCAGGCATTGTAATTATCAAAGGAGCTATTTTAGGAACTGATGTAATTCTAACGGGTCTTTTGGTGGAGACCCTGGAAGAATTTTCGGAAATGGTCACGATGGAAACATCATTATAAGAAACAGTTGGATTGAAGCCTTCTCGAACAAAATTTCCTTGTTATCTATTACGCACTGAACGTCTGCTTTTAACAGAGGACAGCTGGCTGGTGAGGATAAACAGAAAGGACAGCTTTCATCACAGCCTGGGAATACACCGGAATTTAATAAGTTCTTCTTGATAGTCAGGAGTGGAGTCATAAGTTCATCAATTGAAGTAACAAACATATCTTCCTCAATGGCGTTGGTATTATGGTCGTGTTTGGGCATAGGGGCAGTAATGACATTATGAATTTCTGGCGCATCAAATTCAATCTCTTTGGCTTCAAGAAGATCTTGTACTTTGTTTTTCAGAGCCCAACAATTGTTAGCGTCATGGTCGGGACTCTCAGAATGGTATGCACAGCGGGCATTAGGATGATAGTGAGGAGAGGTTGTGTTAGGGTTCTTTGGAGCCTCTTTCAAAGTCACTAGGTTGGATCTTAACAAATATGGAAATACTTGAGATAGAGTCATATTAATTCGGGTGAATTGTTTGACTGGTCTTTCCATTCTTGGCTGGTTGCTTCTTTGCGGAGCAGGCGCATGTTTAGGAATCATGACAGCCCCCACCATTGGATGGCATTCAGCCCTATCTTGATTTCTCAAAGGATATACAACAACCACCTCTTTCTTTCTAATGAAGGGTTTCCTTACAGCAGCAGAGGATGCATCTTTTTGAATTTACCCATTCTTTATCCCGGCTTATACCCTTTCTCCGGTCAATATTAACTCAGTAAAGCCTGCCGATGAACTCCCAATTAAGTGATTGAAGAAGGGACCAGACAAGGTGCCCAAAAACATGTCTACCAAATCTCTTTAAGATAGGGGAGGTTGAACTCTTTTGGCTAAGTCCTTCCACTTTTGCGCGTAGTCCTTGAAGCCTTCACTTAAAACCATGGCCATACTCTGGAGTTGAGTATGGGTGGGTGCAAGATCAGTGTTGTATTAGTATTTTTTGTAAAAGGTTGCGACCAAATCTTCCCAGTTATGAACATTGGCTCTTTCTAACTGATAAAACCAATCAAGTTGAGTTCCAAACAGGCTGTCTTGGAAGAAGTGTACCCATAAATCCTTGTCAGCGGTATGAGGTTGGATTTTCCTCACATAGGACCGTAGATGCATTTTGGGACATGAAACTCCATCATATTTGGCGAACACAGGTGCTTTGAATTTTGGAAGAATGAAAATTCTCGATACTAATCCCAACTCCTCAAAGTCCAATCCAGGAACTTTTTGGATTTCCATTGCACTTAACCGTTCTTCTTGATGCTTATACTTGTCGTTGGCCGGAGGGTATTGTTATTAAGAATAATCTTCTTCTTCCTCTTCCTCTTCTGACTCTGACTGGACAACTGTTTCTTTGCCCTTCCCATCTTGATTTTCTTTCTCACTGGATGTCGTTGCAAAGTCCAAGGTCCTTCTTGCTTGTCCTTGGAATCTTCTTCCCTTATTTAGAACTCCGGTTATTTTCTTCGTCTTCTTTTTCTTCTCCTCAACCAGCAAGGTCTTCAACTCTTCTTGTCCTTTGGCTAGAGTTAAGAACAATTGTTGAAACTGTGCATTCTGAGCTTAGAGGTCCTTCACTGTTTTCTTGAGATCCATCTTACTGAAATAAACAGTAGAAAGATGAGAAGACTTGTTACAAGAAACCTTCTTATGTTATGATGAATGGTAAATGCATATGCAATGATTTCAAGGATTTTAAAGATTCAAATTTGTTTTAAACAAAAAGGAAACACACAATATATTAATAAATTAAAGCTTGAGTACATCAATTCCTCTTTAGGAAAAGAAAATACAAAAACTATAAGATAAAAAGGTTGTATGCATCCTCTTTGGTGCGATGTAGGCATTCAAGTTCCTCTCCTCATGAAGTTGCTTAGTGAGTTCCAAAACCTTCTTCTCACTTGCGTAGAATTAGACTTCTAAAGTATCTCGCTCCCCCTTTAGTTGTATCCAATCGCTTTGTACGTCTTCAAGAGAGGAGGCCATGTCAGGATGTAGGATAGTGTATGGAACATCTCCTTCCATAACAGGCTCAATGATTACCGGGAGAATGGAGGGGTAAGGCATCATAAGACTTTGAGCACAAGTTCATACCAATTTGAGGTAAGGCTCAAGAGGGATGGAATTCTTGTGCCCCAATGTCTTGATATCTACCTTGTTCAACATCATCCAAGCTCGGATAAATCTCTGGCCAAGACCTTGATCGTTGTTCTCGTAGTCAAATACCAAACCTTGAATCAACATCTCATGAGGGCTATCCCTTCGGGCGTAACCAAACTATCTTAAGGCTAAGCAGGGGTTGTAGGTGATACCTCCCCTAATTCCAAGTAAGGGGACATTAGGGAACTCTCCACAACGGTCAATAATAGTAACATTTTCTATGGATCGGGAACACCAATGAATGTCTGAATGTTTGAGCATCATCAACCTTTGTGACCACCTTGAACCTTGCTCATTCTTCAATACAGATTGGGGAAGATGCGAAATAAACCATATTGCCAAGAGAGTAGTGCAACACATAAGGACACCTCTTTTCCTCATAGTGAGAGTGTGAAAAGAATGTAGAATGTCCCCTAGCAAAGTGGGCACCGGGTTACAAGATATGAAGATTTTGACAACATTTACGTCTATGAATTGGTCAGGATTTGGAAACAAAACAATCCCATAGATGAGGAGAGCTACAATTTCCTCAAAGGCTTGCAAATCCAAGGAGTTCCAACAGTTTTGGTCTTTCTCAAACAAGAACTTTGCTAGGAAACCTTTGACACCACTCCTTATTTCCCAATGAGTTGTGACATCAGATGAGTGCAAGTGTAGAGCTTGAGCAATCTCTTCTGGCTTTGGGTCTCTTTCCATACCGTTGAAAGGTAGTTGATTGAGAATGGGAATCCTCAAGAGCCGGGAGAATTCTTCCAAAGTAGGTACAAGTTGATAATCGGGAAATGTGAAGCAATGGTGTAAAGGATCAAAGAACTGAAAGAGCACCTTTGTCATGTCTTCATCAGTGTTGGAAGTGACAAAGTTGAGTAAGCAACTGTGTCTCTCGGTGAATGGATAATTTTTAGGAATTCTTGAATCTAGCTCTTTATGTTATGGAGGGATCCTTACAAGATTGACTGGAATAGTTTTCCTGCGAATAGAATCCATGTCCTACAAAACAAGAACAAAGATAAATCCCAAAATCCTTGAAATGGTTAGTGAATGTGTATGATGTTATGATGTTCATGATGTTATGTATAAGTAAATATACACAAACAAAGAAAACAAGTCCTTAGGTTTAGGCTTGCATGGAGTTTCATAGATAAGTACCCTCTTGAAGTTTAGTTGGCTCAAACCTGTCCTAGTAATAGTAACCGGGTTCTAAGGAGCTCGATATCACTGGTGTGTTTCCTTGGTCATTGTTTCAACACAAACCTCTTTAATGGCGACCGAAATATCCCAAGAAACCAAACCTCAATGAGTGTAGTATCGAGTATCTACAAACTTCGGTCTGCACCAAAGCCGGTCATCTCACTACGTCCTAAAGGCCAAGTTGGTCAAGTAAAGGTTCTAAAAGTTCATTAGTGCTTCATGACATCACTCAACGGCCCCGTATTCCCCTTGAGTAACTCAAGGGCTACCGGTACCCACAAATATGTCGCACTAACATAGCTATTTCTTAGACCATATCGGTATAGCCTGCACAGTTTCCATACCGTATTGCTACTTACCTATAATGTATCCCAAATCCGGGTAGAGGATTCAAACCCAAACAAAGAACCATAAAGTAAAGCATACAAGTCAAACAATGAAAGCAAGTAAATGTGATCTAACCCTAAGGTAACCCCACTTTTAGAATTTTCCCTAGCAGAGTCTACAGTTTTGTGATACGCTGGGAAAACTGACTTGAAGTTTTTGCGTTTGATTGCAAATGTCGCGGTTAGCAAGAGTCGCCACCGACTTTTCTTTTATCTAAAAGGAACGGTGAAAAAGCACAGGAAAGACCTTTGAGATTATTTCTTGAGTTCGGGGGGTAGATTATGAAAAGGGAAGGTATTAGCACTCTTTTCATCCATGATTTTCCATGATCTCTTAGTTACTTGCTAGATCATTTGCTTTTGTTTAAAATTGTGCTTTGTGTGATTTTTGAAAGTATTTTGTAAAGAGGCCATTGTTTAGGCAATCTTTGTAATGATTCTCGTTCGTAAGAATGTATACAAAGATGTTTGATCTTTTGAAAATGTTTTCAAGTTTGTAAGAGGTTTTGAAAGTGTAGGTGTTTGTTTTGAAAATAGCAAGGATGTTTTGTTTGAAATTGAGCAAGTAACTAGGAGCATTCTACCTACTCAAAAGTCTTTCTTGTTCATTTTATTTTCCTTTTACATTGTTGTCTTACCATTGATTTGGTAAACGAACATATCTTTGGATGTAAACGGGAAGGGCGTGGGTCATCGTATAACCATGATTAGCAATGTTGCAAGGTATCTTAGCATTTTCTTTTAGGTACTAAGATCATTTGAAAGGCAACTTAGATAGCGTCATCGAGGGACTATGTTCTTGTATTTTGCTTTGTTTTTGCAAAGATACCTCACATGCGTAATATGACCATTTTGTAAGGCACCCAAGTGGATTTACCCTAGGGGTGCTTGTGTGCAAATGTATTATTTTCATGCTTGATTTTGTCTTGTATTAGGGTTTTCTAAGTATTGGTTTTAGTCTTTCCATACAAACCCTAATTACTAGCATGTTATGTATAAAGCGATAAATTGCGGAATTTAAAGTTACTACGCTATTGAAATACTTGTGGGAGGGGGTGTACAAATTGTAAATGGGGATTGCAAGAATTTAAACCTAATTAGTCTATTACAACCATATTGAATTGGTACAAATGTACAAGAAATTAAATGAATATAATGTACAAAATGAATAAATGTACAAAAATGTGAAATGTAAAGTAAATGGATATTTGTTTAGATTTTTAGGAAAAAGGGAAATTGTTTTAACCTAATTAATTAAGGGGAAAAATAATTTATTAACATCATAAAAAGTAAACCCTAAATTTACTAAGAAAAGATTTTTCTACAAAACCCTAAATTTATTAATTAAAATAAAAGAAATTAAATTTTATAAGAAAAGTATTTTTGGTATTTTTTGTCTTGAAAATAATTATAGTATTATAAAATATTTTTGGCCCTTTTTTATATTAAAAATAAATATATTTTAATAGGTGTAAAAGAAAAATAAATGCTAACCTGGTTTTAATTAAATTTACAAGATAATTTGTAAAAATAAATAAAGTATGATTAATAAAATAATTTTTTGTGTGACAAAAATAAATAAACTAAGTTAAAATATAAATCTACTATTTTTTGTATTTTTTATGATTTTTTTAGTATTAGGAAAATATTTAAGAAAATAAATAAAATGAAAATAAGAAAATAAAATAAAACTGGGCCAGGGTGCAAATAGCCTGCAGAGGGTTAGAAAGAAAAAAAAACAAGAAAAAAACAGGCCCAAGGAGGCCCACCGCGTGCAAAAAAGAAAGTCAGAAAACAAGAAAATGTGAAAAGTCCAAAAGGGTACCACTGGAGCTCGAACCCAGGTCCCAAAGGTTACAGGCGCACGCTTCTACCACTGGGGTGGCTATACATCCGTTAACATAAGAAAAACAATAAATACATATAGCAAACATGTTCCATGGCCTGAACTTCATCTTCAACCTCACGCCTAGCCATAGCTTCTGTAACTCATTCAAATCTCAACAAAAATGAAAACTGTAAACATGAAACTTGTAGCAAATTTCCTCATGGTTTCAGAAATGTAAAACATTAAAACTATAGATCAAAGATAAATATGAATTTTAATGGCCCTAATCTGAAACCTAAAAACCTTATAAATTTCAATCTTAAAATTCTCTAAGCTCAAGCAAAATTAATGGAAACTATGGCATGGTTAGCTTTAGGGCAATGATATCTACATGTTTTGTTCATAAATAAATCATTGATGATGCCTGTATGAGAAGTTCCAAAGTTAGAAAATTTACCTTGCAAGAGGGTATCGGGTTTGAAGTTTGAGAAGCTTTCAAGGAGTTCCAATGGTTGGGTTAGATTCCTCAAGTTCCCAGGAAGCTAATGGAATGCTTAGCCTGAGCTGAAAGGGCCTGAGGAGTTCTGGAGAAGTTCAAGTGCAAAGCTCTGTTTTTGAAAATGGTGGATGATGGTGGAGGTGTTACAGTGATGCTGCAGGTGTTGGAATTGTTTGTGTATGTTGTTTAGAAGCTTTTGAAAACAAAAGTCCAAGAAACGCACGAGTAGATTTGAAGATTGGCTTCAAAACTCAGAAATGATAAGTTTTGAAGTGTTTTTGGTGATTCTGAGTTCTGGGTCTTTTCAGGGCTTAAGAATTCGTGTATATGATGCAAATAGTTTGTGTATCTATAAGCAAAAGGATTGGAGTGGTTTGGACAATCAGAAGTACAAGTTACAAGCTTTTGGCTAGGTTACTTGATTTTCAAGAAAAGAGGGAAACCAAGTTTCAATGTGTAGTACAAGCATGGGCTGGGTGATTGTAAGTGTCTAAACCATTTCTCATGTGTTATAGGACTTGTGTGATCAGAAGAGAACAAGTGCAAGGCTCAAGTACAAGTTTTATGCAAAAAGTCACTTTATCAAAATGGCAATGTGCACTTTCTTCCAAAGATGGATATAAAGCATGTCCATACATTGAATGCTTGAAATGAGACCTCTAACAGCTATGCAAACAATTAATTATGGAGTGCCTAACAAGTTTGAGGCCTGCAAAGTATATTTTATGCAGCATAGTTTGAATTTTGAATTTGGTTCATCACAAAATGACTTGTAATTCAAGTGATAAAACCCTAACTTCATCTCTTCGATTCTCCCTACTCAAGAATGATATTAAGGAGTTCTTGGACATTTTTGAAAGCTTGTAATGTGCTCTAAAACCCATATTTGAATTTATTTTGAATATTCCCCTTGTAACTATATGAAAAAGTGCCATGAAGTTGGGTAAAAATCCTGACCAAATTAGGGCAAAATTTCACTAAGTGTTTTGTTTCATGAGCACATGTTCATAAAATTATAACTTGAGATCCAAGAACTTTTGGAAGGAGTTTTGTAAAGAAAAGTTGTATATTTCATGGATATCTACAACTTCCATGTTGGAAGTTTCTCTTGAATCATCTTGCATCATGGTGAAAAATTTGTTCAAAGTTGTGAAAAAACATGAAATTTCCAACACTTAAAAAAAAATTTAAGTTTAGAAATTTTGACTTTCCAAAATGAAATCTTGACTTTTTAATTTCTTGATGAATAAGTTTCATATTTTGACATGTTTTGATGAATTGTGATCTTTGGCATTTGAATTTGACCAAAAAGTCAAAGTTTGACTTTTTAGTATATAGTTGACTTTTGATTAGTTGACTGAAAATTCATCTGTCAATCCATTGAACTTGAGCAATGTTTTGAGCTATGTCATTAGGTAAAAATGATGCAATTTGATTCTTGAGATTATTCCTTAAACCAATTGACCATTTTCTAGGTCAAAAATCAGAAAGTGCCCTTTCCCAGTCAAAACCCTAATTTTTGACCATTTTGCCCTTTTGAAGATTTGATCAAATTTCTTGAGGAGTTGTGGTCCAAAATTGATCAAATGATAAATATTAGTTTAAAATGTTTATGTGGATAAAAAATTATGAGGTTTGACTGTAAATTGGCCATGATTGACTTTTTCCCCAATACAACTGATTTTTAGGTCAACTGCTCAATTGATTGAACAAAAGTGTGATCCAAAGCTTAAAACTTGGCATGAGTAATCTTGGGGGTCTATAATTATCCATGAAATCCACATTAGGAATTGGAAGTTCAAAATTCCTTGTGCAAACTCAAACCCTAATTTTGGTCATTAGTGCTTAAGGAGGTGTCTTGAATTGATCAAACCCTAGTGTAGTCTTGAGCTAAGGAGATCTTGTGAGCAAATTCTTGATAAGTGAGAGGGAAAATTTTGGGGTACAACATACGCACATGCGAACTTTTCCATCTTTCTTTGGTACTGGGAAATTATTGGCAATCCACTAAGGGTACACTGATGCACAAGAAAACCAACATTAATCTGCTTTAAAACTTCTTTAATTTTCACTGCCATATCAGGGTGAGTTCTTCGCAATTTCTGCTTGATTGGCGGGCATTTTGGCTTTAGCAGCAAATGATGTTCCACAATATCAGTATCCAATACTGGCATGTCTTGGTATGACCAAGAAAATATATCCACATACTCTTTCAACAATTCAATCAACCTGCTCTTCACGTCAGGATGCAACAATGCTCCAATCTTGACTTCTTTTGGATCTTCCTCTGAACCCAAATTAATTGTCTCCAACAGCTCTTTATATGGATGAATGGCACTTTCCTCACGCTCAAGCAACCATGAAACCTCTTCTGGGATTTCATCATATTCTTCTTCTTCAACCACATACGCAGGATATTCAAAGTTAGGAGAGGGTGCAGGATCATTGTATTCAACGGGTTTTTTAATTAGTCTGCACATATGATTTATGATTGCTTTTAGAAACTGACACATATAGCAAGTGATTATGCATATTCAATTACAATTATTATTTATTTTGAAAGGTTTTTTTTTTTCTGATTACCATTTTCCAAGAAAAGCAGAAAATAAAGACACAATTTGGGAATCAAAGACAACTTTTGTTATTGATTTTAAAGATCAAAGCAAACAGATATGGTCATACAATATCAATAATTTCACCTTGGGAAGAGTGAATTTTTTTTGAAAGATTAACAAAAAAAATACTTTGAGACATGAATGCAAGAGGGAACATCAATAGTGATCCAGTTTTGGACTCTAACTCCATGCGTCACGTAGTTCGGCATCTCCTGCTCTGCTTCACCTTCCACAATAGCATTGATCCTCGGAACAGTTGGATGAAGATAACCTCCACTGTGAAAGATGTCTTGATATTTTCCCAAAGCATACTTCAACTTCATATTCTCACCTTTACTATTCTTCACAGAGAATCCCAAACCAGCTCTATTCTTATTCACAGGTGGATCAACAATCTGTCCCCATACTTTACTAATGCCATTATGCACTACCTACTGAGCATCCTTAAATAAAGTTATAGAATTCCCATTTTCCCTTACATTATCAATGGATAACGCTTGGAACTTTGTTCCAACAATAGCTTCATCCGCTTCCACAACAATGAAAGAGTATAAATGAGATACTAACAATGCTTGTTCTCCATTTATGATAACCACCTTTCCTTCCCGAACAAACTTCAGCTTCTGGTGCAAAGTTGAAGTGACAGCCCCTGCCTCGTGGATCCACGGCCGTCCTAGAAAACAGCTGTAAGCGGGAACAATATCCATAACCTGGAAAATAATATGAAATAAATGCGGGCCTATATGAATAGGAAAATCTACTTCCCCGATAACAGACTTCCTTGATCCATCAAAAGCTTTCACAATTATGCCACTCGGGCACATGGGAGTTCCCTGGTACTTCAGCTTCATGAGCGTGCTCCTTGGTATGACATTTAAAGTGGATCCATTGTCAATCAAGACATTGGATAATGAATCGTTCTTATAGTTCATGGAGATATGGAGATCCAAGTTATGATTCCTTCCTTCATCGGGCAACTCGTCATCACAGAAACTCAGGTTATAACAGGATGTAATATTCCCGATAACACTATTGAATTGGTCCAAAGGCATATCACTTTCTATGAAATCTTGATCCAATACTCTCATCAAAGATTCCCTATGGGAAGAAGAGTTCATTAGCAAGGCTAGAATGGATATCTTTGGTGGAGTCTGCAATAATTGATCTACGATCTTATAGTCGCTCATCTTGATAATCTTTAATATATCGTCCGCGTCTTTTTCCAGAGTAGTACCACTAGATTCAGCCACTGTTTTCTTAGGTTCAACACTTTTAACAATCTTTTTGTCAGCATTAACATTCCCTCACATGACATGTGCAAAAATACAGCCACTGCGAGTGACTCGGCTGGCTTCAGCAATATTCTTGACATCAGACAAAGGTTGGATGAGAACTTCCACACCATCCTCTAGGATTGTCGTATTGTATTTATACGGCACCACCTTGTCTGGTTCGTAAGGAACAGGACCCAGCAAGCAAATTACCGGAGCAAAAACTAGCTTACTATGATACTCAATCTCTATAGGGGTGAGAACACCAAAACAAGGCACGATAACATTCACCCCTTCTTCATAATACTTGGACATCACATAATCATTGATGGAGAACATATCTTCACATGAGTAAAATAATTCATCTGGGGAAGCATACTTATCACCCGACACAATCTCAGCCGAGTAATATTTAATCATGTTATTCCCACGAATATCATCTCAATTGCCTGAAATTTTGATAGTATCGTTATCCAACAACAACTGAATACCCCTTATCACTATGGAACAACCACGCGAGTTTCTGCGGCAGATCCGACAAGACCCATTTTGGTGTTGTTCTTGCCCATCCATGTATAGAAGGTAGCGTGCAACTGCACCAAATCATCATTCATATGATTCATGTCAAAAATCCAGAATTCTCCCGGACATTCAAATACCATATTCACATATTCTTCATACTCTTCCCTAGGCCTGATTATATGAATGAGGCCTTCGTCCATCATTTCCTGAAGATCAGCTTTTATCTTATCACATCCTTGGATATCTGTACTGCAAATACCACAACCAACATGGTCATGCATATAGTAACTGAACTCGTAGAGGTCAGCATGCACCTTTACCAAATATCCTCTAACCAGGTTGATATCAAAAATATGGAAGTCCCCTAGACAACCAACAACCATGTTTACATCATTTTCTCCTTCATGCTTTACCAAAGGATTATCTTTCACGTTAGGGCCAATATCTTTAAAGGATAAGAGGCCAGGCCTCACCATCTTTTATACTTCAGATTTCAAAGGATAACAGTTCTCAATATTGTGCTCTGGTGCTCCCTGATGAAAAGCACACGTCTGGTCTACCTTATAATACCAAGGTAAAGGTGATGGTATAGCAGGGGGTGGCCTGGCCTGAACCAACTTCTTATGAATCAAAGTCAGAAGTAACTCAGCATAACTCATTGGAATAAAGTCAAAAGTCTCTCTCTTATGTCTTTTACCTTGATTTCCCTAAGGAGATGGTCTCTGATAGGCAACAGTGGTTGGAGCTACATTGACGATTGGAGTCACAAAAGAAACCTGTTGCTGGTACCGTTGATGCCTTCTAGGTGGTTTAACCTTCCTTTCCCCAATAACAGCATTCATTTCACTTTCTTTCTTTCGAGACAATCCGTACTAAGACTTCTTTGTCCCTTCATCTTTTTTCAAACGCCCTTCTCTGACAGCCTCTTCCAAACGAACACCCATGCTTACCATTTCGGTAAAATCACTCGGCGCACTGGCGAACATCCTTTCATAATAAAATCATCCAAGGGTTTTCAAGAAGACCTTGGTCATTTCTTGTTCTCCCATAGATGGCACCACCTGGGCAGCTATCTTGCACCATCTCTGTGTATATTCTTTGAATGACTCCTTGTCTCTCTGAGCCATTATCCTTAGCTAGTCACGGTCAGGCGCCATGAACATATTGTACTTGTACTGCTTAATAAAGGCTTCTCCCATATCAATAAAGGTACGAATACTATTACTGTCCAAACTCATATACCACTTTAGAGCAGCACCAGTCAAACTATCTTGGAAGAAATGAATGTGCAAACGCTGATCGTCAGTATGGGTAGAAGTTTTCATGATATACATCACAAGGTGGTCACGAGGGCAAGAGTTTCCCTTGTAATTCTCAAATTCTGGCACTTTAAACTTCGTTGACACCTTTACATTGGGGACTAGGCAAAGTTCACTAACATTCTGTCTAAACAATTCTTTTCCTCGAAGGGCCTTCATTTCCTTATGCATCTCATGAAACTAGTCTTGAAAGTCATCGAACCGGTCATAAAAACCCACACTCTCACTTGGTGGAGGAACATGTTGATAAACCTCATCATTAACAAACGACATAACATTCACCAAAGGGGGTGCAGCATAATGGATCTCATTTTTAGAAGTAGGAGTAACATGCACCACAAGAGGTGCAGGAGTAGCAGTAGCTTGAATAACTGGAGCGACTGGAGCATCAAGATTATACCCTTCTGGCATGAATTTTTCAGGCATTCCCCACGAGTAACCCTAAGGCATAGGGTTTTGAGCAGCAATAACTAGAGTAACAGAAATGAGAACTGATGGTCCTTCAGAAACAACCGTTGTCTGTTAAGGCTGAGCAAGTAGTGGCTGGTTCTGAGAAACCACCAATGATTCCATCAAAGCAGTTAGGTTGGCCATACCGACCTTCAAATTATTAACTTCTTCGTGCAGTTCGTGATGCTTCTGTTTAAGATTCTCCATTTCCTTTCTGGAATTAGCCCGAGTATTGTACCAGTGAGACAACTTGCTGAACGAAGTAGAGAAACTCAGTAAGACACCTGGGTATGAATAGAAATGTAATAAGTATGTATAATATTATGCATGATATGTAATGCACATGATTTATTTTATTATTATTAATATTTTAAGGGACTTCAAGAATTATAGACAATTTGCAAATATTAAAGTACTAACACATTTTGAAATACTGAAAATCTCATTGTAATAACTTGAAAACAGATTACAACTTTTTTAGTACGAGTTTTAAAAATTCCAAGTACAAAAGAATATAGAATCTAAAATACTAAGAAAGCAAAGTTGATGAAGATCACTCCACACACTGACGATTTCCTGTGAGTCTTGCAATCTGAGCCTTCAACTGCTTGTTCTCTTCTGCATACCTGTCGGCGACCTCTTTCCAATAACTAGAGTCGGGAAATGAGTGACTATGTTCTGATCAAGCTCTATAGGAAAATAAATTCTCTTGCTTCTCCATCATCTCTACAGCACGACTCTAAATAATCTTAATTAGGTCATCCTTCTCTTTCAGGTCTGCTTGGTAGGACAACTCTAAAGTCCGACACTTATTCTTCTAGACCTCCTTCTCCTGCTGCATCCTAACTAGGGTAAGTTGAAGCTCTTCCACATCATCTAAAATGGGAGGAGTGGTCTTCACAACCATATCAAGCATAGGTTCCCCACAAATATATGGCCTCTTCAACTGAATTGCGGTTGCCTGCACCCACCGGAGATAAAGTTCCAAAGCAACAACTCCTCTAGGTCCCAAGTCCTTTCTACTCCTCCTGTGAACATGGCGCCAAGCCTTTGCAATTTCCTCCTTAGATTTCTTATAATCCTCTACCTATTTAAGAAAGAAACCACTCAGATTAATATTATTTGGCTTATCTCTCATCGGATACCCAAGTTGTCGTCGTGCAAAAACGAGATTGTAGTTAATTCCTCCCTTTGTACCAAGAAGAGGTACATTGGGGAAACTACCACAAATATCGATAATCTCCACATCATAGTAAACCTGATGATACCAAAAAATATCTAAATGAGTTATATCCATAATCTCCGGAGCCTAACGAGGTTCCTTCTTGATATCCCAAAAAGCATCGGACCGAGGTAAGTGAGAAATAAACCACTGATACAACAAAGGAGTGCAACAAAAGATCATCCCTCCATGATAAGAATCTCGAAGATGAATGGAGTAATAAGCATCTTCTAATGATGTATGGACTGGATCCCTATCAAAAATATCCCGATGGCATTAATATCCAAAAAAATTCCGACTTTCGGAAATAAGAACAACCCATAAGCAAGCAGAGCAAAGATGACTTCAAAAGAAATTGTACTCTTCATCCTAGCAAAGTAGTGAGCTTTCTCTAATAAAAACTTAGAGGGTAAGCCTTTACTTCCTCCTCTGGTATTCAAGTGGATCTCAATCTCATGCTTCCCCAGATGAACCATAATAACAATCTCATTAGATTTTGGCTCCCCCTCTAAACCGGTGAAAGCAACACGGTCGATAATAGGTAAACCCAGTAGACAAGAATACTCCTCTAATGTAGGCATCAACTGATAATCAGGGAAAGTGAAACATCGATACATCGAGAGAATACCCTCCTTCATCCTGAGCTTCAAGAGGAACACGATGGATCCATACTTCTTCTGAAAATCTATAGAACTCTCAATCTCGAGAATTAGACTCATCAAATCATCTATCTTGGGATTCTTGAAACAATACTTCTGAGTCTTTATTTTTCCAGAATCCCTGATCAAAAGTACCTGAGATATTTTCAAAAAGTAAACTTTAAGTCCCTTGAACCAAAATGTTTTAAAGGATGCTCATGGGTGTATAAATGCATGATGCAACAATAACACACAAGATCACAAACATGGGGTTCATAGGTTTGACATCATGAGCATGAAGTCAAAGGTACTACCCACAAGGTATGGTCTAATAGTTTATCACCTGCCTAACAAGGTTCTAAGAGGTTCCCAGAGTCTACATCCTTCCTTCAGATATTACCAACGTCCTGATTGACTTGGTAATTAGCAATATTCTCAAGAAAAACTCGTCTGAGTATAGTATTGCGTGATAACCATTTCGGAGTTACTCCAACATAGTTTCCGCACTACACCTATAAGGCCAATATGGGTTAAAGGTTATACGATCCTCAGTTTCAGTAGGCTCCTAGGTCGAACACAGCACATCTTCCAGATTACTCGATAAACGACACTACAATCAAAGGAGCCTCCACTGAGTGGGGGATCTCATGCCTCCTTTTTTAGGATTACTCCGTCAAAGTTAACATGACTATACCGCCCGTCCTATCTTAAGTTTTCCCAAGTTCGGGTAGAGGACTTATGAGAAATCACCAAGCACCCTGAAAACCAGGAAAATCCAGACAAACATATATACAATATATAATATACAATAAACAATAGCACATACACAGATAAATAAAGATATGCTCAACCCACTTAGGGATGGACCAACATTTGGTCGATCTTTCCCCAATGAAGTCGCCATTTTTTCTGTAGCGGTATAAATGTTGAGACTAAGCCATTGGATTGACTTAACTCGCACATATCAAATAAAAATCTCCACTGCACTGTATTGTTTCCAAAGGAATGGGAAAAGAGCGGATAACCCAAAAGAGGGGGAGAGAATCTAAGTTCGGGGGTTAGTTATGCAAAGGGAAGGTATTATCACCCTAAACATTTATGGTACTCCGCAAGAACCTCTTTGAAATTTTTTGTATTTTGGCTATAAATATTGTATACACAAATAGATTATGGGGATGAGAAAAGAAGTATTTTTTACAATTTTTCCACCCGCAGCGGTTGTGAATCTTTAGTGCCTACGTACCACCTTCTTGGAAATAGGGGATCAGGGTACCCGTAGTTCACCTTTAAAAAATTTAAAACACAAGCGTGTTGGTTAATTTTAAGAGATGAGACGTCATTGTCTTATCTGGGTGAAAGAACATACTTACTACCCATAATTATGAGAAAGGAGAATTTGCGTCATCTTAAAGTGGAGGATATGGCTTGGATTTTAAAATCAACAAAGCCCCGCTCAACACCCAAGTGAAAAATATCTCACTTCACTACATATCTTAGAAGTATAGTAGTTCACATCATGACAAAGATTGAAAAGAGTTTAATCTTTTGAGAAAAAGTTTTAATGTAAAAAGACAAAGTGGAAAAATGGTTTGAATGAGATTGATTGACTTTTAGTCTTCTCACAAAAAATGTCAAAGTATGATTAGGTTATTTAAAGTTTGATTAAGAAAGTGTTTTTTTAAATGCATGGACCTAAGTCCAAATTTATTGTGAAAGTGGTTCAAGTTTGAAAAACAAGAAGAGTTTTCAAAAGGAGGGATAATATTTTGAAATTAAAGAATATGGGAGAAGATGAAAGGAATATCCTAAAGTATAAGGTAAGAGCTAGAGAAAAGAACCGTCTAACCAACAAGGAGCCAACAATTGACATAATGAGTTAATGTATAATTCCCATCATTTGGATTGAAACCAAACAAGAAAGGATAATAAACCTCTTAATAGAACCAAGCTTCAAATGCATCATGTCATCACCAAAATTGGGCAGAGTAATAGTTGTATACAGATGAATTCCCAATCACAAACAAGACATATAATCAGAATAACCTGCACATAAAGAAAAAAAACAACCCAATGTCTCAGGGTTAACCCCAAGATCTCTAGACAAAATAACAGTAGAAGTCACAAGGTCTCAAGGTAGGTCAAGGTCTCTAATCCTAAGTCCGAGAAGTCCACAACTCACAAAATGCCAAGGATGGTAGCCAAATAGTCCAAGTAACATTAAAGATTTTTTATTGTTAAAGTTGGTTATTAAGTATCTTCAAAAAGAAAGTGAAATCTCAAATGAGAAAAGTAAAATGACATAAAGATAAATGCTGAAGTGAGCAAATATGAAAATAACATGAAATATAAATGCTAAAATAAATGTGCTTAAAGTAAAAAGTATAAAGTGAAAGCATAAAATAAACTCAATTGTTAGAAATTAGAGGTTAGTTAAATGACCATATTAAAACTTGCATTTGAAAACTCATTAGAAGATTGATAAAATCAAAGCTTCTCAACAACAAGTTTCTTTTGCTTTTTGTCATGTATATCATTCATTTCAAAATCTCAATCAAGGTAACAACAAATGATCAACGATGTTTAAATAATTCACTTAGTTCCAAAATTTATGAAGATTCATTAGAGGTTTGATAAGACAAAAGCCTCCTAAGAATGGACCTCAAGGTTATTAGATTAAAGGTTTCAAATTAAACATACTTGGGCTTGCAAATATAGGTTTGGGCCACGAATGATCATTTTTCGAATCTGGATCAAATTTAGCGCTATGTTAAGCAATCGTAAGGGGACTTATATAGAAGTCACACCTATTTTGAGGTCGGTCAATAGCAATCTATGTGCCATATGTTTAGAGTGATGCTATGTAGATCATCCTCTAACAACATGTAGCACAATGAGAAAGGGATAAGATGTAGAGGGAAGGGATGCAAGGTATGAAATTAGGGTTTCAAATATCATCACCATCATTCATCCATTTTGGTGGATTTGGTTTATCAATCTATCAACACCCAAGATCCAATGAGGTTGAAGAATTTGTCAAATAAAATAATAAATTAACATTCAATAAAATAATATTTAAAAGGTTAATTAAAAGGAAAATAAATTGTAAGAATATACAAAGTATACTAACACTAAATAAAAATCCTAAAAAAAAGTCAGAGATCAAACATGATTTAATAAAGGTTGAAAATATTTTTTAGAATTTTTTAAAGTCATAAACTATTTTTTTTAAAATAAAAGAAATAGGTAAAACAAACTAAAAATAGTGAAAACTATTAAAATCAGGAATAAAAATAAAACAAGATTATCAAAAATTGCCAAGAAGTGAAAGTGAAAAATTCAATTAAAGTGAAAAATTATAAAAAAAATACAATTAAAAAATAGTAAAACAAGATTAATCAATTAAAAAATTCAATTAAAGTGAAAAATTATAAAAAATATCAAATTATAAAATAAAATTGAGAAAAAATAAAAGTCAGAAAGAGAAAAATCCAAAATATGTTTAAGAATTTTTTAAAGATTTTTTGAGTTGGAAATGATTTTTTTATGAATTTTTGAAGTTTAAATCAATTAAAATATAAAAATAAGAAAATAAAAATAAAATAAAAAGATATAGACCATTGGATGAATGTCAAAACGCGTTAGTAATCATATCCAAGGGATTTGGCGCACTGTGCATATCATGGTCCTTATTGAATAAAACACTGTATCCATTATTAAGTCAGTTTTTGAAAAAAATAAGTGGCACCTTATTATTGGTTGAGAGATGACACGTTCGTTATCTTCAACCTCCAGCCACGCGAATTGCAGGTCTCTCATACTGTAAAATTAGGAGCTCAGACCTATGACATTCGCTTCGTCTCATCAAGACGAAAACAACTGTACCCTGGCGAAAAATTTATTTAAAGTGTAGCTCAGTCGTTTTGTAAAAAACCAGAAGGAAAAAATTGAATAGGGATTTGAAAATTCATGGCCAAAACTCATTTCCAGTTGAAAACAAATGATGTGACTAGTATCAGAATGATGAGAGCTTCATTGTGGTAGCAAATTTTGAGAGAATTGATGAAGGAATCTACCTATTGAAGTTCAAATTCAGAGCTCTGAAACTTAACTTGGCTAGCACGATTTAGGATACTTTAGGGCTTGGTTCTATTTCTGTTAGCTTCGGTGAAGTTCAAGGATGAAGAATTGACAAAGAAAGGATTGAGGAAGGATGTAAAACCAAATTCGAAGTTGCAGAAATATGGGTAAGGAGAGATTTATGCATGGTGATTCTGGATATTCAAGCTTGAGAAAAAGAGTGAGATATAAACCTCTATTTATAGGGAACTAAATGGGATGATCAAGCATGTGGAACGATGAAGTTTGGAGGGAATTCGTGTGAAGTTGCAAGCATGATAAGTGTGACTCATATTTTGCTCAAAACTCAGCCAAAACTTACGTTTCAAGGTGCTAATCACTTCTGAAATATTGTTAAACATGATTAGAAGTAAAAACGCGCAATGATTTAGTGATTAGAAGATGCATTGTACATTTCAAATTCTGACTTGGAGGAAAAAATCAGTTTCAAGTGGCTATCTTTGAACTCACGGTATGCATAATTTAGGGAACCGCATGGCATGATTCTTGAAGCATTTGAAAGATAAGGTCACTAAATTTACAATGTGAAAAGAGTTATATAAAATGGATGCTTGAGCTAAAAGTTATGATGAGTCAAAGTTGAGAAAAAGATGCTGACTTTTTGTACTTAGAAAAATTCTAAGTTTTTCTTCAAAAGTGACCTATAATGTTTTGAGTTCAACCAAGGCTTTACTCCAAAATTGAGTTTTGATCAATAATTCTAGCTTGGAGTAGATATCCCAAAGAGATTTGTGAAACTTGAATCACTCAAAATACCAAGTATTGAAAAAGTTATGGTCTTGTAAAATTGGTGAAAGTTCATGAGGTGACCTATAATCTTTTGCATTCTTAGGGCATATTCCATCCATTTTCAAGCTTTGCACATAAAAGAATATTTAAAGTTAAAATCCTTAAGATCATTGTTGAAAAATAATAGGCTCAAGGAGATAAAAATTGTCCAAGTTATGATCTTTTGAAGTCACATAAGAGAATTTGATGGCATATATAGAGGACATGTAATCTTTCTTCATCATTAGGCATCTTCCATACAAAAATTTGTTAAAAATTTTGAAGTGATTGGTTGATAACCCTTTAAAGAGAAACATGTATTTTGAATCACTCAAAAATACCAAAAGATGAGAAATATATAGCCCTTAGAAGTTCAAAACCCTAGCTCCTAGAGCACCAACATGACTTGGAAACCCATTTCAATTTTGACAAAATTTATTGCACAATTACTCTTTCCATGAGAATATAAGTTATTGAGGATGATAATAAAAAACCATAGCAACCATAACCACTTCCAAATATTAAAAATTTAGGGAATTATGCACTTGTGACTAATGAATCAAGAACTTGTCCAATTAAGCCAAACTTCTTCAATCAAATCTTGCATCTTTTGATTTTATTTGACAACTTGAGGCATGATTAATCATAGTAGACCTTGTCATGATATTATTTCAAAGTATCTTCAATGATTAAGCTTGAATCTCAATGAAATTTTGTTGGAGAAGGCATGTAAATAAACTCATAAACCTATGAATCAACTTGATGAAATGTGTTGTGCTCTCACCTATAATATCATCAATTAGAGCAAACATTCATTGTATTTATTAGTTAAAAGATAATCAATACAAAACATATATGATCACAATATACAAATCAAGGTTCTTGGTGATTCCCCATAGGCAAACCTAGAGATAGGGAGAAGGACAAAACCCTAGTGTGATCTTGTTATGATTTAGTTAATATGAGATGATAAAGGAATCTTAGGGGGGAAATTGGGGTACAACAGTGACCATGAGGCCATATTAGAGATGTGCTCCACTATGGACGATTTACATTACCACAACCAGGCTTTGGAGGATAAACTCCTTAACCTTCAACACCACAATCAAGAGACAAATTGGACTAAGGATACACAAAAATTGGATTCCCAACCTCTCTCTGATAAGATTTGGGGAGCCCTCAAGCAAGAAATTCTGAAGCCTCCGCACTCACCAAATTAGATGGAAGAAGTGATCCTTGTGAGCATGTCATCTTCATTAACACGCATATGGTGAACATTGGATCCTCATACTCTTTGAAGTGAAAACTACTCTTCATCGCCATTAGGAACCCCACACTTGGGTATTATATGGACCAACCTTGTTTATGAATCACTAGCTATCAAGACCTGGTTAAAAATCTATTATATCAATATTCGACAGGCAGACAAAAAAAGATGTCTACCACCAGCTTATTCAATGTACAACAGAGGCCTTATGAATCTTTAAGGAAATACTTCATTTGCTTCAATTATGAGACTATAAAGGTCCTTCATCCGAACCAGGAGATGTTTGTTGGAGCTTTCTAAAACGGGTTAAAAGTCGGGCATTTTAATGATCCCTCACCTAAAAACCAATACTTCAATGTCAGAGGTTGTGATACGCGCTGAATATTACGTAAAGGTAGAGGATAATAACATTGATAAAAGGTTAGGTATGTTAAGGAGAGGTCGTCTAGAAATCTTGATTTGTCTCAACAATAACACATAAGCCATTACATCTTACTTGTTAGGGACAAGGCAAATTTCAAGCAAAGTGGGAGGCCTACGGAGAACTTCACGCCCGTGAACACTCAATGTAAACAAATATGGCGTGAAGTCCTTAATACCCATGATATACATCCTTTGTAGGCCCTCCTGTATGACATTATGGGACCTGGAAGCAACTGGTAGTGTAAATATCATACGGTTAAGGTTAAGGCTACCAGCTTAAAAAGAGATTGAGTGCCATATCCAAGAAGGTCACTTGAAAAAGTATATTCGAGGGGGCCCCCACCATTCACCAGGAAGCTACATATCTTAAGGGTGAGATACCACAAAAGGATTGAACATTTTTATCACTTTTAAGGGCGACAAGGATTCCTCGTAGGGATTTATGCTTCTTATTGACTTCAAGGACAATCTTATTTCATATATTAGGTTTTTTGTGAAGACAAAGAGGAGATAACAATGAAAATATTTAAGAAATAATAGCGTGATGAGCCTCATTAAAAACCCTTTCCCCTTATGAGGAACTAGGGAAAAGAGTACATCATCAAAAAACAATTTGTCCATACAGGCAGCAGAGACATATTAATCGCTTGATAAAAAATAACAAAAATTTAAACTAATAACGATAAAGAAAATAAACACGAGAAGGAACTCCCGTTGAGGTTGTAGTCTCATATATTCTCACCCTTCTGAGGGGGAGCCTTGCCATCTCGACGAACTTCTTCTAGCCGCTTGATTCTTGAACCAACTTTCTTGGCTTACGCGTCTAGAGTTTAAACCCTTTTAAGCTTAAGACCCTCAAGGTAACATTTCCTATAGATTTCCTGGTCCCCTTGGATGACTTTAACCCGCCCGTGAAAGAGAAAATATTTCATGCATAAATATAAAGTAGACAAGGCAGGGCCCAGCTAATTAAAAGTTGGATGCCCTATAATCATGTTATAAAAGAGGGGGAATCTATAACTAGATATCTGACCTTGATCTCCTTGCCTTGTTCTTTTACTCCAAAGGTGGTCCTCAACATTATGTAGCTTTTCATTTGCACCTGCACCCTAGAGAATTCAACAAATGATCCCGTGAAAGCTTTTAAGTTGGTTGGGTCAAGGCGTAACCTCTCAAACCCATCCCAGTAAAGGATATTTGTGGATCTCTCTTATTCTACAAGAACTCTTCTGATATCCCAGTCATTGCACCTAACAGTAATGATTATGGGTCGTCACTGTAAGGGTGTATGCTTGCTGCATATTTTTCTAAAAAGACAATATCAATCTCTAGCGTCCTTGTCTCACCTTCCTAAAAATCCTTAGGGATATCTTTTATATTCAATACCTAGAGGGCATAACTTTTGCGGGTGGATCTTGTCTCCTCACCCATAGTAAATCCTCCTACAATTGTATTGAGCGTATGGCGTATGGCCTTGTCTCCCTCTTATTTGGATGGCTCCTTTCCTTTTCTGGATCTGGGGCTTCATGCATCGTTTCACCCTAGGGAGTTGGACCCGCCTGGCCCTTGGGAATGATCACCTTTGACAAACTTTTTGAGGTGTCCCTCCTGAATCAGCCGCTTGATCTCCTTCTTGAGCTAGTAGCAGTCTTTTGTAGGGTGCCATTTAACTTTATGGAACTTACACCATCTGTCTGGCTCAGGTCCCATAACATCTGCCTTTTGGGATGGAGGAACTGGGATATCATGCAAGTAGAGGACTTCCCTCTAGATTTGTTCATAATGAGTGTTCGAGGGCATGAATATCTCCACCGTCTTTCCTATCCACTTGAATGCTTCTTTGTCCTTGATGTGTAAGGTATAATTTCTCGTTCATGGGTGTTACAAACGTTCAGCGCTAGGTACACGTTTTTTTATGTCTTGCATCTTTTTATCAGTGTTGCTCTCTTCGCCCTTTATGTAGCATTTCTTCCTTGTGACTACTTTTGTTAATGAATCTTTGAATTATTTTTCTTTAAGACCATTATGCAATGCCCCCATAAACATTTATTGTCTTGGGTGGACGACCCTTATGGTGGTTTCATTGAAACGAGAAATATCTTCCATTAGTGATTGTGAGAGGACCTGTCGTATGCTAAACACGTTGGTGGTGGGAATCTTCCTATGTCGATTGGATGTGAACTCATGCATCGGCTTCTTCACCACCTCCTAATAGCTAAAGATGGAAGCTCGAGGCAGGCCCATGTACCATCACAAGGATGCGTCTCTGAAATTCCCAAACAACAGTTTGCACTTTAGGAATTCAGGCGCTCTGGTGATGGGTATTCGTGTGTTGATGGGGGAGACATACTTGTAAGGATCACTATGGCCATCAAATTTTCCAAAAAGGGAGGCTTGAACCCTTCAGGGACATTTGCTTCCCATATTTCGTCTGAAAGTGATTAGGGGTCCAACACTTCCATCTCTTCTACAAAGGTTGCCTCCTGCTGATTTTGTTGGATGTTGTCCTTAAGGATTTGGTTTTAGTGACACCATTTGTCCATTTCGCGACACACATTTTCACCAGGGCACTAGAATCACTACTTTTGTTATTACATTTAGATTGACTTATTTTTATAGGCAAAATTGAAAGCAAGATGTCGTGAAAGTTGCAGAGCACATCTTGGCTAATTTGGTTTTGTATTAGATTCTAGAGGTTATTACAAGAGTTGGTTTAGGTTTGTTTAATGTTCAAGTTTAAGTTTCTACTAAAGTTGCTTGACAGAAAGGTTTGGTTGTAAGCAACTTACTGAGTAATATGTTTGGAACATGTTGTGTGACATCTTGGCATAAATTTGTTCAAGATCTAGAATTTTGTTATGTGAACAGATGTCAAGCCAAATTTTCCACTATCTGTGAGACATCTATCTCGGACTAGTTACTTGGAGAGAAAGATAAATTGAAGTATATCTTGTCCTTTTAAAATTTTCTTTCTTTTTTGTTATATATGAGATATAAGTGTGTTAGAATGAGTTTGGATTTGGAAAAGATCTCATTTTAGCAAGTTTTTTTTGTGTGCTTATTAATTCAAGATTAGTAGTGTCAATCAATGAACTCAATCTTCATAATAAATATTTGATTGATTATTTGTGTTTTTTGAAAATGTGATCTAAATAAAAAACAACATCAATAATCAAGAGATTCAAATTTATCCAAGGTGATCAATCAAGATCGGAAATCAATATTATTGAAGATTGATCTCATATGCTTTTTAGAAGATCATATGTATTCAAGATGAAGATTCTACAAGGTTTTGGAGCTAAAATTTGCGTGCCTATTTAAGGAGTTCATCTCCTTTGTGAAGACTCATACCTCAAGATAAAATATCTACTCATTAGGAGAATTTTGATTTAGTTGAGTCTTTGTTTTTGGTTGTATTTTGTACACTCTTTCATGTGCTTTAAATCTCAATTAGGAGAATAGAGTTTTGAGTTGCATTATTGTTTATTGTTAATCTTTTCAATTGAATAAACTCTTGGTAGTGTACTCGAGTGAGAGTGAGAGATGTCTCATATTCAGGGGGAGATCTGATTGAATCTTCATGGGTAGTATTAAGAAGGCGAGACTAGACGAAGTGAGTCCAAATAAGACCAATTTTACTTCTGACTATTAGGAGTGGAGATTTTTCTATATGGAGTCCTGAATTGAAATTCACGATTATTATTAGGAATATAGATATTGAACCAAGAGGTTTCAACTAAGACCAATTTGTACTTCTGACTTTGAAGAGTGAATTTCCTTTCATTGGGATAACCCCCTTAAGACATAGGTGATTTTACACCAAACTAGGCTACCAATTTTTGTGTTATTTATTTTTTCCTTAATTATGTCTACTACATAATTATATTTTGATACACATTAAGCCAGAGATTGTGTTTGACATCTTTTTGTATGAAGAACATAATTTCAACTACTTGCAGTGTATTCCAGTGTGGCAGATTGTGCTCTCTTATAAGCCATGATCAAGAATAGTTAGGACTAGGAATGGATGTTTCAGTGAGTATCGAAGTGGTAATGGTAACAAAAGGTGTGTCCCTATTTAGTTTTAACGGGGCCCTATAGTGGGTGCCACTATACTTGTCAAAAATACATAATGTGTGGTATCTCTACGTTGGTAGGGATGGCCATAGGCCTTAGTAGTTTTTTGTGGTGCTAGGCATTGCTCACGGTGGTGAGTAACCCTGTTCGATGGTGTTATTGGCTTTGGAGAGAGAAAGCTCATATGCAGTGATAAGCTTTGTGCTTATATGACATTTCTCGTGTATTATAATATTTCCTACTTACTCCTAAAGTTAAGGGGATTCCTAAGGAACGGTAATCGCTCCCCTTGACTGGGGGAAGCTGTTGACTTCCTATTTACTAGGGATTCATGGGTATGAATTCACACATGCACTTAAGGACTTGATAAATGGTATTATCCATGTTTTCCCTTAGGGCAAGCCCCCGATCCATATAAAGGATACACCCTGGGTGACGCCTCATGGGACGGGCGCCTATCAAAGGACATATGTCACCCTATTTGGGGTCCTCATAAATATATAACTATAATATGTTTGTTGAATAAATATTTGCATGGATAAAAACGAAGTCCAAGGTTGTGGTATCATCAATTTGATGAATTTCTTCTGAAACATGGTTTTGTAAGAAGTAATTATAGCAGTTGTGTGTACACTTTGAAAAGGAATGATAAAGTAATTATCTATCACTTTTTATATGGTTATGATATTTTGATGGTAGACTCTAGTAAGATGGAGATCAGTAAGCTCAAAGAGATATTGAATGGTGAATTTGATTTGAAATATTTTTGTGAAGCTAAAAGAATGAATTGCTCTTATTTGAATCTAGTTGCTTGAAGAAAGTGGTGGAGCAACTTAGAATGCAAGTTGATAAAACCGTGAACACTTTATAGGTTCATCACACAAAGATTTTGGTTATGAAATGTATTTCAACCAGGGAAGAGAAAAAGATAATGGACATTAATCTTTATTAAAGTGGGGTTGGAAAAATTATATATGATATGGTTTGTAGTACACCAGACTTAGCATATACATCAACATAGTAAGTTGATTCATAAAAAATCGTGGTAAGGTTCATTGGAAAGCTTTGAAGTGGATGTTGATGTATTCAAATGGTTATTTAAAGGGTGGTTTAAAATACATAAAGTCAACTCAACAGGAAGATGCTTTGGAGAATTTTATAGATTCACTATATGTGTGTAATGTGCACATCAAAAAATGTCTATCAGGTTTTGTATTTACCTTGTTTTGAACATCTACAATCAATGGGTATGTTATCTACTACTGAAGTTGAATATATTGTACTTGTTGAAGGGGTCAAGAAGGAGATATGACTGGGAGGCATGATTGGGAAGCTAGGGATCATTGAAGAATGTGTATAAATAATTTGTGATCAAGGTAATCATAACCAGACCGATCTTTGAACCGGCGTACTTAGTGGTTCAAGGTTTTAAAATTGAACCGAGGTTCAACTGAGAATATATATATATATATATATATATATATATATATATATATATATATATATATATATATATATATATATATATATATATATATATATATATATATATATATATATATATATATATATATATATATATATATATATATATGTTTGAAAGAAAGTGTAAAAGGACACCTAAACTTATTTTGTTCTTTCTACAAAAGTACTTGAATCCTCGTGTTTTTCTTTTCTTTCTCCATAACTAGTGGAAAACCCGTGCATCAGCAAGAGTTGTTGTGTGGAACGCAGATTTGTCAGCAATTTAGTTTTGAAATTCAAATAAAATAGAAAATATTAAAATTTAATTGTAAAAATTGAAGAAAAAAAGTAGTCAAAAATAAATATATAAGTTAATTAAATCAATCATTGTTAAGAAAAAATTTTAAACACCAATTTAAAAATAAAAAACAATTATGCAAAATATATAAAAATGAAATGTATTTCTTAATACAACTTACCCGTGCATTCACACGATACGGGTATGTTACTCGTGTGTCTGTACAGGTACTGGTGTGGACCAGAAAATTGTCACGAGTTTGGTTTTAAAATTAAAATAAAATAGAAAAATATCAAAATATTATTGGAAAAAATAAAAAATAAAAAATAGACTGCAAATAATTGTATAAGTTTTAAAAAATCAATATACTTAATAAAAACTATTAAACACATAAGTTGTAAAAAACAATTATGAAAAAAAAATACTTTTTTAGGATTGATGGAATTGTAATAAAAGGGTTTATAAAGTTTAATAAATGATACAAATAAATACCCAAAATTTGAATTAGTTGAAAACTAATAGAAAAATAATTTGACACGGTATTGGTGTGTTATCCGTGCGTTCACATAAATTTTGGTCTGATTCTCTGTGCGTTGACACGGTACTGGTGTGTTACTCGTGCGTTCACATAGATTTTGGCTTGGTTACCCGTGCGTTCATACAATACTTATGTATTATCCATGTGTTCCCACAAATTTTGATCTAATTACCCATACGTTCACAAGGTACTGGTGTGTTTGAACACGCATTTGTTTGCAAACTGTCATAGAAATAGAAAGTTAAAAAAACTTAAGAGTAATAGTAAATTTTAAATTAAAATATATATATATATATATATATATATATATATATATATATATATATATATATATATATATATATAATATGTCAAGCAAAATTTGAATAATATAAACACTTATTTAAAATTTGACCAAGATTCAATTGGTCTTAGTTATATTTGACACAATTGTTACAGAGATTGAAAGCCATTCATCTTCTGGGAAATGCAAATGATCATGATATAAGACATTGGAGAAAGAAACTGATGGAAGTCAAATCACATACCATCAATAATTCATGTATGACAATGTGTCTACATAAATTAAGGGAAAGGATTTTCTACCTTTGTCTCAACTGGCCAAACAATCATCGAGATAAAATCAATAAAGTCGCCATCGAACGTTTTTCATCTCACAGGAAGGGAAAGGTAAACATCGAGTAAACATGAGAAGGATAAAATCAAGGTATTGCGACTAAGAGATACGGGTAAGGGAGTTGATTATGCAAGGGGAAGGTATTAGCACCTCTCACTTCCGTGATACTCCATGGGATCCACTCTTGTTGTTCTAATCAAAAGGTATGTTCTAATCTAACGCTAAAGCTAAAAGATAAAATGAAAAGAGGGAATGCATGAAAAAAATGGGGAAAAGAAGGAATATTTACAAATTTTTTCTCGCTTAGGCCCCGTAACCAAATGCCTACGTATCCCTTTTAAGGAATCAGAGCGTCGTAGTTCAGCTCAAAAGTTTCCGTTTGTTTTATGTTTTTATGAACAATATTAATTTTTCTTTCTATCGCAGCACGAGCTTTAGAGACTCACGCTGTTGTACCCCAAAATTTTCCCTCTCATTTCTCAGGTTTTCTCTCATAAAGATCTCCTTTGGTTCAATACCACACAAGGTTTGATCAGCTCAAGACACCTCCTCAAAACACTGATGACTCAAATTAGGGTTTGAGTTTGCACAAGGTCAAATGGACTTTTAATGCCCCATATGACTTTAATGGATCATTTTGGACCCTCAAGATTGCTCATGTCAAGTTTCAAGTCTTGGATCACATTTTTGCTCAGTCAATTGATCAGTTGACCTAAAATCAGATGTATTGGGGAAAAAGTCAATTATGGTCAATTTACAGTCAAACTTCATAATTTTTGATCCACATCAACATTATGAACTCATATATGTCAAATGATCAAGTTTGGATCATAATTCCTCAAGAAAACTCCTCCAAAGTAGGAACTAGCTGATAATCCGGGAAGGTAAAATAATGATGCACCGGATCGAAGAACTGGAAAAGGACGCTCATCATCTGCTCATCCAATTTTGAAGTGACCAGGCTAAGGAGATGACCATATCTTCTAACAAACGAAGAAGTATTAGAAACTTTTGAGACCAACTCTCTGAGCTGAGCAGGTATCTGCACGAAGTTAACTCGAATGGTATTTTTGCGTACAAAAGCCATGATCTGCAAAACAGAACAAAGATAAATCCCCTAGGTCTTTGAAATGGTTAGTACAATGAAGTATGCATGCTATGTCATGATGCATGGTGTCATGATAAAACACACAACAGGTATAGCAGGTAATAAACATGGTAAAGGCACAGAAGTCACACAAAAAGCCCTTAAGTTTCAGGCTTGCATGAAGTCTAGGTACTACCCTCTTGAAGTTCAGTTGGTTTCAACCTGTCCTAATAATAGTAATCGGGTTCTGGAGGTTCTCAATATCACTGACCATCCTCCATCGGTCATGGTTTCACCCCACGCAATCTTTTCTTGCGGCCGGAACTATCTCGAGAGTATGGTCTCAATGAGTGTAGTATCGAGTATCAACCAGTTCTCAGCTCTATATCGAGGCCGACTATCTCACTACTTCCTATGGCCAAGTTGGTCAATTATAGGTTCTAAGATCAGTTGATGCTTAACTACCCATATAGCAGCCCCGTATTCCCCTCGTTTCTCCACAAGGGATACCGGTACCAACCAATGTGACACATCAACGTAGCTACTGCTTCAACCGTATCTGTCTACGCCGTACAGTTCCCTTACAGTTTATTGCTACTTACCTAAAAGGTGTCCCCTAGACCCGGGTTAGGATCCATAATAACTCTGATACAAAGCCCACAAAGATAAAACAATCAAATCATACAATAGAAGCAAATATGATGAACTAATCCTAAGGTATACCCCATTTATATTTTCCCCAACAGAGTCGCCAGTTCTGTGATACGGTGGCCAGAACCGGAACTGTTTGAATGCTGGTTTGTGTTTTGTGTTTGTGTTTGCGAAATGTCGCGGTAAACAAGAGTCGTCACCGACTTTTATTTTATCCAACAAGGAAAGGAAAAAAGCACAGAAAAATTCCTTTTTTGAGATTTTTTGAGTACGGGGGGTAGATTATAGAAAGGGAAGGTATTAGCACCCTTTCTATCTGTAGTTATCTACGAGCTCTTTGGTACTTGCTCATCATTTTCAAAATTGCTTCTGTGTGTGTTTGATTTGAAAAGTTTTTGTTTGACTTTGATTTAACCCTTGTTTCTGTCTTCAAGAGTGTTACGAAGTGTTTTTGAAAATGAGTGTAAGTGCGAAAAGGTTTCTTTTGATTTGACCAAGTACTTAAGAGCTAATCTACCTACTCAAAAAAAGAATTGTTCTATGTTCGTTTCCTTTAGACAGCGCCATCCCACTATTAGTGAGTGGGTAGCACCGTCGTTGGAGTTTTAAAGGGTCAATTCAAAAGGGACATACGATCACTAAAGCAATGTTAGGACGTCTTAGTAATAACCCTAATGTCTTAAGATCAATATTCGAGGCAACAATTCCGAGGCAACCTTTCCGAGGCAACTTTGATCTTTGAGACAAAAGGGTGATCACTAAAATATCCTATACTTAATGACCGTTTACCGAAGGCAACCGAAGTGAGAGTATACCCTAGGAGTGTGCATGTGCGAGTGATTCAATTTCAAGTTTATTATCTTTGCACATTTAGGGTTTGCTAACTGTTTTAAAGTTTACATACATTCTTGTCATGCATCCCTATTATTCATACATCTAACAGTTAATATTTTGCGGAATTTAAAGTGCGGAAAGTAAAGCTACGCTATTACAAGGCTTCGGGTATTAATTACATAGCCAAAAACAACCCGTAAAAAAACGATAAATGAACGAAAAAGAAATGTCCTAATTAATCTATTACAACTTGTGAGCAATTACATTAATATGGTAAAAATAAATAAAGCGCGATGAGTCGAGAACGAGAGAGAAGTAGGGTATTGACCATGTCTAACCTAAATGAAAGACACAATTATTTTTGTTGTTTTTAATTATTTTTAAGAAAAAGAATAAGGTTTTTAAATTAAATATAAATCTAATTAGTAATTAAATTAATTAAAGAAAATGACTAAATTTAACCTATTTTTATGTTTTTGGTTATTTTAAGAGAAAGAAAATAGAATTAAGTTAGAAACAAAAACCCTAATTGTTCTAATTGTTTTTAATTTATTTACAAAATAACTTAAGTTACCTAAAATTAAATAACCTAATTCAATTAATTTTTGTATAAAAAATAAATATCCTAAATCTAATTGGGTGAAAAATATTTTTTTTATGATTTTTTGATAAAAAGAATTATTAATTTGTGTTAGTGAAAATAATTTAAATGAATAAATAAAGAAAATATAAAGAAAATATAAATAGAAAGAAAGAAGAATTGGGCCTGGTTCGGAGTAATTTGGGGGGGGGGGGTGTTGCTAGCAATTCTGGCCCAAAACCAAAGGTCCACGTTGACCTTCTGAATCCAATGCGTTGCATTGACTGGGTCACATGATGGATCCTTCAATGATGGCCATCAGATCTGGCTTCCTGGAGATCCAATGGTTGGATTCTGAGGGCACATGGTGGAGTCTTGCCTTGTGTGCACGCTTGATCACCTGAATGAAAATAACAAGAAATAATAGGGGGTACCTGGGATTCGAACCCAGGCCCCAAAGCCTTTTCTAACTGCTCCACTACCAACTGCGCTGCATGCTTTTGTTGTACATAGAATAAACAATAATATGATAAAACAACAAAACACTAAGTCCAAACGCGTGAACTTTTAAACGGGCGAATGGTTGCTTGCCATGCCTTCATCCTTGTCCTCTCTCCGTGGCTAACAGATGCAACGACTTTTACCTACGGACAACGTCCGTCACTACAAACCTTACCATTCTCAAAATCTAACACAAGCAAGATAAATAAAATCTAAGGCCATGAACCAACTCGTCTTGGCCTACTGAGCACGATGGTGCCCTTCTTGGGGGCCAATTTTACCTGTACCAAAAGATTCTAAAACGAAGCATAAAACCTTAATAATGGAAAATCAGTGGGGTTTTAGCGCTGGAAACTCCTTGTTCTTGATTGGTATAGCTTGCTTGTGATCCCTGGAAGTGAATGAGATGATCAAGGAGCCTTGTAAAAGCCTGGAAGTTCAAAATCAGTTTACCACTTTTCTTTGTTTTTTTCAAGTTTTGTTCTCTCTTTTGCGCCTCTAAAAACCTTATGGTTTTTATCGGCAAATGTTCCCTATATACTGAGGAATGAATTAAGTTTACAAAATTCCATTCAATCTTTGTCAATTATTGATTTTGATCTGGATTTGATTCACTTGAAAATCTTTCCAAAATAGACCAAAATCAATCTTTTTGTGCCCACTTTTTCCTTGCACGAATTCAATCATTTGCTAGCTGGATATAGAACCTGAAATATGCACAATATCTTGAGGTTTCAGTGTTTTGGATTTTTTCATGATTTGTTTTGATTTAAATGATTTAATTGCAATAAAAATCAAAATAAATAATAAAAATAAGATAATGACAAGTGGGAAGAGCTAAGGATCGTGGACCATGCTACCAACTCAAAACAAGTGCAAAATATTATGCCCATTTAGCAAAAATTGCAATTTGAGGCATAGTTGACTTTTGACAATTTTGCATAAAGGGTCAACTTCACCAATGCATAACTTCCTCAATTTTGACTCTTTGAAGGTGTTCTTGGACTTTTTAGAAAGCTTGAGATGTCCTCTAAGCAACCCTTTTGGTCTCATCTCAATTTGGTATTCCATATTCATTTATGAAGCTTTGACAAAAAATGTGTTTTTGTTGACTTTTCAAAATGACCTATAATGTCAAAATTCATAACTTCTTGTGAGTGCATATTTTGAACTTGGGAGATGAAGATGGATTGTAGGTAATTTAATCCTATTTAAAATGAGATTTGGATGGGTCATTTCTCATAAATTATGAGAAAGTTATGCTTGGTCAAAGTTGAGTTGACTTTTCCTACAAAGCCCTAACTTAGCAACTTTTGGGTTTTGATGAATTGTGAGCAATCCTTGATGAATCATGATCAACCCTTGATAAAATGATGAATAATACTTCAAAATGAGGATTTTGACCAAAAATCTTGATGTTTGTCTGTATGTGGGCCACTATTGACTTTTGCCCTAGCACAATCGATTTTCAGGCCTTTGAGCAATTGACTGAGCAAACTTTCTCTGCAAGGCTTGAAACTTGGCATGGATGATCTTGAGAACATATTAGAGCAAAGGTGAGCATTTGGGATCCCTTGGACTCAAATATCTTGATGCAATATGAAACCCTAATTTGAAGTAGACTGCCTTAGGAGAGAGTTTGTCTGGTCAACCCTTGGACTTCCTTGAGCAATTTGAGGATCTCACTTGAAATGTTTTGAGAAATATGAGAGGGCAAATTTTGGGGTACAACAACTGCCCCTGTTCAATCTTCTTAAACCTGAAGATTTAGATTGGCTTGTTTGCCTTTCGTGATCTGAAGGTAGAAGATGATTGAACACTAGAGTGCCCAAAAATTTGCACTCGCATGAAGTGGTATTTGTCTTGTGATGTCGGGAATGGGCTTCTAGATGCCATTTGGAGATTGATGATGGGACGATGGGCTTCAATATTCCATCAGAAGGAGTGTCAATCGCATAAGAGATTCCTTAGCGAGAGCTTGTATACCTGTTGTTGAGGAAGATTCCGCTGGGGAATGCCGGTATCTGTCTTGAGAGAAAGTTGAATTTTAGGAGCTTCGGTTGTCCGTTATTCTACTGGGGAATCGCCTCTTGGTCGAAGAGGTGAAAATTTACTACTATCTGGTCGTGATCCAGGCTTCATAGTGATAAGATCGATTGTTATCTGGTCGTAATCCAGGCTTTACAGTGACTTACTGGGAAGATGAGATCAATCTTGTTATCCGGTCGTAATCCAAGCTTCACAATTTTTCTCAATTCTTATCTGGTCGTAATCCAGACTTCAGAAGGAATTCAATTGTTATTCGGTCGTAATTCGGGCTTTAACTTGAATTCAGGGCACACTAATATCTGGTCGACTCCGGGCTTCTTAGTATTTGTCCAGGTAAACTGCTATTTGGTCGAAATCCAAGCTTCATAGTGTCTTGTACCGTTATTTGGTCGTAATCCAGGCTTCACGATATTTCATACCATTATCTGGTCGAATCCAGTCTTCATGGTGTCTTGTACTGTTATCTGGTCGAATCCAGGCTTCACAATACCTCACTTCTTATCTGGTCGAAATCCAGGCTTCAGAAGAAATCAAGTGGTTATCCAGTCGCATCCGAGCTTCCATTTGATTTTAAGGTTGTTGTACCCCTAAATTTGCCCTCTCATGTTTCCTAAAGTCTTCCCCCTGCATGGTTGATCACAAACTCTTGCATAAGGAAAAGGAAAATTTTTTAGTGTTGCTTTAAGTACATTTCGATTGGCATCCTGAAAGACCCTTCGATTGGTGTTCTGAAGGAGCCTTTCGATTGGCATTCTGTCAAGCTCTTCGATTGGCATTATGGACAAGAATTTCGATTGGCATCATGTCAAGGCTTTCGATTGGCATTCTATCAAGCCTTTCGATTGGCATTATGGACAAGCATTTCGATTGGCATTCTGAAAGACCCTTCGATTGGTGTTCTGAAGGAGACTTTCGATTGGCATTATTGACAAGCACTTCGATTGGCATTCTGAAAGACCCTTTGATTGGTGTTCTGAAGGAGCCTTTCGATTGGCATTATGGACAAGTACTTCGATTGGCATTATAACAGTGTCCTTCGATTGGAATTCCAAAAAGGTCCATTCGAAGAAGCATTCAAAGGGTCCATTCGAAGAAGCTTTTGAAAAGCATTCGAAGGAGGCCATCAGCCCATTCGAAAGGGAGCATTCGAAGGAGGCCATCAGCCCATTCGAAAGGGAGCATTCGAAGGAGACCATCAGCCCATTCGAAAGGGAGCATTCGAAGGCCAGTTACATATCATTCAAAATTCAAAAAGGGACAAGATCCCATGTGTTTAGCCAACGTTACAAGTTCTCATTCATGGCTGTGAAACACATAATCAAGGTCATTTAAACCTTTGTCTTCCTGTCCCCTCTACCCCCTCTATATAAAGAGATCACAAGTGTTGAAAAAAAGAGGACGAAAATATACAGAAAAAATAGAGAAAAGAAACAGGGAGAACTTGGAGATACACTGCCAAAAATCATCAGCACTTCCCGGAAGCCATGCCCAATCCTTGCACCAGCCATTCCACACTCAGAATCACAGATCAAAGCACTTTTGTTTGGTAAAAAGAAATCTAATCTCAAACTCATTTCGATCTCTGATTGCATATTCACGTTATTACTGTTGTTTGTGAATGATTTAATGTGCTACATATAAGCTACAACGCATAGATGAGATTGTGCCATTGCTTGGGCACAATCTGAGTTTCTCCTTCGAATCCCAGGATAAAATAAACCCAGACCCAGATTCAGCAGGTGCGAATAGGGAGGAGATTCGAATCAGGGGGGTAAAGTCCCCCCTGGACCTTTAACATGTGTTTCGTTTTTGTAGGAAATATATTCTCAAGATCCTGTTCAGAGCTTCGAAGCTCAGCAGCTTAGCTTCGAACTGGACCCAGGACTTCAAGATCGAAGGATGGCATATCCAGATTGAACACCCTCAGAGTGCAGCCCCTCATGCACCTTCGATCCAGCCTCTTCACTGGGTCGAAAGACAACCCACACTTCTTTCGACCCAGGCCTCTAGAATTATTTTGTTTTTCTTGATTTAATGCCTGATTTCATTTTCATTTGGACCATTTTATTTTATTTTTAATCAACATAAAAATCATAAAAATAAGTAACTTAGAATTAGGATTTAATTTAGTTAATTATTTTAACTTATTTTCTCCAATTTTAAAATCAGTAGACTTAGGATTTATTTAAATTCAATCCTTTTCATAAACAAAAAAATGCAAAAAATATTAAGTATGTTTTGGAGTTAATTTTAATCAGTTTTTTTAATTAATTAAATTTGACTTAATTGAACATTTAGCACTTTCCCAAAAATAAAATAAAACAACAAAAGTTCTTATTCTTAGGATTTTTCAGATTCACGCGCGTTTATTTTATTGTAACTGCTTACTGGTTTGTGGTAGCTTAAATTAAGACTTTTACTTTACTGCTTTTATTCCCCCAATTTTTGGACATGTAAATAATCCCCCTAAGCCTTGTAATAACATAGGATTTACAATTCCTGCACTTTAAATTCCTATATATATTAACTGTTTAGATGTATGCTAACTAGGATTGCATGACAAGATCTAAAAACAAATTGTAGGACACCTAAATAAACAAAGATAATATAACTGGAAAAAAAACAATACACTCGCACATGCCACTCTTAGGGTATACCTCACTTGGTTGCCTCGAAACGTGGTCATTGAGTATAGGAAGTCTTAGAGGTCGCCCTCCTGTCTAAAGATCAAAGTTGCCTCGAAATGGTTGCCTCGATAAAAATGATCTAAGACATTAGGGTTACCGCTAAAGCATCCTAACATTGCTTTAGTGACCACACGTCCCTTAAATCGAATTGACCCGAAAACTCCAACGACGATGCTACCTACTCCTCAATAGTGGGGTAGCACTGTCTAAAGGACGTTTGCACAATTTAATTCGTTTTTGAGTAGGTAGAGGCTCTTAAGTACTTGCTCCTTTTAAAACAAAAACAAACTTTTCACACCTACACTCTCTTCAAAAAATAAAACTCTTTTCAAAACCCACAAACACAAAGAAAAGCAAACTTTTGAAAACATAGTGAGCAAGTACCTAAGAGCCCGTGGATAACTATGGATAGAAAGGGTGCTAATACCTTCCCTTTCTATAATCTACCTCCCGAACCCGAGAAAAATCTCGAAAAGGAATTTTTCTGTGCTTTTGTCCTTTCCTTGTTAGATAAAATAAAAGACGGTGGCGACTCTTGCTTACCGCGACACTTTGCAAAAACAAACGCAAATGCGAACCAGCATTCCAAAACAGTCAGTTCTCATACCCACCGATCACAGAACTAGCGACTCTGCTGGGGAAATTTATAAGTGAGGTGTACCTTATGATTAGATCACTTGTGTTTTCAATTGTATTGCTTTGTATGATTTTAATTTTGTGGCCTTGTATCGGAGTTTTATAAATCCTCAATCCGGATTTGAGAAACATTCATAGATAGCAATACATTGTGGAAACTGTGCAGGGTATACCGACACGGTCGAATCAATAGCTATATTAGTGCGACATATTTGTGAGTACCGGTAGCCTTTTAGTCAATCAAAGAGAATACGGGGCCGCTGAGTGATGTCACTAAGCACTAATGACCTAGAACCTTACTTGACCATCTTGGCCTTTTTTAGGGGTAGTGAGATGACCGACTTTGGTGCAGTCCGAAGTTGGTAGATACTCGATACTACACTCATTGAGGATTGTTTTCTTGGAATATTTTGGTCACTAGTTCAGTGGCTAAACCAAAACGATGAACATAGAAAACAATCCAATGATATTGAGCTCCTTAGAACCCGGTTACTATTTATAGGACAAGTTTTGAGCCAACTACACTCAAGAGGGTACTTACCTATGAAACTCCATGCCAGCCTAAACTTACAGCTATTTGTGTGACTTGTGTGCCTTCAAATCTGAACTACTTGCACATTCTTGTTATCTGACAACATGAGTTCCTTGCAGGTTTTGTTTACAGTCCTTATCCAATAATTTGGACTTATTGCAGGGCTTACTTACATCACTTCACACTTTTGCTTAAACGCATAGCATACACATCATAACATCATTTCCTTAACCATTTCAAGGATCTCAAGGGTTTGTGATGCAGGTTATGGTAAATCAAATGTCCAGCAAGGGGCAAAGGGGATTTATTTTCCTCTAGCCAAGGTTGTTTGGAAATCAAAACACGTTAACTTGAGTCAGGGGCTATGACCCACTCGACATGGTGAGCTTGACTCTTGAAGAAGGACTCTCAGCAACATGAAGTTCCTTCAATCAAGCTACCAGATTCAGATTCTAACAGTTTCTTGTTTACCCCGCGAGATCCTTGAAAACATTTCATACATATATCATACATATCATTGCATAACAGGCTTTCCAGTACAGGTCTCTCATGTTCTCGCTGTTTATTTCAGCAATGGCTCTCCAACCAGACAACCAAGATCTTCATACTCAAGAGGCTCAGTTCAGGGAAATATTCCTAAACCTATCCAAGGGGCAGGAATAATTGAGAACACTCCTCATGGGGAATTTGGTCAAGAAAAGTCCTGAAGACAATAAGGACGAACGGCTGAAACATCTGCAAGCTGAGGTAGATGCAATGAGAACCCAGATGCTGGGGCAGATGGCTCTTACCCAAGGCTTAGCTCGGGAACAAGAAGAGTTGAGAACCATTATCAGCCAGCTTCATCAAGACAGATACAACAACATGAAGCAAATAGTCAAAGTCGGGGACCAAGTCATTGATCAGCCTCCAAGAAGACAAGGGTTTGGTTTGGTAAAGAATGGACCTCTCCAAGTTGTTACTACCTCACAGGTCCAACAAAGACCTTGCCAAGAACAATGGTTTGATCAGAGTAAGCCAAACATGCCCAGGAGGCAATTTACCAAGCTCAACATGCCGCTGTCTCAAGCTTTACAACACCTGTTAAGATTGAATCTGGTGACGTTAAGGGACCCTCCTAAGAATCCCAGCATAGCCTTCCCAAAGTACAATCCTGATGCAAGGTGTGCATATCACTCCAACAGCCCGGGGCATGATACTAACATCTGTTGGGCGTTGAGAAACAAAATTCAAGACCTGATTGATGAAGGAGCATTGGAATTCACACAAGATGGTCAGGCTGAGTTCTTCTACCATCCCTCCAAGGCTCACCATTTGAAGTGACAAGTTCTAACAAGAGAGGGCCTTTTGTTCATTTGAATTTTCAAGTTATAATCTCTTTGTTATTCAAACAATTATCTGTTAATGTCCAAACTCTGTTTCATTAATGCATTGCATATATTTGTCTTGATTTGATACAATCATTTTCATTAAACTATGCTTTTTACTCACTTTATGACATTCAACTCTTGCTAAAAGTTACAAGCCTTTAGAGGGAGGATGACGAAATAATGCCATAATCTCATACAGTATGCTTTTGGACAGACCTTGCTGACGATGTACAGGCATTTCTTTCAAATCCTAAACACTGGAGTTATAAGGAAGATAATCCCTAGTCAACCCCTTCGAGCCAAAGAAGTAGAAGTTTTCTATTTTAAACACAAATTGAAACCTTTAATTTAAACCTGGGGCAGGGTAGTCTCTCAGATAATTCAAAAGATGCGCATTGAAGTCGCAAAACTCTCAGTTTATAATACAACGAACGACATCAAAAGCATTCCTCTGGAATCAAAAGACAGTGGTGGTTCCTTATCTCATAGGCGGTCAATCTCTCAAAAGAGAAAAGCCCACTGAGCCAAAACCTATAAAGGAGGCTTAAGAAAGTTGGGGCATCCCGCTGACTGTAATCTCGAAAATAGGAATAGTCAGGCAAAAATTAGGGATAATAAATCAAAAGAATGAGGTCATTACAAATCCTCGACAACATGAAAAATGTTGCAAAAAAAATGATGACTGCCTTCAAAATTCAACTTGTGTGAACCATCACCAAAAACGTCGTTCCAGACTCATTTGGAGTTCAAATGCACAATTAACTGAGTTTAGGATTGAAGAGCATCACGAAGAGCGGGTGGGTACAAATATACTTTGAGCCTTTATCCTTTGTTTCTTAAACCGTGAACCAAGCCACGTTACAACCCTTAAAAAGTCCTAGCTGAAGCATGGGTTAGTTCGAAAGCATGATGTTACAAAGGTATCCTGACTCCTGTAGGGCTCGCTGTAAAATCCTGAGTTGACATCACATTTTACAAAAATTCGCTTGTTTTATTGAAAACTGCATTTTCAAAAACTTCAAGACAGACATAAACTTTGCATTCTTAAAATAACATTGTTTGCATATGACTATTTGTTCAACAGCAGAGAAATTCGCACGACGAATATCTAGTGAACAAAAACCTTCTCAATAAAAAGGGTCACCTCAGGTGGAAAAAACACTTCCAACCAAAGGGGCACGGCATGAGCATTGTCCATCATCTAGGGCAGTCAAGTCAAGATTTAAGGAGTCTCTCAAAGATGCCAAATAGCCAGGGGCAGATCTCCATCTGAATCACTTGGGGCATTAGACATGGATTCCCGCAACGAATCTTGCATGATCAAACAAACATCTTCTGGTAGTATGGCAACATAACACTAGCAACAGTGACAACTCCCTACGCTCTGAAAGCGTGGACATGGTCAGAAAATACTACGCATGAACAAAGACCCACTAGGTTGACTGGCCTAGGCAAAAATAAGGGCTTCCCGGCGAACCAAAAGGGTTCGGGAAAAAATAAGGGATGAAAATGAAAAAAATATGTACACCCGGCAAGTCGAAAACCTGAAAAGGCGGCTTGGGCAAAAAAGGGTATCCCGATGGACTGAAAACCCGAAAGGGTGGTCCAGGCAAAAATTAGGGATCAAAGCGTACGACTATGTCTCGTCATCTCGTCACTTGCCTACCAGAAGAAGATTTGTCACTTCAATCGGCAATGACCAAGCACCTCATAGGTTGGGATAATACTCGATCCACAGGGCCTCCACAGGCACCTTCTCCCGCAAAAACAGGGGCAAATAAGAATTGACAGAACTGTACAAGTTACTCTATCCACCAGGTACCAAGGTATATATCCAACTGAAGAATATGGCTAAGATACTATCACTCCCCGCAGAGTAAGACAGTAATGATAGCTCTCCCAGCTGAGACTTGCAACTATGAACGAATCAGCGATACTCTCCCCAAGTAGAGTTGGTCTACCATCAGCCCTAAAAAAGTTGGGTATCCCCAGAAGGTCTTAATATTCCCCAGCGGAGTATAAGGATATTCCCCAGCAAGCATAAGATTATCCCTGGCAGTCTTAATATTCCTCAACGGAATATAAGAATGTTCCCCGGCAGAATGCAAGGTACCCCCAGTGGAGCCATTTCCCCAGGGCAGTCTAAAAAAGTTTCCCCAATGGAGTTGAATCATCTTCCCCAGTAGATTCTAGAAGCTTATCCCCTGCGAAGCACAAATAAGTCTCCCCAGCCAAATTCAGAGGTTATCCTCACAAGAGTCTAACCGGGTTATCCTTAGCAAGTTGCAACTGAAATATCATCCCCAGCGAAGTTCTTTCTATCCCCAGCGGAGTTCATCATCAAAATCCCCAACAAAGCTTATCAACGGAATCCCCAACAGAGTTTATCATTAAAATCTCAGCGAAGTATCTCTTCCCCACAGAGTAATCTCTTCACCCTGTTTATTCCCCAACGGAATTATTTTCTCTTACAGGTTTATTCTCACAACCATCTTCGTTCGTCATCCCCATCAGAAACATTCTAAACAAGGTTTGAAGACACACATACTCTTCAAACAGCAGTCCAGGATTTAACAAACTCCCCGACATTTGTCAAGGATTTATTTTCCCAGACGAAAATACATTCATAAACATTTCACATTTCATACCTCCCATTCACATACATGATAAAGTGCATACGACACGATCTCATTTATTTTTTAGAACATCATGACATCAGGCATTTCATACATCATGACATTGCATACAGCTAACGTTTTACCTTTTTCAGGAAGAGGTCAATCAAAAGATGGCTACCATCAACCTTTTCAAGTTCCAGATGAATACCTGTAGCAAGCCAGGAAAAATATCTGTGGACGATTGATTGTAGATTAATACCTGTAACAAGCCAGGAAAATTATCTACATGAAGAGATTGAAGATTAATACCTGTAACAAGCCAGGAAAACTATATTTCTTTCTCAGGTCAGAGATTAATACCTGAAACCAGCCAGAACAAATATCTCCTCGACCAACCTTTTCAAGTCCCAGTTTAATACCTGTAGCAAGCCAGGAAAATATATGTGGACGACTGATTGTAGATTAATACCTGTAGCAAGCCAGGAAAATTATCTACATGAAGAGATTGAAGATTAATAACTGTAACAAGCCAGGAAGACTTTCTTTCTCAGGTCAGAGATCAATACCTGAAACCAGCCAGGACAGATATCTCCTCGACCAGCCTTTTCAAGTCCCAGTTTGATACCTGTAGCAAGCCAGGAAAAATATCTGTGGACGACTGATTGTAGATTAACACCTGTAACAAGCCAGGAAAATCATCTACATGAAGAGATTGAAGATTAATACCTGTAACAAGCCAGGAAGACTTTCTTTCTCAGGCCAGAGATCAATACCTGAAACCAGCCAGGACAGATATCTCCTCGACCAACCTTTTCAAGTCCCAGTTTGATACCTATAGCAAGCCAGGAAAAATATCTGTGGACGACTGATTGTAGATTAATACCTGTAGCAAGCCAGGAAAATTATCTACATGAAGAGATTGAAGATTAATACCTGTAACAAGCCAGGAAGACTTTCTTTCTCAGGTCAGAGATCAATACCTGAAACCAGCCAGGACAGATATCTCCTCGACCAACCTTTTCAAGTCCCAGTTTGATACATGTAGCAAGCCAGGAAAAATATCTGTGGACGACTGATTGTAGATTAACACTTGTAACAAGCCAGGAAAATTATCTACATGAAGAGATTGAAGATTAATACCTGTAACAAGCCAGGAAGACTTTCTTTCTCAGTTCAGAGATCAATACCTGAAACCAGCCAGGACAAATATCTCCTCGACCAACATTTTCAAGTCCTAGTTTGATACCTGTAGCAAGCCAGGAAAAATATATGTGGACGACTGATTGTATATTAACACCTGTAACAAGCCAGGAAAATCATCTACATTGAAGATTAACACCTGTAACAAGCCAGGAAAATCATCTACATTGAAGATTAACACCTGTAACAAGCCAGGAAGACTTCCTTTCTCAGGTCAGAGATCAATACCTGAAACCAGCCAGGACAGATATCTCCTCAACCAACCTTTTCAAGTCCCAGTTTGATACCTGTAGCAAGCCAGGAAAAATATCTGTGGATGACTGATTGTAGGTTAATACCTGAAACCAGCCAGGAAAATTATCTACATGAAGGTTAATACCTGTAACAAGCCAGGAAAACTATCTTTCTTTCTCAGATCAATGATTAATACTTGGAACCAGACAGGACAAGTTCTATAACCTCAACGGTATACTCCCAGTGAGAACGAGTCAGTTCCTAAATCTCAAACAAAGTTATACTTCCCCAGTGGAATCTTTTACAACAACAAGTATGCAAGTTCTCGCTAAGGAATCTCTTATGCGATCGACACTCCTGCAGATGGCATCTATAAGCCCATCCTCCTACCAACAATCTCCAAATGGTATCTGTAAGCCCATTCCTGATATCACAATGCTGATACTACACCATGCGAGTGCAAATTTCTGGGCATTCTAGTGTTCAATCGTCTTCCACCTTCGGATCACGAAAGGCATGCAAGCCAATCTACATCCTCAGGTTTAAGAAGATTGAACAGGGGCAACTGTTGTACCCCAAACTTTTCCCTCTCATGTTTCCCAAAGTCTCCCCCCTGCATGGTTGATCATAAACTCTTGCCTAAGGAAAAGGAAAAATTTTTAGTGTTGCTTTAAGTACATTTCAATTGGCATCCTGAAAGACCCTTCGATTGGTGTTCTGAAGGAGCCTTTCGATTGGCATTCTGTCAAGCTCTTCGATTGACATTATGGACAAGCATTTAGATTGGCATCATGTCAAGGATTTCAATTGGCATTCTGTCAAGCCTTTCGATTGGCATTATGGACAAGCATTTCGATTGGCATTCTAAAAGACCCTTCGATTGGTGTTCTGAAGGAGCCTTTCGATTGGCATTATGGACAAGCACTTCGATTGGCATTCTAAAAGACCCTTCGATTGGTGTTCTGAAGGAGCCTTTCAATTGGCATTATGGACAAGTACTTCGATTGGCATTATAACAGTGTCCTTCGATTGGAATTCCAAAAAGGTCCATTCGAAGAAGCATTCAAAGGGTCCATTCGAAGAAGCTTTTGAAAAGCATTCGAAGGAGGCCATCAGCCCATTCGAAAGGGAGCATTCGAAGGAGGCCATCAGCCTATTCGAAAGGGAGTATTCGAAGGAGGCCATCAGCCCATTCGAAAGGGAGCATTCGAAGGCCAGTTACATGTCATTCAAAATTCAAAAAGGGACAAGATCCCATGTGTTTAGCCAATGTTACAAGTTCTCATTCATGGCTGTGAAACACATAATCAAGGTAATTTAAACCTTTGTCTTCCTGTTCCCTCTACCCCCTCTATATAAAGAGATCACAAGTGTTGCAAAAAAGAGGACGAAAATATACAGAAAAAATAGAGAAAAGAAACAGGGAGAACTTGGAGATACGCTGCCAAAAATCATCAGCACTTCCCGGAAGCCATACCCAATCCTTGCACCAGCCATTCCACACTTATAATCACAGATCAAAGCACTTCTGTTTGGTAAAAAGAAATCTAATCTCAAACTCATTTCGATCTCTGATTGCATATTCACGTTATTACTCTTGTTTGTGAATGATTTAATGTGCTACATATAAGCTACAGCGCAGAGATGAGATTGTGCCATTGCTTGGGCACAATCTGAGTTTCTCCTTCGAATCCCAGGATAAAATAAACCCAGACCCAGATTCAGCAGGTGCGAATAGGGAGGAGATTCGAATCAGGGGGGTAAAGTCCCCCCTGGACCTTTAACATGTGTTTCGTTTTAGCAGGAAATATATTCGCAGGATCCTGTTCAGAGCTTCGAAGCTCAGCAGCTTAGCTTCGAACTGGACCCAGGACTTCAAGATGGAAGGATGACATATCCAGATCGAACACCCTCAGAGTGCATCCCCTCATGCACCTTCGATCCAGCCTCTTCACTGGGTCGAAAGACAACCCACACTTCTTTCGACCCAGGCCTCCAGAATTATTTTGTTTTTCTTGATTTAATGCCTGATTTCATTTTCGTTTGGACCATTTTATTTTATTTTTAATCAACATAAAAATCATAAAAATAAGTAACTTAGAATTAGGATTTAATTTAGTTAATTATTTTAACTTATTTTCTCCAATTTTAAAATCAGTAGACTTAGGATTTATTTAAATTCAATCCTTTTCATAAACAAAAAAATGCAAAAAATATTAAGTATGTTTTGGAGTTAATTTTAATCAGTTTTTTTAATTAATTAAATTTGACTTAATTGAACATTTATCACTTTCCCAAAAATAAAATAAAACAACAAAAGTTCTTATTCTTAGGATTTTTCATATTCACGCGCGTTTATTTTATTGTAACTGCTTACTGGTTTGTGGTAGCTTAAATTAAGACTTTTACTTTACTGCTTTTATTCCTCCAATTTTTGGACATGTAAATAATCCCCCTAAGCCTTGTAATAACGTAGGATTTACAATCCCTGCACTTTAAATTCCTATATATATTAAATCTTTAGATGTATGCTAACTAGGATTGCATGACAAGATCTAAAAACAAATGGTAGGACACCTAAATAAACAAAGATAATATAACTGAAAAAAACAATACACTCGCACATGCCACTCTTAGGGTATACCTCACTTGGTTGCCTCGAAATGTGGTCATTGAGTATAGGAAGTCTTAGAGGTCGCCCTCCTGTCTAAAGATCAAAGTTGCCTCGAAATGGTTGCCTCGATAAAAATGATCTAAGACATAAGGGTTACCGCTAAAGCATCCTAACATTGCTTTAGTGATCACACGTCCCTTAAATCGAATTGACCCGAAAACTCCAACGACGGTGCTACCTACTCCTCAATAGTGGGATAGCACTGTCTAAAGGACGTTTGCACAATTTAATTCCTTTTTGAGTTGGTAGAGGCTCTTAAGTACTTGCTCCTTTTAAAACAAAAACAAAAACAAACTTTTCACACCTACACTCTCTTCAAAAAACAAAACTCTTTTCAAAACCCACAAACACAAAGAAAAGAAAACTTTTGAAAACATAGTGAGCAAGTACCTAAGAGCCCGTGGATAACCACGGATAAAAAGCGTGCTAATACCTTCCCTTTCTATAATCTACCTCCCGAACCCGAGAAAAATCTCGAAAAGGAATTTTTCTGTGCTTTTGTCCTTTCCTTGTTGGATAAAATAAAAGACGGTGGTGACTCTTGCTTACCGCGACACTTTGCAAAAACAAACACAAACGCGAACCAGCATTCCAAAATAGTTAGTTCTCTTTCACACCGATCACAAAGGCCTACTAATATCCGGTCTATTACGGGCTTCATAGTAATTGGTCGGGTAGACTGCTATTTGGTCAAAATCCAAGCTTCATAGTTTCCCTCACTATTATTTTGTCCAAACCCAGGCTTTAGTGTCTTTTTACCGCTATCTGGTCGTAATCCAGGCTTCACGATGTAATATACCATTATCTGGTCGAATCCAGGCTTCATGGTGTTCGGGGAAATCGAGATATTATCCGGTCGAATCCGGGCTTCATAACTTATATTAAAGATATACCACTATCTGGTCGTAATCCTGGCTTCGTAGTACTCTTGGCTGCTATCTGGTCGTAATCCAGGCTTCATAGAAACTTGCATTGCTATCTGGTCGTAATCCAGGCTTCACAATAACTTGTTGAGCTGTTATCCGGTCGAATCCGGGCTTCACGGCTTGTGTTTATGATATACCACTATCTGGTCGAATCCAGGCTTCATGGTGTCTCGTACTGCTATCTGGTCATAATTCAGGCTTCACAGTAACTTGTTGGGGATTAAACTATTATCCGGTCGAATCCGGGCTTCATAGCTTGCTTTTAAGAGATACCACTATCTGGTCGTAATCCAGGCTTCGCGATATTATGATAATGTTATCTGGTCATTCTCCGGGCTTCACAATATAATGGAGTAATCAAGATACTATTCGGTCGTACCCGGGCTTCAGAGCTTGAACTTTGTGAGAATTTGATTGTATCTTTCCTGAAATGTAAAGGGTTAGTCGTATGTAATGCCATGATGCATGACATGTATTAAGTAATGATGTTCCCAAAATAAATGAGATTGTGTTGTATGATGCTTATATGCATGTCATGATGTATGGAAATGTGATGTTTTTATTATGTTCTCTAACTGGGGAAAATAAATCTCGGATTGCTGCTGGAGAGTAAAGATTTTCGCTCGCTGAGGATAACGACCGAAGATGATTTGAGAATAATCCTGCTGGAGAATACATTGGTGAGAGAATGACTTTGTGGGGAAGAGATACTCTGTTAGAAGATCTGCTGATTTGGGGCAATAACCTCGGTTGTGGATGAATTACCGTTGTTGGCGGTGATAACTCTGTCGGGGACAAAATTTCTGTTTGTGGAAGAAATAAACTCCACTGGGGATGGTCTTCCATTGTTTGGTGACAGATGAACTCTGCTTGGGGAGAATCTTACCGACTCATTCGCGATTGTGAACCTCAGCTGGGGAGAGTTGATAATGCTGTATTCTGGTACTTCCTACTCTGCGGGGAGTGTATGCATTTTTAGTCATATTCTTCAGCTAGGTCTATCCCTGTACCTGGTGAATAGAGCAACTGTAAGGTCCAGACATTTCTTGTTTGCCCTTGTTCCTGAAATTACGAGTAATCGTCTTTTGTTTCGCATGTAAATATTTATGAGCAGCAATTATTGTCAAATGCATATATCAAAATGAACCATTGGATGTTCTTGGAAAACAAAACAGAAAAGGAAAATAATTTGAAATTTCTTTGTGAAAATGAATTGTATTGATTTTGAAGTTGGCCCGTAAGTAGGCGTTTTTGTACAAGAGGCTGACGTCCTAGTAAGAGAACGTCACCGAAAGATGAATTATACAATTTGTGAAAAACAAAGAAAAACAACTATGTGAACAATCCCACTGGGTTCTAACTCTGCTATTGCCTTTATATCTTCGAGTGTCTCATCACTTTTCTACTTGGTTGAAGGTAGATCAGAATTATTGGCGTCGTCTGAGCTTGATAGTCGATACCGAAGTCTGGTTGCAAGATGATCTAATGAGACATAGTGTTACGCTTTAATCCCTAATTTTTGCCTGGACTGCCCTTTCAGATTTTCAGTCCAACGGGATACCCTTTTTTGCCCAAGCCGCCTTTTCAGGTTTTCGACTTGCCGGGTGTACAGTTTTTTCTCATTTTCATCCCTTATTTTTGCCCGAACCCTTTTGGTTCGCCGGGAAGCCCTTATTTTTGCCTAGGCCAGTCAACCTAGCGGGTCTTTGATTAGGCATAGTATTTTTTTCACTATGTATGCATTGACGGGGGTGAGGAAGGTCGTTACCATCCATGGTGGTTAGAATCATAGCTCCTCCCGAGAAAATGTTCTTAACCACGAATGGCCCTTCGTACGTAGGGGTCCAATTGCCCCTGGGATCACCTTGCGGTAGTATGATGCGCTTGATCACTAGATCCTCGACTTGATACTCTTGTTGTATGACTTTCTTGTTAAAAGCCTTTTTCATCCACTTTTGATATGTCTGACTATGACAAATAGCAGTAAGTCTCTTCTCGTCGATTAAGTTCAGCTGATCAAGTCGGGTCTGGATCCAATCGTCTTCGCCCAAACCTGCATCCTTCATGATCCGGAGAGAGGGTATCTAGACTTCGATGGGTAAGACTAATTCCATGCCATATGCCAAAGAGTAGGGTGTTGCCCCTGTTGATGTCCGTGCTGGGGTGCGGTACCCATGAAGAGTGAACTGTAACATCTCATGCCAGTCTTTGTATGTCACCGTCATATTCTGCACAATCTTCTTGATATTCTTATTAGCCACTTCAACAACCCCATTCATCTTCGGCCGGTAAGGAGAAGAGTTGTGATGTTGTATCTTAAACTGCTTGCAGAGCTCAGTGATCATTGTATTATTGAGATTTGTACCATTGTCCATAATGATCCTCTCTAGTACACCATATCGACAAATTATATTGTGTCGGATAAACCGCACCATGACATTCTTGGTTACTGTAGCAAAGGAAGTTGCCTTAACCCACTTTGTAAAATAATCAATTGCTACCAGAATGAAAGGATGCCCGTTAGACGCCGTAGGTCTGATCTCGCCAATCATGTCGATGCCCCACATTGACCTCTTTCTTGTCTTCCTCTGTACCCAAATTTACTGATTCCACTAGCTCTTCATGAGGTTGTATGACCCTCTCTTCCTATAGTAACAGTCTAGCAAGTTCTCCAGGAACTTCACAATCATCCCCACCTTCGTCCTCAGCTTGGTTAATCGGATTTTCGAAGTCATAACTGGCAGTAGCAGAGTCGTTATCAATGGGATCCAGAGTGGATGTGGACCTGTATTATGATATGTGAGTGTGTGTAAGACAAATAGTTGTTTTGGTAAAGTGCAAGATAGAAAATAAAAACAGGGAGCATAAAATTTGTAATGCAAGAAAACGTCCAATGCTTTATTGATGATATATGAAAATGACAAACAATAATCCCTCACAAACAAAGCCAAGGTGCCTCGGGCAAGGCACTAGGTCATAAAGTTTCAAATTGTCTGTTACAAATCCCAAAACAAAAGTATATTACTGTGTAATAAAATAAACGGGCACGAAGTCCTTCGCCGTCCAATTGTTCAAGCCACCGTTGGTAGTCGGGTAAATCCAGCTGTCGATATCTGACTCTTCATCATCATCTTCAATTGCATTCACTCCAGGATCATATTTGGGCATAGGAGCAGTTATGACGTTGGGCTTCTCCGGGGCGTCAAACTCAATCTCTTTAGCTTCAATCAAATCTTGCACTTTATTCTTCAAAGCCCAGCAGTTGTTTGTATCATGAGCCGGGCTATCAAAGTGATAGGCACAGCGGGCGTTCGGATTATACAGCGGAGATGTGGTGCTGGGATTCTTTGGGGCTTCCCTTAGAGTTACCAGGTTGGTTTTCAATAATAGCGGTAGAATTTGGGATAAAGTCATATTAAGCCGAGTATACTGTCTCTGCAGCCTCTCCATTCTTTGTTGATTGTTGCGTTGCGGGGTAACTGTAGGCCTTAATATTACTACTGCATTTACTTCTTGGCGGTGCTCAGGTCTGTTTTGGCTCCTCAAGCCGTAAACTGCACTAGCTTCTTTTCTGAAAGGCTTCTTTTTTGTACTTGATGAAGCACCTTTCTGTATCTTTCCACTTCTGATACCAGCTTCTACTCTCTTCCCAGTCAAAATCAATTCAGTAAACCCAGATGATGAACTACCAATCAGATGATTGAAGAATGGACCAGACAAAGTCCCTAGAAACATATCAACCAACTCCCTATCAGACAGAGGGGGTTGGACTCTTCCATCCAGATCTCTCCACTTCTGAGCGTAGTCCTTAAAACCTTCGCTTGCACCCATGGACATAATCTGAAGCTGAGTAGGAGTGGGAGCAAGATCAGTATTATACTGGTATTGCTTGTAGAAAGTAGCAGCAAGGTCCTCCCAGTTGCGGACATTAGCTCCTTCCAATTGATAACACCATTCAAGTTGAGTCCCTGGCAGACTATCTTGAAAGAAATGGACCCACAGATTCCTATCAGCAGTGTAGGGTTAGATTTTTCCGACGTATGAGCGGAGATGGAGTTTTGGACAGGACACTCCATCGTACTTAGCAAAAACCGGAGCCTTAAACTTGTGAGGAATCACCACTCCCGATGCTAACCCCAAATCTCCAAAGTCTAAACCGAGAACCTTCTGAATCTCCATAGCACTTAGATGGTCTTCAAGCTATTTGTACCTATCCTCAGCAGGAGGGTACTGTTCATCATTAAAATCAGTGTAATTATCAGAGACCACAGGGTTAGGACCCTTTCCTTCCTCTTGATTCTCTCCTTCTCCAGATGAATGAGACAGATCAGCTTCCTGTCGCAATCTATTCCCGAATTTATGACCCATATTTAGCAGAACCATCTTCTTCTTCTTCTTGTCCTTCAAGATGAGAGTCTTCAAATCCTGTTGTCCTTTAGCCAAGTTCAAGAACATCTCCTGGAATTGAGCATTATGTGCTTGAAGAGCTTTGATGGCTTGATCAGTAGGTATTTCAGAAGACATTCTGTGCTGAAATAAACAGCGAAGAAGATAAGAAACCTGTAATGGTACCTATAATGAGGTGCATGATAATGGAATGCGTATGAAATGATTTCAAAAACTTTGGGAGATTCAAATTTGTAAAACAAAATAAAACGCACTTTATTAGATTAAACTTGTACAATGTTTAACAATGCCTTCAAGGCGTTACAAAAGAAATAAACTGAAAAGCAAATCTAAACTAGAAATAATAAAAGACATCAGAAGTCCCATGGTCGCTTTCCCTTCGTGCTAACATACTCATTGATTGTCCTTTCATTTTCAAGCTGCCTCATGAGCTTCAAGATCTTCCTTTCCTGCTCATGATACTTCTCCCGGTAGGTATCCCTTTCTTCCTTCAGCTGGATCCAAGATCTCTTTAATGCCCCAAGATCAGTAGGCATATAGGGATAGAGGACTGTATAAGGAACACGTTCTTCATTAGTATGCTCCACAACCACTGGCAGTACAGCTTCATAAGGCATCCCTAGCTTTTGAGCACGAGCTCGAACCCACTGGAGATAAGGATGCATGGGGAGAGAAGTCTTCGGTCCTAGCTCATGTGGGTAAGACCTGTTCACCATGCCCCAGGCTCGTATAAACCTTTGGCGATGCTCATTAACGTCCCCTTTGTAGTCAAAGACAATGTCTGTAAGAAGTAGCTCATGAGGACCGTCTCTCCGAGCGCGACCAAATTGTTGTAGAGCCAAGCAAGGACTATAGGTTATTCCCCCTCTAATTCCAAGCAATGGTACATTAGGGTATTCCCCACATCGATCAATGACAACTACTTTTTCCATATCCTTAGAACTCCAAAGAATGTCCGTATGAGCAAGGTACATTATCTTGTAGGCCCAACCTAACCCTTTTTCATTCTTCAATACATACTTGGGGAGGTGTGAAATAAACCACCTCGCCAGCAGCGACATACAACACATGAGGGTCCCTCTTCTTCGCACGGTGCGAGTATAGAGGGCATGTAGGATATCACCCAGAAGAGTAGGCACTGGATTACGAGACATGAAAATCTTAACTGCATTCACATCTACGAAGGAATTCGGATTCGGGAAAAGAACCAAGCCATAGATAAGGAGAGCCAAGATGTCTTCGAAAGCTTGAAAATCCAAGTTATCCCAGAACTGTTGAGCTTGATCCATTAGAAACTTAGTCAAGAAGCCTTTAACCCCGCTCCGTGTCTCCCAGTTGGATACTACATAAAGCCTTTTTAGATATAGGGCTGAAACAATGCCCTCTGGCCTAGGAGCCTCTTCTAAACCTATGAAGGGTGTTTGCTCGAGGATGGATATACCAAGTAAGTCAGAAAACTCCTCCAAAGTAGGAACTAGCTAATAATCCGGGAAGGTAAAACAATGATGCACCGGATCGAAGAACTGGAAAAGGACGCTCATCATTGGCTCATCCAATTCTGAAGTGACCAGGCTAAGGAGATGACCTTGTCTTCTAACAAACGAAGAAGTATCAGGAACTTTTGAGACAAACTCTCTGAGCTGAGCAGGTATCTGCACGAAGTTAACTCAAATGGTATTTTTGCGTACTGAAGCCATGATCTGCAAAACAGAACAAAGATAAATCCCCTCGGTCTTTGAAATGGTTAGTACAATGAAGTATGCATGCTATGTCATGATGCATGATGTCATGATAAAACACACAACAAGTATAGCAGGTAACAGACATGGTAAAGGCACACAAGTCACACAAAAAGCCCTTAAGTTTCAGGCTTGCATGAAGTCTAGGTACTACCCTCTTGAAGTTCAGTTGGTTTCAACCTGTCCTAATAATAGTAACCCGGTTCTAGAGGTTCTCAATATCACTGACCATCCTCCATCGGTCATGGTTTCAGCTCACAGAATCTTTTCTTGCGGCCGGAACTATCTCGAGAGTATGGTCTCAATGAGTGTAGTATCGAGTATCAACCAGTTCTCAACTTTATACCAAGGCCGACTATCTCACTACTTCCTATGGCCAAGTTGGTCAATTATAGGTTCTAAGATCAGTTAATGTTTAACGACCCACATAGCAGCCCCGTATTCTCCTTGTTTCTCCACAAGGGATACCGGTACCAACCAATGTGACACATCAACGTAGCTACTGCTTCAACCGTATCTGTCTATGTCATACAGTTCCCTTACAGTTTATTGCTACTTACCTAAAAGGTGTCCCCCCAAATCTGGGTTAGGATCTATAGTAACTCCGATACAAAGCCCACAAAGATAAAATGATCAAATCATACAATAGAAGCAAGTATGATGAACTAATCCTAAGGTATACCCCATTTATATTTTCCCCATCAGAGTCGCCAATTCTGTGATACAGTGGCTAGAACCGGAACTGTTTGAATGCTGGTTTGCCTTTTGCGTTTGTGTTCACAAAATGTCGCGGTAAGCAAGAGTCGCCACCGACTTTTATTTTATCCAACAAGGAAAGGAAAAAAGCACTGAAAAATTCCTTTTTTGAGATTTTATGAGTACATGGGGTAGTTTATAGAAAGGGAAGGTATTAGCACCCTTTCTATCCGTAGTTATCTACGGGCTCTTAGGTACTTGCTCATCATTTTCAAAATTTCTTATGTGTGTGTTTGATTTGAAAAGTTTTTGTTTGACTTCGATTTAACCCTTGTTTCTGTCTTCAAGAGTGTTACGAAGTGTTTTTGAAAAGGAGTGTAAGTGTGAAAAAGTTTGTTTTGATTTGAGCAAGTACTTAAGAGCTAATCTACCTACTCAAAAAAAAGAATTTTTCTATGTTCGTTTCCATTAGACAACGCTATCCCACTATTAGTGAGTGGGTAGCACCGTCGTTGGAGTTTTAAAGGGTCAATTCGAAAGGGACATACGATCACTAAAGCAATGTTAGGACGTCTTGGTAATAACCCTAATGTCTTAAGATCAATATTCGAGGCAAAAATTCCGAGGCAACCTTTCCGAGGCAACTTTGATCTTTGAGACAAAAGGGCGATCACTAAAATATCCTATACTTAATGACCGTTTACCGAAGGCAACCAAAGTGAGAGTATACCCTAGGAGTGCGCATGTGCGAGTGATTCAATTTCAAGTTTATTATCTTTGCACATTTAGGGTTTGCTAACTGTTTTAAAGTTTACATACATTCTTGTCATACATCCCTATTATTCATACATCTAACATTTAATATTTTGCGGAATTTAAAGTGCGGAAAGTAAAGCTACGCTATTACAAGGCTTCGAGTATTAATTACATAGCCAAAAAAAACCCGTAAAAAAACGATAAATGAACGAAAAAGAAATGTCCTAATTAATCTATTACAACTTGTGAGCAATTACATTAATATGGCAAAAATAAATAAAGCGTGATGAGTCGAGAACGAGAGAGAAGTAGGGTTTTGACCGTGTCTAACCTAAATGAAAGACACAATTATTTTTGTTGTTTTTAATTATTTTTAAGAAAAAGAATAAGGTTTTTAAATTAAATATAAATCTAATTAGTAATTAAATTAATTAAAGAAAATGACTAAATTTAACCTATTTTTGTGTTTTTGGTTATTTTAAGAGAAAGAAAATAGAATTAAGTTAGAAACAAAAACCCTAATTGTTCTAATTGTTTTTAATTTATTTACAAAATAACTTAAGTTACCTAAAATTAAATAACCTAATTCAATTAATTTTTGTATAAAAAGTAAAATATCCTAAATCTAATTGGGTGAAAAATATTATTTTTATGATTTTTTGATAAAAATAATTATTAATTTGTGTTAGTAAAAATAATTTAAATGAATAAATAAAGAAAATATAAATAGAAAGAAAGAAGAATTGGGCCTGGTTAGGAGTAATTTGGGGGGGTGTTGCTAGCAATTGTGGCCCAAAACCAAAGGTCTACGTTGACCTTCTGAATCCCATGCGTTGCATTGACTGGGTCACATGATGGATCCTTTAATGATGGCCATGGTGGAGTCTTGCCTTGTGTGCACGCTTGATCACCTGAATGAAAATAACAAGAAATAATAGGGGGGACCTGGGATTCGAACCCAGGCCCCAAAGCCTTTTCCAACTGCTCCACTACCAACTGCGCTGCATGCTTTTGTTGTACATAGAATAAACAATAATCATAATATGAGAAAACAACAAAACACTAAGTCCAAACACGCGAACTTTTAAACAGGCGAATGGTTGCTTGCCACGCCTTCATCCATGTCCTCTCTCCGTGGCTAAAAGATGCAGCGACTTTTACCTACGGACAACGTCCGTCACTACAAACCCTGCAATTCTCAAAATCAAACACAAGCAAGATAAATAAAATCTAAGGCCATGAACCAACTCGTCTTGGCCTACTGAGCATGATGGTGCCCTTCTTGGGGGCCAATTTTACCTGTACCACAAGATCCTAAAACGAAGCATAAAACCCTAATAATGGCAAATCAGTGGGGTTTTAGCGCTGGAAACTCCTTGTTCTTGATTGGTATAGCTTGCTTGTGATCCCTGGAAGTGAATGAGATGGTCAAGGATCCTTGTAAATTCTTGGAAGTTCAAAATCAGTTTACCACTTTTGCGCCTCTAAAAACCGTGTGATTTTTGTCTGCAAATGTTCCCTATATACTGAGGAATGAATTAGGTTTACAAAAGTCCATTCAATCTTTGTCAATTATTTATTTTGATCTTGATTTGATTCACTTGAAAATCTTTCCAAAATAGGCCAAATCAATCTTTTTGTGCCCACTTTTGCCTTGCACGAATTCAATCATTTTCTAGCTGGATATAGGACCTGAAATATGCACAATATCTTGAGGTTTCAATGTTTTGGATTTTTTCATGATTTGTTTTGACTTAAATGATTTAATTGCAATAAAAATCAAAATAAATAATAAATATAAGATAAACAACAAGTGGGAAGAGCTAGGGCTCGTGGACCATGCTACCAACTCAAAACAAGGGCAAAAGATTAGGCCCATTTAGCAAAAATTGCAATTTGAGGCATTGTTGACTTTTGACAATTTTGCAAAAAGGGTCAACTTCATCAATGCATAACTTCCTCAATTTTGACTCTTTGAAGGTGTTCTTGGACTTTTTAGAAAGCTTGAGATGTCCTATAAGCAACCCTTTTGGTCTCATCGCAATTTGGTATTCCATGTTCATGTATGAAGATTTGACAAAAAAGGTGTTTTTGTTGACTTTTCAAAATGACCTATAATGTCAAAATTCATAACTTCTTGTGAGTTCATATTTTGAACTTTGGAGATGAAGATGGATTGTAGGGAATTGAATCATCTTTAAAATGAGCTTTCGATGGGTCATTTCTCATAAAGTATGAGAAAGTTATGCTTGGTCAAAGTTGAGTTGACTTTTCCTACAAAACCCTAATTTAGCAACTTTTGGGTTTTGATGAATTGTGAGCAATCCTTGATGAATCATGATCAACCCTTGATCAAATGATGAATAATACTTCAAAATGAGGATGTTGACCAAAAATCTTGAAGTTTGACTGTATGTGGGCCACAGTTGACTTTTGCCCTAGCACAGTCGATTTTCAGGCCTTTGAGCAATTAACTGAGCAAACTTTCTTTGCAAGGCTTGAAACTTGGCATGGATGATATTGAGAACATATTAGAGCAAAGGTGAGAATTTGGGATCCCTTGGACTCAAATATCTTGATGTAATATGAAACCCTAATTTGAAGTAGACTGCCTTAGGAGAGAGTTTGTCTGGTCAACCCTTGGACTTCCTTGAGCAATTTGAGGATCTCACTTGAAATGTTTTGAGAAATATGAGAGGGAAAATGTTGGGGTACAACACTTAGCATTCTCTTTTAGGGACTAAGATCATTTAGAAGGCAACTTAGATAGCGTCATCGACGGACTATGATCTTGTATTTGCTTATTTTTGCTAAGATATCTCACATGCGTAATATGACCATTTTATAAAGGCAACCAAGTGGATTTACCCTAGGGGGTGCTTTTGTGCAAGTGTATTGTTTTCATGCTTGATTTTGTCTTGAATTAGGGTTTTTTAGGTATTGATTTTAGTCTTTCCATACAAACCCTAATTACTAGCATGTTATATATAAAACGATAAATTGCAAAATTCAAAGTTACTACACTATTACAATACTTGTGGGAAGGGGTGTACAAAGTATAAATGGGGATTGCAAGAAGATAAACCTAATTTTATTACAACCATATTGAATTGGTACAAATGTAACAGAAATTAAATGAATATAATGAACAAAAATGAATAAATGTACAAGAATGCAAATGTGAAGAAAATGGATATTTGTTTGGATTTTTTTAGAGAAAATGGGTTTTGATTTTAACCTAATTAACTAGAAGAAAATAATTAATTAAACCTAAATTTACTAAGAAAAGGTTTTAAATAAAACCTTAAACCTATTAATTGATTAAAAGAAATTAATTTTAAGAAAAGTATTTTTGGTATTTTTTGTCTTGAAAATAATTTAGTATTATAAAATATTTTTGGACTTTTTTATATTTAAATAATATATTTTAATTGGTGTAAAAGAAAATAACTAAAACCTATTTTTTAATTAAATTTACAAATATAATTAGTAAAATAAATATAGTATTGATTAAACAAAAATAATTTTTTATGAGAAAAATAAATAAACTAAGTTAAAATATAAATCTACCATTTTTATATTTTTTATGATTTTTTAGTATTAGGAAAATATTTAAGAAAATAAATAAATATAAGAAAAATAAGAAAAAGAAAATAAAACTGGGCTGGGGGTGTGAAAAGGAAACAAGGGGGTTAACAAGTAAAAATAAAAACAACAAGGCCCAAGGAGGCCCAGCGCCTGCAAAAAAGAAGTCAGAAATGCAAAAAATATGAAAAAATCAAAAGGGTACCACTGGGGCTCGAACCCAGATCCCTTTGGTTACAGGTACGCGCTTCTACCACTGGGGTGGCTATACATCCATTTATATAAATCAAACAATAAATACATAAGGCAAACATGTTCCTGAGGACAACTTCATCTTCAACCTCACGCCCAACCAGAAGCTCTGTAACTTGTTCAAATCTCGACAAAAATGAAAACTGTAAACATGAAACTTGTAGCAAATTTCCTCACGGTTTCAGAAATGTAAAGCATTAAAAACTATAGATCAAAGATAAACATGAATTTCATTGGCCCTAATCTGAACCCTAAAAATCTCATAAAATTCAATCTTAAAATTCTCTAAGCTCAGGCAAAATTGATGGAAACTATGGACATGGTTAGCTTTAGGGCAATGATATCTACATGTTTCATTCATAAATAAATCATTGATGATGCCAATATGAAAAGTTCCAAAGTTATAAAACTTATCTTGCAATAGGGTATCGGGTTTGGAGTTTGAGAAGCTTTCAGTGAGTTCCAATGGTTGGGTTAGCTTCCTCAAGTTCCCAGTAAGCTAATGGAATGCTTAGCTTGAGCTGAAAGTGCCTGAGGAGTTCTGGAGAAGTCCAAGTGCAAAGCTCTATTTTTTAAAATGGAGGATGGTGTTAATGGTGTTACAGTTCTGTAACAGGGTGTGGGATCAGTTCTAAATGATGTTTAGAAGATTTAGGAACCAAAAGGCTTGAAAATGCACGAGGGAGTTATGAGTTTCAAGTTTTTGGTCAGTTTATGTGAAAATGGAGGTCTGAGATGTGATTCTGAGCTCTTCGTGTTTTTAGGGGTCAAGCATTCGTGTATTTTGTGGCAAATGGTTTGTATATCTATAAGCAAAAGGATTGGAGTGGTTTGGATAATCAGAAGTACAAGTTTTCAGCTAATTGCTAGGTTACTTGATTTTGAAGAAAAGTGGGAAACCAAGTTTCAATGTGAGGTACAAGCATGGGATTAGTGATTGTAAGTGTCTAACAAGTTTCTTATGGGTTATGGTACTTGTATGATCATAAAATAACAAGTGCAAGGTTCAAGAACAAGTTTTGTGTAAAAAAGCACTTTATCAAAATGGCAATGTACACTTTCTTCCAAAAATGGATATAAAGCATGTTCATGTATTGAATGCTTGAAATGAGACCACTAACAGTTGTGAAAGCAATTAATTATGGAGTGCCTAACAAGTTTGAGGCCTGAAAAGTAGATTTTATGCAACACAACTTTGAATTTGAATTTTGTTCATCACAAAAATGCCTTGTAATTCAAGTGATAAAACCCTAACTTCATCTCTTCGATTCTCCCTACTCAAGAATGATCTCAAGGAGTTATTGGACATTTTGGAAAGCTTGTAATGTGCTTTAAAATACATATAAGAATTTATTTTGAATATTCCACTTGGAACTATATGAAAAAGTGCCATGAAGTTGGGTCAAAATCCTGACCAAAATTAGGGCAAAAATTTCACTAAGTGTTTTGTTTCATGACCACATGTTCTTAAAATTATAACTTGAGATCTAAGAACTTTTGGAAGGAGTTGTGTAAAGCAAAGTTGTAGTTTCATGGAGATCTACAACTATCATGTTGGAAGTTTCTCTTGAATCATCTTGCATCATAGTGAAAAGTTTGTTCAAAGTTGTGAAAAAACATGAAATTTTCAACACTTAGAAAAATTTCGAAGTTTGAAATTTTTTACTTTTCAAAATTAAATCTTGACTTTTTGATTTATTGATGAATAAGTTTCATAGTTTGATACGTTTTGATGAATTTTAATCTTTGGCATTTGATTTTGACCAAAAAGTCAAAGTTTGACTTTTCAGTATACAGTTGACTTTTGATCAGTTGACTGAAAATTCATCTGTCAATCCATTGGACTTGAGCAATGTTTTGAGATATGTCATTAGGTAAAAATGATTCAATTGGACTCTTGAGATCATGCCTTAAACTAATTGATTATTTGCTAGGTCAAAAATCTGAAATTTCCCTTTCCCAGTCAAAACCCTAATTTCGACCATTTTGCCCTTTTGAAGATTTGATCAAATTTCTTGAGGAATTATGGTCCAAACTTGATCAAATGATACATATGAGTTTAAAATGTTGATGTAGATCAAAAATTATGAATTTTGACTATAAAATGGCCATAGTTGACTTTTTCCCCAATACAGCTGATATTTAGGTCAACTGCTCAATTGACTGAGCAAAAGTGTGATCCAAAGCTTGAAACTTGACATGAGTAATCTTGATGGTCCATAATGATCCATGAAAGTCATATGGGGCATTGGAAGTTCAAATATCCTTGTGCAATCTCAAACCCTAATTTTGGTCATCAGTGCTTAAGGAGGTGTCTTGAGCTGATCATCCTTAGTGCAGTCTTGAGCCAAAGGAGATCTTGTGAGTAAATTCTTGATAAATGAGAGGGAAAATTTTAGGGTACAACAGCTTCCCATGTTCAATCTTCTTACGCCTGAAGAGTTAGATTGGCGAGTTTTGCCATTCGTGACTCGAAGGCGGAAGATGTTTGGACACTAGAGTGCCCAGAAATTTACACTCGGTGATGTAATGGTTGATGGTATAGGGAATGGGCTTAAAGATTCCATTTGTAGAGATGATGGAAAGTTGTTGGAGATGGGCTTGTAGATGCCATCCAAAAATGATTGTTGAACCGTATTTGTAAGCTGAAACTGAATGAGTATCAGAATGGCGTCCATGTCTGGAGCGTATCTGAACTGTATCTGAGCTGAATCTGAATGAGTGCAAGGATGGCATCCGTGACTGGAGTGTATCTGAACTATATCTGAAGATTGAATCTGAATGAGTATTAGAATGGCATCCATGTCTGGAGTGTATCTGAACTATTTCTGAAGATTGAATCTGAATGAGTATCAGAATGTCGTCCGTGTCTGGAGCGTATCTGAATTGTATCTGAAGATTGAATCTGAATGAGTATCAGAATGAAATCTGTTTCTGGAGCGTATTTGAGTTGTATCTTAAAGCTGAATTTGAATGAGTGTCAGGATGGCATCAATGTCTAGAGCGTATCTGAAGATTAAATCTGAATGACTATCAGAATGGCATTCGTGTCTGGAGCATATCTGAACTGTATCAAATGTTGAGTCTGAATGAGTATCAGGATGGCATCCGTGTCTGGAGCGTATCTGAACTGTATCAATAGTTGAGTCTGAAGAACCCGTGTCGGATTGCTTCAGTTGGTCGTGTAGATAATTGTCCTGGCTCATCTTAGGTATCAATTTCTGACCTTTGTAATTTGTTGATGATAGCAATTAATTAATCTTATCCTGAAAAGGGTAAAATATTAGATGTATGTAATGTCATGATGTATGAAATTCATGGTACACTGAGATTGTGATTATGCATTCGTGTTATCAATGTTTATAATATATGGATGCAATGTATGCGTATGTGAGCTAATCTGCTGCACTGCTGTTGGATTGGGAAAATAAATCCCTGACTGCTGCTGAGGATACAAAGTGTAAGTCTTCATGTTGTGAAGTTGAAATGTTGATGGATTTCCTATTAGATAAATAAACTTTGTTGTAAGGGAAATGTCGTGTACTGCCTGTAAAATCCTGTTGGGAAATCCTGAGAAATTTGGCGACTTCTACTGGGGATTGATAACTGGAAGCTTTGTTCTGCTGGAGATTAAACTGCACACTGTGGGGGATTTTATGGAAATGACTTAGAGAGATTTCCCTATCTCTTAAAGCCATCAGTGATTGTCTTTTTATTTTGTTCATTTGTAAACAATAATTATGTTCAAATGCATATGTTCAAAAATAAATCATTGGACGTTTTTGTAAATAAAACACAAGAGTAAAGAAAAATAGATAGTTTTGTACTTTCAAAGGGATATCTTTATATTGACTTTGGGTAATGTTGTACCCCAAAATTTTCCCTCTCATGTTTCGCAAAGTCTTCCCCCTGCATGGTTGATCACAAACTCTTGCCTAAGGAAAAGGAAAAATTTTGAGTGGTGCTTTAAGTACATTTCGATTGGCATTCTGAAAGACCCTTCGATTGGTGTTCTGAAGGAGCCTTTCAATTGGCATTCTGTCAAGCTCTTCGATTGGCATTATGGACAAGCATTTCGATTGGCATTATGTCAAGGCTTTCGATTGGCGTTCTGAAAGACCCTTCGATTGGTATTCTGAAGGAGCCTTTCGATTGGCATTATGGACAAGTACTTCGATTGGCATTATAACAGTGTCCTTCGATTGGAATTCCAAAAAGGTCCATTCGAAGAAGCATTCAAAGGGTCCATTCGAAGAATCTTTCGAAAAGCATTCGAAGGAGGCCATCAGCCCATTCAAAAGGGAGCATTCGAAGGAGGCCATCAGCCCATTCGAAAGGGAGCTTTCGAAGGCCAGTTACATGTCATTCAAAATTCAAAAAGGGACAAGATCCCATGTGTTTAGCCAACGTTACAAATTCTAATTCATGGCTGCCAAACACATAATCAAGGTCATTTAAAACCTTTGTCTTCCTGTCCCCTCCACCCCCTCTATATAAAGAGATCACAAGTGTTGCAGGAGGAGGACGAAAGAAACACACGAAAAAACACAGAGAAAAAAAATAGAGAAAAGAAACAGGAAAGATTTAGAGATACGCTTCCCAGCACAGGTTGTCAACATCTTCAGAAGTGATCCAGGCCAAAGCAACCCTTCAACAAAAGATCACAACGCCCATAAGCCCCAAATCAAAAGTGCCTACATCCAAGAAGTGCCCAGATCAAAGGTGCCTACATCCAGGAAGCGCCCAAATTAAAAGTCCAATCTGCTGGTAAGAAAGGGTAAACTATCCAACCTCATATTTGCATAATACATCCATACTGGTTGTTACCTTCGATTTTCTATCCTAAACAGGATCAAGAGGCCTGGGTTTGGCACCCAGGCCTTGTCCATCGTTTGCTAATATTTGATGCAGACATAGCCTGAAGAGACCCAGCAAGCGCAGGATCGAAAGGCCTGGGGTTCAATACCCAGGCCCTGCATTTTATTACGCTAACATACTTTTGCAGGTATAACATCCCAGATCGAAGGAGACACCTTCTCTGGATCGAACCCATTAGTATGCTGGATCGAAGGAGGCATATCATTCCTGGATCGAAAGCCATGACCTCCATGATCAAAAGACAATCCTCTTCCCTAGATCGATGGCTACTCACGCCTTACTGTCTGGCCCAATCGAAAGGACCATGACCCTCTCTGGATCAAAGCCTCCATTCCCTCCCTGGGTCGAAACTCCTTTTTTTCCTGGATCGAAGGATCCCCCTTGTATTTTATTTTTGTTTTCATTGACATCTTTTTATCCTTTTTAATTAACATTAAAATCAAAAAACCACAAAAACATTAGGCTAGTTTTTTTTCTATTAAATTAACTTTGTCAATTAATCTTTTAATTATCTTAACATTTTTCCAAAACTAAAATTAAGTACATTTAGATCATTTTCCCAAAATAAAATAAAACAACAAAAAGATTTTGTTCTTAGGATTTTTTTAGAGGTTATGTTCAGATTCACGCGCGTTCATTCTATTGTAACTGCTTATTAGTTTGTAATAGCTTAACTAAGACTTTTACACTTTACTGCTTTATTCCCCAATTTTGGACATGTAAATAATCCCCCTCCCCGAAGCCTTGTAATAGCGTAGGATTTACAATTCCCGCACTTTAAATTCCTGTACATATATTAACTGTTTAGATGTATGCTAACTAGGATTGCATGACAAGATTAACCTTTAATTTAAAATCAACAGTAGCTCACCATAACATGTACAAAGATAATATAAACTGAAAATTGACACACTTGCACATGCCACTCTTAGGGTACACCTCACTTGGTTGCCTCAAACGTGGTCATTGAGTATAGGAAGTCTTAGAGGTCGCCCTCCTGTCCAAAGATCAAAGTTTCCTCGAAACAGTTGCCTCGGAAAAATTATCTAAGACATTAGGGTTACCGCTAAGGCGTCCTAACGTTGCTTTAGTGACCACATGTCCCTAAAATCGAATTGACCCGAAAAACTCCAACGACGGTGCTACCTACTCCTCAATAGTGGGATAGCACTGTCTAAAGGACATTTACACAGTTTAATTCCTTTTGAGTAGGTAGAGGTTCTTAAGTACTTGCTCATCTTAAAAATAAAACAAAACTTTTCGCACTTACACTCTCTTCAAAAACAAAACTCTTTTCAAAACCCACAAACACAAAGAAAAGCAAACTTTTGAAAACATAGTGAGCAAGTACCTAAGAGCCCGTGGATAACCACGAATAGAAAGGGTGCTAACACCTTCCCTTTCTATAATCTACCTCCCGAACCCGAGAAACATCTCGAAAAGGAATTTTTCTGTGATTTTGTCCTTTCCTTGTTGGATAAAATAAAAGACGGTGGCGACTCTTGCTTACCGCGACATTTTGCGAAAACAAACGCAAACGCGAACCAGCATTCCAAAACAGTCAGTTCTCATTCCCACCGATCACAGAACTGGCGACTCTGCTGGGGACATATAAGTGAGGTGTACCTTAGGACTAGATCACTTGTGTTTTCAATTGTATTGCTTTGTATGCTTTTAAATTTGTGGGCTTGTATCGGAGTTCTACAAATCCTCCACACGGATTTGGGAAACATTCATAGATAGCAATACATTGTGGAAACTGTGCGGGGTATACCGACACGGTTGAAGCAATAGCTATATTAGTGCGACATATTTGTGAGTACCGGTAGCCTTTGAGTCAATCAAAGAGAATACGGGGCCGCTGAGTGATGTCACTAAGCACTAATGACCTAGAACCTTACTTGACCATCTTGGACTTTTTTAGGGGTAGTGAGATGACCGACTTTGATGCAGTCCGAAGTTGGTAGATACTCGATACTACACTCATTGAGGATTGTTTTCTTGGAATATTTTGGTCGCTAGTTCAGTTGCTAAACCAAAACGATGAACATAGAAAACAATCCAATGATATTGAGCTCCTTAGAACCCGGTTACTATTTATAGGACAGGTTTTGAGCCAACTAAACTCAAGAGGGTACTTACCTATGAAACCTCATGCAAGCCTGAAATCTAAGGGCTCTTTTGTGTGACTTGTGTGCCTTCAAACTTGAACTACTTGCACATTCTTGTTATCTGACAACATGAGTTTCCTTGCAGGTTTTTGTTTACAGTCCTTATCCATTAATTTGGACTTATTGCAGGGTTTACTTACATCACCTCACACTTTTGCTTAAACGCATAGCATACACATCATAACATCATGCCTTAACATTTCCTTAACCATTTCAAGGATCTCAAGGGCTTGTGATGCAGGTTATGGTAAATCAAATGTCCAGCAAGGGGAAAAGGGGATTTATTTTCCTCTAGCCAAGGTTGTTTAGAAATCAAAACACGATAACTTGAGTCAGGGGCTATGACCCACTCGATATGGTGAGCTTGACTCTTGAAGAAGGACTCTCAGCAACATGAAGTTCCTTCAATCAAGCTACTAGATTCAGATTCTAACAGTTTCTTGTTTACCCCGCGAGATCCTTGAAAACATTGTATACATATATCATACATATCATTGCATAACAGGTCTTCTAGTACAAGTCTCTCATGTTCTCGCTGTCTATTTCAGCAATGGCTCTCCAACAAGACAACCAAGATCTTCATACTCAAGAGACTCAGTTCAGGGAAATCTTCCTAAACCTATCCAAGGGGCAGGAAGAATTGAGAACACTCCTCATGGGGAATTTGGTCAAGAAAAGTCCTGAAGACAATAAGGACGAACGGCTGAAACATCTGCAAGCTGAGGTAGATTCAATGAGAACCCAGATGCTGGGGAAGATGGCTCTTATCCAAGGCTTAGCTCGGGAACAAGAAGAGTTGAGAATCATTATCAGCCAACTTCATCAAGACAGATACAGCAACATGAAGCAAACAGTAAAAGTCGGGGACCAAGTCATTGATCAGCCTCCAAGAAGACAAGGGTTTGGTTTGGTAAAGAATGGACCTCTCCAAGTTGTTACTACCTCACAGGTCCAACAAAGACCTTGCCAAGAACAATGGTTTGATCAGAGTAAGCCAAACATGCCCATGAGGCAATTTACCAAGCTCAACATGTCGCTGTCTCAAGCTTTACATCACCTGTTAAGATTGAATCTGGTGACGTTAAGGGACCCTCCTAAGAATCCCAGCACAGCCTCCCCAAAGTACAATCCTGATGCAAGGTGTGCATATCACTCCAACAGCCCGGGGCATGATACTAACATCTGTTGGGCGTTGAGAAACAAAATTCAAGACCTGATTGATGAAGGAGCATTGGAATTCACACAAGATGGTCAGGATAAGTTCTTCTACCATCCCTCCAAGGCTCACCATTTGAAGTGACAAGTTCTGACAAGAGAGGGCCTTTTGTTCATTTGAATTTTCAAGTTATAATCTCTTTGTTATTCAAACAATTATCTGTTAATGTCCAAACTCTGTTTCATTAATGCATTGCATGTGTTTGTCTTGATTTGATCCAATCATTTTCATTAAACTATGCTTTTTACTCACTTTATGACATTCAACTCTTGCTAAAAGTTACAAGCCTTTAGAGGGAGGATGACGAAACAATGCCATAATCTCATACAATATGCTTTTGGACAGACCTTGTTGACGATGTACAGGCATTTCTTTCAAATCCTAAACACTGGAGTTATAAGGAAGATAATCCCTAGTCAACCCCTTCGAGCCAAAGAAGTAGAAGTTTTCTATTTTAAACACAAATTGAAACCTTTAATTTAAACCTGGGGCAGGGTAGTCTCTCAGTTAATTCAAAAGATGCACATTGAAGTCGCAAAACTCTCAGTTCATAATACATTGAACGACATCAAAAGCATTCCTCTGGAATCAAAAGACAGTGGTGGTTCCTTATCTCATAGGCAGTCAATCTCTCAAAAGAGAAAAGCCCACTGAGCCAAAACCTATAAAGGAGGCTTAAGAAAGCTGGGACATCCCGCTGACTGTAATCTCGAAAATAGGAACAGTCAGGAAAAAATTAGGAATAATAAATCAAAAGAATGAGGTCATTACAAATCCTCGACAACATGAAAAATGTTGCAAAAAAAATGATGACTACCTTCAAAATTCAACTTGTGTGAACCATCACCAAAAACGTCGTTCCAGACTCATTTGGAGTTCAAATGCATTATTAACTGAGTTTAGGATTGAAGAACATCATGAAGAGCGGGTGGGTACAAATATACTTTGAGCCTTTATCCTTTGTTTCTTAAACCGTGAACCAAGCCACATTACAACCCTTAAAAAGTCCTAGCTGAAGCATGGGTTAGTTCGAAAGCATGTTGTTACAATGGTATCCTGACTCCTGTAGGGCTCACTGTAAAATCCTGAGTTGACATCACATTTTACAAAAATTCGCTTGTTTTATTGAAAACAGCATTTTCAAAAACTTCAAGACAGACATAAACTTTGCATTCTTAAAATAACATTGTTTGCATATGACTATTTGTTCAACAGCAGAGAAATTCGCACGACGAATATCTAGTGAACAAAAACCTTCTCAATAAAAAGGGTCACCTCAGGTGGAAAAAACACTTCCAACCAAAGGGGCACGGCATGAGCATTGTCCATCATCTGGGGAAGTCAAGTCAAGATTCAAGGAGTCTCTCAAAGATGCCAAATAGCCAGGGGCAGATCTCCATCTGAATCACTTGGGGCATTAGACATGGATTCCCGCAACGAATCTTGCATGATCAAACAAACATCTTCTGGTAGTATGGCAACACAACACTAGCAACAGTGATAACTCCCTACTCTCTGAAAGCATGGACATGGTCAGAAAATACTACGCATGAACAAAGACCCGCTAGGTTGACTGGCCTAGGCAAAAATAAGGGCTTCCCGGCGAACCAAAAGGGTTCGGGCAAAAATAAGGGATGAAAATGAAAAAAATTTGTACACCCGGCAAGTCGAAAACCTGAAAAGGCGGCTTGGGCAAAAAAGGGTATCTCGATGGACTGAAAACCCGAAAGGGCGGTCCAGGAAAAAATTAGGGATCAAAGCGTACGACTATGTCCCGTCATCTCGTCACTTGCCTATCAGAAGAAGATTTGTCACTTCAATCGGCAATGACCAAGCACCTCATAGGTTGGGATAATACTCGATCCACAGGGCCTCCGCAGGCACCTTCTCCCGCAAAAACAGGGGAAAATAAGAATTGACAGAACTGTACAAGTTACTCTATCCACCAGGTACCAAGGTATATATTCAGCTGAAGAATATGGCTAAGATACTATCACTCCCCGCAGAGTAAGATAGTAATGATAGCTCTCCCAGCTGAGACTTGCAACTATGAACGAATCAGCGATACTCTCCCCAAGCAGAGTTGGTCTACCATCAGCCCTAAAAAAGTTGGGTATCCCCAGAAGGTCTTAATATTCCCCAGCGGAGTATATGGATATTCCCCAGCAAACATAAGAGTATCCCTGGCAGTCTTAATATTCCTCAATGGAATATAAGAATGTTCCCCGGCAGAATGCAAGGTACCCCCAGTGGAGCCATTTCCCTAGCGCAGTCTAAAAAAGTTTCCCCAATGGAGTTGAATCATCTTCCCCAGTAGATTCTGGAAGCTTATCCCCTGTGAAGCACAAATAAGTCTCCTCGGCCAAATTCAGAGATTATCCTCACAAGAGTCTAGCTGGGTTATCCTCAGCAAGTTGCAACTGAAAGATCATCCCCAGCGAAGTTCTTTCTATCCCCAGCGAATTTCATCATCAAGATCCTCAGCAGAGCTTATCAACAGAATCCCCAGTAGAGTTCATCATCAAAATCCCCAACAGAGCTTGTCAACAGAATCCCCAGCGGAGTTTATCGTTAAAATCTCAGCAAAGTATTTCTTCCCCACAGAGTATTTCCCCTCAGAGTAATCTCTTCATCATGTTTATCCCCCAACGGAGTTCTTTTCTCCTAACAGGTTTATCCTTGCAATCATCTTCATTCGTCATCTCCAGTGGAAACTAAGAACTCAACTTTATTCTCCAGCAGCTCCGGGATTTATTTTCCCCAGCTAAAACATCACATTTCCATACATCATGATACATGCATATACGCATCATACCATACAATCTCATTTATGTTGAGAACATCATTGCTTGATCCATATCATGCATTGCATATGACTGACCTTTACCTTTCAGGAAAGATCCAGTTAAGTTCTCAGCTATGTCCAAGACCTCCTCTGGTTCAGTTAAATCGATTCCTAAAGATTTTTCTGATGCCGATCCAGTTGAAGTTATTCCAAGACCTCCTCTGGTTCAGTTAAATCGATTCCTAAAGATTTTTCTGATGCCGATCCAGTTGAAGTTATTTCAAGACCTCCTCTGGTTCAGTTAAATCGATTCCTAAAGATTTTTCTGATGCCGATCCAGTTGAAGTTATTCCAAGACCTCCTCTGGTTCAGTTAAATCGATTCCTAAAGATTTTTCTGATGCCGATCCAGTTGAAGTTATTCCAAAACCTTCTCAAGTCCCAGTTTAATACCTGTAACAAGCCAGGAAAAATATCTGTGGACGACTGATTGTAGATTAACACCTGTAACAAGCCAGGAAAATCATCTACATTGAAGATTAACACCTGTAACAAGCCAGGAAAATCATCTACATGAAGAGATTGAAGATTAATACCTGTAATAAGCCAGGAAGACTTTCTTTCTCAGGTCAGAGATCAATACCTGAAACCAGCCAGGACAGATATCTCCTCGACCAACCTTTTCAAGTCCCAATTTAATACCTGTAGCAAGCCAGGAAAAATATCTGTGGACGACTGATTGTAGGTTAATACCTGAAACCAGCCAGGAAAATCATATATATGAAGAGATTGAAGATTAATACCTATAACAAGTCAGTAAGACTTTCTTTCTCAGGTCAGAGATCAATACCTGAAACCATCCAGGATAGATATCTCCTCGAACAACCTTTTCAAGTCCCAGTTTAATACCTGTAGCAAGCCAGGAAAAATATTTGTGGACGACTGATTGTAGGTTAATACCTGAAACCAGCCAGGAAAATCATCTACATGAAGAGATTGAAGATTAATACCTGTAACAAGCCAGGAAGAATTTCTTTCTCAGGTCAGAGATCAATACCTGAAACCAGCCAGGACAGATATCTCCTCGACCAACCTTTTCAAGTCCCAATTTGATAACTGTAGCAAGCCAGGAAAAATATATGTGGACGACTGATTGTAGATTAACACCTGTAACAAGCCAGGAAAATCATCTACATGAAGAGATTGAAGATTAATACCTGTAACAAGCCAGGAAGACTTTCTTTCTCAGGTTAGAGATCAATACCTGAAACCAGCCAGGACAGATATCTCCTCGACCAACCTTTTCAAGTCCCAGTTTGATACCTGTAGCAAGCCAGGAAAAATATCTGTGGATGACTGATTGTAGATTAACACCTGTAACAAGCCAGGAAAATCATCTACATTGAAGATTAACACCTGTAACAAGCCAGGAAAATCATCTACATTGAAGATTAACACCTGTAACAAGCCAGGAAAATCATTTACATGAAGAGATTGAAGATTAATACTTGTAACAAGCCAGGAAGACTTTCTTTCTCAGGTCAGAGATTAATACCTGAAACCATCCAGGACAGATATCTCCTCGACCAACCTTTTCAAGTCCCAGTTTGATACCTGTAGCAAGCCAGGAAAAATATCTGTGGACAACTGATTGTAGATTAACACCTGTAACAAGCCAGGAAAATCATCTACATGAAGAGATTGGAGATTAATACCTGTAACAAGCCAGGAAGACTTTCTTTCTCAGGTCAGAGATCAATACCTGAAACTAGCCAGGACAGATATCTCCTCCACCAACCTTTTCAAGTCCCAGTTTGATACCTGTAGCAAGCTAGGAAAAATATCTATGGACGAATGATTGTAGGTTAATACCTGAAACCAGCCAGAAAAATTATCTACATGAAGGTTAATACCTGTAACAAGCCAGGAAAACTATCTTTCTTTCTCAGGTCAGCGATTAATACTTGGAACCAGACAAGACAAGTTCTATAACCTCAACGGTATACTCCCAGTGAGCACGAGTCAGTTCCTAAATCTCAAACAAAGTTAGACTTCCCCAGTGGAATCTTCTACAACATCAGGTATGCAAGTTCTCGCTAAGGAATCTCTTATGCGATCGACACTCCTGCAGATGGCATCTATAAGCCCGTCCTCCTACCAACAATCTCCAAATGGCATCTGTAAGCCCATTCCTGACATCACAATGCTGATACTACACCATGCGAGTGCAAATTTCTGGGCACTCTAGTGTTCAATCATCTTCCACTTTCGGATCACGAAAGGCACGCAAGCCAATCTACATCCTCAGGTTTAAGAAGATTGAACAGGGGCAACTGTTGTACCCCAAAATTTGCCCTCTCATGTTTCCCAAAGTCTTCCCCCTGCATGGTTGATCACAAACTCTTGCCTAAGGAAAAGGAAATTTTTTGAGTGGTGCTTTAAGTACATTTCGATTGGCATTCTGAAAGACCCTTCGATTGGTGTTCTGAAGGAGCCTTTCGATTGGCATTCTGTCGAGCTCTTCGATTGGCATTATTGACAAGCATTTCATTTAGCATTATGTCAAGGCTTTCGATTGGCATTCTGAAAGACCCTTTGATTGGTATTCTGATGGAGCCTTTTGATTGGCATTATGGACAAGTACTTCGATTGGCATTATAACAGTGTCCTTCGATTGGAATTCCAAAAAGGTCCATTCGAAGAAGCATTCAAAGGGTCCATTCGAAGAAGCTTTCAAAAAGCATTCGAAGGAGGCCATCAGCCCATTCGAAAGGGAGCATTCGAAGGAGGCCATCAGCCCATTCGAAAGGGAGCTTTCGAAGGCCAGTTACATGTCATTCAAAATTCAAAAAGGGACAAGATCCCATGTGTTTAGACAATGTTACAAATTCTCATTCATGGCTGTCAAACACATAATCAAGGTTATTTAAAACCTTTGTCTTCCTGTCCCCTCCACCCCCTCTATATAAAGAGATCACAAGTGTTGTAGGAGGAGGACGAAAGAAACACACGAAAAAACACAGAGAAAAAAAATAGAGAAAAGAAACAAGAAAGATTTAGAGATATGTTGCCCACCACAGGTTGTCAACATCTTCAGAAGTGATCCAGGCCAAAGAAACCCTTCAACAAAAGATCACAACGCCCATAAGCCCCAAATCAAAAGTGCCTACATCCAGGAAGTGCCCAGATCGAAGGTGCCTACATCCAGGAAGCGCCCAATTAAAAGTCCAATCTACTGGTAAGAAAGGGTAAACTATCCAACCTCATATTTGCATAATACATCCATACTGGTTGTTACCTTCAATTTTCTATCCTAGACAGGATCAAGAGGCCTGGGTTTGGCACCCAGGCCATGTCCATCGTTTGCTAATACTTGCTGTAGACATAGCCTGAAGAGACCCAGCAAGCGCAGGATCGAAGGGCGTGGGGTTCAATACCCAAGCCCTGCATTTTATTACGCCAACATACTTTTGCAGGTATAACATCCCAGATCGACGGAGACACCTTCTCTGGATCGAACCCATTAGTATGCTGGATCGAATGAGGCATCTCATTCCTGGATCGAAAGCCATGACCTCCATGATCAAAAGACAATCCTCTTCCCTGGATCGAAGGCTACTCACGCCTTACTGTCTGGCCCAATCAAAAGGACCATGACCCTCTCTAGATCGAAGCCTCCATTCCCTCCCTGGGTCGAAACTCCTTTTTTTTCCTGGATCGAAGGATCCCCCTTGTATTTTATTTTTGTTTTCATTGACATCTTTTTATCCTTTTTAATTAACATTAAAATAAAAAAACCACAAAAACATTAGGCTAGTTTTTTTTCTATTAAATTAACTTTGTCAATTAATCTTTTAATTATCTTAACATTTTTCCAAAACTAAAATTAAGTAGATTTAGATCATTTTCCCAAAATAAAATAAAACAACAAAAAGATTTTGTTCTTACGAATTTTTAGAGGTTATGTTCGGATTCACGCGCGTTTATTCTATTGTAACTGCTTATTAGTTTGTAATAGCTTAACTAAGACTTTTACACTTTACTACTTTATTCCCCAATTTTGGACATGTAAATAATCCCCCTCCCCGAAGCCTTGTAATAGCGTAGGATTTATAATTCCCGCACTTTAAATACCTGTACATATATTAACTGTTTAGATGTATGCTAACTAGGATTGCTTGACAAGATTAACCTTTAATTTAAAATCAACAGTAGCTCACCATAACATGTACAACGATAATATAAACTGAAAATTGACACACTTGCACATGCCACTCTTAGGGTACACCTCACTTGGTTGCCTCAAACGTGGTCATTGAGTATAGGAAGTCTTAGAGGTCGCCCTCCTGTCCAAAGATCAAAGTTTCCTCGAAACAGTTGCCTCGGAAAAATGATCTAAGACATTAGGGTTACCGCTAAGGCGTCCTAACGTTGCTTTAGTGACCACATGTCCCTAAAATCGAATTGACCCAAAAAACTCCAACGACGGTGCTACCTACTCCTCAATAGTGGGATAGCACTGTCTAAAGGACATTTACACAATTTAATTCCTTTTGAGTAGGTAGAGGTTCTTAAGTACTTGCTCATCTTAAAAATAAAACAAAACTTTTCGCACTTACACTCTCTTCAAAAACAAAACTCTTTTCAAAACCCACAAACACAAAGAAAAGCAAACTTTTGAAAACATAGTGAGCAAGTACCTAAGAGCCCGTGGATAACCACGGATAGAAAGGGTGCTAACACCTTCCCTTTATATAATCTACCTCCCGAACCCGAGAAACATCTCGAAAAGGAATTTTTATGTGCTTCTGTCCTTTCCTTGTTGGATAAAATAAAAGACGGTGGCGACTCTTGCTTACCGCGACATTTTGCAAAAACAAACGCAAACGCGAACCAGCATTCCAAAACAGTCAGTTCTCATTCCCACCGATCACAGGTAAGTATTTTTGTACAATGAGACAAACATTCTAGTAATAGAATGTTGTCATAAAAAAATGAAAATTTGATACAAAGAAAAGATGGCTATGTGAAATAATCCCATGGGGTTCACGTTCTGCTATAGCCTTCGTATCTTTGAGCATCTTGTCTATTTGTTACCTTGTCCGAAGCTAATTGAATTATCAGAACCACTGAGTTTGTCATGTTGTCCGTAAGGTTATTTGTAAGTTGATCCCAATAGGACATAGTCATACGCTTTAATTCCCTAACTTTTACCTGGACCGCCCTTTTGGGTTTTTAGTCCACCGGGATACCTTTTTTTGCCCAAGCCACCCTTTTGGGTTTTTAGCTTTCTGGGTGTACAAATTTTTTTGTTTTATCCCTAATTTTTGCCCGAACCTTTTTGGTTCGCTGGGATACCCTTGTTTAGCCTAGGTGTATCAATCTAGCGGGTCTCTTATGCATAGTATCTTTTGACTATGTCCGCATTCACAGGGTGCGGCAGGTCATCGCCATCCATAGTGGTTAGGATCATTGTTCCACCAGAGAATATGCTTTTGATCACAAATGGTCCTTCGTATGTAGGAGTCCATTTTCCCCTGGGATCACCTTGCGGCAGTATGATACGTTTGATCACCAGATCCCCGACTTAATATACTTGGCGTCTGACCTTTTTGTTGAAAGCCTTGATCATCTGTTTTAGATACATCTGACCATGATAGACAGCAGTAAGCCTTTTCTCATCAATCAAGTTTAGTTGATCAAGTCGAGTCTGGATCTAATCTTCTTCATTCAGCCCTACATCCTTCATAATTCTCAGAGAGGGGATCTGGACTTCAATAGGCAATATAACCTCCATGCCGTAAACCAAAGAGTAAGGTGTTTCCCCGGTTGATCTGCGTGCCTTAGTACGATACCCGTGGAGAGAGAATGGTAGCATCTCATGCTAGTCTTTGTATGTGACTTTCATTTTCTGTATGATCTTTTTTATGTTCTTATTTGCGGCTTCGACAACACCATTCATCTTTGGCCAGTAAGGGGAAGAATTGAGATGTTGGATCTTGAATTGCTCACACAGGGCAATGATCATAGTATTGTTTAGATTCGTACCATTGTCTGTAATGATCCTCTCTGAGATACCGTACCGACAAATGAGATTTTTCTTGATGAACCGGGCGACAACATTCTTGGTGACAGAAGCGAAAGAGGCTGCCTCAACCCACTTTGTAAAATAGTCAATGGCCACTAAGATGAAGCGGCCACCATTAGAGGTTGTTGGTTTGATTTCCCCGATCATATCGATGCCCCATATAGCAAAGGGACAAGGAGCCGTCAAGACATTCAGAGGAACCGGAGGTACGTGCACCTTGTCAGCATAGATCTGACACTTCTGGTAGGTTCGAGAGTGTTAATAGCAATCTGCTTCCATGGTAGACCAGTAATAGCCTACCCGTAGGATCTTCTTTGCCATCGTATTCCCACTGGAATGGGTGCCAAAAGTGCCCTCATGTAACTCAGCCATGATCTTTTCTGCTTTAACCTTGTTTACACACCGAAGTAACACAAAGTCATGGTTGCGTTTGTAGAGAATACCATTACTGAGGAAGAATTTAGCAGAGAATCTCCTTAAGAACTTCTTATCATTGACTAAATCTCCTTCTGGATATTCTTGAGCCTCGAGATACCTCTTGACTTTGTGAAACCAAGGCTGTTCCACTACTTCTTCAGTATTAATCTCATGACAGTGAGCTGGTTCATCCATTCATTCAATGGTGATCTGGGGAGCCTCGTTATCCCATTTAAGTTTAAACATGGATGGCATTGTGGCTAGTGCATCTGCTAGCTGATTTTCTTCTCGCGGGAAATGCTCGAAGGTAATCTTCTCAAAATGTGGGAGCAATGTCAGAACATGTTCTTTGTAAGGGATAAGGTTAGGGTGTTTAGTGTCCCATTCTCCTTTGATCTGGATGATGACCAAAGCTGAATCTCTGAATACATTTAAGGATTTGATCCCCAAATCTATGGAAGCTTTGAGACAAAAAATGAACGCTTCGTATTCCGCCATGTTATTTGTACAGTTAAAGCAGAGCCTTGCAGTAAAGGGAGTATGACACCCTTCAGGAGATATGAGTGCAGTACCAATACCATTGCCGAGTGCGTTGAATGCCCCATCAAAAACCAGGGTCCATCGGGATCCTTGTTCAGGTCCGTCATATGGTCTGAGTTCTTCACAGTTGTTTACCATCATTATGTCTTTGTTGTACCCCAAAATTTGCCCTCCCATATTTCTCAAAACATTTCAAGAAAATTCACAAGTCCAACCCGGCGCGTCATATTCAGGTGTTCTTTCGCCAAGATATCTCTGATAACATATTCTCAAATTCAGGTTCGGCTCAAGAGTCAATTCTTTAAAGAAAGTATCCGAATGTGTGAGTTTTCTTGAAGAAATATAGTGAAAAAGTGTGCTGAAAGTGCATTTTTTACGCGCTAAAAAATTCATAACTTGAAGATCGTGACTCGTTTTGAACCCGTTCCGGTGGCCAAAATTCCGTCTTGACATTATCTACGTTTTCATCTCTCACGGCTGGAAGCCAATTTCGACCATAAGGTCTTCAAAAATGTGGATTTATCAAGTATTTTCATACAGAAAATTTGTGACAGAAGTTTATTTGCGTCATGTTCAGAAAATCATAACTTGGTCGATTTTCATCGTATCGAGCTGGTTCCGGTTCCAAAATTTCACAAATTGAGTTGGCTACATTTTCACAGAAGGTATTAAGTTTAAACGGTGTTCAAAAGGCCTTCGTTGTTTGCTCAGAGTGCGTGACACGCTAAAAATCCTGAATGTTGAATATTATTTCATCTGGGCCAAAACTTCGAAAATTCATAACTCGGTCAATTTTTATCGGATTGGACTCATATTTTTACACAAGGTCTCTGACTCATAGATCTACAACTTTGCTTCAAAAGTCGAGACCAAATTATGCACCGATCAATACCAGTTTTTTATTGAAGAACGTGTCAGAGTCGACACTGGAGCCCAAAATAAGTTTGTCTGAGCTGAAACTTCAAAAATTCATAACTAATTCACCGTTTATCCGATTGAGTCGATTTTCGGACAGGAGTTAGCTATCGATGTCGGCTACATTTTGTTTTCACATTTCAACTTCAAAAAATGCACTTAATTCCCTGCGATTTAGCCTGGAAAGTGACGAATTCAAATGAATATTAGAGGCCCAATTGCACATTCAAAGCCCATTTGCTTTACCCTAATTTTCATTATATAATCACCTTCTTTTCACACAAACCAAAGAAGAGAAAAAGAGAGAAAAAACCTTGCCACAACACTGTTAGAATATCAAATTCTTTCAAGAACCCTAAAACCTTGAAATCCTTATTACAAATCCCTCTCTCACCACAAACAAACCATCACAGTTATAAACCAATACCTCACTATTTCTTCAGTAAGGGTAAGGCTGGCTTGATCTCCATGATCCTAATTTTCCAGTAAGGCATAAAAGCATTCAGGTCACTGATTTTCCAGTAAGGGTAAGATTGATTTGATCTCCATGATCAAAAGGGTATAATCATTCATACATGCCATATTGTGCCTAAACATTAAATTTCTTCATATATTGGCTTTATTTGTATTTTATGATTTTATTTAATGTGTTCGTGAGATTCAACTGCAGATTTAGACAGGATCTCAGGTTCATTAAGGAACGTTGAGGCCAAAAGCCAAATGGCCAAAAGTCAAAAGCCAAATGGCCAAAGTAGAACAACTTATGCATGACACTAGTACATGGCCAAACCACTCCAATTCACCTCCAAAAAGGGGACAGAAACCCCCCAAGGTATTGTATTTTCTTTCTTTTCATTATTTTATTTATTTCAATTATTTCTTTTTTTAATTAATTCCTTTAATTTAACTTATTTTCATAAAATATAAAAAAATAGTAAAAAACAGAAAAGTCATAAAAATCAAAATATATTTATTTAATTAATATTTTTTGTAAATAAATTTCACTAATAATTAATTATTTATTTTTATAAATCAAAATTGCATGTAAATAATTAGATTAATTTTAGGTTTAATTTTAACATGTTTTTCTTAATAAATAAAAAAAATTAGAATTAGGGTTAATATTTTAATTTCATTTAATCTTTCTCATAAAAATACATAGAAAACATAAATACCAAAAACTCAAAAAAAATTAATAATTTCTTTTTTCTCTTTAATTTCATTAGTTTAATCATTTAATTTAATTTCATTAAAAAGGGTCCAACGCCCTCGTTTCCAATTTTAATTCCTATTCGCGCATTTTTATTTATTTCCTTCTTTTAAATATTTATGTAACTCTCCCAAAGCCTTGTAAACTTAATTTCTCGCACTTTATTTTATTTCTTTATTTACTTTCTGTCAAATCGGGTCCTGGATTTTAATTTTGGCGATGTGGACCCGCGCCTTTGTAATAGTTTAGAACTTTCATTTTCCGCATCTTTTTTAACTGTTAAATAAATGCATGCAAGAATGAATGACAAAAAAATAAAAACAAACGCATAGATCACCCATAACCTGACAAGACAAAAATAAATGAATCTGACACACAAATCACACACCACCCCTAGGGTACGCCTCACTGTTGCCTTGCCTCGAAAGGTGATCGTCGAGTAGAGGACGTCTTAGTAAGTCCTCATGATCCGGGAACCTGGCATGAGGGTAGCTTCTAAGGTGTCTTCCCATTGCTCTGGTGATCACCATGTCCCGAACCTCGAATTGACCCGAACACCTCCAACGGTGGTGCTACCTACCTCTCAATGGTGGGATGGCACTACTTTAAAGGACATTTACACAGACGAATTCCTTAAGGTAGGTAGGTTCTCTAGATACTTGCTCTAAATTTCAAAACAAATCAAAAATACTTTTCACACCGACACTTTTTCAAAAGCTTTCGAAAGCAATTTTTCAAACACTCTTGAGGACCGATACAAGAGTTGAACTGGAATTTTCAAAGAAACTTTTAAAACCCACAGTTGAAAAGCAAACAAACCTTTTGAAAACACAAATGAGCAAGTATCTAAGAGCCCATGGATAACCATGGATAGAAAGGGTGCTAACACCTTCCCTTTCTATAACCTACCTCCCGAACCGAGAGCAATCTCTATAAGGAATTTTTCTGTGCTTTTGTCCTTTCCATTTGGAGAAAATAAAAGACGGTGGCGACTCTTGCTTCCGCGACATTTCGCGAACCAGCGTTAAACAGTCAGTTCCAGATCCACCGATCACAGAACTGGCGACTCTGCTGGGGACATTTTATAAAGTGAGGTGTACCTTAGGACTAAGATCACTTGTGTTTTCAATTGATGTGTTTGTTTGCTTTATTATTATGGGCTGCATCGGAGTTACATAGATCCTAACCCGGATCTGGGGATACCCTGTTAGGTAGCATAAGCTGTGAGGGACCTGTCCGGCGTAGACCGACATGGGTGAAGCAGTGGCTACGTTGGTGTGGCGCCTTGGTCTGTACCGATATCCCTTGTGTTGCAACGAGGAGAATATGGGTCTTCTGAGGAGTCATTAAGCACCAACCGACCTTAGAACCTTAAATGACCCAACTTGGCCAATAGAACAGTAGCAGTATGCTACGCCCATTGAGGCTAAACTCTCGTGATGGTTCTGGCTGCAAGAAAAGATTGCGATGCTGGAGTTATGACCGATTGAGGGTAGTCAATGATATTGGGATCCTCTAAGAACCCGGTTACTTTGATAGGACAGGTATGAACCCACCAACTTCAAGAGGGTAATACCCAGACCTCATGCTGGCCTTAAACTCTAAGGGCTTCTCTTGTGTGACTTGCGTGCCTTCGTACTTGACTACTTGCATGCTTGTTATCTATCTGACACATGAACTACTTGCAGGTTTTGTTTATAGTCCTTAATTGGGACTCGTAACAGGGTTTACTAAGTCTCTTGCAGGTTTTGTTTATAGTCCTTAATTGGGACTCATAACAGAGTGTACTAACTACTTGCAGGTTCTGTTTATAGTCCTTAATTGGGACTCATGACAGGTTTTACTTGAGTTTCTTGCAGGTTTTGGTTTGCAGTCCTTAATTGGGACTCATAACAGGGTTACTTACATTACCCCATGCATACCATAACATCATACCATTGCATACATCTTAACCCATTTCAAGGATCTCAAGGGCTTGTGATGCAGGTCATGATGAATCAAACATCTAGCAAGGGGCAAAGAGGATTTATTTTCCTCTAGCCAAAGTTGTCAGAGGCTATGACCCACTTGATATGGTGAGCTTTGACTCTTGAAGAAGGTTCCCTTAACCAAGGTTGTTTGGAAATCAAAACCAGACATGATGACTAAAGTCAGGGGCTATGACCCACTGGATATGGTGAGCCTTTGACCCTTGAAAAAGGACTCTCAACAAATATGAAGTTCCTTCAATCAAGCTACTGGACCCAAATGCTAACAAATTTTCTTGTTTATCCCGCGAGGTCCTTGAAAACATTACATGCATATCATACTCATCATTGCATAACAGGTACCCTTGTTGCAGGTCACTTACCCTTTCTCGCTGTTTATTTCAGCAATGGCTTCCCAACAAGATAACCAGGGTCTTCATGCTCAAGAGACTCAGTTCAGGGAGATCTTCCTAAACCTATCCAAGGGGCAGGAAGAGCTGAGGACACTCCTCATGGGGAATCTGATCAGAAAGAGTCCTGAAGACGACAAGGACGAACAGCTGAAACGTCTACAAGCTGAGGTAGACACATTGAAAACCCAGATGCTGGGGCAAAGGGCCCTCATTCAAGGTTTAGCTCAGGAGCAAGGAGAGCAGAGGGCCATGATCAGTCAGCTTCATCAAGACATGAAGCAACCAACCCAAGTCAGGGACCCAGTCATTAATCAACTTCCAAGAAGTCAAAGGTTTGGGCCTCTCCAAGCTGTTATTACTTCACAGGTCCAACAACGACCTCGCCCAGAACAACGGGCTGATCAGAGCAAACCAGACAAGCCTAAAAGGCAGTTCACCAAGATCAATATGTCGCTGGATCAAGCACTACAACAAATGTTGGAGGCAGGGCTGATCACCTTAAGGGCTCCTCTCCGGAATCCAAACACTTCTGCTCCTAACTATCATCCCAACGATAGGTGCGCATACCATTCTGATAGCCCGGGGCATACTACGGACAACTGCTGGCCTCTCGAAAACAAGATTCAAGACATGATCAACGCCTGAGAGATTCAGTTTGAAGTACCTGAGACTCCGAACATAATCACTGCTCCCTTTCCAAATCAGGGCTAGGATTGAGAAATTTTTGTTCATTCGAATGTTCAAGATGCAATTTTCTTTTGTTCAAACATTTACTCATGTTAAACATTGTTATTTCATTAATGCATCGCATGTGTCTGTTCTGAAACCATATATTCGTATTCACTAAATGAAAATTATTTTCATATTTTTTCTGATGTCAACTCTTGATCTAAAATTCTAAAGCCTCTTGAGGGAGGATGACGAAAACGATACCACGATATACAGTATGCTTTTGAACAGACCCCGTTGATGAGGTACAAGCATTGTTTCAATCCCTAAACACTGGAGTTATAAGGATGATAATCCCTCGTCAACCCCTCTGAGCCAAAGAAGTAGGAGTTTTTCTTTTTGAAATTTAAAACCCTTAATCATAACCCGGGGCAGGGTAGTCTCTCAGTTGATCCAAGTGCATAACGAATGGCACCAAAGAGATCCTTACGAAAAAAGACAGTGATGGTTCCGAATAATCAATAAAGAAAGGCAGTCATTATCTCAAAAAATAAAAAACCCATTAAATCAAAACCCATGAAGGAGACTTATAAAACTGGGGCATCCCGCTGACTGTAATTCCAAAAAAGGAAACAGTTCAGGCAAAAAAGAAAGGGATAACAAAAATCATACAAGAAAGAGGTCTTACAAACCCTCAACAAAAAAGGAACGACTGCCTATTCAAAATAAGTTATCAACATCCGAATCATCACCGGAAAATCAGGACAAAGACTCAAACAAGGTCTAACGTATGATCAACTGAGTTTAGGTTTGGAGAACATCACGAAGAGCGGGTGGGTACAAATAAAATTTGAGCCTTTATCCTTTGTTTCTTAAACCGTGAACCAGGCCACGTTATAACCCTTAAAAGTCCTAGCTGAAGCATGGGTTAGTTCGAAAGCATACTGTGACGAAAGGTATCCTGACTCCTTAAGGCTTACTGTAAATACGGAGTTGACATCACGTTTTACAAACATTCATTTGTTTTATGAAAAAAAAAAGAATGCATTTTCAAAATCTTCAATACAGACATAAGCTTTGCATTTTTAACATAAATTTGTTTGCATATGACCTTTTGTTTGAACAACAGGAAAATTCGCACGATGAATACCTAGTGAACAAAAGCACTTCAATCAAGGGGCATGCCATGACCATGGTCCATTATCTGGGGCAGTCCAATCAAAATTCGGAGAATCTCTCAAGAGGTCAAATAGCCTGGGGCCAATCTCCGCCTGAGTCACTTGGGGCACTCCAACAACGAATCTTGCCTGATCAAACACCTTCTGGGGGCATGACAAAACACTAACTGACAGGGGCATCTCCCTACATTCTGAAAGCACGGACATAGTCGAAAATAATACTACGCGCAATCAAAGACCCGCTAGGTTGACACACCTAGGCAAAAATAAGGGTTTCCCGGCGAACCAAAAGGGTTCGGGCAAAATGAAGGGATGAAATGAAAAAATCTGTACACCCGGCAAGTCGAAAACCTGAAAAGGCGGCTTGGGAAAAAATGGGTATCCCGGTGGACTGAAAACCCGAAAGGGCGGTCCAGGCAAAAGTTAGGGATCAAAGCGTACGACTATGTCCTGTCATCTTGTCACCTGCCTACCTGAAGAAGGTTTGACCCTCAACAATTATCAGCATCCCACAGGTCTTCCTCTCCCACCTCAGAAACAGGGGCAATAATGAGTTGCCCAAGCAATCTAATTGTTCTATCCTCCAAGGTACCAAGGTAGGTTCAGCTGGAGAACATAACCAGATATCTCAATTCCCCAGAGAGTGAGCCAGCAAGTCAGCAATACTCTCTCCAAATAAATCTATACAATCAAACCTTAAGGAAGTTGGGTATCCTCCAGCAGATCTCAACATTCCCCAGCAGCATATATGCATTTTTAACAAGCATCCCCGGCAGTCTCGACCTAAAGATTGTTCCCCGGTGGTATATCAAACATTCAGAGGAGTTACTTCCCGATACAGTTCAAAACTTCCCCAGGAGAGTCCAACCCAGTCTCCCCAGGAAAGTTGGAATCCATCTCCCCAAACAGTAAGCTTATCCCCAGTAGATTCTGGAAGCTTATCCCTCGCAGAGCACGAACGCGTCTCCCGGCTTTATTCCAAGAGTTATTTCCCTACCAGGGTATAACTGGGTTATCCTCATCCAAAAGCCACGGAAAGAGCGTCCTCGGCAAAGTCTTCTTATCCCCAGCGAAGTCTATCAACACTTCCAACATAACAATGGTATCCCCAGCGAAGTTACCATCAACAACTCAACAAGGTATCTCTCTCCCCACAGAGTATTGCTCCCCAGCAAGATCGTCAGAGTACTTTTCTCCCTGCAGAATATTCCATTCGCCAAGTTTATTCCCCAACAGAGTTATCTTCTCCTACCGGTATTCTTGCAACTATCATCCCCAGCGGAAGTAAAAGCTTATTCTTCAACATCAGCCCAGGAGTGACTTCCCGGCACCCGTCAAGGATTTACTTTCCTAGACGAAAACATGCATAAACATCACATACATCATTATAGCATGCATGTACGCATCATATCTTACAAATCTCATTTATGTTGAGAACATCGTTGCTTGATCCATATCATGCATGGCATATGACTGACCTTCACCTTTCAGGAAAAGATTCAGTTAAGTTCTCGGCTATATTTCAAGACCTAGACCGGTTCAGTTAAATCGACTCCAAAGATTTCTTATCCAGTCAAAGGCCTTCTCTGGTTCAGTCAGATCGATCCCAAGATCTCCCTGTTTCTTATCCAGTTGAAGACATTTCAAGACCTAGACCGGTTCAGTTAAATCGACTCCAAAGATTTCTTATCCAGTCCAAGGCCTTCTCTAATCCAGGTAAATCGACCCCAAACAGATTTTCCTGATAAAGACTTAGTTGAAGTTAGCCAAGATTCTCTCAATGATTGCTATTGAGGTTGTAGTCGCCTATGGTTCTCTCCCCGATACTGCGGAGGTGGTAATCCCAGATTTCGCTCAATGATTGCTGTTGAAGTGAAGTTATCCAAGATTCTCTCAATGATTGCTATTGAGGTTGTAGTCGCCTATGGTTCTCTCCCCGATACTGCGGAGGTGGTAATCCCAGATTTCGCTCAATGATTGCTGTTGAGGTTGAAATTATCCAAGATTCTCTCAATGTTTGCTGTTGAGGTTGTAGTCGCCTATGGTTCTCTCCCCGATACTGCGGAGGTGGTAATCCCAGATTTCGCTCAATGATTGTTGTTGAGGTTGAAATTATCCAAGATTCTCTCAATGTTTGCTGTTGAGGTTGTAGTCGCCTATGGTTCTCTCCCCGATACTGCGGAGGTGGTAATCCCAGATTTCGCTCAACGATTGCTGTTGAGGTTGAAATTATCCAAGATTCTCTCAATGTTTGCTGTTGAGGTTGCAGTCGCCTATGGTTCTCTCCCCGATACTGCGGAGGTGGTAATCCCAGATTTCGCTCAATGATTGCTGTTGAAGTGAAGTTATCCAAGATTCTCTCAATGATTGCTATTGAGGTTGTAGTCGCCTATGGTTCTCTCCCCGATACTGCGGAGGTGGTAATCCCAAGATTCGCTCAACGATTGCTGTTGAAGTTGAAGTTATCCAAGATTCTCTCAATGATTGCTATTGAGGTTGTAGTCGCCTATGGTTCTCTCCCCGATACTGCGGAGGTGGTAATCCCAAGATTCACTCAACGATTGCTGTTGAAGTTGAAGTTATCCAAGATTCTCTCAATGAGTGCTATTGAGGTTGTAGTCGCCTGTGGTTCTCTCCCCGATACTGCGGAGGTAGTAATCATCCCAAGATTTTCTCAACGATTGCTGTTGAGGTTAAAGTCATCCAAGGTTCTCTCACCGTTCCTGTTGAGGTAGTAACCACCCCTGGTTCATTCATCATCTTTTGAAGCTCCAGATCCAGCTCCTGTAACCAGTCAGGACACATCTAACACGAAGAGTTTGAAGACCAGCTCCTGTAACAGGTCAGGTAATCTTTTTTCTTTTGCAGGTACGCAAGTTCTCGCTAAGGAATCTCTTACGCGATCAACATCCAGATGGCATCTATAAGCCCATCCACCTATCCATCATCTCTTAGCATGGCATCTATAAGCCCATCATCCTATCCATCAATCTCTAAATGGCATCTATAAGCCCATTCCCCCATCACACTACTATGTGAGTGCAAATTTCTGGGCACTCTAGTGTTCAATCATCTTCCACCTTCGGATACAAAAGGCACGTCAGCCAATCTGCATCCTCAGGTCTAAGAAGATTGAACAGGGGCAACTGTTGTACCCAAAAATTTGCCCTCCCATATTTCTCAAAACATTTCAAGAAAATTCACAAGTCCAACCCGGCGCGTCATATTCAGGTGTTCTTTCGCCAAGATATCTCTGATAACATATTCTCAAATTCAGGTTCGGCTCAAGAGTCAATTCTTTAAAGAAGGTATCCGAATGTGTGAGTTTTCTTGAAGAAATATAGTGAAAAAGTGTGCTGAAAGTGCAGTTTTTACGCGCTAAAAAATTCATAACTTGAAGATCGTGACTCGTTTTGAACCCGTTTCGGTGGCTAAAATTCCTTCTTGACATTATCTATGTTTTCATCTCTCACGGCTGGAAGCCAATTTCGATCATAAGGTCTTCAAAAATGTGGATTTATCAAGTATTTTCATACAGAAAATTTGTGACAGAAGTTTATTTGCGTCATGTTCAGAAAATCATAACTTGGTCGATTTTCATCGTATCGAGCTGGTTCCAGTGCCAAAATTTCACAAATTGAGTTGGCTACATTTTCACAGAAGGTATTGAGTTCAAACGGTGTTCAAAAGGCCTTCGTTTTTTGCTCAGAGTGCGTGACACGCTGAAAATCCTGAATGCTGAATATTATTTCATCTGGGCCGAAACTTTGAAAATCCATAACTCGGTCAATTTTTATCGGATTGGACTCATATTTTTACACAAGGTCCCTGACTCATAGATCTACAACTTTGCTTCAAAAGTCGAGACCAAATTATGCACCGATCAATACCAGTTTTTTATTGAAGAACGTGTCAGAGTCGACACTGGAGCCCAAAATAAGTTTGTCTGAGCTGAAACTTCAAAAATTCATAACTAATTCACCGTTTATCCGATTGAGTCGATTTTCGGACAGGAGTTAGCTATCGATGTAGGCTACATTTTGTTTTCACATTTCAACTTCAAAAAATGCACTTAAGTCCCTGCGATTTAGCCTGGAAAGTGACGAATTCAAGTGAATATTGGAGGCCTAATTGCACATTCAAAGCCCATTTGCTTTACCCTAATTTTCATTATATAATCACCTTCTTTTCACACAAACCAAAGAAGAGAAAAAGAGAGAAAAAACCTTGCCACAACACTGTTAGAATATCAAATTCTTTCAAGAACCCTAAAACCTTGAAATCCTTATTACAAATCTCTCTCTCACCACAAACAAGTCATCACAGTTATAAACCAATACCTCACTATTTCTTCAGTAAGGGTAAGGCTGGCTTGATCTCCATGATCCTAATTTTCCAGTAAGGCATAAAAGCATTCAGGCCACTGATTTTCCAGTAAGGGTAAGATTGATTTGATCTCCATGATCAAAAGGGTATAATCATTCATACATGCCATATTGTGCCTAAACATTAAATTTCTTCATATATTGGCTTTATTTGTATTTTATGATTTTATTTAATGTGTTCGTGAGAGTCAACTGCAGATTTAGACAGGATCCCAGGTTCATTAAGGAACGTTGAGGCCAAAAGCCAAATGGCCAAAAGCCAAAAGCCAAATGGCCAAAGTAGAACAACTTATGCATGACACCAGTACATGGCCAAACCACTCCAATTCACCTCCAAAAAGGGGACAGAAACCCCCCAAGGTATTGTATTTTCTTTCTTTTCCTTATTTTATTTATTTCAATTATTTCTTTTTTTAATTAATTCCTTTAATTTAACTTATTTTCATAAAATATAAAAAAATAGTAAAAAACAGAAAAGTCATAAAAATCAAAATATATTTATTTAATTAATATTTTTTGTAAATAAATTTCACTAATAATTAATTATTTATTTTTATAAATCAAAATTGCATGTAAATAATTAGATTAATTTTAGGTTTAATTTTAACATGTTTTTCTTAATAATAAAAAAAATTAGAATTAGGGTTAATATTTTAATTTCATTTAATCTTTCTCATAAAAATACATAGAAAATATAAATACCAAAAACTCAAAACAAAAAAAATAATTTCTTTTTTCTCTTTAATTTCATTAGTTTAATCATTTAATTTAATTTCATTAAAAAGGGTCCAACGCCCTCGTTTCCAATTTTAATTCCTATTCGCGCATTTTTATTTATTTCCTTCTTTTAAATATTTATGTAACTCTCCCAAAGCCTTGTAAACTTAATTTCTCGCACTTTATTTTATTTCTTTATTTACTTTCCGTCAAATCGGGTTCTGGATTTTAATTTTGGCGATGTGGACCCGCGCCTTTGTAATAGTTTAGAACTTTCAATTTCCGCATCTTTTTTAACTGTTAAATAAATGCATGCAAGAATGAATGACAAAAAAATAAAAACAAACGCATAGATCACCCATAACCTGACAAGACAAAAATAAATGAATCTGACACACAAATCACACACCACCCCTAGGGTACGCCTCACTGTTGCCTTGCCTCGAAAGGTGATCGTCGAGTAGAGGACGTCTTAGTAAGTCCTCATGATCCGGGAACCTGGCATGAGGGTAGCTTCTAAGGTGTCTTCCCATTGCTCTGGTGATCACCATGTCCCGAACCTCGAATTGACCCGAACACCTCCAACGGTGGTGCTACCTACCTCTCAATGGTGGGATGGCACTACTTTAAAGGACATTTACACAGACGAATTCCTTAGGGTAGGTAGGTTCTCTAGATACTTGCTCTAAATTTCAAAACAAATCAAAAATACTTTTCACACCGACACCTTTTCAAAAGCTTTCGAAAGCAATTTTTCAAACACTCTTGAGGACCGATACAAGAGTCGAACTGGAATTTTCAAAGAAACTTTTAAAACCCACAGTTGAAAAGCAAACAAACCTTTTGAAAACACAAATGAGCAAGTATCTAAGAGCCCATGGATAACCATGGATAGAAAGGGTGCTAACACCTTCCCTTTCTATAACCTACCTCCCGAACCGAGAGCAATCTCTATAAGGAATTTTTCTGTGCTTTTGTCCTTTCCATTTGGAGAAAATAAAAGACAGTGGCGACTCTTGCTTCCGCGACATTTCGCGAACCAGCGTTAAACAGTCAGTTCCAGATCCACCGATCACAGTCTTCATCTGGGAATTCGAACTTCATGGATTGGTAGTCCTCCACAGCTTAGTGAGCAAGGGGATCGGCTAGTACACTTCCCTTTATTGATTTTTGGGTAGTATATTGGATGTCATATTCTGTCAGGATCATCTGCCATCTTGCTATTCTCCCAGAGAGGGCATGCTTCTCGAATATGTATTTTATTGGATCCATCTTGGATATCAATAAGGTAGTATGGGTCAGCATATACTGTCTTAGCCGATGAGAATCCCATGCTAGAGCGCAACAAGTTTTCTCGAGCAGTGAATATCTGGTTTCATAGTCGGTAAACTTTTTGCTCAGGTAATAAATAGAATGCTCTTTTCGGCCAGACTCATCATGCTGCCCCAGCACACACACCCCATTGAATTTTCCAAAACAGTTAGATACATGATCAATGGTATTCCCTCGACTGGTGGCATCAAAACCAGAGGTTCTTGTAGGTATTCTTTGATCTTGTCGAAGGTAATTTGGCACTCATCATTCCGTTTGACTACTTGATCTTTCTTCAGTAACTTGAAGATTGGTTCACAAGTAGCTGTCAGGTGAGAAATGAATCTGGCAATGTAGTTTAAACGTCCCAAGAATCCTCTGACTTCCTTCTCAGTATGAGGAGTAGGCATCTCTTGTATCGCTTTCACCTTGGTGGGATCCACTTCGATACCTTTATTGCTGACGACAAAGCCTAGGAGTTTACCAGACCTCACCCCAAATGTGCATTTATTTGGGTTCAACCTCAGCTTGTACTTCTTTAGTCTCTCAAACAGTTTCTGCAAATGATCAAAATGCTCTTCTTCTGTTTGAGATCTAGCTATCATTTCTTCCACATAGACCTCTATTTCGTGATGTATCATGTCGTGAAATAAGGCTACCATGGCACGCTGATAGGTTGCTCTAGCATTCTTCAGCCCGAATGGCATAACCTTGTAGCAGAATGTGCCCCACTGTGTGACAAAGGTTGTTTTCTCCATGTCCTCGGGCGCCATTTTAATTTGGTTGTAACCTGAGAAACCGTCCATGAAGGAAAACACTTTGTGTTGTGCTGTATTGTCAACTAGAATATCAATATGGAGGAGTGGGAAATCATCCTTAGGGCTTGCCCTATTCAAATCTCTGTAGTCCACGCACATTCGTATCTTGCCGTCCTTTTTGGGCACGGGAACAACATTGGTAACCCATTGCGGATAAGAGGTAACGGCCAAGAATCCGGCATTGAATTGTTTCATGACTTCTGCTTTAATCTTCTCTAACATATCTGGTCGTATGCAATGGACCTTTTGTTTTACGGATGGGAAATCCTCTTTTGTAGGTAGACGATGTACTATGATATATGCATCTAGTCCTGGCATGTCTTCATACGACTAGGCAAAGACCTCAACATAATCGTGCAGTAACTGAATTAGACGTTCTTTGATGCTGGGTTCCAAATTGGCACCCACCTTGACTTCTCTTTTGTCTTCTTCGGTACATAGGTTGATTGTATCCACTGGTTCCTCGTGGGGCTGAATGGTCCTCTCTTCTTGTTGTAGTAACCTGGCGAGTTCCCCTGGTACTTTAAAATCTTCCTCACCTTCGTCTTCAGCTTGGTAGATTAGATTTTCAGAATCACAGAAGGCCATAGCAGAATCGTTACCCATGGTATCCTGAGTGGATGTAAACCTGCATTATGAGCGTGAGTGTGTGTAAGAGTAAGCTATCTTTGAAAGAAATGAAAATGTAAAAAACAAAAAACAATGAGCACAAAGTTTATATGCAAAAAACGTCCATGATTCATTGATGTCATTTGGAAATGAGATAATAACCCTTACAAATGGACCATTGGGCCTCGGGTAAGACACAAGGTTTTAAGAGTCTGAATTGTTTTAATATTACAAATCTAACAAAATTAAAAGACAAATTATTGTGGGATAAAAGTGATCGGGATAAAATCTCTAGCCTCCAAATTGCCGAGCCCTCCACTGACAGTTGGGAAAATCCAATCCTCCAGGTTATAGCTGTCTTCATCATCCTCCACGGTGCTGACTTGGTGGTTGCTGATCTTCAAGGGTGGTCCTCTGGAACGAGCGTGGCGTACAACTTTCTGGGCACCTGAAGTGAAACCCAGCCCAAATTTGTCAGATTTGTATGCGATATCTGGGAGTTGATCCCAAATAGTGCACCCACCTTCTTCTATCACTGCCTTGGCATCCTTCAAAGACGACATCTTGAGAGGAGGCCTTGTGATCTTGGGAACTTGAGACACAGCCTTGGTTACTGCCATAGTCTGCGGGACTTCTTCAAAGTGTTGGAATGGAGTTTCAATAAATTCACCATCTAGCTCCACATATCTGAAGGAATTTAGATGGGTGACCATATACTCTTCTTCTCCATGAATGGTGATGATTTTCCCTTGAATTGGATATTTCAGCATTTGATGCAACGTAGAAGTAACAGCACCCGCATTATGGATCCACAGTCGGCCTAACAAGCAGGAATATGAAGGGAGAATATCCATTACATAAAAAGTTGAATCAAATATTTGGGTTCCAACCTTTATGGGGATATCTACTTCCCCATGCACCATCCTTTTTGAGCCGTCAAAGGTTCTCACTACTATGTTGCTCGATTTCAATGTCAATCCTTCACAGTCAAGCCTATCAAGAGCCTTTTTAAGCAACACATTCAGAGATGAACCAGGGTCCACCAAAACATGATCCAGAGTTGTGCCCCTGCATTCGACTGAGACATGCAATGCCTCATTATGCTTCCTCCCTCTTGGCGTTAAATCAGCATCTGAAAAACCTAAACCATTATCTGCGGTCAAGCTGGCTATGCAGTCTTGGAACTGATCGGCAGATGTTTCTTGGGGTACATGGGATGTTTTCAGGAATTTTACCAAGGCCTTTGCATGCGCCTCGGAACATAACAATAAAGCCAGCATGGAAATTTTTGATGGAGTTTTCCCCAGTTGCTTGACTATGTTGCAGTCGCTTCTTTTTATGTTCTTTAGAATTTCCTCCATCTCTTTTCGGGATGTCTCAGGGATAGCTATTAATTGTGCCTTCGTCTGGATAGGCTCAACCAGAATATCTTTACCTCGAGTCTCGGTCGACTTGGCAGCAGGAATGTCAGTAGGCGTGATAACAGGAATTGTAAAAGTTTTATCAACAGGAGTATTAGCAGAGATGATTGTAGGACTGGGAATAACCTTTGGAGGAGCAACAACAACAGGAATGATTACGGGTCCAGAAATAGCTTTTGGAGGAGCAATTTCTAGAGAGAAAACCCTTCCACTTCGGGTTATCTTACTAGTCCCTGCGATATTACTGATATCAGAGTCAACTTTCTCAGAACTTGAATCTTCAGCAGCTGGCCAATCTTGCTTGATACCGTGGTAGTAGACATCCCCTCCATAATTCCATGGTACGATTTTGTCTGACGAATATGGGATTGGTCCAGGCATTATAATTATCAAAGGAGCTACTTTAGGAACTGATGTAATTCTAACAGATCTTTTGGTGGAGACCCTGGAAGAATTGTCGGAAATGGTCACGATGGAAACATCATTATAAGAAACGGTTGGAATTGAAGCCTTCTCGAATAAAATCTCCTTGTTATCTATTAGGAACTGAACGCCTATTTTTAACAAAGGACAACTGGTTGGTGAGGAAAAACACAAATGACAGCTTTCATCACAGCTTGGGAATACACCGGCCTTAAATAAGTTCTTTTTGATAATCAGGAGTGGGGTCACAAGTTCATCAACTGAGGTAACAAACATATCTTCTTCAACGGCATTGACATCACGGCCGTGCTTGGGCATAGGGGCGGTAATGACATTTGGAATTTCTGGCGCATCGAACTCAAACTCTTTGGCTTCAAGAAGGTCTTGTACTTTGTTCTTCAGAGCCCAACAGTTGTTAGTGTCATGGCCGGGACTCTCAGAATGGTATGCACAGCGGGCATTAGGATGATAGTGAGGAGAGGTTGTGTTAGGGTTCTTTGGAGCTTCTTTCAAAGTCACTAGGTTGGATCTTAACAAATGTGGCAATACTTGAGATAGGGTCATATTAATTCGGGTGAATTGTCTGACTGGTCTTTCAATTCTTGGTTGATTGCTTCTTTGCTGAGCAGGCGCTGGTTTAGAAATCATGATAGCCCCCACCATTGGACGGCGTTCATCCCTATCTTGATTTCTCTGAGGATATATAACAACCACTTCTTTCTTTCCAACTAATGGTTTACTTACAACAGCATAGGATGCATCTTTTTGAATTTTCCCATTCTTTATCCCGGCTTCCACCCTTTCTCCGATCAATATCAACTCAGTAAAGCCTGCCGATGAACTCCCAATTAAGTGATTAAAGAAGGGACCAGACAAGGAGCCTAAAAACATTTCTACCAACTCTCTTTCAGATAGAGGAGGCTGGACTCTTCCTGCTAAGTCCCTCCATTTTTGCGCATAGTCTTTAAAGCCTTCACTTGAAACCATGGCCATACTCTGGAGTTGAGTACCGATGGGCGCAAGATCAGCGTTCTATTGGTATTGTTTATAAAAGGCAGCGGCCAAATCTTCCCAATTATGAACATTGGCTCTTTCCAACTGATAAAACCAATTGAGTTGAGTTCCAGACAGACTGTCTTGAAAGAAGTGTAACCATAAATCTTTATCAGTGATATGAGGCTGGATTTTCCTCACATAGGACAGAAGATGCATTTTGGGACATGAAACTCCGTCATATTTGGTGAACATCGGTGCTTTGAATTTTGGAGGAATGACAATCCCGATACTAATCCCAACTCCTCAAAGTCCAGCCCAGGAACTTTTTGGATTTCCATTGCACTTAACCTTTCTTCTAGATGCTTATACTTGTCGTCTGCTGGAGGGTATTGTTCTTCAGAATAGTCTTCTTCTTCCTCTTCTGACTCTGAATGGACAACTGTTTCTTTGCCCTTCCCATCTTGATTGTCTTTCTCACCGGATGTCGTTGCAAAGTCTAGGGTCCTTCTTGTTTGTCCTTGGAATCTTCTTCCCATGTTTAGAAATCCGATTATTTTCTTTGTCTTATTTTTATTCTCTTTAACCAGCAGGTCTTCAACTCTTCTTGTCCTTTGGCTAGAGTTAAGAACATCTGTTGAAACTGGGCATTTTGAGCTTGGAGGTCCTTCACCATTTTCTCGAGATCAATCTTACTGAAATAAACAGTAGAAAGATGAGGAGACTTATTGCAAGAAACATGCTTATGTTATGATGAACGGTAAATGCATATGCAATGATTTCAAGGATTTCAAATATTCAAATTTGTTTTAGACAAAAAGGAAACACACGTTATATTAATAAGTTAAAGCTTGAGTACATCAATGCCTCTTTGGGAAAAATAATACAAAAAACTCTAAGATGGAAAGGTTGTATGCATCCTCTTTGGTGCGATGTAGGCATTCAGGTTCCTCTCCCCATGAAGTTATTTAGTGAGTTCCAAAACCTTCTTCTCGCTAGCGTAGAATTGGGCTTCGAAAGTATCTCGCTCCCCCTTGAGTTGTATCCAATCCCTTTGTAGGTGTTCAAGAGAGGTGGGCATGTCAGGATGTAGGATAGTGTATGGAACATCTCCTTCCATAACAGGCTCAATGATTACCGGGAGAATGAAGGGATAAGGCATCATAAGACTTTGAGCACGAGTTCGTACCCATTTGAGGTAAGGCTCAGGAGGGATGGAATTATTATGCCACAATGTCTTGCTATCTACCTTGTTTAACATTCTCCAAGCTCGGATAAATCTCTCTCGAAGACTTTGATCGTTGTTCTCGTAGTCAAATACCAAACCTTGAATCAGCATCTCATGAGGGTCATCCCTTCGGGCGTAACTAAATTGTCTTAAGGCTAAGCAGGGTTGTAGGTGATGCCTCCCCTAATGCCAAGTAAAGGGAAATTAGGGAATTCTCATCAACGGTCAACAATAGTAACATTATCTATAGATCGGGAACACCAATGGATGTTTGAATGTTTGAGCGTCATCAACCTTTGTGACCAACTTGAACCTTACTCATTCTTCAATACAAATTGGGGAAGATGCCAAATAAACCATCTTGCCAAGAGAGGAATGCAACACATAAGGACACCTCTTTTCCTTATAGTGCGAGTGTGAAAAGAATGTAGAATGTCCCCTAGAAAAGTAGGCACCTAGTTGCGGGATATGAAGATTTTGACGGCGCTCACATCTATGAGTTGGTCACGATTTGGAAACAAAACCATCCCATAGATGAGGAGAGCCACAATTTCCTCAAAGGCTTGCAAATCCAAGGAGTTCCAACAGTTTTTTCCTTTCTCAAACATGATGTTATGATGTTCATGATGTTATGTACAAGTATGTATATACAAAAAAAGCAAACAAGTCCTTAGGTTTAGGCTTGCATGGAGTCTCATAGGTAAGTACCCTCTTGAAGTTTAGTTTGCTCAAACCTGTCCTAGCAATAGTAACCGGGTTTTAAAGAGCTCAATATCACTGGTTTGTTTCCTTGGTCATTGTTTCAGAACAAGCCTCTTTAATGGCGACCAAAATATCCCAAAAAACCAAACCTCAATGAGTATAGTATCGAGTATTTACCAACTTCGGACTGCACCAAAGTCGATCATCTCACTACGTCCTAAAGGCCAAGTTGGTCAAGTAAAGGTTCTAAAAGTTCATTAGTTCTTCATGACGTCACTCAACGGCCCCTTATTCTCCTTGATTAACTCAAGGGATACCGGTACCCACAAATATGTCACACTAACATAGCTATTGCTTAAACCATGTCGGTATACCCCGCACAGTTTCCACAAAGTATTGCTACTTACATAGAAGGTATCCCAAATCTGGGTAGAGGATTCAAACCCAAACAAAGAACCATAATGTAAAGCAAACAATGAAAGCAAGTAAATATGATCTAACCCTAAGGTAACCCCACTTTTAGAATTTTCCCCAGCAGAGTCGCCAGTTCTGTGATACGGTGGGAGAACTAACTTGAGGGTTTTACGTTTTATTGCAAATGTTGCGGTTAGCAAGAGTCGCCATTGACTTTTCTTTTATCCAAAAGGAAAGGTGAAAAAGCACAGGAAAGACCTTTGAGATTATTTCTGGAGTTCGGGGGGTAGATTATGAAAAGGGAAGGTATTAACACCCTTTTCATCCATGGTTTTCTATGGGCTCTTAGTTACTTCCTAGATCACTTGCTTTTGTTTGAAATTGTGCTTTTTGTGGTTTTTGAAAGTATTTTGTAAAGAGGTCATTGTTTAGGCGAACTTTGTAATGATTCTCGTTTGTAAGAATGTATACAAAGTGTTTAATCTTTTGAAAATATTTTCAAGTTAGTAAGAGGTTTTGAAAGTGTAGCTGTTTGTTTTGAAAATAGCAAGGATGTTTGTTTTGAAATGGAGCAAGTAATTAGGAGCATTCTACCTACTCAAATGTCTTTCTTGTTCATTTTCTTTTCCTTTGACATTATTATATTACCATTGATTTGGTAATTAACCCTATCTTTGGATGTAAATGGGACGGGTGTGGGTCATCGTATAACCATGATTAGCAATGTTGCAATGTATCTTAGCATTCTCTTTTAGGGACTAAGATCATTTGAAAGGCAACTTAGATAGCGTCATCGAGGGACTATGATCTTGTATTTGCTTGTTTTTGCTAAGATATCTCACATGCGTAATATGGCCATTTTGTAAAGGCAACCAAGTGGATTTACCCTAGAGGGTGCTTGTGTGCAAGTGTATTGTTTTCATGCTTGATTTTGTCTTGAATTAGGGTTTTCTAGGAATTGGTTTTAGTCTTTCCATACAAACCCTAATTACTAGCATGTTATATATAAAGCGACAAATTGCGGAATTCAAAGTTACTACGCTATTACAATACTTATGAGAGAGGGGTGTACAAAGTATAAATGGGGATTGCAAGAAGATAAACCTAATTCTATTACAACCATATTGAATTGGTACAAATGTACAAGAAATTAAATGAATATAATGTACAAAAATGAATAAATGTACAACAATGCAAATGTGAAGAAAATGGATATTTGTTTGAATTTTTTTAGAGAAAATGGGTTTTGATTTTAACCTAATTAACTAGAAGAAAATAATTAATTAAACATAAATTTATTAAGAAAAGGTTTTAAATAAAACCCTAAACCTATTAATTGATTAAAAGAAATTAATTTTAAGAAAACTATTTTTGGTATTTTTTGTCTTGAAAATAATTTAGTATTATAAAATATTTTTGGACTTTTTTATATTAAAATAATATATTTTAATTGGTGTAAAAAAAATAACTAAAACCTATTTTTTAATTAAATTTACAAAGATAATTAGTAAAATAAATAAAATATTGATTAAACAAAAATAATTTTATAAGAGAAAAATAAATAAACTAAATTAAAATATAAATCTACCATTTTTATATTTTTTATGATTTTTTAGTATTAGGAAAATATTTAAGAAAGTAAATAAATATAAGAAAAATAAGAAAAAGAAAATAAAACTGGGCCAGGGGTGTGAAAAGGAAACAGAGGGGTTAACAAGTTAAAACAAAAACAACAAGGCCCAAGGAGGCCTAGCGCCTGCAAAAAAGAAGTCATAAATGCAAAAAATATGAAAAAAATCAAAAGGGTACCAATGCGGCACGAACCCAGGTTCCTTTGGTTACAGGCGCATGCTTCCACCACTGGGGTAGCTATACATCCGTTTATATAAATCAAATAATAAATACATAAGGCAAACATGTTTCTGAGGCCAACTTCATCTTCAACCTCACGCCCAGTCAGAAGCTCTGTAACTTGTTCAAATCTCAACAAAAATGAAAACTGTAAACATTAAACTTGTAGCAAATTTCCTCACGGTTTCAGAAATGTAAAACATTAAAACTATAGATCAAAGAAAAACATGAATTTCATTGGCCCTAATCTAAACCCTAAAAATCTCAGAAAAATCTATCTTAAAATTCTCTAAGCTCAAGCAAAATTAATGGAAACTATGGACATGGTTAGCTTTAGGGCAATGATATCTACATGTTTCATTCATAAATAAATCATTGATGATGCATGTATGAAAAGTTCCAAAGTTAGAAAACTTACCTTGCAATAGGGTATCAGATTTGGATTTTGAGCAGCTTTCAGTGAGTTCCAATGGTTGGGTTAGCTTCCTCAAGTTCCCAGGAACCTAATGGAATGCTTAGCTTGAGCTGAAAGTGCCTGAGGAGTTCTGGAGAAGTCCAAGTGCAAAGCTCTATTTTTGAAAATGAAGGATGGTGTTAATGGTGTTACAGTTCTGTAACAGGGTGTGGGATCATTTCTAAATGATGTTTAGAAGCTTTAGGAACCAAAAGGCCTGAAAACGTGCGAGAGAGTTATGATTTTCAAGTTTTTGATCAGTTTATGTGAAAATGGAGGTCTGAGATGTGATTCTGAGCTCTTGGTGTTTTTAGGGGTCAAGCATTCGTGTATTTTGTGGCAAATGGTTTGTATATCTATAATCAAAAGGATTGGAGTGGTTTGGACAATCAGAAGTACAAGTTTTCAGCTAATTGCTAGGTTACTTGATTTTGAAGAAAAGTGAGAAACCAAGTTTCAATGTGAGGTACAAGCATGGGCTGAGTGATTGTAAGTGTCTAACAAATTTCTTATGGGTTATGGGACTTGTATGATCAGAAAAGAACAAGTGCAAGGCTCAAGGACAACTTTTGTGTAAAAAATCACTTTATCAAAATGACAATGTACACTTTCTTCCCAAAATGGATATAAAGCATGTCCATGCATTGAATGCTTGAAATGAGACCACTAACAGATGTGCAAGCAATTAATTATGGAGTTCCTAACAATTTTTAGGCCTGCAAAGTAGAGTTTATGTAGCACAACTTTGAATTTGAAATTTGTTCATCACAAAATGCCTTGTAATTCAAGTGATAAAACCCTAACTTCATCTCTTCGATTCTCCCTACTTAAGAATGATCTCAAGGAGTTATTGGACATTTTGGAAAGCTTGTATTGTTCTATACAATCCATATTTGAATTTATTTTAAATATTACCCTTGGAACTATATGAAAAAGTGCCATGAAGTTGGGTCAAAATCCTGACCAAAATTAGGGCAAAAATTTCACTAAGTGTTTTGTTTCATGACCACATGTTCTTAAAATTATAACTTGAGATCCAAGAACTTTTGGAAGGAGTTGTGTGAAGAAAAGTTGTATATTTCATGGAGATCTACAACTACCATGTTGGAAGTTTCTCTTGAATCATCTTGCATCATGGTGAAAATTTTGTTCAAAGTTGTGAAAAAACATTAAATTTTCAACACTTAGAAAAATTTCTAAGTTTGAAAATTTTGACTTTTCAAAATGAAATCTTGAATTTTTGATTTCTTGATGAATAAGTTTCATATTTTGACATGTTTTGATGAATTGTAATCTTTGGCATTTGATTTTGACCAAAAAGTCAAAGTTTGACTTTTCAGTATACAATTGACTTTTGATCAGTTGACTGAAAATTCATTTGTCAATCCATTGGACTTGAGTAATGTTTTGAGCTATGTAATTAGGTAAAAATGATGCTGAAATTCTGGCTGCAGATACTCAATGTCACGTTCAATGTTATGACACTGTATCTGACTTACTATATGACAGTAAATACAAAAGCAATAAAGAACACAGTCAATTGTTTACCCAGTTCAGTGTGCAACAACACCTACTCTGGGGGCTACCAAGCCAGGGAGGAAATCCACTATAAGAGATTTTAATTCAGGAATAAACCAACCAGTTTATCTCCTTCACTTAAGACCTACCCAATGCAATTCCAATCTAAGTACAACTTAAACCTGAGTTCCTACTCACTCCCCCTCAATCACAGCAGTGATACATAAACCAATTTGACTTAAGAATTGATGAAGACACTCTTCAAAAACAAAAACTTGATTAAGCTTCACTGCTTTTTAATCAAGCAACACAATCACTCTTGCTTCACAGCTTTGAGTGATGTACACAACTAACTTGACTCTGCTTCACAGCTTTAGTCAAGGAACATTCAAACACTCTTGCTTCAAAGCTTAGAGTGCTACACAACCCTTACAATTAGAACCCTATTCCAAGGCACTTATCACAATGATAATTGCTTGGAGTACAATAATCAAATCTATACAGATTACAAATGATCTTCTAATCAATCAAGAGGGATCCTTGAAAAACAGCAGCTCTGTTGAATATATAGCAGCTGCAACTTCAGTTAGGGTTTCCAAAAACCTAGGGTTAATTCCGTTTGACCTAAAGACCAGGTCACAGGGCTTTATTAACCAGGTTAGGGTTAAGCTAGGTTACCCCTCAGAAAACGCAGGATTCTGTTCAAGAAGGACTGAGTTATTTCCTGAAAAAACTCAGACTTATCCAATCCTGCAATCCTGTTAGTTCAGAACAGGATGTCATAACATCTGTTATGACATCTGAGAAAACCTGTCTACTGATTTAGCAAAATGTGATCATTTTGCAAAATGCTCAGATACACACTTATAAACATCAGTATTTGAATTACAATATTTTTCTGCAAAGGTACCTAATGAGTCAGTACAAACTGAACTAGAATGTTATGACATCAGTCATGACATTCACACATACACTTGGGATTTACCAAAAATGCAAGCCAATACCTAAACACCTACAAACTCCCCCTTTGGCAGATTTTTGGCTAAAGACCCTAAATAATCAGAGATAGATAGCAGCAGAAATAAGTGACAACAGAAAAATAGAATGTCAAGTACTAATTAAGTAAGTACCAAAATATTCTCCCCCTCTTTAGCCACAAATGGGCCAAAGATACATGTTCATAAAATTATACAGTTATCCAAAGCAAAATAATAAGAGCAGCAGCAGAAAACAACTGAATACACTTCCAAACTCCACCAGTTATCAGCACCAACCAGCAACACCACCAAACAGCAATCAACCTTCAAGCACTGTCATCAGACTCAGAAGAGCTAGTTTCTTCAATGTTGAGATGTCCTTCACCTTCTTCCCTTCTGTTTTCTTTAGCTTCCTCCTTTTCTAGCCTGGCAATTAGAATTTCTAGGGTCCTTTTTCTAGCATCCAGCTCTTTGCAAGTTTCTTATAAAACAGCTATGACATCTGATGTCTTGGACTGGGTCTTTACAGACGATGTCTCAGCTGATGTTATGACAATGTCTGGAGCATGAGATCCCTGAAACAGTTTGTAGTGCAGGCCAAGGGCAGGAGCTCTTTTGCAGACTGTATCTCTTGCCACAAGGATATCAGGGAATTGTGCAAGGATGATTCCACAAAGGAGGGAGGGAAAGGCAATTGGTCCTTTGACAGCATAACTGCCAGCATGCTTTATAGTTTGTTCAAAGATGTACCTCCCATAGTCAAAAGCAGTCTTGGTTCCCACAGCATAGATAAATCTCCCCAATCCTGTGGAGATAGTTGATTTGTGATTTGTAGGCACCCAGTTGGCTGCTCCTATTTTATGCAAGATAGCAAATTTCATGCTGAGTTTACTAGCATTCAGCTTCCCTTTCAAGGGCCAGCACTTTACTTGCCTGGCTGTGATGGTTAGACAAACTTCATTGTCAGTTGCCTCTAGATCAGGACAGTCCTTATTTGTTCTTCCAAGAAACTTGTTGATTTCTGATGGAGAGAACTTGACCCTTCTTCCTCTAACAAAAACACTTTCAAAGTCAGCTGACCTTCCATCAGCACAATCATTTGACAAGTTCACTACAAACTCCTTGACCAGATTTTCATAACATTTGTTAAACTTTATCACTGTCTTCATTAGCCCAGCATTCTTGATCAGATCCATGATGTCTTTGCACTCCAAGGCATCATTGTTGAGTTCTCTCTCTAAGGCTATTCTCTTTAAGCAAACATACTTCCATCTGTTTGCATTGTCAGGATGATGAAAAGAGATGTTGTCTGTTGGCACTTCAGGCACTCTAGCAATCTTGCTGGAGGGGAGCTTCCTTCTGATGGGAGTTTCTTCAATATCAATCTCAAATTCTGATTCCTCATCAGAATCAGAAGTTTCAGGTTCTTTACTTTTCTTAGAGATTGGTTGTCTAGCAGTATGCACCTGGGCCTTCTTCCCTTTTGTCTGAATACTTTTCTCAGCCATGCCTTCAACCTTGGATTTCTTAGCATCAAGTTTGTCATTCTGACTACTCTTTCTTTTCATCAATCTCCTAGCTATGCTAGGGTTCACATTAGCAATCAGTTCATTATCTGAGTAGTCTTCATCCACATCAATGATAGGTGGATCAGCAGCCTTTTCAGAGGGGTTCTGAATGTTGTCTTTTGGTGTCACAACATTCTCAGTGACATCTTCATTTTCAGAAACTTCCACATTTGGACTTTCTGATTGATTTAGAGGGATAGAAATCCCCGGTACAGATTGGTTGCCACTCAGTATACTAGTCACCAGCCTAGCAATAGCTTGGTGAACTTGAACTGATCCTTCTCTATTAGGTACAGAAGACAAAGGATGAGAAGAATTACCAGAGGCTGAAGCTTGAGCTCTTCCTGCATGTCTGGTTCTGAGCTTTTTGACTCTGGCTGGGTCAGTTGCCATTTCCCTGAGAGGAGTGACCTCAAGAACTTCCGATTCTATGCATGTAGTGATTGCCCTAGAATCTTGGTCAGATGATGACGATGATGAGGAAGACGAAGTCGCCATGGTTGAGGACGATGTCTGAGACATTTTGATTGACTTTGAGTAATGGTAGCAGTTTGAGAAAAATCTTTGATTGGGAGGAGAAAACAGGTTGCAAGGATGAGAGAGGTAGGGGGTAAAAGGGAGTCTCTTCAACTTCTTAAAGCTTTTGAAGGAATTGTGAAAGAATATGATTAACCCACTAAATATAGACTTAATAAAATTAATCCCTTCAACCCTTGTTTTAAGCAAAACTAATTGCTATAACTTCTCATGTTGGTGAATACCCAACCTGCCCCTCAAATTTTCAAGTTATTTCCAACAAGAGCCTTGGTAGAAGAATCAGTCAGCTGAAGCTTAGAGAAACTATGTTCCAGTTTAAATGACTTCTTCTCTTCAAAGTCAATAGGGTTCAAGGAAATGTTGATTGTTTTCAGATTGTCACAACACAATGTCACAACATCTTGTGTAACATTGTCCTCAGGGAGCATCTGTTTTGACCAGATGTTTTGAGAACAAAATTTATTAGACTTGTTATTTCCAACATCCTTGTCAAGATGACTTAAGGTTCTGACAACACATTCTTCTTCAAGTTTATTTGCCACATCACAGACATTATCAACCTGTAGTTTTGGAGTTCTTCTGACAGCTTCCATAACTCTTTTCATTCTTCTTAGATGAAGGAGACCAAGCTTATGCTGCCACAATTTCATCTCTTTTTCTTCTTTGATGATTTGACACATAGTGGAGATATCAGTGTTCTCAGGCTGGCACATGTAACAGTTATCTTTGGATTTGATTCCTCTCATTACAACTTCTAGTTTTTCATTAATTACTAGACATTCAGATCTTGAGAAGTTGACCTTGAATCCTAGATCACATAATTGAATGATACTAATGAGATTAGCAGTCAACCCTTTTACCAGCAGTACTTTATTCAGACTTGGAACTCCAGGGCAGTCCAAATTACCAACTCCTTTGACTTCACCTTTAGCACCATCTCCAAAGGTTACAAAACTGGTGGTGTGAGGCATAACATTATTGAGGAGATTTTTGAATCCAGTCATGTGTCTGGAACATCCACTGTCAAAGTACCAATCTTCCTTTGCAGAGACCCTCAGGGAAGTGTGAGCTATCAGTGCAATAGCCTTTTTCTTCCATTTAGGAGCATGAGGTACCTTTTTAGACTTAGGTTTGACACCTGAGTTCTGATTAGGATATCCATGTAGTCTGAAGCAGAAGGGCTTTATGTGACCATATCTCCCACAATGATGACATTTCCATCTTTGGTACCTCTTCTTCATATGTCTCTGTTCCTGATGTTGAGAGTTGTGTTGAGACATCTGTTTTGACATTTGCTTACCAGTACCAGATTTCTTTGCTTCCATAAATCCTAGTCCAGATTTATTTCCCACATTTTGTCCAACCTGAAGGATCTCTTCCAATTTGTCTGTTCCATTGGTCAACATCTTGACAGATTTGGTCATTTGATTCAGTTGTGAGTTCAGCAATTGAACTTCTCCTTCTATATGACTTATAGTTTCAAGATTTGCCCTTTTTTCAGCCTCCAGTTTGATAATGAGTTTTGATTGTTTCTCATTCTGCACACAGACTTCAGCACTTCTGATACACAATTTCTTGTAGGTATCAGCCAGTTCTTCAAATGTCACTTCTTCATCACTAGTGTCACTTTCAGAAGTACAAACACTAGTTAGGGCAGTAACTAGTTTGGCAGATTCTTCTTCAGAATTACTTTCTGAATCATATTCAGACCAAGTAACAGTCATTCCTTTCTTTTGCTTCTTAAGAAAGGTAGGACATTCAGCTCGAATATGTCCATATCCTTCACATCCATGGCATTGAATACCTCTGCCTTGGTTTCCCTTATCTTCTGACCTTGGTCTTCTGCTGGAACTGTCAATGTCAGAGGGAATGTTATGAACATTAGACCTTGACTTTGGGTCCATTCTTTTGATGAGCCTGTTGAACTGTCTTCCAAGCATGGCAATAGCTTCTGATATGTCTTCTTCTTCATCCTCCTTGTATTCAACATCAGTGTTGGATACAAGTGCTATGCTTTTGTTCTTCTTGTCACCATTATCAGTGATCCCCATCTCAAAAGTCTGAAGAGACCCAATAAGTTCATCCACTTTCAACTTGCTAATGTCCTGGGCTTCCTCTATGGCAGTTACCTTCATTGCAAATCTTTTAGGCAAGGATCTGAGAATCTTCCTCACCAGTTTTTCTTCTGACATCTTTTCTCCCAGTGCTCCTGAGGTGTTGGCAATCTCCAAGATGTTCATGTGAAACTCATGAATGGTTTCATCTTCCATCATTTTTAGATTCTCAAATTTGGTAGTTAACATCTGAAGCCTTGACATTTTTACTTTGGAAGTTCCCTCATGAGTAGTTTTGAGAGTGTCCCAAACTTCCTTGGCCAGTTCATATTGATGTACTAGTCTGAAAATGTTTCTATCAATTCCATTGAACAAGGCATTTAAAGCTTTTGAATTTCCCAGAGCTAACTCATCTTCTTCTTTACTCCAATCTTCCTCAGGCTTCAGACTGATTGTCCCATCTATCTCGGTTATGGTGGGATGAATCCATCCTTTGTCAGCAGCTCTCCAAGCCTTTTTGTCCAGAGATTTTAGGAAGGCAATCATACGAGGTTTCCAGTAGTCATAATTGGTTCCGTCCAGAATGGGTGGTCTATTTCCAAAAACTCCTTCTTTGTCCATAGTGCCAGAAAGTGATATCCCTAGATCTCACCCAGTAATACAGGCAGGGTGCCTGCTCTGATGCCAATTGAAATTCTGGCTGCAGATACTCAATGTCACGTTCAATGTTATGACACTGTATCTGACTTACTATATGACAGTAAATACAAAAGCAATAAAGAACACAGTCAATTGTTTACCCAGTTCAGTGTGCAACAACACCTACTCTGGGGGCTACCAAGCCAGGGAGGAAATCCACTATAAGAGATTTTAATTCAGGAATAAACCAACCAGTTTATCTCCTTCACTTAAGACCTACCCAATGCAATTCCAATCTAAGTACAACTTAAACCTGAGTTCCTACTCACTCCCCCTCAATCACAGCAGTGATACATAAACCAATTTGACTTAAGAATTGATGAAGACACTCTTCAAAAACAAACACTTGATTAAGCTTCACATCTTTTTAATCAAGCAACACAATCACTCTTGCTTCACAGCTTTGAGTGATGTACACAACTAACTTGACTCTGCTTCACAGCTTTAGTCAAGGAACATTCAAACACTCTTGCTTCAAAGCTTAGAGTGCTACACAACCCTTACAATTAGAACCCTATTCCAAGGCACTTATCACAATGATAATTGCTTGGAGTACAATAATCAAATCTATACAGATTACAAATGATCTTCTAATCAATCAAGAGGGATCCTTGAAAAACAGCAGCTCTGTTGAATATATAGCAGCTGCAACTTCAGTTAGGGTTTCCAAAAACCTAGGGTTAATTCCGTTTGACCTAAAGACCAGGTCACAGGGCTTTATTAACCAGGTTAGGGTTGAGCTAGGTTACCCCTCAGAAAACGCAGGATTCTGTTCAGGAAGGACTGAGTTATTTCCTGAAAAAACTCAGACTTATCCAATCCTGCAATCCTGTTAGTTCAGAACAGGATGTCATAACATCTGTTATGACATCTGAGAAAACCTGTCTACTGATTTAGCAAAATGTGATCATTTTGCAAAATGCTCAGATACACACTTATAAACATCAGTATTTAAATTACAATATTTTTCTGCAAAGGTACCTAATGAGTCAGTACAAACTGAACTAGAATGTTATGACATCAGTCATGACATTCACACATACACTTGGGATTTACCAAAAATGCAAGCCAATACCTAAACACCTACAGATGCAATTGGAATCTTCAGATCATGCCTTAAACAAACTGATCATTTGCTAGGTCAAAAATCAGAAATTTCTCTTTCCCAATCAAAACCATAATTTTGACCATTTTGCCCTTTTGAAGATTTGATCAAATTTCTTGAGGAATTATGGTCCAAACTTGATCAAATGATACATGTGAGTTTAAAATGTTGATGTAGATAAAAAATTATGAAGTTTGACTGTAAATTGGCCATAGTTGACTTTTTCACCAATACAACTGATTTTTAGGTCAATTGCTCAATTGATTGAGCAAAAGTCTGATCCAAAGCTTGAAACTTGACATGAGTAATATTTATGGTCCATAATGATCCATGAAAGTCATATGGGAAATTGGAAGTTAAAATATCCTTGTGCAATCTCAAACCCTAATTTTGGTCATCAATGCTTAAGGAGGTGTCTTGAGCTGATCATCCTTAGTTCAGTCTTGAGCCAAAGGAGATCTTGTGAGTAAATTCTTGATAAATGAGAGGGAAAATTTTGGGGTACAAAAAACCACTCTACATTGTTGGTACAAAACTTTGAAACTTGATTTTCTCACTTTTCTTCAAAATCAAGCAATCTAGCCATAACCCTATAACTCGAAAATATGTTGTGCAAAAGTCCTCTAACTTTTTTCCTTTAACTATACAAGTTATTTGCAAGCAAAGGCACAAGTTCAAGCACCCTCAAACTCTCCCAAACACCCTTGTTGTACAGAACTGCCCAAACTTGACAATTTTGAGCAAAAACTCAACATTTCCATTTCCACTCGTGCGTTTTGAAAACTAACCATCCAAACACCTTCCATACATCATATCAAAGTAATTCATGCCCCTGTTTCCTGACTGTAACTCCTTCATCCCCATCCACCATTTTTAAAACTGAAGCTTGCAACTTGACTTGAGTTGGGAGTTTCAGCCATCCTCAAAGCAAAGTAGGAGTTGGAATACACTCAAGGAGGTCCAGACCAGCTAAATAGATCATTGGGAAACCTCAAATCTTGCTCAAACTCCATACACGAATCTAGCTGCAAGAGGTAAATTTTCAAACTTATATCTCTTCATACAAGCATAATTTGATTCTGATTTGTGAAGTAGAAATGTAGGTATCATTTCACTGAAGTTAACCATGTCTATAGATTTCATTTATATTGGTTGAGCTTAGAGAATTTTAGGTTTGAACCTCTAAAAAAAGTTAGGTCAGAATTTGGTACTTCTAGAAATTCTCATTCATCTTTGATTTATAGCTTATGATATTTACATGGTTGGATTCGTATGGAAAAATGGAGCAACTTCCATGTTTACATCTTTCATTTTTGTTGAGAAATGAGTAAGTTAAAGTAACCATGGTTGGAGGTTGAAGATGAAGTCATTTTCAGGACTTTTTTTATGTTATGTCTTTATCATTTCATTTAAGTTAACGGATGTACAGCCACCCCAATGGCAAAGGTATCGCGCGTGTATGGTAAGGGTTATGGATTCAAGTCTCAGCGCAACCTTTTGTTTTGATTTTCAACATTTTCCTTCTTTTTTTTGCCAGCAACAAGCGCATGGGCCTCCTCACATTGGGCCTTCCATTTTTGCTTCTCCTGACCCCCCTGCTTGCTTTCACATACCTGGCCCAAACATTTTTATCATTTCATTTTGATTTATTTTCTTTTTCTTTTTCTTATTTTATTTTATTTTTCTTTATTACTTTTTATTACTATTATTATTATTATTATTATTATTAAAAAATCCAAAAATATTTTATTTGTTTGTTTACATATTTAAAATACTTTTTTTATGTTATTTCTTTTAAAGATAAAAAAGACAAAAACATTTTCTTAAAACGAATTTAATTTCCTTTCTTAAATTTAAATAATAATTAGACTCAACTTTATTTTTATTTTTTATTTAAAATTAATTAAGAACTTAAGTTTCCTTTAATTAATTAATTACCATATTATTTTTGTGATACGGCGGGAGAACTGACTTGAGGGTTTTGCGTTTGATTGCAAATGTTGCGGTTTAGCAAGAGTCGCCACCGACTTTTATTTTATCCAAAAGGAAAGGTGAAAAAGCACAGGAAAGACCTTTGAGATTGTTTCTTGAGTTCGGGGGGTAGATTATGAAAAGGGAAGGTATTAGCACCCCTTTCATCCATGGTTTTCCATGGGCTCTTAGTTACTTGCTAGATCACTTGCTTTTGTTTGAAATTATGCTTTGTGTGGTTTTTGAAAGTATTTTGTAAAGAGGCCATTGTTTAGGCAATCTTTGTAATGATTCTCGTTCGTAAGAATGTATACAAAGATGTTTGATCTTTTGAAAATGTTTTCAATTTTGTAAGATATTTGAAAGTGTATGTGATTATTTGAAAATAGAAAGGATGTTTGTTTTGAAATGGAGCAAGTAATTAGGAGCAATCTACCTACTCAAATGTCTTTCTTGTTCATTTTTCTTTTCCTTTAACATTGTTGTCTTACCATTGATTTGGTAAGTAACCCTATCTTTGGATGTAAACGGGACAGGCGTGGGTCATCGTATAACCATGATTTAGCAATGTTGCAAGATATCTTAGCATTCTTTTTGAGGGACTAAGATCATTTGTAAGGCAACTTAGATAGCGTCATCGAGGGACTATGATCTTATATTTTTGCTTATTTTGCTAAGATATCTCACATGCGTAATATGGCCATTTTTGTAAGGCAGCCAAGTGGGATAACCCTAGGGGTGCTTGTGTGCAAGTGTATTATTTTCATGCTTGATTTCGTCTTGAATTAGGGTTTTTAATTTGATTGATTTTGTTCTTTCCATACAAACCCTAATTACTAGCATGTGAATATAAAACATTTAAATTGCAAAAAATAAAAATACTAAGCTATTACATGATTTGTGGGAAGGGGTGTACAAATTGAATGGGGATTGCAAGAATGTAAAGCTTAATTAGTCTATTACAACCATATTGAATTGATATCATTGTACAAGGAAATGAATAGATATAAAGTATAAATGCAAATGGAAAGAAACATGATTTTTATTTGGATTTTTTTATGAAAGGAGTTTTAATCATAAACTTAATTAGAGAAAAATAATTAATCAAAATTAAATTAACTTAAACTAATTAAGAAAAGAAAATAATTAAGAGAAGATTTTTTTAGGTTTTCTTTAAGAAAGGATTTTAAATTAAAAATAATATAAAACTAATTAAAATGAACCTAAGTTCTAAATTAATTTTAATTTACAAGAGGATAATATAGTAATTAAATCTAATTATCTAAATATTATTTAATTAAGAAAAGAAATTAATTGTTAAAAAAAATATTTTTATCTTTTGTTTTTATGAAGAAAATAAAGTGAATATATTATTGCCTAAATAATAAATAAATTATTTTTGGGATTTTTTTATTAATAATAGTAATGAAATAAATAAAAATAATAATAATAATAAATTATGAAATGAAATGAAAATAAAAGAAAAAATGAAATAATAAAAATAAAGAGCCAGGGGGTGATGAAGCAAGGCCCGGAGTTAGTTAGTAAAAAAAAAACAAGCCATGCCCAAAGGGCCCAGCGCCTGTAAAAACAAAACAAACAGAAAAGTGAAAAATATGGAAAATGAAAAGGGTACCACTGGGGCTCGAACCCAGGTCCCATAGGTTAACAGGCGCACGCTTTACCACTGGGGTGGCTATACATCTGTTTATATAAACAAAACAATAAATATGTAAGGCAAATCAAGTTCTGATGACTTCATCTTCAACCTCCAGCCGGTGTACCTGTAACTTCTTCATTTCTCAACAAAAATGGAAGATGACAAAATGAAAGTTGTTGCATTCTTCCTCATGACTCTAACCATGTAAATAACTAAAGCTAAAAGTCAAAGATAAATGAGAATTTCTCTGGACCTAATTTGAACCTTAAAAATTTCAGAAACTTCAACTCTAAAATTCTCTAAACTCAGGCCATGTAAATGCAAAATTTGGATATGTACAGCTTCGTGGCAATGAGGTCTACATTTTATTTTCATAAATTCAAGCCTAACAATGCCTAAGTAATGAGATAGAAGTTCAAGAAAAATACCTCAAAACTGGAAATCGTGAAATGCAAATGAGCTTGGTTCAAAGTGCTGCAAGGATCAAGTTAGCTTCCTTGAGGTCCCAGGAAGCTAATGCAATGATTAGCTTGAGCTGAAAGTGGCTGAGGAGCTCTGGAGAAGTCAAGTTTTAGACCCCTGTTTTTGAAAATGGAACTTGATGATGGAGGTGTTACAGTTGAGCAAATGGACTTTGGATGGTTTGTATTTGATGTTTAGAAGCTTTTGGAAGTGAAAGGCCAAAGAACGCACGAGGGGATTTGGAGTTTGGTATGTAAAGTCAGAACTTGCACAACAATGGTATTTTGAGACAATTTCTGATTAGAGGGAGTTTTAGTGAGTTTCAGGGGCTTCAAGTTCGTGTCCTAGCCCACAAATAGTGCTTCTATTTATAAGCAATAAGTTTAGAGACTTGTTGTTGATCAGAATTTGAAATTACATGTTTATGCATAAAATGTGATTTTTGAGAAAACAAGTTTCAATGCCTTGTGTACTTGCTAAGATAGAGTGGTTATGCTTTAAACAAGCTTGCTTCTGACTTTGTGGATGAAGTGTAATAAGAGGGAAAAAGTTAGAGGCTCAATGTGAACTTTATGCAAAATGCTTGCTTTACAAGAATGGTATTGTTAACTTTCTTCCCAAAATGGCAATGTGAATTGGATAAAGCTTAAACCACTTGGATTATAGATCAAAAGTTTGTGTAATCCATTAATTATGGAGTGACAAACAATTTTGAGGCCTGCAAAGCAAATATTATGCAGCCTAACATTGAAATTGCATTTGTGTTCATCATGAAAATGACCTATAATTCAAGTGATAAAACACCAACTTCATCTCTTCGATTCTCCCTACTCAAGAATTATCTCAAGGAGTTCTTGGATATTTTGGAAAGCTTGCAATGTTCTCTACAACTCATATTTGAATTTCTTTTTAAGATTCCCCTTGGAACAATGTGAAAAATTTCCATGAAGTTAGATAAAAAATTTGCCTATCTAGTGCAAAATGTCACTAAGTCTTTTTTAGTTCATGAGCATGTATTCATAAAATTATAATTTGAGATACAAGAATTTTTAGGAGAAGTTGTATGAAGAAAATTTGTATAATTCATTGAGATCTACAACTTTCATGTTGGAAGTTTCCTTTGAATCATCATGCATCATGGTGAAAATTTGGCTCAAAGTTATGAAAAAACATGAAATTTCCAACACTTAGAAAAATTTCTAAGTTTAGAAATTTTGACTTTTCAAAATGAAATCTTGACTTTTTGATTTCTTGATGAATAAGTTTCATATTTTGACATGTTTTGATGAATTGTGATCTTTGATGCTTAAATTTGACCAAAAAGTCAAAGTTTCACTTTTCAGTATACAATTGATTTTTGATCAGTTGACTGCAGAATTCATCTGTCAATCCAATGGATTTGCAATGTTTTTAATCATGTCATTAGGTCAAAATGATGCAATTTGACTCTTGAGATCATACCTTAAACCAATTGACCATTTTCTAGGTCAAAAATCAGAAATTGCCCTTTCCCAGTCAAAACCCTAATTTTAACCATTTTGCCCTTTTGGAGATTTGATCCAATTTCTTGAGGAATTGTGGTCCAAACTTGATCAAATGATACATATGGGTTTAAAATTTTTATGTGGATAAAAAATTATGAATTTTGACTGTAAATTGGCCATGGTTGACTTTTTCCCCAATACAGCTGACTTTTAGGTTAACTGTTCAATTGACTGATCAAAAGTGTGATCCAAGGCTTGAAACTTGACATGAGTAATATTGGGGGTCCATAACTATCCATGAAAGTCATATGAAGCTTTGATAGTTCAAAAATCCTTGTGAAAATTCAAACCCTAATTTTGGTCATCAGTGTCTAAGGAGGTGTCTTGAGCTGATCAAACCCTAGCAGTCTTGAGCCTAAGGAGATCTTGTGAGCAAATTCTTGATAAGTGAGAGGGAAAATTTTGGGGTACAACAATTTTCATTAAGTTTAAACTCTTTTATAAAAAACCCTAAAAATGCTTCAAACTTAATTTCTTTTCTTAATTAGTTTAGGTTTAATTTTATTTTTAATTAATCATTTTTCTTAATTAGGTCAAAACTAAATCCTTTCATGAAAATCGAATAAAAATCATTTCTTTTCCATTTATCTTCTTGTACATTATATTTTCAATTCTTGTACATTATTCAATATGGTTGTAATAGATAATTAGATTTAATTTTTTATAATCCCCATTTGTAAATTTGTATACCCCCTCCCCTAATGATGTAATAGTGTAGCAATTTTACTTTCCGCAATTTATCGCTTTCATATAAATGTTAGTAATTAGGATTTATATGGCAAGACTAAAATCAACAATTAGTAAACCCTAATTCAAGATAAACAATGCATGTAAATCAAACACATTTGCACCCCTAGGGTTAACTCCACTTTGTTGTCTTACAAAAATGGTCATGTTATGCATGTGGGATATCTTAGCAAAAATAATCAAAAAGATACAAGATCATAGTCCCTCGATGATGCTACAAATATTTCCTTTCAAAATGATTTTAGTCCCTCAAAGAGAAATGCTAAGATACCTCACAACATTCCTATCATGATTATACGATGACTCATGCTCGTCCCTTTACATCCAAAGATAAGGCTTCTTACAAATCAATGGTAAGATAGCAATATCAAAGGAAAGTAAGAAATAAGCAAAAGACTTTTGAGTAGGTAGATTGTTCCTAGTTACTTGCTCACGTTCAAAACAAACATACTTTCTCATTTTCAAAACAACACCAAACACTTTCAAAACACTTTCCAAACATAAAATATTTTCAAAAAGTCAAACACTTTGTATACGTTCTTACGAATGAGAACCATTACAAAGTTTGCCTAAACGAAGGCGCCTTTTTAAAATAATTTCAAAAACCACCCCAAAGCATATTTTCAAACAAAAGCAAGTGATCTAGCAAGCAACTAAGAGCCCATAGATAACTACGGATGAAAAGGGTGCTAATACCTTCCCTTTTCATAATCTACCCCCTGAACTCAAGAAATAATCTCAAAGGTCTTTCCTGTTCTTTTCCACCTTTCCTTTTGGATAAAAGAAAAGTCGGTGGCGACTCTTGCTAACCGCAACATTTGTGATCAAACGCGAAACATCCCAAGTCATTTCTCCTACCGTATTACAGAAGTGGCGACTATGCTGGGGAAAAAATTAAAAGTGGGGTTACCTTAGGGCTAGATCACCTTTATTTTGCTTTCATTGTTTAACTTTCTTGCTTTACATTTTGGTTCCTTGTTTGGGATTATTTTAATCCTCTACCCCAATTTGGAATACCTTATAGGTAAGTAGAAATACATTGTGGAAACTGTGCAGGGTATACCGAGATGGTCTAAGCAATAGCTACGTTAGTGTGACATATTTATGGGTACCGGTATCCCTTGAGTAGTCAAGGAGAATACGGAGCCGTTGTATGGTGTCATGAAGCACTAACTGACTTTAGAACCTTTACTTGACCAACTTGGCCATTAGGAAGTAGTGAGACAGCCGGCTTTGGTGCAGTTTGAAGTTGGTTGATACTCGATACTACATTCATTGAGATCGGACTTTTCGGGATATTTCAGTCGCCGTGAAAGAGGTTTGCGCTGAAACAATGCCCGGTAAGAAAGATCAGTGATATTGAGATCCCTTAGAATCCGGTTACTATTTCTAGGACAGGTTTGAGCCAACTAAACTTCAAGAGGGTACTTATCTATAAGACTCCATGCAAGCCTAAACCTAAGGACTTGTTTGCCTTGTTTGTATATGCTTACTTGTACATAACATCATAAACATCATAACAAAACACTCATTTTCACTAACCATTTCAAGGATTATTGGGATTTATCTTTGTTCTATTTTGTAGGACATGGCTTCTATCTGCAGGAATACTATCCTGGGAATTCTTCATTCACCGAAAGTCACGGTCGCCTCCTAAACTTGGTTACCTCCAACACTGATGAAGATATGATGAAGGTGCTTTTCCAATTCTTTGATCCTCTACACCATTGTTTCACTTTTCTCGATTATCATCTTGTGCCTACTTTAGAATAATTCTCACAACTCTTGAGGATTTCCATTCTTAGTCAACTACCCTTCAACGGTACGGAAAGAGATCCAAAACCTAAAGAGATTGCCCAAGAACTACACTTGCAACAATCTGATATCACAACTAATTGGGAAACAAGGAGTGGTGTCAAAGGTTTCTTAGTCAAGTTCTTGTTTGAGAAAGCTCAAGATTGTTGGAACTCTTTGGACTTACAAGCTTTTGAAGAAATCTTGGCCGTTCTCATCTATGGGATGGTTTTGTTTCCAAACCCTGACCAACTTATAGATGTAAATGATGTCAAAATCTTCATGTCTTGCAATCCGGTGCCTACTTTATTGGGAGATATCCTACATTATTTTCACTCTCGCACTATGAGGAAGAGAGGGATCCTCATGTGTTTCACTCCTCTCTTGGCTAGATGGTTTATTTCGCATCTTCCTCGGTCTATGTTGAAGAACGAGCAAGGTTTGAGATGGTCCAATAGGCTGATGACGCTCAGACATTCAGATATTCATTGGTGTTCTTGGTCCTTAGAGAACTTCACTATCATCGACCGTTGTGGGGAATTTCCTAATGTCCATTTGCTTGGAATTAGAGGAGGTATCACTTACAACCCTTGCTTAGCATTGTGATAGTTTGGTTATGCCCGAAGGGATGGTCCGCATGATATGCTCATCCAAGGAGTGGTATTCGACTACGAGAGCGACGATCAAGGCTACCATCAGAGGTTTATACGAGCTTGGAGGATGGTAAGCAAGGTGGACAATAAAACTCTATGACACAAGAATTCTATTCCCCTTGAGCCTTACCTTAGATGGGTACAAGCTCGTGCCCAGAAACTTGTGATGCCTTATCCCTCCATCTTACCAATTATCATGGAACCTATGGTTGAAGGAGATGTCTCGTACACTTTCCTCCATCCCGACATGCCTACTTCTCTTGAAGACTTGCAAAAAGGTTGGATTCAAATAAAGGAAGAACGAGATACTTTCGAAGCTCAATTCTATGCTAGTGATAAAATGGTCTTGGAGTTTATAAAGCAGCTACATGAAGAGCAAAGTGTGAACGCCTACCTTGCGCCGAAGAGGATGTGTTCAGTCTTTTGATCTTAGAGAGTTATTTTGTAAGCCCAAGAGGCATGTTGTAATCATTTTGAAATAATTAATGAAAATTGACGTTTGTTCATTCTTTGTCTATACAAATTTGAATTTCATAAATCCTTGAAATCATTTGCATATACATCTTCTATGCATCATTACATAACATGTTTTCACACAACAGGTTTCCTTATCTTTCTGTTGTTTATTTCAGCAAGATGGATCTAGAGAAAAAAATGAAGGATCTACAACCACAAAACTCCCAGTTTCAAGAAACTCTACTAACCCTAGCCAAGGGGCAGCAAGACTTGATGGCGTTGCTAGCAGCTAAAAAGAAACCAAAGAGGAAAGCCCTAGTCAACATGGGTAGAAGATTCAAAGAATTGGTCGTCAGATCCCGGTAGTGGAAGAATCATCTGAGGAGGACGAGAATCATATTGGAGAAGCTAGGAGTACCCAGGTTAGGTGTATCAACGATCAAGCGCCTGATGATGATTATTTTAACGAGCAGTATCTTTCTGCCGATGTCAAGTACAAGCAGCTAGAAGACAGATTGAAGGCCGTCAAGATTCAAGTCGTCCCCGGTTTGGATTTTGATGATTTGGGTTTGATATTTGGGGTTGTCATTCCCCAAAAATTCAAGATACCAGTGTTCACTAAGTACGAAGGGGTTTCCTATCCAAAACTTCACCTAAAATCTTATGTGCGCAAGATACAGCCTCACACCGCTGATAAGAAACTCTGGGTTCACTTTTTTCAAGAAAGCTTTGTCGGGACACAACTAGAATGGTTTTACCAGTTGGATGATTCTCGTATCAATACATGGGAAGATTTAGCCACTTCTTTCTACCATCAATACAAGTATAATGCCGACTTGACACCGACAAGAGTTCAGTTGCAAGACATGACAATGGGGAAGAATGAAGGGTTTAAAGAGTATGCCCAAAAGTGGAGAGACCTTACCAGTAGGGTTCAACCACCTTTGACTAATAGGGAGCACATTGATATGTTTATGGGCACTCTATTTGGTTCATTCTTTAACTTATTGGTTGGCTGCTCTTTATCCGGTTTCATCGAGCTGATCTTAACCGGTGAAAGAGTTGAAAGCGGTATTAAAAGTGGGAAGATTCCCATGGCATCTTCCCGCACTTGCAATCCTATAAAGAAACATTTTACCGCAAATAAAGAAATCAATGCTGCCTATGGGGAAAGGGCCCCATACCAAGAAGGATGACTGTCTGTCTGTTAATGATGTCTGAATATCTAATCCAACTCCTGCTCAAATACCATCTTCAAAACATCAACAGTTTGAAACTTCGAGAAGACAATTCACAAGGATAGGCATGTCACTATCCCAAGCCTTACAACACTTACTAAAGGCTAATTTGGTGACATTGCACGATCCTTCGTCCAATCCAGATACCTCTTCACCAAAGTACAATCTGAACGCCAAATGTGCATATCACTCAAGCAGTCCCGGGCATGAAACTGACCAATGCTGGGCACTGAAGAATAAAATTCAAGACTTGATAGATAACAAGACTATTGAATTTGATCCTCCTCCAACTCCGAATGTAATCATCGCGCCTATGCCAAATCATGGCAAGGATGTCAATGCTGTTGAAGATACCATTTTTGTTGCATCTGTCGAAGACTTGACTACTCTGTTAATCATCATAAAAACGAATCTGTTGAAAGTCAGGATTTTACCTGGCTGTTTGAAGGATTGTGTTTGATGTGCTAAACAACTCAATGTATGCGAAAGGCTGAAGGAAGGCATTCAACGCCTGATGATTAGCCACGAGATCCTATTTGAGAAGACTCCGCCTGCCAAAAGTTTGACCAGTAAGTGTGAAGATATCTCCATCATAACCATCTCAAACAAGCCTCTTAGGATCTCTTCCAAAGGTCCTATCAGGATTTCAAATGAACCAATTGCTTCTCCTCTAATAATTACCGCTCCTGGACCAATTCCATACTCTTCCAACAAAGCAGTGCCATGGAACTATGGTGCTGAGGTGTTTTACCATGGGATAAAACAAGACGCTTGGATTGAAGAAGACAAAGCTGATGATATTGGTAACATAACTGGCTCAAGTAAAGTAACCAGAACTGGGAGAACCTTTTCACCCAACATCTCACCACCAACTGTTACAAGGGCGCCTGTCCGCATCACTGTTGCTAAGCCAAGTACTGATACAAGAGGAAAAGAGAAGATTATTGATCATGTTGAGACAGAAATACCCGCAAAATACGTTGCTGATGGAGAACCTTTCGCTCGTGAGATGGACGAGATCTTGAAAATTATAAAAAGGAGCAATTTCAAGATTGTGGAACAGTTGGGGAAAACCCCTTCCAAAATTTCTATGTTGTCTTTGCTACTCTGTTTCGATGCTCATGCTCAGGCGTTAATCAAATTCTTGAAGAAGGCTCATGTCCCTCATGAGACCACAAGTGACCAGTTTGAAAATTGTGTGGCAAGCTTGACGGCCGATAATGGTTTGGGGTTCTCAGATGCTGATCTGAAACCGCTTGGGAAGAACCATAACAAAGCTCTACATGTTTCTGTCGAGTGTAAAGGGACCACCCTAGAACATGTTCTGGTCGATACTGGATATTCTTTAAACATACTACCCAAGGGCACTTTAGACCGTCTAGACTGTGAAGGACTAGTCTTGAAACCAAGTAATATTACTGTGAGGGCTTTCAATGGATCAAAAAGGACAGTTCATGGAGAGGTGGATCTCCCGATCAAGGTGGGTTCACAAATTTTCAACTCTACCTTCTACATCATGGATATCCGTCCTGCCTATTCATGTTTGTTGGGTCGCCCTTGGATCCATGGAGCTGGGGCAGTAACCTCAACTCTTCATCAAAAGCTCAAGTATTCGGTCAAGGGAAAAATTGTCACTGTCTGTGGTGAGGAGGAGTTCATGGTAAGCCACCTCAACTCTTTCAAATATGTGGAGATGGATGACGAATTTATAGAGACCCCGTGTCAAGCCTTTAAAGTTGTGCCACCAATGATTGCTACTTCCAAATGTTCCTCTGATACATCCAAAGCTGTTAAGGTCATACCAAAGATGGTTTCATTCAAAGATGCTCGTGCTGCAGTCAAAGAAGGAAGCTGTGATACTTGGGGAAACTCCTCGAGATCCCATTCGAAGAGGATAAATGTGGTTTGAGTTTCACCGTCAAGGCTCAGAAGGAAGTGAGGCGCGCTCGTGGAGGAAAGCCCCTCTCCGTATTGGAAGTCATGAGGTCAACATTGTGGGTGATTCTGATGATAAAGTTGCATTTGAAGATTGGGTGTATCCTACTACAATGGAGCTCAAGAATTGGCACGCCAAAGACTTCGTCCCGTCTCCTTCATTGAGGAGTAATCACTTGTTTATTGCTTTTATTAATTCAAGAACATTTTGTCTGTAATATTTAATAATGAACCTTATGCCATATGCCTGGCCAGGGGCACTATGGTCCATTTGTCAAGGGTTTCATTTATGTTCATGTTATCATATGATCATTCAATACAAACAATTAGACTCTTTTGCATTCAAATCTTTGTGTTCATTATATTTCTTTTCCTTCAAATACATTTTTCAAAATAGTCGTGTATCTTACATGCACACACACACACTCTTGCAGGTCCTCATCCACTCTGGATCTCATTGCCAATGACTCTACTATTTCTGACTATGACTTCGAATGTACAATTAACCAAGCCGAAGACGAAGGCGAGGAAGATTGTGAAATACCGGGAGAACTAGCCAGACTTCTATTACACGAGGAAAAAGCTATTCAGCCACATGAAGGGTCAATTGAAGTCATCAATCTAGGTACCGAGACAGACAAGAAAGAAGTCAATATTGGCGCTAACCTGGAAAGCAGTGTCAAAAGAAGATTGGTTCAGATGTTGCAAGACTATGTGGAAGTGTTTGCTTGGTCGTATGAAGATATGCCAGGGTTGGATACCGACATCATAGTTCATCGTCTGCCGACAAAAGAAGATTGTCCTCCTGTCAAACAAAAAGTTTGTCGCATGAGGCCTGACATGTATGAAAAGATAAAAGCTGAATTGATGAAATAATTTGATGTAGGATTCCTAGCTATGATATCTTACCCCCAATGGGTTACAAATGTGGTTCCAGTACCGAAGAAAGACGGAAAAGTTTGTATGTGTGTAGATTATAGGGATCTGAATAGGGAAAGCCCCAAGGATGACTTCCCTCTACCTTATATTGATGTCTTGGTTGATAACACTTCTCAGCATAAAGTCTTCTCTTTCATGGATGGTTTCTCTGGCTACAATCAAATTAGGATGGCTCCCGAAGACATGTAGAAGACCACTTTCGTTACGCAATGGGGAACATTTTGTTACAAGGTCATGCCGTTCTGATTGAAGAATGCAGGGGCAACATATAAAAGGGCTATGGTAGCTTTGTTTCATGATATGATCCATCATGAAATAAAGGTATATGTGGATGATATGATTTTCAGATCACAAACTGAAGAGGAACATATCGATCACTTGTACAAGCTATTCAAGAGGTTGAAAAAGTACAAGTTGATGTTGAACCCTAACAAGTGCACATTTGGAGTACGATTTGGAAAGTTTCTAGGTTTTGTTGTCAGCAGTAAAGGCATCGAAGTCGATCCTGCCAAGGTAAAAGCCATCCAAGAAATGCCAGTCCCCCACTCTGAAAAGGAAGTTAGAGGATTCTTGGGTCGTCTTAACTACATCGCCCGCTTCATATCTTACCTAACTGATACTTGTGAGCCAATCTTCAAACTCTTAAAGAAAGATCAAGTAGTCAGATGGAATGATGAATGCCAAGCTTCCTTCGACAAAATCAAAGAATATCTACAAGAACCTCCTATTCTCATGCCTCCAGTTGAAGGAAGACCCTTGATCATGTACTTGACAGTGCTAGAGAACTCTATGGGGTGTGTTTTGGGCCAACATGACGAGTCTGGCCGAAAAGAGCATACTATTTATTACCTGAGCAAAAATTTTACCGACTATGAAACCAGATATTCACTGCTCGAGAAAACTTGATGCGCTCTGGCATGGGCTGCTCGCCATCTAAGACGGTATATGTTGACTCATACCACTTTGTTAATTTCTAAGATGGACCCAATCAAGTACATCTTCGAGAAACCTGCTCTTTCCAGATGGATAGCCAGATGGCAAATGATCTTGACTGAGTACGACATTCAATATAAAACACAAAAGGCCATCAAAGAAAGTGTGCTAGAAGATCATTTATCTCGTCAAGCTGTTGATGATTATCAGTCTATGAACTTTGACTTCCCGGATGAGAACATCATGCTAGTGACCGACTGTGCGAAACCTGGACCGTATGACGGACCTGAACAAGGATCCCAATGGATTATGGTCTTCGATGGGGCTTCCAACGCTTTGGGTAATGGAATTGGTGTTGTGATCATCTCCACAGAAGGTTTCCACACTCCTTTCACTTCCAGACTATGCTTTAACTACACGAACAACATGTCCGAGTACGAAGCATGTGTCTTGGGTCTAAATTCTGCCATTGATTTGAGGATCGAGCATTTGAATATGTTTGGGGATTCATCTCTGGTGATTAGCCAAGTAAAAGGAGATTGGGACACTAAACACCCTAATCTCATCCCTTACAAGGAACTTGTGCTATCTTTGAATCCTTACTTAGAAGAGATCACCTTTGAACACTTCCCTAGGGAAGAAAATCAGTTAGCCGATGCTTTGGCCATAATTTCTTCTATGTTCATGGTCAGATGGGACAACGAAGCTCCTATGATTACAATTGAGAGATTCGACGAACCCGCACACTGCTGTGAGCTCAACACTGACACAGAAAAGCCTTGGTACCATGAGGTGAAGAGATACCTTGAAGCACAAGAGTATCCTGAAGGAGCATCTATCCATGACAGAAAGTTCTTACGAAGATTTTTAGCCAAATTCTTCTTAAGTAACAGAATTTTGTACAAACACAACCATGACTCTACTCTACTCCGATGTACAGACAAGAAGAAGGCAGAGGAAATTATGGAAGACACGCATGATGGCCTCTTTGGGACTCACTCTAGCGGACATACCATGGCCAAGAAAATCATGAGAGATGGTTACTATTGGTCAACAATGGAGACTGATTGCCATCAATATTCAAGAACTTTCCATAAATGCCAAGTCTATGCTGACAAGGTCCATGTGCGTCCTATCTCTCTGAACAACATGACCGCTCCGTGGCCATTTGCCATGTGGGGAATTGACATGATTGGAGGGTTCAAGCCCACCGCTTCCAATGGACATCGCTTCATTCTGGTCGCTATTGATTATTTCACCAAATGGGTCAAAGCCGCTTTGTGATACGGTGGGAGAACTGACTTGAGGTTTTACGTTTTGTGTTCGCAAATGTTTCGGTTTAGCAAGAGTCGCCACCGAATTTTTATTTTATCCTAAGGAAAGGTCAAAAAGCACAGGAAAGACCTTTGAGATGTTTTCTTGGGTTCGGGGAGTATATTATGAAAAGGGAAGGTGCAAGCACCCTTTTCATCCATGGTTATCCATGGGCTCTAAGTTACTTGTTTAGATCACTTGCTTTTGCCTTTCAATTGTTTGAAATGGTGCTTCATGTGTGGTTTTGAAAGATGTTTTGAAAAGAGGCCATCGTTGTGGCAACCTTTGTAATGATTCTTGTTTGAATGTATACAAAGGTGTTTTATCTTTTGAGAAGATTTCTCTGTTTGAAAGTTTGTTTTGGGAAATGTTTTGAAATTGTGTTGTGAAGTGTGTTTGAAAATAGCAAGGATGTTTTGAAAGCTTTTGATCAAGTAACTAAAAGCTATCTACCCTAATTTACTCAAAGATCTTTCCTAATGTTTTTAACCCTTTTGACAATGTTGTTTTACCATTGCATTTGGTAAACAACCTTGTATTAGGATGTTAAACGGGACAGGCGCGGGTCATCGTATAGACCATGATAGCAATTGTGTTAGGTATTTTTGGCAAATTTTTAAGGGACTTGATCATTTTTGTTTAGGAAATCAAGATAGCGTCATCGAGGGACTATGATCTTTTGTTTTGTTTTTGTTTTGCCAAAGTACCCAACATGCATAACATGGCCCATTTTTAAGGCAACAAGTGGATTGTAACCCTAGGGGTGCATGTGTGCATTGTGTATTGATTTTCATGCATTTTTGTCTTTGTATTAGGTCAAGCTACTTGTTGATTTTGATTTTTGCATACAAACCCTAATCTCTAATCATGGCATAATTGAAAGCATAAAGTGCGAGAATTAAAAGTCTAAGCTATTACAACATGATTATGAGGATGGGGGTACAATCTTTGAATGGGGGTGTATTTGACAAGAAATATAAACTCTAATTTACTATTACATCCAAATTGAATTCAAATGCATAAATAAATGGACAATATTTAAATAAACAAAATAAACAAATATATCAAATAATATGAATTATGCAAAAAGTTTATGTTTATTTTCTAAGTATGTAAAAATATTTAATGTAAAAATAAAGAAATAAATAAAAAATTAATTTTATTTGGTTAAGGGTAAAACCCTAATTTTCTTTAAGAAAATAAATACATTATATTATTTATATTTACATACAATAAAAATAAAATAGTATGTGTAAAAAAAAATATATATTTAGAAAAAATTATTTTTAAGTATAAATAATAATAAAAGTAAAAATGTAATATTTTATATTTCTATTCTAAAGTATTTAATAAAATAAAAGTATATATATATATATATATATATATATATATATATATATATATATATATATATATATATATTAAATATGTATAATAAATAAAATATATACATATGTATTATATACAAAAATATGTATTATATTAAATATGTATAATAAATAAAATATATACAAAAATAAAAATATATTTAGAGAAATATTTTCAGTGTGAATAAAAATAAAAGTATAATTTACATATTATTTTCAAGTTTTTAATAAATAAGATAAAAGTAATTAAATTGCTTTTTATGTTAGAAAAATAAAAATAAAATGCAAAATAAATGTGAAAAAATTATAAAAATATTTTTGAGTATTTTTTATATTTGGAAATAATAAAATATAATCAAAAATGAAAATAAAAAGGGAAAAATATAAAATAACAAGAAATTGGGCCAGGGGGTGCAAAAAGGAAAAGGGAGGTGTCAAAAGTAGCCAGGACCAAGCCCAGCCCAAACCAACTTCATCTTCAACCTTCTGATTTTGAAAACGCGCGCGCCCTGTACAATTGCCAGATCCTGTATACGAGCTCTATTGCAAAAACACATAACATCAAACTTGTAGAGCATTTCAAGACGAATCCAACCATATAAACAACTTGTCCTAATTCTCAAAAACCAGAGAGAATTTCTCTGTCCCTAAAATCTAACCTAGTTTTTCCAGTATGTTCATAGATGAGATTCTCTTAGCATGCTTAATATAAATGAAAACTGAGCATATGTACAGCTTCATGGCTATGAATACTACATTTCTTATTCACAAACCTAAGGCTAAATGTTCCTAAATAGAGAGATAGGAAGTGGACAAAAACCTGTTTTCAGCTGACTTCGTGTAGGGCAATGTAGAGCTTTTCAACAAGGCTTGAGATGTCTGGGAGCTTGCTTGAACTTCACTTGACCTTCTCCAATACCCTGCTTGCCTTGAATATGCTTGAATCAGCCTACAGAACTTAACCTGCATAAGCTCAAAATGAAAAATGGCAAACTCTGTAAATGGAGTTACAGTTGGTGTTTGAGGTTTGGGATAGTTTGGATGGATGAAACGGAAGGTGTTTGAACCAACTTGGGGCAAAACGCACGAGCAAATTGAGCTATGGAAGTCAAGTTGCAGATTCTGCCCTGTTTTGCCAATGGAAGGTGATTTCTGGCTAGGGGATGTTTAGAGGCTCAAGCAATCGTGTTTCTGGCTCAGAGGGATGTGAGAAAGATGTTCAAAATGCTTGCACAAGTTTTTTTGGGCTGATGTTCAAGTTCTCATGTTTTGGACAAGTTTCTTGTTTTTGAAGCAAAATGTGGGAAGTGATTGAAACAAGCCTGTACAGGCTATCCTTATGCTTGCATACTTTTCCCTTTGCCCCTCCAACTTGTAGATTTGATTAGCTGCATAAGATATGGATCAATGCTCAAGAAATCAGTTTTGACATAAAGCATGATTTCAAGCAAAAATGGAAACTTTGCTTTTTCTACTTAGGGATTAGTTTTATGTACAATGTCCTAATGACCAAAACAATATCTTAGACCAATGGATTTGCATTAAATTATTTAGTGCGAAGTGGTTTAGAGGCCTGTAATCTAGTGCAAAGCATGCTGACTTGAAATTGCAACTTGTATGAACATGAATATGCCATGGATGAAAAGTGAGTTTTTGCCAACTTTAAGCCTTCGATTCTCTCTAACCACAAATGTGTTTGAGGAGTTCTTGGACATTTTGGAAAGCTTGCAACATGCTCTACAATCCATCTTTGAAATTCAACTTGAGATTCCAAGTGGAACTATGTGAAAAATGGCCATGAAGATAGGTCAAAATCCTGCCTAAACTAGGGCAAAATTTCACTAAGTTAAAAGTTTTAGGGACCCTTGTTCAAAAAATCATAACTTGGGATCCAAGCTTCTTTTGAGAAAACTTTGTGAATAAAAGTTGTAGACTTTGTGTAGGAATACAACTTTCATGTTGGAAGTTTTGTTTGAATCCAATTGAATCATGGTGAAAATGTGGGGCAAAGTTAGGAAAAATTAAGAAAATTTCATAACTTAGAAAAATTCTAAGTTATGAAATTTTTCAACTTTAAACCCTAATTTGCAAAAACGGGTTTCTTGATGAACAAGTTTAATGTTTTGACACATCTTGATAAAAAATGACCCTTGGCACTTGATTTTGACCAAAACGTCAAAGTTTGACTTTTCAGTATACAGTCAAATTTTGATCAGTTGACATAAAAATTCATCTGTCAATCCAATGCAATTGAGATCTTTTGAACTTGTTGAGTAGGTCAAGATGATGCCATTGAGTCCTTGAATCCATGGTTGAACCCAATTTGCCATTGGCTAGGTCAAAAATCAGAAATTGCCTTTGTACAGTCAAAACCCTAAAAATGACCATTTTGCCCTTTTGGTGATCTGATCAAATTTCTTGCGGGTTTATGGTCCAAACTTAATAAAATGGTTCATATGAGTTCATAATGTTGATGTGGGTCAAAATTCATGAGGTTTGACTGTAAATTGGCCACAATTGACTTTTTCCCCAATACAGTTGATTTCTAGGTCAACTGTCCAATTGACTGGGCAAAAATTTGATTCAAGGCTTGAAACTTGGTATGGTCAAACTTATGAGTCCAACATGAAGTATGAAAGTCACTTTGAGCATTAGAAGTCCAAAATTATATGTGCAAACTCAAACCCTAATTTAGGTCAATAGTGCAAGGAGATGTCTTGAGCAGAGCAAACCCTAGCTTGATCTTGAGTTCAAAGAGCCTTGTGATGAGAAAAGTTGATAGAATGAGAGGGAAAATTTTGGGGTACAACAGTTGCCCCTGTTCAATCTTCTTGAACCTGAAGAGTTAGATTGACAAGTTTGCCTTTCGTGACTCGAAGGTAAAAAAGGATTGGACACTAGAGTGCCCGTAAATTTGCACTCGTCAAAATATTGCTGAGGGAATGGGCTTAAAGATGCCATTTAGAGATGATAGAATCTTGCTGGAGATGGGCTTAGAGATGCCATCAAAAATGTTTGTTGAATATCAATAGAATGAACGTCAGAATGGTATCCGTATCTGGAACGTATCTGAGTTGTATCTGGAGATTGGATTCGTATGAGCAAAGGAATGGCGTCTGTGTCTGGAGCGTATCCATGATGTAACTGTATTTGATTCTCGAATGAATATCAGAATGACTGTCGTGTCTGAAGTGTATCTATATTGTATCCGAAATTTGAAGTCTGAATAAGTGACAAATACATTCGTGTCTGGAATACTTCTGGACTAGGGAATGAGTAGCAGAATGGCAACCGTGTCTGGCGCGTATCTGGACTGTATCTGAAATTGAGATCTGTATGAGTAGCAGAATGACTTCCATGTCTGGAGTGTATCCGTACTGTAACTGGGATTCGGATAAGTGACAAAATGACTTTCGTGTCTGGAGTGTCTCTGAATTTGACTTTAATAGTTGAATCTGAATGAGAAATAGAATGGCTTCTGTGTTTGGTACGTATCTAGTCTGTATCTGATTGATGAAGTCTGAATGAGTAGTAGAATGACCTCCGTGTCTGGGGTGTATCCATACTGTATCTTGACTTGAAATTCTGAATGAGTAATAGAATGACCGTCGTGTCTGGGGTGTATCCATACTGTATCTAAAATAAGAGATTTGAATGAGTAGCAGAATGACTTCCATGTTTTGGATTGTATCTGTACTATATCTGAAATAAGAGATCTGAATGAGTAGCAGAATGACTTCCATTTCTTGGAGTGTATATGTACTGTATCTGAAATCTTTGAATAGTTGTTAACGATAGCTTTTAATCTCATCCTGAAAAGGGTAGAATGTTAGCTGAAATACAAAGTTATGTTGCATGATATGTATGATGCAATAAAATGTGTTCTATCAATGTTTATGATATATGAATGTAATGGATGCGCATGTAAGCTGACTAGCCATCTTGCTGAGGAAAAGAAATCCTTGATAGCTGGAGATAATGAAATCTTTGACTGCTGCCGAGGAAAATAAACCTTTGACTGTTGTTGGAGATTCAAAACCTTTGATTGTTGAGACTGAGAATGTCCTTTGGACTACTTCTGAGGATTGAAAATCCTTGGTAACTTGTGGGGAATTGAGAATCCTTTATGACTTTCCTCGGAAAATAAGGATAACTCTGACGATCTCTACTGGGGAATTAAAACCTGGGAGGCTTCAACCGGAGAAATGGGAATAAGAATCTTCGTTCTGCTGGGAAATAACTCTGTGGAGAAAATGTTTATCCTGCTGGGGAGATCAGGAGTTTGGGTTGTATGCCAATCCACTAGGGATTCCTGTTTTGTTGTTTGAGGAGAACTCCGTTGGGGATCGATAGTTTAGAAACTTTGCTCTGATGGCGATTTTGAAACTTGACTTCGCTAGGGATATGTAATTCAAGGTTTTAACTTTGTTGAGGATCTGAATGACATACTTTAGGGGATTTCTTCTGGAATAGCCTAAAGACATTTTCCCGTACCTTCAAATTATCAGTAATTACCCTTTCTCCTTTCATTTTATTTGTAGGCAGTGATTTCATTCAAATGCATATGCTCATTTAACAAATCATTGGACGTTTTCAAATAAAACATAAGTGTAAAAAAGAAAGAAAAGGCAAGCAAATTTCTGCATTTTGAAGTATCTTTGTATTAATTTTGTAAATAATTTTGTACAAGGGAGACAGTCATCCTAGTAAGAGAATGTTGTCGTAAAATTGAGAAAAATTTTATACAAAGAAAGATGGATATGTGTAACAATTCCATGGGGTTCCCATTCTGCTATAGCCTTCACAACTCTGAGTATCTTGTCCATTCGTTGCTCCGTCCTCAAATGATTGGATAGATCAGAAGCTTGGAGCTTGTTCGTGAAGAGATTGTCCTTAAAGTGATCTGACGAGACATAGTGTTGTACCCCAAAATTTGCCCTCTCATTCTTCAAGGCCTTTCTCACAAGGATTCTCAAGGTTCAAGCTTGCACAAGTACTTTGGAAACTGTCAAAAATGGAGAAAACAGATAAAAATATTATTTTGACAAAAAATTGGAGAGATACAAGTGTGCTTCGTTTCAGCTCTTTCGATTGGCCTTTTGGCCTCTTTCGACACAAGCTTGGCTTGCATCTTTCGATTGGCCTTTTGGCCTCTTTCGACACAAGCTTGGCTTGCATCTTTCGATTGGCCTTTTGGCCTCTTTCGACACAAGCTTGGCTTACATCTTTCGATTGGCCTTTTGGCCTCTTTCGACACAAGCTTGGCTTGCATCCTTCGATTGGCCTTTTGACCTCTTTCGATACAAGCTTGGCTGGCATCCTTCGACTAGGCATGGGCTTTTAACACAGTTTGGTTTGGATTCACAAGGAAAAGAGCCTCTTGTAATCTATTTCATTTACAAGGCAAAAACCCTCTTGATGATGTCCTTCGACCCAGGAGGAAAAAGCCTCTCTTTTGCCCTCTTTCGATCACACATCCTGCCCTTGCACGCTTTTTTTCGTTTGGGGGAGCGACTTCTCCAATGTTGCAAGCTTCGATTGAGCCTTCCATCCCTGGCACACATCCTTCGCTTGGGGGTGTGAATCCTTGGGCACAAGTGTTTTGTCATTCTTTCATTTGGCCATATGGCCCTTTGTAGGTAAATTTGAGTAGGCCTGTTCCAAGCATACAAACTCTTCACTATGTCATTGCCTCAGGCGAATAAAGCATCTTGGTGGTGCATTCGAAGAGTTTTGTCGGGCATGTTTGGATGTCCCCATTCGAAGGACATATATTACTGATCCATCCCAAGAGCATTAATTTGGCCCATTCGAAGGATTGTCTAGGGAAGTCATTCGAACGTCACTTCGATTGAAAAGAGGAGATCGTTACTGAAAGTCTGGTCAAAAGGTGAGGCTAGGGAGTCAAGACAAAAGGATGAGAGGCCAAAGGCATTTGTTGACCAAGTCACATGCGCTTCCAGGCTCAGGCCTGATTCACTGTCCATAAAACTCCAAAATTGTTGCACAGCAGTCCTGCACTGTCCAATTCCTTGCACCAAAATGGCAATAAAACACTGTCCCTGGAAAGCTAAAATACAGCATACCCCTTTTGTTTGAATTTTTTGGTTTTCCCTCCCAAAGCATCAGCCTAAGCCATCTATAAATATGAGCCTCCACCACACATGTTAGGGGGATCTTTTGGGCCAGGCAAACGAATCTTCAGAAAATTCTCAAAAACACCAAATTTTCTCAAACACTTAAACACTCCTCCAACACATACCCAGAATCCAAACACTCATCCCCTTAGAATCTGAAACATCCCTATACCTTGTTAACCTTCGAATCCAGCAGGAAGAACCTCACACTTGTTCTTCTCTTTCGAATCCGGTATCAAAGACATAACCCCTGGTTCCTCCCTTCGAATCCAGAAGCATTCAAGGAAACCAATTAAAGGCCCAGCACACGTTCCAGCCTCAAGCAAGGTAAGTCATTCTTACCTTTGGACTTTTCGTTTCTAGCATAACATGTAAATAAGCTTCCTTTTCGTTTCAAATATATACGTAGTGCTTGTTACCTTTTCGTTTCCACCCTTTAGTTTGTTTTTTTTATTACTTCTCCTTTTGGTTTGGTTCTTTGGTTAGTTACAGATGCTTTAAGAACTAACCTGGCCCTGAGGTAATGATAGCATGGCCTTAGGCCATGTTGCTATTTAATATCTCAAACGAAATAAATAGGAAACAGGAATATGAAATGAAGCCTCAGGCTTCCTCACTGACTCCAGGCCCAATCGAAGGAGGCAGAAAGGCAGACTGCATCTTATACTGGTTCCAGGCCCAATCGAAAGGCACAGCATGATGTCCTGCTGGTCCCAATCGAAAGGCACAACATGCTGACCGTGAGGCCTCAGTCGAAAGTCATGCCTTCACCCTTTTTAGGCCAAATTGAAGAGAGCTAGAAAGTGCAGAATCAAAGAGTGCTGCTGCCTGGGTCGAAGGACCCTCATTTTTCTTGCTTTTATTTTATTTTTACCTTTATATTTCCATGCAATTAAATATGGTTGTAATAGCGTAGGATTTTATCTTTATGCGCTTTATTACTTTTATATGCTTGCTAGTAAATAGGGTGTGTATGGAAAGATAAAACCAACGAGTAGACAACCCCTAATCAAAGATAAATGCATGCAATAAAACACACTTTGCACACATGCACCCTTAGGGTAATCTCGCTTGTTGCCTCGGAAAATGCAATCATGTCCCTCGAGTATGAGACACTCTAGCAAATGTCCCTTAGATAAACAAAGATCGTAGTCCCTCGATGACCCTCGATGTTTCCTTCGATAAAACGATCTCGTCCCTTACGAAATTGCTAGAGCGTCTCACAAGTTGCCTTCAATGATTGCATACGACGTCCCGCGCCCGTCCCGTTCAACATCCTAACGCAAGTTTGTTCACCAAATACAATGGTGAAACAACACTGTTAAAAGGGTTAAAAAGCATAAGAAAGATCTTTGAGTAAAATAGGGTAGACAACTCTTAGTTACTTGATCAAAAAACTTGCAAAAACATCCTTGCCATTTTTCAAAACACACTCTACAACACAACTTTCAAAACAACTTTCAAAAACATTGAAACATCTTTTCAAAAAGACAAACACCTTTGTAAAACATTCAAACAAGAATTTTTACAAAGGTTGCCTAGACAAGGCATCTTTTTCAAAACATTTTCAAAACCACACACGGAAAACACCATTTCAAAGCAATTGAAAAGCAAAGGCAAGTGATCTAAAACAAGTAACTAAGAGCCCATGGATAACCATGGATGAAAAGGGTGCTAGCACCTTCCCTTTTCATAATCTACCCCCCGAACCCACGAAAACATCTCAAAGGTCTTTCCTGTGCTTTTTGACCTTTCCTTAGGATAAAATAAAAAGTCAGTGGCGACTCTTGCTAAACCGAACATTTGCAAACACAAACGCAAAATCCCAAGTCAGTTCTCCCACCGTATCACAGAACTGGCGACTCTGCTGGGGATTATTTCTAAAAGTGGGGTTACCTTAGGGTTTTAGATCATCTTTACATGCTTGCTTTGATTGCTTTTATTGCTTTAATTTTTGGGTTACTTGTTTGGGTTTGTTGTAAATCCTACACCCGGATTTGGGGGCACCTTTTTTTAGGTAAGTAGCAATAAACTGTGAGGGATCTGTCCGGCGTAGACCGACACGGATGAAGCAGTAGCTACGTTGGTGTGACACCTTGGTCTGTACCGATATCCCTTGTGTTGAAACGGGGAGAATATGGGTCTTCTAAGGAGTCATTAAGCACCAACTGACCTTAGAACCTTAAATTGACCAACTTGGTCATAGAACAGTAGCAGTATGCTACACTCATTGAGACTAAACTCTCGCGATGGTTCCGGCCGCAAGAAAAGGTTTCTAAACTGGAATTATGACCGATTGAGGGTAGTCAGTGATATTGAGATCCTCTAGAACCCGATTACTATTTCTAGGACAGGTTTGAGCCAACTAAACTCAAGAGGGTACTTACCTACAAACCCCATGCAAGCCTAAACCTAAGTACTTGTTTGCTTTGTGTGAATATGATTACCTGTATATACACTTTCTTACTTTTGCATACATGTACATAACATCATAACATCATACCATAGCATTTTCAATAACCATATCAAGGATCTCGAGGGTCTCTCGATGCAGGGTCACGTTGAACCAGATGTCTACCAAGGGGCAAGAGGGTTATCCTCTAAACAAACGCCGTCAAAAATCAAGTGCAACAACTTGAATCAGGGGATATGACCCACTTGACATGGTGAGCTTGATTCTCGTGGAAAAGACATCCACCGATACAAAGTTCTCCAATCAAAGATGTTGATCAAAGTTCAACCTCTAACATTTTCTTGTGTTTACCCCGCGAGATCCTTGGAAACATGCATCCACATATCATGCATTGCATCATGACAGGTTTCTCACATACAGGTCTTCTTATCTTCCTACTGTTTATTTCAGTAAGATGGATATGGAACAAATGGTGAGAGATCTCCAAGCTCAAAACGCTCATTTCCAACAAATGCTTCTGGCTATGGCTAAGGGGCAAGAGGATCTGAAAGCTCTCTTTCTCAAAGATAAGAAGAAGAAGTCCAAGATGGCAGCGGGTATCCTGAACTTGAGAGGAAGACCTGAAGGACCAGTCAGGAGAGCTCTAGATCTTTCAACTCCATCCAACATAGGGGATAGTCTTGAAGAAGACCACAATTTGGAGATTGATGAAGTTGAAGCTAACTACTTTGAGGAACAATATCCTCCCACTGATGACAAGTACAAACAGTTGGAGGATCGCCTCAGTGCTATGGAGATTCAACAGATACCTGGCTTGGATTTAGGAGACATGGGTTTAGTTTCTGGATTAGTCATCCCTCCAAAGTTCAAAGTCCCTACCTTTGCCCTATACGATGGAGTCTCTTGCCCTAAGATGCACCTAAAGTCTTATGTCCGCAAGATTCAACCATACACAACTGATCCAAAGCTTTGGATCCATTTCTTCCAAGAAAGCCTAGTAGGGACTCAACTCGAATGGTTCTATCAATTGGAGAGTTCTCGCATCCACACCTGGGAGGATTTAGCTGCTGCTTTTTACAAATAGTATCAGTACAACACTGATCTTGCACCAACTCGTGCGCAATTGCATAACATGACCATGGATTCCAACGAAAACTTCAAAGGATACGCTCAAAAGTGGAGAGATCTGGCTGGTAGGGTACAACCTCCTTTAACTGACAGAGAGCTGATTGACATCTTCATGGGAACTTTGACAGGGCCTTTCTTCAAACACTTGATCAGAAGCTCTTCAGCCGGATTCACCGAGCTAATACTGACCGCCGAAAGGGTCAAAGCTGGCATCAAAAGTGGGAAGATTCAAGAAGCTACACCTTCTGATGCTCAAAAAATGCCCTACAATAGGAAGAAAGAGTCCAATGCTGTGTATGGTCAAAAGATTTGTCATGACCAACACGTAGGAGAAATCTTAATCTCTAATCCTACGCCTGCTCAACAAAGACAGGGGCATTAGCGTAAGGAGGTCGCGCCCAAAAGACATTTCACTAAGATCAACATGTCGCTGACTCAAGCGCTACAACGCCTGTTGGAGGAAGAGCTGATTACATTAAAGGCTCCTCTCCGGAACCCAAATACTTCCGGTCCTACCTATCATCCCAATGAAAGGTGTGCATACCACTCTGACAGTCAGGGACATGACACAAACAACTGTTGGGCTCTGAAGAACAAGGTCCAAGACATGATTGATGCCAAGGAGATCGAGTTCGACCCTCCGGAGACTCCAAACATAATCACTGCTCCTATGACGAATCATTAAAAGCTTTTGTTCATTTGAATTTTCAAATTGTAATCTCTTTGTTATTCAAACAATTATCTATTAATGTCAAACTTTGTTTCATTAATGCATTGCATATGTTTGTCTTGAATTCATCCACACATTTTCACTATTCTTATACTGTCTTTATGATATTCAACTCTTGCTAAAAGTTACAAGCCTTTAGAGGGAGGATGAAGAAACAATGCCATAATCCTATACAGTATGCTTTTGAACAGACCTTGCTGACGATGTACAGGCGTTTCTTTCAAATCCTAAACACTGGAGTTATAAGAAAGATAATCCCTAGTCAACCCCTTCGAGCCAAAGAAGTAGAAGTTTTCTGTTTTAAACACAAATTTAAACCAGGGGCAGGGTAGTCTCTTAGTTAATTCAAAAGATGCGCATTGAAGTTGCAAAACTCTCAGTTTATAATACAACGAACGACATCAAAAGCATTCCTCTAGAATCAAAAGACAGTGGTGGTTCCTTATCTCATAGGCAGTCAATCTCTCAAAAGAGAAAAGCCCATTGAGCCAAAACCTAAAGGAGGCTTAAGAAAGCTGGGGCATCCCGCTGACTGTAATCTCGAAAACAAGAACAGTCAGGCAAAAGTTAGGGATAACAAATCAAAAGAACGAGGTCGCTACAAATCCTCAACAACATGAAAAATGTTGCAAAAATGACTGCCTTCCGACAAACTTAACTTGTCTGAACCATCACCAAAACGTCATTCCAGACTCAATTGGAGTTCAAACGCACAATTAACTGAGCTTAGGATTGAAGAACATCACGAAGAGCGGGTTGGTACAAATACACTTTGAGCCTTTATCCTTTGTTTCTTAAACCGTGAACCAAGCCACGTTACAACCCTTCAAAAGTCCTAACTGAAGCATGGGTTAGTTCGAAAGCATACTGTTACAAAAGGTATCCTGACTCCTGTAAGGCTCTGCTCTAAATCCTGAGTTTGAATTTTCTTAGCAGAATTTCTTTACTCGCTAAAACGCATTTTCAAAAAAAAAAAGCTTCAAGACAAACATAAACTTTGCATTACTTGAATATCATTGTTTGCATTTGGCTATTTGTTTAACAGCGGAGAAATTCACACAGCGAATATCCGATGAACGAAAGCCCTCTCAGTGAACAAAATCAATTCAAGAAGGATGACACTCCCATTGATAAATCTCCTATCAACAAGGGGGCATGACATGTCACTATCCAGCACACCTGGGGCAGTCCAGTCAAGATTCCAGGAAATCTCTCAAGAAGTACAGAATAACCAAGGGCAGGTCTCCATCTCCGTCACTTGGGACATTGAGCGTCAATCCCAACTAAGGGTTGCGTACAATCAAACTTTTTGGCAATGCCACAAACATTTGCTACTAGGGGAAATGACAAGTCTCCCCAAAGTCCTTCTCATAGGATGATTCCCCAACAAGAGTATAATCTCTGACCCCCTTTCCCCAGCTGAATCAACCTCAAGAATCCTCGAGGACTTCCCCCAACGAAGATGTCACCTCTCTAGCAGACTGACGACAGGGTTTATTTCCCCAACAACACCAGGATTCCCCAGCTTGAGTTTGCCTCTCTGGCTACTACAAATCAAAGGACCACAACTCCCTTTCCCCAGTAGACTACTCTACAATCCCCAGCAAGTTATTGCGAAACCTGGACCCGACCAGATATCAGTTCAACTTCGACTTCCTAGTAGAGAAACGGACGACTAAGACTCCTAAACTCTTTTCCCAAGCAGAAATAAGCATACTCCCCACAGAGTTTTCAACTTCCCCCAGCGGAGTTCTCCTCAAACAACAAAACAAGAATCCATTGGAAATATTCTAAGCAAAGTTTGAAGACACACATACTCTTCAACAGCAGTCCAGGATTTAATGACTCCCCAGCTTTTGTCAAGGATTTATTTTCCCAGACAAAAATACATTCATTAACATTTCATAATTCATACATCCTATTTACATACATGATAAGTGCATACAACACAATCTCATTTACTTTTGAGAACATCATGACATTATGCATTTGATACATCATGACATTGCATACAGCTAACGTTTTACCTTTTCAGGAAAAAGTCAATCAACAGATGGCTACCATCAACCTTTTCAAGTTCCGGATTAATACCTGTAGCAAGCCAGGAAAACTATCTGTGGACGACTGATTGTAGATTAATAACTGTAACAAGCTAGGAAAACTATCTACATGAAGAGATTGAAGATTAACACCTGTAACAAGCCAGGAAACTATCTTTCTTTCTCAGGTCAGAGATTAATACCTGAAACCAGACATGACAACTATCTCATCGGCCAACCTTTTCAAGTTCCAGATTAATACCTGTAGTAAGCCAGGAAAACTATCTGTGGACGACTGATTGTAGATTAATACCTGTAACAAGCCAGGAAAACTATCTACATGAAGAGATTGAAGATTAACACCTATAACAAGCCAGGAAAACTATCTTTCTTTCTCAGGTCAGAGATTAATACCTGAAACCAGATAGGACAACTATCTACTCGACCAGCTCAAACAACCCAACTCCAAGATACAGTCCAGATACGCTCCAGATACGGTTGCCATTTTGTCACTCATTCAGATCCCAGTTACAGTTTCAGATACACTCCAGATACGGAAGTCATTTTGCTACTCATACAGATCTCAACTCCAAGATATAGTCCATATACGCTCCAGATACGGTTGCCATTCTGTCACTCATTCAGATCCCAGTTACAGTTTCAGATACATTCAAGACACGGAAGTCATTCTGCTACTCATACAGATCTCAACTCCAAGATACAGTCCAGATACGATCCAGATTCGGATGTCATTCTGTCACCCATTCAAAATACAGTCCAGATGCGATCCAGATTCGGATGTCATTCTGTCACTCATTCAAATACATTTCAGATATGCTCCAGACACTGACGCCATTCTTTGGCTCATATAGACTCAGTATCTAGATATAATTCAAGTGCATTCCATACATGGATACCATTTTGATGCTCATTCTTCTGACCTACAACATTGCACTTACAACAAAAATTCTCGGATGGCATCTTTAAGCCCATCTCCGACAAGATTTTGTCACATCTCCAGATGGCATCTATAAGCCCATCCTCCTACCAACAATCTCCAAATGGCATCTGTAAGCTCATTCCCGACATCACAATGCTGATACTACACCGTGCGAATGCAAATTTTTGGGCACTATAGTGTTTAATTATCTTCCACCTTCGGATCACGAAAGGCTCGAAAGCCAATCTATATCCTCAGGTTTAAGAAAATTGAACAGGGGCAACTGTTGTACCCCAAAATTTGCCCTCTCATTCTTCAAGGCCTTTTGTTGTACCCCAAAATTTGCCCTCGCATTTTTCCACAAGCAATCTCAGCTTCAGACATTTCCTGACTTTTCAAACTGGCTCAAGAATCGGACAAACGGACTTTTCTTGACAGTCAAGCAAAATTAGGGTTTTTACTGATTTTCAGAGCTCTGGATTGTTTCATACAGTTGGCTTAGGGTTTTGGTTGATTTTGGCTCAATTTTGATCAGGCGAATGTTATTTGGCATTTAATCAGGAATTAAGGTTTTACGGGCATATTCTCAGCAAAATTAAAATTCCACAGCACTTTGCAAGTTATTCCGAGATTCAGATTGAATTAGCGTTGTTTTGATTTAATCAGTAAAAGAGACAGTGGTTTGGATTCAGTTTGTTTGGGCCAGTCAAAAGATATGTGCAGTTTGGAATTACAGTGTTTGGCAAAGAATCAGTAAGAAAGGATTGCATCTGATCAGTTTTTGTGTTCGACTGTGCGTTGCTTTGAATAATGGAGACGTCCAGTTCATTTATTTTGATCAGCAAGGTTTAGTTGATTATTTATGGTTTTAAAAATTAAATACTTGAAATTTAACTTTCATGTTATTTAATTTAAGGAATTATAAATAACAAGTAAATAAAGAAAAGGAATTGAAAAGAATTAAATGTCAATGGAATTTTTATTTCATATTTAATAGTTGTTACAATTGTTATTATTTGGATACGAGTATTTATTACAAAGTATTTAAAATAATAATAGTGTACAAAAATTAAATTGAAAATAAAAAAATTCTATCCTATTTCTAATTCTTCATTCTTCACTTCGCTCCGGTGCTCCATTTTTTATCTGCAAAAAGAAGAAGGAAAGTCAGAAAGCGGTTAAATTAAAGAGACAAATAAAATTTGCTCATCATTAGGGGCCACTGACTGGGATCAGTTGACCCTCTCTGCAAATCACGGGATTTCTCCCGGTTCACAAAGAGGGAAGATTTTTATCATAAATGTAAAATGTCAAATGCATAAATTCCAAAGTTCAAACTGCATAAAATCTCAAACTTCAAATTCAAACTAAACTGAAAAATCCAATTCCCACTTCCTATCGAATGCCAAAGTCTACTCAAAGATTAGCCAAAAGTGCATTTTACTGTCAAAGTACAAAATCCACTCAAAAGCTGTCAAAAAGGATTTGGAAAAGATATCAAAGAAAAGATAAAGTGTAGCAAGCTGTCAAAGTTGGATAAAGTATGCAGAAATAATGTGTTATGCAAGCAACTTAAATCTTAATCATCATTTCCCATTAGGGCCCCTTCAGAAAAAGTACAAAAAGAATCATATAATAATATTCAGCTGTACTATAGAGAGAGAAAAAGAGAGAATGGAAGCAGGTTTCCAGAGTTCAGGCTTTAGGCTGAGGCAGAAGACAGAAAAAGATATACAAAAAAGAGAACACAGTTCAGCAGCAGGATAGAGGAGAGGAAAATATATGCAAAACTCAGAACCTGCATCATCCTTACAAACACCTCAAACCTGCTGAAGCTTAACCTTAAACCAGAACCACCATACTGTCCAACAACATAACCTACTGCAAGCTTACCTGCTGCCAAAGCCTAACCACAGCATAGCTCGCCAAACCACATAAACTTGTCATGAGCCTCAACCTGCTAAAGAGAAACCAGTATAGGCCAAACCTCATAAAACCTGAAGCTTCACCCTAAAAGCCATAAAAAAAAACACCAACAAAGACTCAAACCTGCTCAAGTTCATACACAACCGGCCTAACCACATAAACCTGTCAAAGCTTAAACATCAAACAACAATAATCTGCAAAGTCCAAGCTTACTGTCATAACCTCACAAACCCAAACCTATGGAACATACAAACACATAAGCTGAACATACAAACACATAAACTGAACTACCAAAATCCCTGTCAAACCATATCATACTGTCTCACATTCATACCTCATAGCCTGACAAAAACCATAACCAACATAACCCCTCAACCATAACCAACATAATCCCTCAAGCATACTCAAGCCATTCATTGTAAGAGATAAGCTTATGCTTTTCAAAGCCTCAAGGCTCCAAAAAGCATCAAGCCTTCAAGCCCTCAGAATCTTGGATTCATCATGGGGCGAGGAAGAAACATTTCAAATCAGGCAATTCAGAAGAAGGCAAACTCAACAGAAGTTCAAGGCAAGCAAACATCTCAGAAAGGCATATTTCAAGCATATAGGCAAGGAAGTAACAAGAGATACAAGCGTCCAAGGCAACAAGAGAAGAAGAGAGAAAGTTCGTCCAAGCAACAACAGTTCAAAGCAACAATTCAAAGCAACAGATCAAGGCAACATGCAGTAGAAGAGGTAAAGAAGCGAATCGTTTCAAGAGGGCTTTTCAGAACATCATCATTAAAACCAATAAACAAAGAAATATACAAAGATACCAGGATCTCAAAGCCAGCTAGCGCGAACATCACCGAACCTCCGCCATCGAGCCTCCTACGCTCCTCCTCCATCTTCTTCCACCTCTCTATCAAGGTAAAACATCCCTCTTCTTATGCCTTTTCATCCTCATTAAAACAAACAAAAAGTTAAACATACAGTCAAAAGAAAAGCAGTAAACATTTATGTCTAAGAAAGATTCGAACCCTAACGCGTTGAAAAGAGAATACCTTTGTTTGTCACCATTTATGAGGGCTTGAAGAGAGGAGAAGAGGTGGAGATTGCTGATGGCTGAGGCGAAGGATTTCAGTTTGGGCAAAGAGCTATGACCGGAAGATAACGTTGAACGACGAACGCGAACGGCGCCGCTGCCAACCCTAAAGCATTTCCAACTGCACAAACAAAACGTGAAACCCTAAAATTTCATTCTGAGTTCAACATGGGCCTTGCCCATTCTGCACGCCCTAAAAGCCCATTGGATTCAAAAAAGAGCCTTAATCTCATTTTTATTATCACTAACCCTTTTTATTCTAACCAAAAAAAACATTAATACTAACCTCTTTTCTTTATATGTTATAAACATTCTTTTTTTATCACAAAATCATATAAATAATAAATACATTTATATCATACGCTTAAAATTAAAAAATGACTTCCTATTCTTTTAATTGTACATAGTTGCATAATTTAATTTCTAAATACTCAATTAAAATACATTTCTTTTTTAGCATACATAATTTATTTCTTGATATATAATTAAAACATTTTTTATATATATTTAATTCAATTAACTTGAAAACATTTTTTTAAATACACATTAGAATACATTTGTATATAAAATAATAAAATACCTTTTTTTATCATATAACAAAAGTTGAAAACATTTTAATTAAAATATATTTTTTGTACATAACAATATAAAAATACACTCTTTTTTATACAAAATTCAATTCTTGACATTTAAATACTTTTTGTATATAATAAACCATGATACATTTTATGCACAATTTAATTAAAACTTGAGCATTTAATTTAAAACATTTTCTTTTGTACATATTAAAAATACAAATCAAAGATTCCTTAAAACACATATCTAGGTCAAAACCCTAATACGCTTCAATTTCACATTTCGCACCTGTAAATAATTACACATACACAATACATATACATAAAACACTTGCACTTACACAAATCCATTCATATTGCTCCTATACATTTGTTTATCCTATATTTGTATATTCGATATTTACATTTGATCGCACATTCGATTTGGTTGTAACTTATTGGATATTATAAGTCTCATCCCCTTTTGTACATTTATACCCCCACTCCCGGACACTATTTTGTAATAGCGTAGATTTTACATTCCGCAATTTACAGTTTTCCAATTATACCATGGTTAGACCTAGGGTTTGTATGTACATAAAATCAAACGCTAGATAACCTAATACAAGACAAATACATGTAATCAATACACAATCACACTTGCACCCTCTAGGGTAATCCCACATGTTGCCTTCCAAAATGGGCCATGCTTGCACGTCGAGTATCTTTGGCAAAACAAAATCAAATGATCATAAGTCTCAAAAATATTGCCTAAACGGAATGATCATAGTCCCTTCAAAGCAAATTGCCAAAGACACTTGGCATCATTGCATTCATGGTCCATACGATGACCCGCACCCGTCCCGAATAAACTTCCTAAACGCAAGATTGTCTACCAATTTCAATGGTAGAACAAAATTGTAAAAAGGGGTTAAAACATAACAAAAACCTTTGAGTACAATAGGGTAGACAAAACTCTTAGTTACTTGAGATCAACTTGCAAAAACACTTGCCTTCTTTTCAAAAACCACAATCCACAACACTTTCAAAACAAACTCTCAAAAACATTTGAAAACATCTTTTCGAAAAGATCCACACTTTTGTAAAACACTCAATCACGAGTCAAATACATTAGTTGCCTAAGACAAGGCATCTTTTTCCAAAACATTTTCAAAAGCACCCACACACACACCATTTTCAAACCAATAGAAAAACAAGGCAAGTGATCTAAAAAACCAAGTAACTAAGAGCCCATGGATAACCATGGATGAAAAGGGTGCTAATACCTTCCCTTTTCATAATCTACCCCCCGAACCCACGAAATATCTCAAAAGGTTTTTGCTGTGCTTTTTTAACCTTTCCTTTAGGATAAAATAAAAAGTCGATGGCGACTCTTGCTCAACCGCACAAGTGCGAATGCGAACGCAAAACACTAGTCAGTTCTCCCACCGTATCACACCTTTCTCACAAGGATTCTCAAGGTTCAAGCTTGCACAAGTACTTTGGAAACTGTCAAAAATGGAGAAAACAGATAAAAATATTATTTTGACAAAAAATTGGAGAAATACAAGTGTGCTTCGTTTTAGCTCTTTCGATTGGCCTTTTGGCCTCTTTCAACACAAGCTTGGCTTGCATCTTTCGATTGGCCTTTTGGACTCTTTCGACACAAGCTTGGCTTGCATCTTTCGATTGGCCTTTTGGCCTCTTTCGACACAAGCTTGGCTTGCATCTTTCGATTGGCCTTTTGGCCTCTTTCGACACAAGCTTGGCTTGCATCCTTTGATTGGCCTTTTGACCTCTTTCGATACAAGCTTGGCTGGCATCCTTCGACTGGGCATGGGCCTCTGACACAGTTTGGTTTGGATTCACAAGGAAAAGAGCCTCTTGTAATCTATTTCATTTACAAGGCAAAAAACCCTCTTGATGATGTCCTTCGACCCAGGAGGAAAAAGCCTCTCTTTTGCCCTCTTTCGATCACACATCTTGCATGCTTTTTTCGTTTGGGGGAGCGACTTCTCCAATGTTGCAAGCTTCGATTGAGCCTTCCGTCCCTGGCACACATCCTTCGCTTGGGGGTGTGAATCCTTGGGCACAAGTGTTTTGTCATTCTTTCGTTTGGCCATATGGCCCCTTTGTAGGTAAATTTGAGTAGGCCTGTTCCAAGCATACAAACTCTTCACTATGTCATTGCCTCAGGCGAAGAAAGCATCTTGGTGGTGCATTCGAAGAGTTTTGTCAGGCATGTTTGGATGTCCCCATTCGAAGGACATATATTACTGATCCATCCCAAGAGCATTAATTTGGCCCATTCGAAGGATTGTCTAGGGAAGTCATTTGAACGTCACTTCGATTGAAAAGTGGAGATGGTTACTGAAAGTCTGATCGAAAGGTGAGGCTAGGGAGTCAAGACAAAAGGATGAGAGGCCAAAGGAATTTGTTGACCAAGTCACATGCGCTGCCAGGCTCAGGCCTGATTCACTGTCCATAAAACTCCAAAACTGCTGCACAGCAGTCCTGCACTGTCCAATTCCTTGCACCAAAATGGCAATAAAACACTGTCCCTCGAAAGCTACAAATACAGCATACCCCTTTTGTTTGAATTTTTTTGTTTTCCCTCCCAAAGCATCAGCCTAAGCCATCTATAAATATGATCCTCCACCACACATGTTAGGGGGATCTTTTGGGCCAGGCGAACGAATCTTCAAAAAATTCTCAAAAACACCAAATTTTCTCAAACACTTAAACACTCCTCCAACACATACCCAGAATCCAAACAATCATCCCCTTAGAATCTGAAACATCCATATACCTTGTTACCCTTTGAATCCAGCAGGAAGAACCTCACACTTGTTCTTCTCTTTCGAATCCGGTATCAAAGACATAACCCCTGGTTCCTCCCTTCGAATCCAGAAGCATTCAAGGAGACCACTTAAAGGCCCAGCACACGTTCCAGCCTCAAGCAAGGTAAGTCATTCTTACCTTTGGACTTTTCGTTTCTAGCATAACATGTAAATAAGCTTCCTTTTCGTTTCAAATATATACGTAGTGCTTTTACCTTTTCGTTTCCACCCTTTAGTTTGTTTGTTTTTATTACTTCTCCTTTTGGTTTGGTTCTTTGGTTAGTTACAGATGCTTTAAGAACTAACCTGGCCCTGAGGTAATGATAGCATGGCCTTATGCCATGTTGCTATTTAATATCTCAAACGAAATAAACAGGAAACAGGAATATGAAACGAAGCCTCAGGCTTCCTCACTGACTCCAGGCCCAATCGAAGGAGGCAAAAAGGCAGACTGCATCTTATATTGGTTCCAGGCCCAATCGAAAGGCACAACATATTGTCCTGCTGGTCCCAATCGAAAGGCAGAACATGCTGACCATGAGGCCTCAGTCAAAAGTCATGCCTTCACCCTTTTCAGGCCAAATCGAAGAGAGCCAGAAAGTGAAGAATCGAAGAGTGCTGCTTCCTGGGTCGAAAGACCCTCATTTTTCTTGCTTTTATTTTATTTTTGCCTTTATATTTCCATGCAATTCAATATGGTTGTAATAGTGTAGGATTTTATCTTTATGCGCTTTATTACTTTTATACGCTTGCTAGTAAATAGGGTGTGTATGGAAAGATAAAACCAACGAGTAGACAACCCCTAATCAAAGATAAATGCATGCAATAAAACACACTTTGCACACATGCACCCTTAGGGTAATCTCGCTTGTTGCCTCGGAAAATGCAATCATGTCCCTCGAGTATGAGACACTCTAGCAAATGTCCCTTCGATAAACAAAGATCGTAGTCCCTCGATGACCCTCGATGTTGCCTTCGATAAAACGATCTCGTCCCTTACGAAATTGCTAGAGCTTCTCACAAGTTGCCTTCAATGATTGCATACGACGTCCCGCGCCCGTCCCGTTCAACATCCTAACACAGGGTTGTTCACCAAATACAATGGTGAAATAACACTGTTAAAAGGGTTAAAAAGCATAAGAAAGATCTTTGAGTAAAATAGGGTAGACAACTCTTAGTTACTTGATCAAAAAACTTGCCAAAACATCCTTGCCATTTTTCAAAACACACTCCACAACACAACTTTCAAAACAACTTTCAAAAACATTGAAACATCTTTTCAAAAAGACAAACACCTTTGTAAAACATTCAAACAAGAATTGTTACAAAAGTTGCCTAGACAAGGCATCTTTTTCAAAACATTTTCAAAACCACACACGCAAAACACCATTTCAAAGCAATTGAAAAGCAAAGGCAAGTGATCTAAAACAAGTAACTAAGAGCCCATGGATAACCATGGATGAAAAGGGTGCTAGCACCTTCCCTTTTCATAATCTACCCCCCGAACCCACAAAAACATCTCAAAGGTCTTTCCTGTGCTTTTTGAGCTTTCCTTAGGATAAAATAAAAAGTCGGTGGCGACTCTTGCTAAACCGAACATTTGCGAACACAAACGCAAAATCCCAAGTCAGTTCTCCCACCGTATCACACATAGTCATACGCTTTAATTCCCTAACTTTTTCCTGGACCGCCCTTTCGGGTTTTCGATCCACCGGGAAACCCTTTTTTTCCCAAGTCGCCCTTTCGGGTTTTCAACTTGTCGGGTGTACAAATTTTTTATTTATCCCTAATTTTTGCCTGAACCGCCCTTTCGGGTTTTTGATTCATCGGGATGCCCTTTTTTGCCCAAGTAGCCCTTTCGGGTTTTCGACTTGTCGGGTCGTTTTATACGTAGTATCTTTTGACTATGTCTGCGTTCGTAGGGTGCGGCAGGTCGTCACCGTCCATGGTGGTCAGAATCATTGCCCCACCAGAAAAGATGTTCTTGATCACAAACGGTCCTTCATAAGTAGGAGTCTATTTTCCCCTGGGATCACTTTGCGACAAGATGATCCGCTTGATTACAAGATCTCCGACTTGATATACCTGACGTCTGACTTTCTTGTTGAAAGGCTTAATCATCCGTTTTTGATACGTCTGACCATGACAAACAGCAGTAAGCCGCTTCTCGTCGATCAAATTAAGTTGATCAAGCCGGGTCTGAATCCAATCGTCTTCACTTAAACCAACATCCTTCATAATCCTCAAGGAAGGAATCTGAACTTCCATAGGTAAAACAACCTCCATGCCATATACCAAAGAAAAGGGGGTTGCCCCAGTGGAAGTACACGCCGTGGTACGATATCCATGCTGAGCAAACGGTAACATCTCATGCCAGTCCTTATATGTGACTGTCATCTTTTGAATGATCTTCTTGATATTTTTGTTCGCAGCTTCAACAACACCGTTCATCTTTGGCCGGTAGGGAGATGAATTGTGATGTTGAATCTTGAACTGCTCGCACAGAGCGGTGATCACAGTGTTATTCAGGTTTGTACCGTTATCCGTGATGATCCTGTCGGGGATACCATACCGGCATATAAGGTTCTGCTTAATGAAGCGGGCAACCACATTCTTTGTAATAGAGGCGAAGGAAGCCGCTTCAACCCACTTGGTAAAATAATCAATAGCCACCAAGATGAAGCGATGTCCACTGGATGACGTAGGCTTGATTTCTCCAATCATGTCGATTCCCCACATCGCAAATGGCCAAGGAGCTGTTAGAACGTTGAGAGGAACCAGAGGAATATGTACCTTGTCAGCATAGACTTGGCATTTGTGACAAGTGCGGAAATATTGATGACAACCAGCTTCCATGGTAGACCAGTAGTAGCCTGTTCTTAGAATCTTCTTAGCCATCGTATGACCGCTTAAGTGGGTGCCAAATGTGCCGCTATATATTTCAGTCATGATCAACTCAGCTTCAACTATGTCCACACAATGAAGTAGAACACAATCATGGTTGCGCTTATATAAGATACCATTGCTCAGGAATAACTTGGCAGCAAATATCCTTAAGAACTTTTTGTCATTGACTGAAGCTCCTTCAGGGTATTCTCGAGTCTTGAGATACCTTTTGATTTCATGAAACCAGGGTTGTCCCACTACTTCTTCGGTATTAATCTCATGACAGTGCGCAGGTTCGTCCATTCGCTCAATGGTGATTTGGGGAGCTTCATTATCCCAGTTGAGTTTAAACATGGAAGACATGGTAGCCAGAGCATCTGCTAACTGATTTTCTTCTCGTGGGAAGTGCTCAAAGGTAATCTGCTCAAAATGTGGTAACAATGTTAGGACATGTTCTTTGTATGGGATAAGATTAGGATGTTTAGTGTCCCACTCTCCTTTGATTTGACTGATAACCAAAGCTGAGTCCCCAAACACAATCAGAGATTTGATTCCCAAGTCAATAGCAGCCTTGAGACCAAAGATACAAGCTTCATACTCGGCCATGTTGTTGGTACAGCTGAAGCAGAGTCTAGCAGTGAAAGGTGTATGGCAACCTTCTGGAGAGATAAATACCACGCCGATACCGTTGCCAAGTGCATTTGAAGCACCATCAAAGTACAGGGTCCATCGGAATCCTTGTTCAGATCCGTTATATGGTCTGTTACCTTCAATGTTGTCCAATGTCATAATGTCCTCGTCAGGGAAGTCGAACCTCATAGATTGGTAATCTTCGACGGCTTGATGAGCTAGATGGTCAGCTAGTACACTCCCCTTTATAGCTTTTCGGGTTGTGTACTGGATATCATACTCAGTCAGGATCATCTACCATCTAGCGATCCTTCCGGATAAAGCAGGCTTCTCGAAGATGTACTTGATCGGATCCATTTTGGAAATCAGCAAAGTGGTATATGTCAACATATACTGCCTTAGCTGGCGAGCAGCCCATACCAAAGCGCAACAAGTTTTCTCGAGAAGTGAGTAGCGAGTCTCACAGTCGGTAAACTTTTTGCTAAGGTAATAAATGGCATGCTCTTTTCGGCCAGACTCGTCATGTTGGCCCAGTATGCACCCCATTGAGTTATCCAAAATAGTCAGATACATGATTAAAGGTCTTCCTTCGACGGGTGGCATCAAGATAGGAGGTTTCAGCAAATACTCCTTGATCTTATCAAAAGCAACTTGACAATCATTATTCCATTCAACCACCTGATCTTTCTTCAACAGCTTGAAGATTGGCTCACGGGTAGATGTTAGGTGAGAGACGAACCTTGCAATATAGTTTAAGCGTCCCAAGAAACCTCTAACCTCCTTTTCAGTACGGGGGGCAGGCATTTCCTGTATAGCTTTGACTTTAGCAGGATCAACCTCAATGCCTTTTTTGCTGACAATGAATCCCAAAAGTTTACCGGACCTGACTCCGAAAGTGAACTTGCTAGGGTTAAGTCTGAGCTTATATTCCTTCAATCTAACAAACAGCTTTTGCAGATGGTCGAGGTGTTCTTCTTCTGTCTGTGAACGGGCTATCATGTCGTCTACGTAGACTTCGATTTCATGATGTATCATGTCATGAAACAAAGCTACCATGGCTCGCTGATAGGTTTCCCCGGCATTCTTCAGTCCGAATGGCATCACTTTATAGCAGAAGGTACCCCACTGTGTAACAAAAGTAGTCTTCTCCATGTCTTCGGGGGCCATTTTGATCTGGTTGTATCCCGAGAATCCATCCATGAAGGAAAATACCTTGTGTTGAGTTGTGCTGTCAACCAAGATGTCAATGTGTGGTAGTGGAAAATCATCTTTAGGGCTAGCCCTGTTTAGGTCTCTGTAGTCCACACACATTCGGACTTTGCCGTCCTTCTTAGGCACGGGCACAATGTTAGCATCCCATTGTGGATAGGAAGTAACAGCCAGAAAGCCAGCATTGAATTTCTTCATCACCTCAGCTTTGATCTTTTTGGACATGTCAGGCCTCATTCGACGGACTTTCTGTTTGATTGGTGGACAGTCTTCTCTTGTGGGGAGACGGTGAACCACAATATCTGTATCCAGTCCCGGCATATCTTCATAGGACCAGGTGAAGATTTCAACAAACTCATTCAACAGCTGAACTAAGCGCTCTTTGACATTTGGCTCCAGGTTGGCACCCACTTTAACCTCTTTCTTGTCTTCCTCTGTTCCCAAATTGATAGTCTCTAACAACTCTTCATGGGGCAGAATAGCCCTTTCTTCTTGTTGCAAAAGTCTAGCTAACTCTCCAGGCACCTCACAGTCTTCATCACCTTCGTACTTGGCATGATTGACCAAATCTTCAGAGTTACTGAAGGCCAAAGCAGAATAGTCACCCATGGAATCCGTAGTGGATGGGTACCTGCATTTCGTGAGTGTGGGTGTGTGTAAGGGATAGCCATCCTTAAACAAAATACAATTTAAACGGAAAGAAAATGAGCACAAAAGTTTATAGATGAAAACGTCCATGATTCATTAAAAATGGCATATGAAAATGAAGAATCAAAACCCTTACAAATGGACCTATATGCCCCGGGTAAGGCATAAGGCGAAAAGAGTGTACGAATTGTTTAAAAGTTATTATAGACCAACATAAATGTTCAAAATATAAATTACTGATTGATGAAAGTAATGGGAACGAAGTCTTTTGCCTCCCAGTTGTTCAGTCCCCCTTCAATGGTTGGAAAGATCCAATCTTCAAAGTTGCCTTCTTCATCATCATCTTCTAAGGCATGAACTCCATAGTGAGTGATTTTTAAGGGTGGTCCTCCATCCTTGGAGCGACGCACAACTTTCTGGCCAGCAGCAGTGAAACCTAATCCGAACTTGTCTGTTTTGTGAGGAAAATCTGGCAGTTGACCCCACATTGTACTTCCTCCATCCTTGATTACAACCTCCGCATCTTTAAGGGATGACATCCGGGACACATGCTTGATAATAATAGGAACATCAGTCATTGTCTTGGCTACCGCAATCTCAGGAGAAACCTCTTCAAAGTGTTGGAAAGGTGTTTCTATGAATTCACCATCTAACTCCACGTAGCGGAAAGAGTTAAGGTGGCTTATCATATACTCCTCCTCACCGTAAACTGTTATGATTTTACCCTAGACTGGGTACTTGAGCATCTGGTGTAGAGAAGAAGTGATTGCCCCAGCGTTGTGGATCCATGGCCTTCCCAACAAGCATGAATATGAAGGACGGATGTCCATCACATAAAAAGTAGAGTTGAAAATTTATGTACCCACTTTGATTGGAATGTCCACTTCTCCGTGAACCATCCTCTTAGAACCGTCGAAGGCTCTAACAATGATATTACTGGGCTTTAGGGTCAAACCTTCACAGTCCAATCTGTCTAATGCTTTCTTTGGTATAACATTTAAAGATGAACCGGTATCAACCAGAACATGAGCAAGTGTAGTTCCTCTGCACTCTACCGAGACATGCAGTGCATCATTATGCTTTCTTCCCTTAGACGTCAAATCACCATCAGAAAAGCCAAGACCATTATCGGCTGTAAGGCTAGCCACGCACTCTTGAAACTGGTCCGCAGAAGTTTCTTGAGGCACGTGTGTCGTCTTCAGAAATTTGATCAAGGCTTTGGCATGAGCCTCGGAGCAGAGTAATAGAACCAGCATAGAGATTTTTGAAGGGGTTTGGCCTAGCTGCTCTACGATATCATAGTCGCTCTTCTTAATTATCTTTAAGATCTCCTCCATCTCCTTTTGGGTGGTCTCGGGGATAATCAAAGTCTGAGCCTTCGTCCTGACAGGGGCCTCTTGGATCCCCTTACCTTTATCAGCAGTAACAGTAGAGGGTACATCTTCGGGAGCATCAATTTCTTCGATAACCGGACTTCGCACAGGTATCTTGACAGGCACAGGAGCACTTGAGGGTCCGAAGACTGCCCGTGGAGGAGCAATCTTTGGAGAGAAGATTCTTCCGCTACGAGTTATCTTACTTGTCCCTGCAATATTCCTTATGTCAGAAGTTTCTTCATCGGAATTCTCTTTGGCTGATTCGATTTTCTTGACACCATGGTAGAAGATCTCTCCTCCGTAATTCCATGGTATCGTTTTGTTGGACTTATATGGGATAGGCCCCGGCATGGTAATCTTCAGCGGTACAAGCTTTGGATCAGGCATAATCTTAACATGCCTTTTGCAGGTCTTGGAAAGATTGTCGGAAATGGTGATTATAGCAATGTCATTGATTGGAGTAACAAAGGTAACAAGAGTAACATGAGTGATAGTAGCAACAAGAGTTTTCTGAAAGAGGATCTCTTGAGTATCCATCAGGCGTTGGATGCCTGATTTCAACAGTGGGCAGTCGGATTGCAAGGTTGAACAGAAGTAACAATCTTTTTAACATCCCGGGAAAATCCTGGCTTTCAACATATTCATTTTAATCATTGGCAATGGAGTCATTAATTCATCAACAGTGGTAACGTGAAGATCTTCCACAATTGCATGGACATTATGACCATGTTTTGGCATAGGAGCGGATATCACATTAGGTTTTTCAGGAGCATCAAACTCTACCTCCTTGGCATCTATCAAATCTTGGATCTTGTTTTTAAGGGCCCAACAGTTGTTGGTGTCATGCCCTACACTATTCGAATGGTATGCACATTTTGCATTTGAATGATAATAGGGAGAAGAGGTATTTGGGTTTTTCGGCGCTTCTTTCAAGTTGGTAAGGTTTAACTTTAACAGATGAGGGAGGACCTGAGCCAGTGTCATATTGATTCGGGTGAATTGCCGTTGTGGCCTTTCTGCCTTTTACTGGTTAGATCTTGGTTGATTGTTGCGAGGTTGATCGGCTGAGGAGTTTTGGATCATCACAGCCCCCACCACGGGTCGGTGCTCCATTCTTCCTTGATTTCTCTGGGTATGAATAGCAGAAACTTCCTTCTTGGCTGGGAAGGTCTTCTTGATAGCAGTGGAAGCTGAGGCATCCTTCTGAATTTTACCACTCTTAATGCCAGCTTTGACCCTTTCCCCGGTCAGAATTAATTCGGTGAACCCTGCATATGAGCTCCTGATCAAGTGATTGAAGAATGAACCTGACAGGGTCCCTAAAAACATGTCGACCAGCTCTCTATCCGACAATGGTGGCTGCACCCTTCCAGCCAAATCTCGCCACTTCTGGGCATACTCCTTAAATACCTCATTAGAGGCCATACCCATACTTTGTAGTTGAGTACGAGTAGGCGCTAAATCCGCGTTGTATTGGTAATGTCGGTAGAAAGCAGCAACCAAATATTCCCAGTTATGAACATCATATCTCTCAAGTTGATTGAACCAGTCCAATTGCGTACCTGACAAACTATCTTGAAAAAAGTGGACCCACAGATCCTTATCAGAAGAATGAGGTTGGATCTTTCTGACGTAGGATCTCAGATGCATCTTCGGACAGGACAAACCGTCATATTTAGAAAATGTAGGTACTTTGAACTTGGGAGGAATGACGATCCCAGCAACCAACCCTAGTTCTTCGAAATCTAGTCCAGGTACCCTTTGCACTTCCATGGCTGCTAGCCGGTCTTCAAGATTCTTATACTTATCGTCCGCAGGGGGATGTTGCTTCTCAGAGTAATCTTCCTCTTCTTCTTCTTCCTCTTCAGCTTCAGATTCAGAGGGCATTGCAACTCCCTTATCTTTACCAACCCCTTCGTCAGACGTCGAGGGGAATTCCAGAACTCTCCTAGCCTGATGCTCAAATCTTCTTCCCTTAGTGGCCACACCAGTTCTTTTCTTCTTTTTCTCTTTGTCTTTTTCCTTCTCTTTCTCTAACAGTGCTTTAAGGTCCTCTTGACCCCTTGCTAAGGTCATGAGGAGTTGTTGGAATTGCGAATTTTGTGCTTGCAGATCTTTAACCGTCTGCTCTATATCCATCTTACTGAAATAAACAGCAGAAAGATAAGGAAACCTGGTGTAAAGACCTGTTTATGCATATGATGAATGATATGTTATTCATGTAATGCATTCAAGGATTCAGAAATTCAAAGTTGTTGCAAACAAAAAGAACACACGTCATATTAATAAGAAGAAATTTGTTAGTACATAAATGCCCCATGGGAAAAATATTACAAAATTCTTAATGCAAAAAGACATTGCGCATCCTCTTTGGTGCGATGTAAGTGTTGATAGTCTCCTCTTCATGAAGTCGGCAGGTAAGTTCCAAAACTTTCTTCTCGCTGGCATAGAAGCTGGCTTCAAAAGTATTTCGTTCTTCCTTGAGTTGTATCCAACTCCTTTGCAATTCTTCCAATGATGTTGGCATGTCAGGATGTAGGAGGGTGTATGGAACCTCTCCTTCCATAACAGGCTCTTTGATCACGGGGAGAATGTGAGGGTAAGGCATCATGAGACTCTGGGCGCGGGTTCGTACCCACTTGAGATAAGGCTCAAGGGGGATGGAATTCTTGTGCCCCAGTGTCTTACTATCCACTTTGTTGGGCATCCTCCAAGCTCGGATAAACCTTTGTCGAAGTCTTTGCGCATCATTGTCGAAGTCAAAAACCAAGTCAGGAATCAGCATATCATGAGGGCCATCCCTTCGGGCATACCCAAATTGTCTCAGAGCTAAACAGGGGTTGTAGGTAATGCCTCCCCTAATGCCAAGTAATGGGACATTAGGGAATTCTCCGCAACGATCAATGATGATGACATTCTCTCTGGACCGAGAACACCAATGAACATCAGAATGTGTGAGAGTCATCAACCATTGTGACCACCTTAAACCCTGCTCATTCTTCAAAACTGTTTGTGGAAGGTGAGAAATAAACCACCTTGCTAGAAGAGGAGTACAACACATGAGAACACCTCTTTTCCTCATTGTTCGTGTGTAAAATGAGTGTAGGATGTCCCCAAGCAATGTAGGCACAGGATTCCGAGATATGAAAATCTTGACAGCATTCGCATCTATAAGCTGATCAAGGTTTGGGAACAAGACTAACCCATAGATGAGAAGTGCTACAATCTCCTCATAAGCTTGCAGATCTAGAGAATTCCAGCAGTCTTGTGCCTTCTCAAACAGAAACTTTGCCAAGAAACCCTTGACACCATTTCTGGTTTCCCAATGACCTTTGATATCAGATGGTTGCAAGTGTAAGGCTTGAGCAACATCTTCAGGATTTGGTTCTCTTTCCGTACCGTTGTAGGGTAGTTGATGGAGAATAGGAATCCTCAGGAGTTGAGAAAATTCCTCCAAAGTAGGTACTAGTTGGTAATCAGGGAATGTGAAACAGTGGTGTAGGGGGTCAAAGAACTGGAAGAGAACTTTCACCATGTCTTCTTCAATGTTGGAGTTGACCAAGTTGAGAAGTCTACCATGTCTTTCACTGAAGAGAGAATTCTTTGGAATCTTGGAAGTAAGCTCCTTGAGTTGAGGAGGGATTCTCACAAGGTTGACCTGAATTGTTTTCCTGCGAAGAGATTCCATTACCTACAAAACAAGAACAAAGATGAAGATCCAAACCCTTGAAATGGTTAGTGGATGCATACGATGCTTTATGATGTTCATGATGTATGCACAAACATATGTACAAGCAAGTCACACAAGATCCTAGTTTCAGGCTTGCATGGGGTTTCATAGGTAAGTACCCTCTTGAAGTTAGTTGGCTCAACCTGTCCTATAAATAGTAACCGGGTTCTAAGGAGCTCAATATCACTAGATTATTTTTTGTGTTCATTGTTTCAGTTTAGCCACTTAACTGGCAACTGAAATATTCCAAGAAAATAAACCTCAATGAGTGTAGTATTGAGTATCTACCAACTTCGGACTGTACCAAAGCCGGTCATCTCACTACCCCTAATAAGGCCAAGATGGTCAAGTAAGGTTCTAAGAGTTCATTAGTGCTTCATGACATCACTCAGTGGCCCTGTATTCTCTTTGATTGACCCAAAGGCTACCGGTACTCACAAATATGTCGCACTAATATAGCTATTGCTTCAACCATGTCGGTATACCCTGCACAGTTTCCATAACGTATTGCTATTTACCTATGAATGTTTCCCGAATCTGGGTAGACGATTTCAAGCCCAAACAAGAGAACCAAATGTAAAGCAATCAAAGCAAACAAGATAAGCATGCAAAGGTGATCTAAACCCTAAGGTTACTCCACTTTTAAAGAATCTCCCCAGCAGAGTCGTCAGTTCTATGATACGGTGGGAGAATTGACTTGAGGTTTTGCATTTTGTGTTCGCAAATGTTTCGGTTTAGCAAGAGTCGCCACCGACTTTTTATTTTATCCTAAGGAAAGGTCAAAAAGCACAGGAAAGACCTTTGAGATGTTTTCTTGGGTTCGGGGAGTAGATTATGAAAAGGAAAGGTGCAAGCACCCTTTTCATCCATGGTTATCCATGGGCTCTTAGTTACTTGTTTAGATCACTTACTTTTGCTTTTCAATTGTTTGAAATGGTGCTTTGTGTGTGGTTTTGAAAGAGGTTTTGAAAAGAGGCCATCATTGTGGCAACCTTTGTAATGATTCTTGTTTGAATGTATACAAAGGTGTTTTATCTTTTGAGAAGATTTCTATGTTTGAAAGTTTGTTTTGGGAAATGTTTTGAAATTGTGTTGTGAAGTGTGTTTGAAAATAGCAAGGATGTTTTGAAAGCTTTTGATCAAGTAACTAAAAGCTATCTACCCTAATTTACTCAAAGATCTTTCCTAATGTTTTTAACCCTTTTGACAGTGTTGTTTTACCATTGCATTTGGTAAACAACCTTGTATTAGGATGTTAAACGGGACAGGCGCGGGTCATCGTATAGACCATGATAGCAATTGTGTTAGGTATTTTTGGCAAATTTTTAAGGGACTTGATCATTTTTGTTTAGGCAATCAAGATAGCGTCATCGAGGGACTATGATCTTTTGTTTTGTTTTTGTTTTGCCAAAGTACCCAACATGCATAACATGGCCCATTTTTAAGGCAACAAGTGGATTGTAACCCTAGGGGTGCATGTGTGCATTGTGTATTGATTTTCATGCATTTTTGTCTTTGTATTAGGTCAAGCTACTTGTTGATTTTGATTTTTGCATACAAACCCTAATCTCTAATCATGGCATAATTGAAAGCATAAAGTGCGAGAATTAAAAGTCTAAGCTATTACAACATGATTATGGGGATGGGGGTACAATATTTGAATGGGGGTGTATTTGACAAGAAATATAAACCCTAATTTACTATTACATCTAAATTGAATTCAAATGCATAAATAAATGGACAATATTTAAATAAACAAAATAAACAAATATATCAAATAATATGAATTATGCAAAAAGTTTATGTTTATTTTCTAAGTATGTAAAAATATTTAATGTAAAAATAAAGAAATAAATAAAAGATTAATTTTATTTGGTTAAGGGTAAAACCCTAATTTTCTTTAAGAAAATAAATACATTATATTATTTATATTTACATACAATAAAAATAAAATAGTATGTGTAAAAAAAAATATATATATTTAGAAAAAATTATTTTTAAGTATAAATAATAATAAAAGTAAAAATGTAATATTTTATATTTTTATTCTAAAGTATATATATATATATATATATATATATATATATATATATATATATATATATATATATATATATATATATATATATATATATATATATATATATATATATATATATATATATATATATATATATATATATATATATATATATATATATATATATATATATATATATATATATATATATATATATATATATATATATATATATATATATATATATATATATATATATATAATAAATAAAATATATTTAGAGAAATATTTTCAGTGTGAATAAAAATAAAAGTATAATTTACATATTATTTTCAAGTTTTTAATTAATAAGATAAAAGTAATTAAATTGCTTTTTATGTTAGAAAAATAAAAATAAAATGCAAAATAAATGTGAAAAAATTATAAAAATATTTTTGAGTATTTTTTATATTTGGAAATAATAAAATATAATCAGAAATGAAAATAAAAATGCAAAAATATAAAATAACAAGAAATTGGGCCAGGGGGTGCAAACAGGAAAAGGGAGGTGTCAAAAGTAGCCAGGACCAAGCCCAGCCCAAACCAACTTCATCTTCAACCTTCTGATTTTGAAAACACGCGTGCCCTGTACAATTGCCAGATCCTGTATACGAGCTCTATTGCAAAAACACATAAATCAAACTTGTAGAGCATTTCAAGACGAATCCAACCATATAAACAACTTGTCTTAATTCTCAAAAACCAGAGAGAATTTCTCTAGCCCTAAAATCTAACCTAGTTTTTTCAGTATGTTCATGGGTGAAATTCTCTTAGCATGCTTAATATAAATGAAAACTGAGCATATGTACAGCTTCATGGCTATGAATACTACATTTCTTATTCACAAACCTAAGGCTAAATGTTCCTAAATAGAGAGATAGGAAGTGGACAAAAACCTATTTTCAGCTGACTTCGTGTAGGGCAATGTAGAGCTTTTCAACAAGGCTTGAGATGTCTGGGAGCTTGCTTGAACTTCACTTGACCTTCTCCAATACCCTGCTTGCCTTGAATATGCTTGAATCAGCCTACAGAACTTAACATGCACAAGCTCAAGATGAAAATGGAAAACTCTGTAAATGGAGTTACAGTTGGTGTTTGAGGTTTGGGATAGTTTGGATGGATGAAACGGAAGGTGTTTGAACCAACTTGGGGCAAAATGCACGAGCAAATTGAGCTATGGAAGTCAAGTTGCAGGTTCTGCCCTGTTTTGCCAATGGAAGGTGATTTCTGGCTAGGGGATGTTTAGAGGCTCAAGCAATCGTGTTTCTGGCTCAGAGGGATGTGAGAAAGATGTTCAAAATGCTTGCACAAGTTTTTTTTGGGCTGATGTTCAAGTTCTCATGTTTTGGACAAGTTTCTTGTTTTTGAAGCAAAATGTGGGAAGTGATTGAAATAGGTCTGTACAGGCTATCCTTATGCTTGCATACTTTGCCCTTGGCCCCTCCAACTTGTAGATTTGATTAGCTGCATAAGATATGGATCAATGCTCAAGAAATCAGTTTTGACATAAAGCATGATTTCAAGCAAAAATGGAAACTTTGCTTTTTCTACTTAGGGATTAGTTTTGTGTACAATGCTCTAATGACCAAAACAATGTCTTAGACCAATGAATTTGCATTAAATTATTGAGTGTGAAGTGGTTTAGAGGCCTGTAATCTAGTGCAAAGCATGCTGACTTGAAATTGCAACTTGTATGAACATGAATATGCCATGGATGAAAAGTGAGTTTTTGCCAACTTCAAGCCTTTGATTCTCTCTAACCACAAATGTGTTTGAGGATTTCTTGAACATTTTGGAAACCTTGCAACATTCTCTACAATCCATCTTTGAAATGAAACTTGATATTCCAAGTGGAACTATGTGAAAAATGGCCATGCAGATAGGTCAAAATCCTGCCTAAACTAGGGCAAAATTTCACTAAGTTAAAAGTTTTAGGAACCCTTGTTCCAAAAATCATAACTTGAAATCCAAGCTTCTTTTGAGAAAACTTTGTGAATAAAAGTTATAGACTTTGTGGAAGACTACAACTTTCATGTTGGAAGTTTTGTTTGAATCCAATTGCATCATCGTGAAAATGTGGGGCAAAGTTAGGAAAAATTAAGAAAATTTCATAACTTAGAAAAATTCTAAGTTATGAAAATTTTCAACTTTAAACCCTAATTTGCAAAAATGGGTTTCTTGATGAAAAAGTTTCATGTTTTGACACATCTTGATGAAAAATGACCCTTGGCACTTGATTTTGACCAAAAAGTCAAAGTTTGACTTTTCAGTATACAGTCAAATTTTGATCAGTTGACTGAAAAATTCATTTGTCAATCCAATGCAATTGAGATCTTTTGAACTTGTTGAATAGGTCAAGATGATGCCATTGAGTCCTTGAATCCATGGTTGAACCCAATTTGCCATTGGCTAAGTCAAAAATCAGAAATTGCCTTTATACAGTCAAAACCCTAAAAATGACCATTTTGCCCTTTTGGTGATCTAATCAAATTTCTTGTGGGTTTATGGTCCAAACTTGATCAAATGGTTCATATGAGTTCATAATGTTGATTTGGGTCAAAATTCATGAGGTTTGACTATAAATTGGCCACAATTGACTTTTCCCCCAATACAGTTGATTTCTAGGTCAACTGTCCAATTGATTGGGCAAAAATTTGATCCAAGGCTTGAAACTTGGTATGGTCAAGCTTATGAGTCCAACATGAAGTACGAAAGTCACTTTGAGTATTAGAAGTCCAAAATTCTCTGTGCAAACTCAAACCCTAATTTAGGTCAATAGTGCAAGGAGATGTCTTTAGCAGAGCAAACCCTAGCTTGATCTTGAGTTCAAAGAGCCTTGTGATGAGAAAAGTTGATAAAATGAGAGGGAAAATTTTGGGGTACAACACGCTTCATTTGCCTCAGTCACCTAGAATGTGGTAGCCAGATTCATCAAACACAATCTCATCTACCGCTATGGTATCCCCGAAAGGATCATCACCGATAATGGTACTAACCTTAACAATGTTATGATTACCGATCTTTGCAATCAGTTCAAAATCAAGCATCACAATTCTTATCCATATAGACCTAAAATGAATGGCGCAGTCGAAGAGGCCAACAAAAACATTAAGAAGATTGTGCAAAAGATGGTAGTAACTGTGATCGGTGGATCTGGAACTGACTGTTTAACACTGGTTCGCGAAATGTCGCGGAAGCAAGAGTCGCCACCGTCTTTTATTTTCTCCAAATGGAAAGGACAAAAGCATAGAAAAATTCCTTATTGAGATTGCTCTCGGTTCGGGAGGTAGATTTATAGAAAGGGAAGGTGTTAGCACCCTTTCTATCCATGGTTATCCATGGGCTCTTAGATACTTGCTCATTTGTGTTTTCAAAATTGTTTGCTTTTCAAGGTGAGTGGGTTTGAAAAAGTTTTGTTTAAAATTTCAATTCGACTCTTGTATCAGTCCTTAAGAGTGTTTGAAAAGTTGTTTTTGAAATCTTTTTGCAAAGTGTCGGTGTGAAAAGAGTTTTTGATTTGTTTTGAATTAGAGCAAGTATCTACGAGTCATCTACCTACCCTAAGGAATTAGTCTGTGTAAATGTCCTTAAGGTAGTGCTATCCCACCATTGAGAGGTAGGTAGCACCACCGTTGGAGGTGTTCGGGTCAATTCGAGGGTTCGGGACAGTGTGGTCACCAGAGCAATAGGAAGACACCTTAGAAGCTACCCCCATGCCATGTTCATGGACATGAGGACTTACTAAAACATCCTCTACTCGACGACCACTTTTCGAGGGGCAAGGCAACAGTGAGGCGTACCCTAGGGGTGGTGTGTGAATTGTGTGTCATTTTCAATTATGTTTATCTTGTCATGCATTGGTGATCTACTCTTTGTTTTTATTTTTGGCATTCATTCTTTCATGTGGTTATTAACAGTTAAAAGGTGCGGGAAGATAAAAGTCCTACGCTATTACAAAGGCGCGGGTCTACATCGCCAAATTAAACCAAGACCCGATTTGAAATAAAAATGCGGAAAAATAAATATCCTAATTAATTTATTACAAGGCTTTGGGGCAATTACATGAAATTTAGAAAAGGAAATAAAAGTAAATGGGCGAAGAGAAATAAAATCGAGAATGCGAGGGCGTTGGACCCTTTTAAAGAAATTAAATCGAAATCGTAAATTAATTAAATTAAATAAAAGCAAGAACTTATTTTTTGGAGTTTTTGTATTTATGGAATTTAATGAGAAAATTAAATGGAATTAAAACCCTAATTCTAAACATTTTTAATTATTAAAGAAATAAATTCAAGTTTGACCTAATTTACATTAATTATTTACATGGCATATTTATTTACAAAAATAATTAATACTTAATAATGGTAAAAAGAAAAGAAAAAGAATATAAGCATTAAAACCCTAATCTCTATATTTTTTTAGTTTATTAAAAGAATATTGAAATTAAACCTAAAATTACAACTAAATTAGTTAACAAAATTTATTTACAAAAGGTTGATTAAAACATAAATGAACATATTTTTATTTTTTATAGTTTCTGATTTTTTTATATTTTTATATTATAAAACTAATTTTGTGGAATTAAGTGAAACAAATAATATAATTAAAAAAAGAATAAATAAAAGAAAAGAAAGGAAGAAAGAGATGCAAACATGGGGGGTGGTTGTCCCTTTTGGAGGTATTTTCCAAGCAATTTTGGCCCACTGAATCAGGCCTGGTGGACTTTTCTGGCTCGTATGAGGAAGTATTGACTGGTTTCCATGGTGGACTTCACATGATGGTCAATGGATTAATCTTCAGGGGCATGTGGCAATCAAGCAGGCAAGGCATTTGGTGGACCTTAGCTGAAGCGCTGCAGGGAAATACGTTAAACAAAATAATATTGAGGAAGGGAGGGGACCTGGGAATCGAACCCAGGTCCCAGCGTTTACCCATTACACATTCAGCCATCTGAGCTACGCGCGCACGTTGTATTGGAATTGGCCAGTGGATGACATAACACGACACAACGCTTAGTGATGTCCATCGCGCGAAAATTCAAACGTGCCTATTATCAGGGGACATGTCCTCCTTCTTCTTCATGTTTCCTGCAAATAAAACATGGATAGTGGGGGTTTTAAACCCCCACTAAATGACACATACAAAAATAGCGAATAGAACACCGTTGATCATAAATTGAGCGCGGCGTGTGGAATTAATTCGTATGAAGCTTCTGATTCTAATGGCATAGGTCTTGTTGTCTGATTTTTCCAGAAGAAGAAAGCCCCAAATTCACACCTCTGAAAACCTAGAAAGCATCAATGGCATTTTTCTATACAAGCACTATTAATCCAATTCAATGGCACCATTAGCTTTATTGAGTTCATGTTAGTGCAAAACAATCATTAGAATGCATTAATATGGCATGAAAAGGTAAATACGAATATGCAAAATATCAAGAACAGGGCGGCTTCATTCTACCGATTCTTGAGGTTAGAGGCTGTGGTTTTGATTGGGATATCTTCCTGGCAGTCTTGGCAAGCTTGTGGGATCGTTCTTTTGTCCTGAAACACACTGAAACTATGAAAGCAGATTTCAATTTTTTTGGAAAAATGCAAAGTTTGATTCTTGACTCTGAGCGCAGCTTCTAGGTTTTGTGCATTAGGGTTGCAATATGTATATGTATGTGAATGTATTAGGGTAACAAAACAAGTCCAAAATCCATGGAATCAATGCTTTTGAATTTTGTGATCTTCCATGATTTTTTCAATCTTTTTCCATGCCAAATATGGAAATCATTGGAGATTATTTCCATATTGAGTATGCACGAAATCTTGAGGTTATGATGAGTAGAAATGCTGCATAAAAAGATTTGAAAGGTGGCATTTAGTATTTTTTTTCATATTTAATTTGAATTAAATGAGTTAATAGATTTAAAAATTCAATTAATAAATAAAAAATAAGAAAATAACTCCCCTTTGGGTCAATGGGTCGTGCCTAGCCTTTGGGTGATGATTCTTGGAAGAAATTGAGGCCCATTAGCAATTTTGAGGCCTTTGAAGCAAAGTTGACTTTTCAAAATTCCCAAAACTTTCCCAACTTCCACAAGGCATATCTTGCTCAATTTTTAAGCTTTGATCATGTTCTTTGACATTTTGGAAAGGTCTTAAAGTCCTCTAACCAATGCCTTTGGTCCCATGTCATTTTTATTTACCAATCTCAAGTTATGGTCCTTGACTTAAAGTCCCTTTTTGTTGACTTTTGAAAATGACCTATAATGTTGAGATTGATAACTTTTTGTGAGAGCATTTCTTGGACTTGAAGTGTGAAGAGGAGTTGTAGGAAATGTCATTCTCTTAAAAATGAGCTTTGGATGGAATTTTTATGATAAACCATGTGGAAGTTATGCCCTGGTCAAGTTACAGTTGACTTTTTCAACTGTCCAAATATGGAAACTTTTGCATCTTGAGACTTTTTGAGCCATGCCTTGAAAATCATGACCAAGAATTGATCAAATGATGTTTGTGGCTTCAAAATAAGATGTTGACCAAAAAATTTGAACTTTTGACTGTCAAATGACCATTTTACCCCTATAGTTGACTGCTGAGCAATTAGGGTTTTTGACTGTGCAATTTTGTGCTGTGAGTCTTGAAACTTAGCATATGGATGCTTGACCATGTTTGTAGGCATGTGGGACTTGTTTGGACCCTTGGAAACTTCAATTTCTTTTCCAGAACCAAAACCCTAGTTTTTGACTGTTAGGAGGCCATTGAACTGTGCAACTCTTGAGAGATTGTGGAGCATGCTCTTTGCAAATCTTGAAGAATATGGGAGGGCAAATTTTGGGGTACAACAGTTGCCCCTGTTCAATCTTCTTAGACCTGAGGATGCAGATTGGCTGACGTGCCTTTCGTAATCCGAAGGTGGAAGATGATTGAACACTAGAGTGCCCAGAAATTTGCGCTCACATAGTAGCAGTGTGATGATGGGAATGGGCTTACAGATGCCATTTTGAGATTGATGGATAGGAATATGGGCTTATAGATGCCATGTGGAGAGGTGACGGATAGGTGGATGGGCTTATAGATGCCATCTGGGTGTCGATCGTGTAAGAGATTCCTTAGCGAGAACTTGTGTACCTGGAAAAGAAAGATGATTACCTGACCTGTTACAGGAGTTGATCTTCAAACTCTTTGTATAGATGCACCCTGGTTGGTTACAGGAATCGGGTCTGGAGCTTCAAACGGTGATGAATGAATCAGGGATGGTTACTACCTCAACGGGACGATGAGAGAACCTTGGGCGATTACTACCTCAACAGTAACGATGAGAGAATCTGGGGCGATTACTACCTCAACAGGAACGCTGAGAGAACCTTGGGCGATTACTACCTCAACAGGAACGCTGAGAGAATCCTGGATGTCTTCTACTGGGATAAGAATCAGGGAGATCTTAGGGTCGATCTGACTGAACCGGAGAAGGCCTTTGACTGGATAAGAATCAGGAAAATCTTAGGGTCAATTTAACTGAACCGGGCAAGGTCTTGGAATATCTTCAACTGGGTAAGAATCAGGGAGATCTTAGGGTCGATCTGACTGAACCAGAGAAGGCCTTTGACTGGATAAGAATCAGGAAAATCTTAGGGTCGATTTAACTGAACCAGGCTAGGTCTTGGAATATTCAACTGGATAAGAATCAGGGAGATCTTAGGGTCGATCTGACTGAACCGGAGAAGGCCTTTGACTGGATAAGAATCAGGAAAATCTTAGGGTCGATTTAACTGAATCGGGCTAGGTCTTGGAATATTCAACTGGATAAGAATCAGGGAGATCTTAGGGTCGATCTGACTGAACCGGAGAAGGCCTTTGACTGGATAAGAATCAGGAAAATCTTAGGATCGATTTAACTGAACCAGACGAAAGTCTTGGAATATCTGAGAACTTAACTGGATCTTTCCTGAAAGGTAAAAGTCAGTCATATGCAATGCATGATATGGATCAAGCAATGATGTTTTCAACATAGGCGAGATTGTAAGATATGATGCGTATATGCATGCTATAATGTATGGAAATGCAATGTTTATGAATGTATTCTTTTTGTCTAGGATTGTAAATCCTTGACGGGTGTCGGGAAGTCACGTCCTGGGCTGATGATTGAAGAGAATTCTTTGTTTCCGCTGGGGATGATAGTTGCAAAAATACCGGCAGGAGAAGATAACTCCGTTGGGGAATAAACTTGATGAAGAGATTACTCTGCGGGGAATAACTACTCTAGCGACCTTGCTGGGGAATAATACTCTGTGGGGAGAGAGATACTTTGCTGGGATGTTTGATGATGACTCCGCTGGGGACACCATTGTTGAGTTTTGTTGGAAGTATTAATAGACTTCGATGGGGATAAGAAGACTTCACCGAAGACGATCTTTCCGTGGCTTTTGGCTGAGGATAACCCAGTTATATCCTGGTAGGGAAATAACCTTTGAATAAAGCCGGGGGACGCGTTCGTGCTCTGTAGAGGAGAAGCTTCCAGAATCTACTGGGGATAAGCTTTCTGTTGGGGAGATGATTCACACTTTCCTGGGGAAATCTTTGATTGGACTCTCCTGGGGAAATTTTTGAGATACATTGGGGAAGTGGCTCCTCTGAATGCCTGGTATACCGCCGGGGAAAAGTTTTAGACCAAGACTGCCGGGGGTGCTTGTTAGGAATGTCTGTATATCGTGCTGGGGAATGTTGAGATCTGCGGGAATACCCAACTTCCTTAAGGCTGACTGCATAGCTTTGCTTGGGGAGAGTGCATTGACTTGCTGACTCACTCTCTGGGGAGTTAAGATATACTAGTTACGTTCTTTAGCTGAACCTACCTTGATACCTTGGTGGACAGAACAATTAGATCGCTTAGACCACTCATTATTGCCCCTGCTTCTAATGTTACCTGTAATTAACCCTTTGTTTCGTATGCAAATATTTATGAGTTAGCAATTAGTGTCAAATGCATATATCACAAATTGAACCTTGGACGTTCTTCGCAATACAAAACAGAAAAGGAAAAACAATTGGCAATTTTAACTGAAAAGTGTATTTATATTGATTTTTTGAATTGGCCTGTAAAATAGGCGTTTATGTACAAGAGGCTGACGTCCTAGTAAGAGAACGCCGCCGAATAAGAGTTTATACAAATTTGTACAAAAGGGAAACAAAACAGTTGTGTGAAAAGAATAATCCCACTGGGTTCCAACTCTGCTATCCTTTATATCTTCGAGCGTCTCATCACTTGATGACCTAGTCGAGGATGAAGCTGATTGATTGATGCCGTTAGAACTTGATATTGATACCGGATTCTGGATGCAAAGTGATCCAATGAGACATAGTATTACGCTTTATCCCTAACTTTTGCCTGGACCGCCCTTTCGGGTTTTCAGTCCACCGGGATACCCATTTTTTCCCAAGCCGCCTTTTCAGGTTTTCGACTTGCCAGGTGTACAGATTTTTTATATTTCATCCCTTCATTTTGCCCGAACCCTTTTGGTTCGCCGGGAGCCCTAATTTTTGCCTAGGTATGTCAACCTAGCAGGTCTTTATTATGCGTAGTATCTTTTTACTATGTCTGCATTGGCGGGGTGAGGAAGGTCGTCACCATCTATGTTGGTTAGAATCATGGCTCCTCCTGAGAACACATGTTTAACCACAAATGGCCCTTCGTATGTAGGGGTCCATTTGCCCCTTGGATCACTCTGAGGAAGGATGATGCGTTTGATTACCAGATCCCCAACTCGATATTCTTGTGGTCTGACCTTTTTGTTAAATGCCCTGATCGTCCGTTTTTGGTACGTCTGACCATGACAAATAGCAGCAAGTCTCTTTTCGTCAATTAAGTTTAGCTGATCAAGTCGTGTCTGGATCCAATCATCTTCACTCAAATCTGCATCCTTCATTATCCGGAGAGAGGGTATCTGCACTTCGATCGGTAAGACTGCCTCCATACCGTAGACCAAGGAGAAAGGAGTTGCCCCAGTTGACGTCCTTACTGAGGTACGGTACCCATGTAGAGAGAACGGTAACATCTCGTGCCAATCTTTATAAGTCACTGTCATCTTCTGCACAATTTTCTTGATATTTTTATTTGCTGCTTCTACAACCCCATTCATCTTCGGTCGGTAAGGAGAAGAGTTATGGTGTTGTATCTTAAATTGCTCGCAGAGCTCAGTGATCATCTTGTTATTGAGATTGGTACCGTTTTCTGTAATGATTCTTTCTGGGATGCTGTATCGACAGATCAGGTTATGCCGAATGAACCGTGCCACAACATTCTTGGTTACCGTAGCGTAGGAAGCTGCCTCAACCCACTTCGTGAAGTAATCAATTGCTACCAGGATGAAGCGATGCCCATTGGACGCTGTAGGTTTAATCTCGCCGATCATATCTATGCCCCACATTGCAAAAGGCCAAGGTGCAGTCAAGACATTCAGAGGAACTGGAGGAACGTGCACCTTATCTGCATAAACCTGGCACTTATGACATGTCCGAGAGTGTTGGTAACAGTCGGCTTCCATTGTGGACCAGAAATACCCTACCCGAAGGATTTTCTTCGCCATAGTGTGTCCACTGGAATGTGTTCCGAAGGTCCCTTCATGTAGCTCTGCCATGATCCTTTCTGCTTCAGTCTTATCCACACAACGCAGTAAGGTCGAATCATGGTTTCGCTTGTACAGGATGCCGTTGCTAAGGAAGAACTTCGCTGCGAACCTTCTCAGAAACTTTTTATCGTTGACAGATGCACCTTCAGGGTATTCCTGAGCTTCCAAATATCTCTTCACCTCATGGTACCAAGGTTTCTCAGTCACTACCTCAGCCTCGAGATCACAACAGTATGTCGGTTCGTCCAGTTTCCAAATGATGATCCGGGGAGCCTCATTGTCCCATTTGACTTTGAACATGGAAGACATCGTAGCTAACGCGTCCGCCAACTGATTCTCCTCTCTTGGGAAATCAAAAGTTATCTCTGTGAAATGGGGGATCAATGTCAACACACATTCTCTGTAAGGAATAAGATTCGGATGTTTCGTATCCCACTCCCCTTTGATCTGATTGATCACGAGAGCGGAATCTCTGAAGACACTCAGAAACTTGATCCTTAGGTCGATCGCAGCTTGAAGACCCATGATGCATGCCTCATACTCCGCCATGTTGTTGGTGTAGTTGAAACATAGCCGGGCAGTAAGTGGAGTATGAGTGCCTTGAGGGGATATGATCACAACGCCGATGCCGTTACCCAAAGCGTTGGAGGCTCCGTCGAAGTGCATAGACCATCGGGATCCTTCCTCAGGTCCTTCATCCGGTCCAGGTACTTCACAGTCAGTCACTATCATGATGCTCTCGTCCGGAAACTCGAAATTCATCGAATGATAGTCGTCTACTGCCTGATGTGCCAAGTGGTCTGCCAATACACTTCCTTTGATGGCTTTCTGGGTCGTGTACTGGATGTCGTATTCTGTCAAGATCATCTGCCATCTTGCTATTCTCCCAGACAGAGCAGGCTTTTCAAATATATACTTTATAGGATCCATCTTTGAGATCAATAAGGTAGTGTGAGTCAGCATATACTGTCTCAGCCGGCGAGCAGCCCATACCAAAGCGCAGCAAGTTTTCTCGAGCAGTGAGTATCGGGTCTCACAGTCGGTAAACCTTTTGCTAAGGTAATAAATGGCATGCTCTTTTCGGCCAGACTCGTTATGCTGCCCCAGCACACACCCCATTGAGTTATCAAGTACTGTCAGGTATAGTATCAGAGGTCTCCCTTCAACCGGTGGCATAAGAATGGGTGGTTCTTGGAGATACTCTTTGATTTTGTCAAAAGCGGCCTGACATTCATCATTCCAACGTACTACCTGATCTTTCTTCAGCAGCTTGAAGATTGGTTCACAGGTAGCGGTTAGGTGCGAGATGAATCGAGCAATGTAATTCAGGCGTCCTAAAAATCCTCTGACTTCTTTCTCTGTCTTAGGAACTGGCATCTCTTGAATAGCTTTAACCTTGGCAGGGTCCACTTGAATACCCTTATTGCTTACGACGAAGCCTAGCAACTTTCCATATCTAACCCCGAAGGTACACTTGTTCGGGTTCAACCTCAGCTTGTACAGCTTCAGACGGTCAAACAATTTCTGCAGATGATCAAGGTGTTCTTCCTCAGTTTGGGACCTTGCGATCATGTCGTCAACATACACTTCTATCTCATGATGGATCATGTCATGAAATAAAGCAACCATGGCACGTTGGTAGGTTGCCCCAGCATTTTTCAACCCGAATGGCATGACCTTGTAGCAGAAGGTGCCCCACTGAGTAACAAAGGTAGTCTTTTCCATGTCTTCAGGAGCCATTTTGATCTGATTGTACCCTGAAAAACCATCCATGAAAGAGAACACCTTGTGCTGAGCCGTATTGTCAACCAGAACATCAATGTGAGGTAGAGGGAAGTCATCTTTGGGGCTGGCCCTGTTCAGATCCCTGTAGTCAACGCACATTCTGACCTTACCGTCTTTCTTTGGTACCGGCACCACATTAGCCACCCACTGAGGATAAGAAGTCACTGCAAGGAACCCGACATCAAACTGTTTCATAACCTCGGCTTTGATCTTCTCAGACATCTCTGGACGCATACGGCGGACCTTTTGCTTAACTGGAGGGCAGTCTTCCTTGGTAGGCAAATGATGGACCACAATGTCGGTATCCAACCCAGGAATGTCTTCGTAGGACCAGGCAAAGATCTCCACATAATCATGTAACATCTGAGTCAACCGTTGCTTCACGCTGAGCTCTAGGTTGGCACCAATCTTGACCTCCTTTCTGTCTGCCTCAGTACCCAGATTTATCGTTTCCACCGGCTCTTCGTGTGGTTGAATTGCCCTCTCTTCTTGTTGTAACAGTCTTGCAAGCTCGCCAGGCACTTCGCAATCATCTTCACCTTCGTCTTCGGCTAAGTTGATCGGATTTTCGAAGTCATAACTGGCAGTAGCAGAGTCGTTACCAGTGAGATCCAGAGTGGATTGAAACCTGTATGGGTGAGTGTGTGTAAATACAGTTGTTTTGCAATATATAAAGAAAGGAAAGAACGAAAAGGAGCATAATATTTGAAATGTGAGAAAACGTCTAAGGTCTTTATTCATGATATATGAAATGACAATTAATATGCCCTCACAAATGAAGCCACGGTGCCCCGGGTAAGACATCGGGCCATAGCGTTTCAATTCATTGTTTATTACAAATAATAAAAACAAAGAAGTTTATTACTGCGTAACAAAAGTAACAGGAGTATGATCTTTAGCAGTCCAATTGGTCAATCCGCCATCAGTCGTCGAGTAGATCCAACTATCAAACTCTGACTCTTCCACTTCATCTTCATCCCCAATGGCATTCACTCCTGGATTGGTGATGAGCACAGGAGGTCTTCTGGTCCTTGCCTTGCGCACAGCCCTCTGAGCCTCTGCAGTAAAACCCAGTCCAAACTTGTCAGTTTTTGGTGTAAAATCAGGGAGCCTGCCCCAGTTAGCACATTCACCTTTCTTGATTACAGCCCGGGCGTCCTTTAAGGAAGCCATCTTCAAGGGAAAGTCCACTTCAACCACTGTTTCCGCTGCTGCCAATGTTGGAGGTACCTCTTCAAAATGCTGAAAGGGGGTTTCAATAAACTCCCCGTCCATCTCGATATATCGGAAGGAATTCAAGTGACTAACCATATACTCCTCCTCTCCCTGCACAGTGACAATCTTCCCTTTGACAGGGTACTTGAGCTTCTGGTGTAGGGTAGAGGTCACTGCCCCAGCTTTGTGAATCCAAGGTCGACCCAGTAAACAGGAATAAGATGGACGGATATCCATCACATAGAAAGTTGAGTCGAATACTTGAGAACCCACACGAATACGAATGTCTACCTCTCCATGAACCATCCTCTTAGAACCGTCAAAGGCTCTGACAATGATGTTGCTAGGTTTCAGCTCCAGGCCCTCACAATCCAAACGGTCTAAGGCCTTCTTGGGTAACACATTCAGGGAAGAACCGATGTCCACCAACACGTGCGCAAGAGTAGTGCCCCTGCATTCAATAGAGACATACAGGGCGTCATTGTGGTTTTTTCCCTTAGCAGTAAGGTCAGCATCCGAGAAACCCAAACCATTGTCGGCTGTCAAATTGGCTACGCAATCAGTAAACTGGACTGCAGATGTCTCTTGTGGCACGTGAGCCGTCTTGAGAAATGAAATTAAGGCTTTAGCATGGGCCTCTGAGCACAGCAACAAGGAGAGCATAGAGATCTTGGAGGGGGTATGCCCCAGCTGTTCAACAACATTAAAATCGCTCTTCTTGATTATCTTCAGAATTTCCTCCATCTCTTGTTGGGAGGCCTCAGCATTCACAGATTTTGGTGCCTCCATCCGGGCAGGCTCATCTTCAATCCCTTTGCCCCGAGCATTAGATGACTCGGCAGCAGGGGAAACAACTTGATCAGAAATGGGAACAGGTGCACTTGCAGGTGTTATAGTGAGAGGTCTTCGAATAGCTGGTGGCGCAATGTCAGGCGAGAAGAGCCTGCCACTGCGGGTAACTTTGGTTGGACCAGTGATATTGCTGATGCTGGTACCAGTGTTGAACTCTTGCTTTATACCATGTACATATACATCTGCCCCATAGTGCCATGGGACAGCCTTATCAGATTCATAGGGGAGAGGCCCCGGAACAGTAATCACAATGGGTGTGATAGTCATGATTTTAACTGGCTTCCTCGGGGGAGCCTTGATTGGATTATTAAAAATTGTAACAACATATACATCTTCCACAGGAACAAACGGAACAACGGTCTTCTAGAACAGAATCTCTTTGCTGTCCATCAGGCTTTGGATGCCCAACTTCAGCAAAGGACAACCAGAAAGGGAAACAGCACAGAAAAGGCAACCTTCGCTACAACCCGGAAATAAACCGGCCCGTAGTAGGTTCCTCTTAACAGTCATCAGAGGAGTAGCTACATCATTCATAGAAACGGCATACACATCTTCATCAACGGCATTCACTCCATGTTGGGGCGTAGGAGCAGTCACCACATTTGGCCTCTCAGGCGCTTCAAATTGTATCTCCTTCGCATCAATAAGGTCTTGCACCTTATTCCTTAAGGCCCAACAGTCATCAGTGGAATGCCCCGGGCTATCGGAGTGATAAGCACAGCGGGCATTTGGATTGTACTTGGGAGAGGCAGTATTCACAACCTTCGGGGCCTCTCTAACAGTCACCAAATTGGTGGATAGCAATTGCGGTAAGATTTGCGATAGGGTCATACTTAGACGGGTAAACTCTCTTCTGGGTCTTTCAGCCCTGGGTGGATTGGTTTGCCGAGGAGCGGCAGCAGGCTTGGCAATCATTACCGCGTTGACAGATTGGCGGCGTTCTGGTTTCTCTTGCCTCCTAGGCCCATATACAGCACTGGCCTTCTTCTTAAAGGGTTTCTTCTCAGAACTTGAAGATGCACCCTTCTGAATTTTACCGGACTTCATTCCAGCCTCTATCCTCTCCCCAGTCAGGATAAGATCAGTGAACCCCGCAGATGAGTTTCCAATAAGATGATTAAAGAATGGCCCAGATAGGGTCCCCAAGAACATATCTACCAGCTCACGGTCAGTTAGTGGAGGCTGCACCCTGCCAGCCAGATCCCTCCACTTCTGTGCATACTCTTTAAAACCTTCGCTTGATCCTAGCGACATACCCTGGAGTTGGGTACGTGTAGGAGCAAGGTCGGCATTATATTGATACTGCTTGTAAAAAGCAGTAGCCAACTCCTCCCAGTTACGAACTTTGGTCCCATCCAGCTGATAGAACCATTCGAGATAAGTCCCTAAAAGACTCTCCTGTAAGAAGTGGATCCATAAGTTCTTATCCACAGTGTACGGCCGAATCTTCCGCACATAAGATCTGAGGTGTAGCTTGGGACAAGACGCCCCGTCATACTTGGTGAAAGATGGTGCCTTAAACTTGTGAGGAATGATCACACCAGTAGATAAGCCCAAGTCTCCAAAATCCAGCCCAGGCACTTGTTGGATCTCCATTGCATTCATTCTGTCTTCCAACTGTTTATACCGGTCTTCAGCAGGAGGATACTGTTCCTCATTGAAGTCAGTCTCGTTGTCAGAGACTACCGGACTAGGACTTTTTCCCCCTTGGGGACTGCTCTTGCCTACAGAAGAACCAGCTTCCTCATTCTGCAGAGTGTTGTCAAACCTTCGGCCCGTGTTGAAAAGAACAGTTCTCTTCTTCTTCTTCTCCTTCTTCAGGAGTAAAGCCTTCAGCTCTTCTTGGCCTTGAGTCAAACCCATGATCAGCTCCTGAAATTGCGCTTTCTGCGCCTGAAGGGCCTTGATAGACATCTCGGTTGATGATGAGTCAGGGTTCATGATGCTGAAATAAATAGCGAAGAACAGTAAGCAACCTGAAAAGAAGAATACCTGGTATGCACATGATGAATGGAATGCGTATGATTTATGTTTTCAAAGACAATCGGGAATCAACTTTGTAAACAAAAAGGAACACACTTCATTAGATTCAACTTTGAAATTTAAATTGTTCAACAGGTTTCCCTTAGGCGTTACATAAAATGGAAATACTGAAAAGGGAAATAAAACTGTAAAAGAACATCCAGAACTCCTCATTGATCCCATGGTCTCCTCTTCTCAGTACGGATGTAGTCATTCAGAGCTCGCTCATTCTCCAACTGCTTTGTCAGCTTCTGGATCTTCAATTCCTGCTCGTTGAACTTTTCCCGGTAAGAATCCCGCTCTTCTCGCAGTTGCGACCAAGACCTCTTTAATGTCTCATAATCAGTAGGTATCTGAGGAGGGAGGACAGTTGGTGGAGCCCCATCTTTGTCAGGATACTCAAGAATGACGGGTCTGACAGCTTCGTATGGCATACCTAACTTCTGAGCACGGATGCGAACCCATTTGCAGTAGGTTTCCATAGGTAGAGAAGTCTTTGGCCCCAACTCTTGTGGGTCAGCTTTATGAACTCTGTCCCAAGCCTTGATGAACCTACGACGCAGCTCGTCACTATCCACCTGAAACTCAAAACTGATGTGAGGCACCAACATCTCATGAGGCCCTGCTCTTCTGGCTCTTCCAAACTGACGGAGTGCTAGATATGGATTATAAGAGATTCCTCCTTGGGTACCAATCAAAGGAACATTAGGGTATTCTCCGCAACGATCAATAACAGCTATCTCATCCAAACCTCTGAAAGTCCAAATGATGTCTTTATCAGTGAGAGACATTAACCTATGAGCCCAACCTCTTCCTTCTTGGTTCTTCAGTACGAACTTAGGGAGGTGCGAAATAAACCACCTCACCAACAAAGGGATACAACACCATAGAGTTCCTCGTCTTCGGGCAGTACGAGCATAAAGTTGTTGCAGGATGTCGCCCAAGAGAGTGGGCACAGGATGCTGAGACATGAAGATCCTTATGGCAGTGACATTGATGAAGTTGTCAGGATTAGGAAACAAGACTAGCCCATAGATTAAGAGAGCCAAGATGTCTTCATATGCCCTAAAGTCCAAGTCATTCCAGAAACTGTTAGCTTTACCAACCAGAAACTTGGCCAAGAAACCCTTAACTCCGCTTCTAGTCACCCAGTTGTCCATTACTTCTTGGTGGGTCAAGGGGAGAGCTGCAGCAACCTCCTCAAGCCTGAGGGTCTTTTCCCAACCAGTGAAGGGAGTCTGATCCAAGATAGGGATACCAAGCAAATCAGAGAACTCTTCCAGGGTAGGGACCAGCTGGAAGTCTTGAAAGGTGAAGCACTGGTACAGAGGGTCATAGAACTGGGTCAGGACACTCATCAACTGTTGATCCCGCTTTACAGTGACTAAACTGAGAAGAGAACCATGCCTCTGGATGAAGGAAGTGGTATTTGGAATCCTGCTAACCAACTCTTCAAGCAACTCAGGTGGGTGAACAAAGTTGAACCGGATAGTATTCCTTCGCATAGGCATCATGATGTCCTACAAAACAGAGCAAAGGTGAAACCCCCTTGTCTTTGAAATGGTCAGTCTTTATGCAGGATGCATGCAATGCTCATGATGTTATGATGTTATGATAAAGCACACCACAAATATTTACAAAGGCAAACATGATAAGGCACACAAGTCACACAAGACAAGCCCTTAGAGTTTAGGCCAGCATGAGATCTAGGTATTACCCTCTTTCAGTTTGTTGGTTCATACCTGTCCTATCAAAAGTAACCGGGTTCTTAGAGGATCCCAATATCATTGACTACCCTCAATCGGTCATAACTCCAGCAGCGCAATCTTTTCTTGCGGCCAGAACCATCACGAGAGTTTATCCTCAATGGGCGTAGCATACTGCTACTGTTCTAATGGCCAAGTTGTGTCATTTAAGGTTCTAAGGTCTGTTGGTGCTTAATGACTCCTCAGAAGACCCATATTCTCCTCGTTGCAACACAAGGGATATCGGTACAGACCAAGGTGCCACACCAATGTAGCCACTGCTTCACCCATGTCGGTCTACGCCGGACAGGTCCCTCACAGCTTATGCTACCTAAACAGGGTATCCCCATATCCGGGTTAGGATCTATGTAACTCCGATGCAACCCACAATTTAAAGCAAACAAGTAAAAACAATTGAAAACACAGTTATGAACTATCCTAAGGTACACCTCACTTTATAAAGCATCCCCAGCAGAGTCGCCAGTTCTGTGATCGGTGGATCTGGAACTGACTATTTTAACGCTGGTTCGCGAAATGTCGCGGAAGCAAGAGTCGCCACCGTCTTTTATTTTCTCCAAATGGAAAGGACAAAAGCACAGAAAAATTCCTTATTGAGATTAATTCTCGGTTCGGGAGGTAGATTTATAGAAAGGGAAGGTGTTAGCACCCTTTCTATCCATGGTTATCCATGGGCTCTTAGATACTTGCTCATTTGTGTTTTCAAAATTGTTTGCTTTTCAAGGTGAGTGGGTTTGAAAAAGTTTCGTTTAAAATTTCAATTCGACTCTTGTATCAGTCCTTAAGAGTGTTTGAAAAGTTGTTTTTGAAATCTTTTTGCAAAGTGTCGGTGTGAAAAGAGTTTTTGATTTGTTTTGAATTAGAGCAAGTATCTACGAGTCATCTACCTACCCTAAGGAATTAGTCTGTGTAAATATCCTTAAGGTAGTGATATCCCACCATTGAGAGGTAGGTAGCACCACCGTTGGAGGTGTTCAGGTCAATTCGAGGGTTCGGGACAGTGTGGTCACCAGAGCAATAGGAAGACACCTTAGAAGCTACCCCTATGCCATGTTCATGGACATGAGGACTTACTAAAACATCCTCTACTCGACGACCACTTTTCGAGGGGCAAGGCAACAGTGAGGCGTACCCTAGGGGTGGTGTGTGAATTGTGTGTCATTTTCAATTATGTTTATCTTGTCATGCATTGGTGATCTACTCTTTGTTTTTATTTTTGGCATTCATTATTTCATGTGGTTATTAACAGTTAAAAGGTGCGGGAAGATAAAAGTCCTACGCTATTACAAAGGCGCGGGTCTACATCGCCAAATTAAACCAAGACCCGATTTGAAATAAAAATGCGGAAAAATAAATATCCTAATTAATTTATTACAAGGCTTTGGGGCAATTACATGAAATTTAGAAAAGGAAATAAAAGTAAATGGGCGAAGAGAAATAAAATCGAGAATGCGAGGGCGTTGGACCCTTTTAAAGAAATTAAATCGAAATCGTAAATTAATTAAATTAAATAAAAGCAAGAACTTATTTTTTGGAGTTTTTGTATTTATGGAATTTAATGAGAAAATTAAATGGAATTAAAACCCTAATTCTAAACATTTTTAATTATTAAAGAAATAAATTCAAGTTTGACCTAATTTACATTAATTATTTACATGGCATATTTATTTACAAAAATAATTAATACTTAATAATGGTAAAAAGAAAAGAAAAAGAATAAAAGCATTAAAACCCTAATCTCTATATTTTTTTAGTTTATTAAAAGAATATTGAAATTAAACCTAAAATTACAACTAAATTAGTTAACAAAATTTATTTACAAAAGGTTGATTAAAACATAAATGAACATATTTTTATTTTTTATAGTTTCTGATTTTTTTATATTTTTATATTATAAAACTAATTTTGTGGAATTAAGTGAAACAAATAATATAATTAAAAAAAGAATAAATAAAAGAAAAGAAAGGAAGAAAGAGATGCAAACATGGGGGGTGGTTGTCCCTTTTGGAGGTATTTTCCAAGCAATTTTGGCCCACTGAATCAGGCCTGGTGGACTTTTCTGGCTCGTATGAGGAAGTACTGACTAGTGTCCATGGTGGACTTCACATGATGGTCAATGGATTAATCTTCAGGGGCATGTGGCAATCAAGCAGGCAAGGCATTTGGTGGACCTTAGCTGAAGCGCTGCAGGGAAATACGTTAAACAAAATAATATTGAGGAAGGGAGGGGACCTGGGAATTGAACCCAGGTCCCAGCATTTACCCATTACACATCCATCCATCTGAGCTACGCGCGCACGTTGTATTGGAATTGGCCAGTGGATGACATAACACGACACAACGCTTAGTGATGTCCATCGCGCGAAAATTCAAACGTGCCTATTATCAGGGGACATGTCCTCCTTCTTCTTCATGTTTCCTGCAAATAAAACATGGATAGCGGGGGTTTTAAACCCCCACTAAATGACACATACAAAAATAGCGAATAGAACACCGTTGATCATAAATTGAGCGCGACGTGTGGAATTAATTCGTATGAAGCTTCTGATTCTAATGGCATAGGTCTTGTTGTCTGATTTTTCCAGAAGAAGAAAGCCCCAAATTCACACCTCTGAAAACCTAGAAAGCATCAATGGCATTTTTCTATACAAGCACTATAAATCCAATTCAATGGCACCATTAGCTTTATTGAGTTCATGTTAGTGCAAAACAATCATTAGAATGCATTAATATGGCATGAAAAGGTAAATACGAATATGCAAAATATCAAGAACAGGGCAGCTTCATTCTACCGATTCTTGAGGTTAGATGCTGTGGTTTTGATTGGGATAGCTTCCTGGCAGTCTTGGCAAGCTTGTGGGATCGTTCTTTTGTCCTGAAACGCACTGAAACTATGAAAGCAGATTTCAATTTTTTTGGAAAAATGCAAAGTTTGATTCTTGACTCTGAGCGCAGCTTCTAGGTTTTGTGCATTAGGGTTGCAATATGTATATGTATGTGAATGTATTAGGGTAACAAAACAAGTCCAAAATCCATGGAATCAATGCTTTTGAATTTTGTGATCTTCCATGATTTTTTCAATCTTTTTCCATGCCAAATATGCCAATCATTGGAGATTCTTTCCATATTGAGTATGCACGAAATCTTGAGGTTATGATGAGTAGAAATGCTGCATAAAAAGATTTGAAAGGTGGCATTTAGTATTTTTTCATATTTAATTTGAATTAAATGAATTAATAGATTTAAAAATTCAATTAATAAATAAAAAATAAGAAAATAACTCCCCTTTGGGTCAATGGGTCGTGCCTAGCCTTTGGGTGATGATTCTTAGAAGAAATTGAGGCCCATTAGCAATTTTGAGGCCTTTGAAGCAAAGTTGACTTTTCAAAATTCCCAAAAATTTCCCAACTTCCACTAGGCATATCTTGCTCAATTTTTAAGCTTTGATCATGTTCTTGGACATTTTGGAAAGGTCTTGAAGTCCTCTAACCAATTCCTTTGGTCCCATGTAATTTTGATTTACCAATCCCAAGTTATGGTCCTTGACTTAAAGTCCCTTTTTGTTGACTTTTGAAAATGACCTATAATGTTGAGATTGATAACTTTTTGTGAGAGCATTTCTTGGACTTGAAGTGTGAAGAGGAGTTGTAGGAAATGTCATTCTATTCAAAATGAGCTTTTGATGGAATTTTTCTGATAAACCATGTGGAAGTTATGCCCTGGTCAAGTTACAGTTGACTTTTTCAACTGTCCAAATATGGAAACTTTTGCATCTTGAGACTTTTTGAGCCATGCCTTGAAAATCATGACCAAGAATTGAACAAATGATGTTTGTGGATTCAAAATAAGATGTTGACCAAAAAATTTGAACTTTTGACTGTCAAATGACCATTTTACCCCTACAGTTGACTGCTGAGCAATTAGGGTTTTTGACTGTGCAATTTTGTGCTGTGAGTCTTGAAACTTAGCATATGGATGCTTGACCATGTTTGTAGGCATGTGGGACTTGTTTGGACCCTTGGAAACTTCAATTTCTTTGCCAGAACCAAAACCCTAGTTTTTGACTGTTAGGAGGCCATTGAATTGTGCAACTCTTGAGAGATTGTGGAGCATGCTCTTTGCAAATCTTGAAGAATATGGGAGGGCAAATTTTGGGGTACAACAGTAACCTATAAGGACTGGCATGAGATGTTACCGTTTGCTCTTCATGGCTATCGTACTTCATCTAGGACATCAACTGGGGAAACTCCCTTTTCTTTGGTCTATGGAATGGAAGCTATTTTTCCAGTGGAATTTCATATTCCCTCATTAAGGATTATGAATGAAGCATGCCTAGGAGAAGACGAGTGGATTCAGACAAGATTAGATCAGTTGAACTTAATCGATGAGAAACGACTGGCTGTTGTTTGTCACGGTCAGATGTACCAAAAACGTATGATTAAGGCTTTCAACAAAAATATCAAACCTCGAGTATATCAAGTTGGTGACTTGGTGATAAAGCACATCATTCTTCCACAAGGCGACCCCAAGGGTAAATGGATTCCCACCTACGAATGGCCATTTGTTATTAAGAGAGTGTTCTCTGGCAGTGCCATGATGCTGACTACCATGGATGGTGAAGAATTCCCACATCCTGTGAACGCGAACATAGTTAAAAAAATACTACGCATAAGAGACCCGCTAGGTTGACATACCTAGGCAAAATAAGGGCATCCCGCAAACCAAAAGGTTTGGGCAAAAATTAAGGATATATGAAAAATATTGTACACCCGGCAAGTTGAAAACCCAAAAGGGCGACTTGGGCAAAAATGGGTATCCTGGTGGGCTGAAAACCCGAAAGGGAGGTCCAGGCAAAAGTTAAGGATTAAAAGCGTATGACTATGTCCCGTGGAATCACCGCAGTCAACTTTATCACCAAGATCCAAGTTCAAACGGTCCAATATCAATCCAATCAACTTCTGTCAATGACAAGGGGCATTCGAAGACATTGGGGCAATAGTAAAGTTGGAATGCAATGAGATTATTCCCACATGGCTATTTGTTTTTGTTTTCAATTTTTGTTGTCCTTTCGATAATTGCCTCTTACTAGGATCTCCGTCTCTTTGTACAAAAACGCCTATTCACGGGAAAAATATCAATACAAATATACTTTGAAGTGCAAACTTTATGTTTTTGTTTTGAATGCAAAATTGTCCAATGACTAAAATTGAACAAACATATGCATGTGAACATAATTAAAACTATTTGGGACATGTGTCCTGCTAAGAAGCAGCAAGCATCTCTTTAATGTATATGGAATATCCCCACTGAGTTATTTCCTTAACATTATCCCCACAAGAACGGCTAGAATAAACCGATCTCCAGCCAGAGTCTCAATCTCTTGACAACTCTCTCCCAGTTAGGTTTATCCTACAAGAAAAAGCCTTGTGAATCTCTTCCTAAAATAACTCACCTCGTCAGCAGTTCATCAAGTATTCATCAACAAGGTTTATTTCCCCAACAAACAACATACAATAATTGATGAACATTAAAATTCCTCTGGCATAATCTATCTTCCCCAGCTGAGTCTGTCTTCCCCAGCTGAGTTTGTCTTCCCCAGCTAAGTTTGTCTTCCCCGGCTGAGTCTATCCTCTCCAGCTTGAGTTTTCCTTTCAGACTATTACAAATCAGAGGGCCACAACCCCTAATCCCCAGTGAAGTCATCAACAAATCCTTCGCTATCTCCCAAAGATACTATGAAGCCTGGACCCGACCAGATGATAGTACAATTTTCAAGCTACTATGAAGCCTGGACTCAACCAGATAATAGTTAACTTCTCAAGAAACTATGAAACTTGGACCCGACCAGATAATAGTTTAACTCTTCAAGATATTGAAGAACCTGGGCTCAACCAGACCATGGTTTAACTTCTTTTCCCCAGTAGAGTTTGCCTATACCCTAGCAAGTTACTGTGAAGTCTGGATCCGACCAAATATCAGTTCAACTTCATCTTTTCAAGTAAGTTATTGTGAAGCCTGGATCCGACCAGATAGCAATTCCCCTCAGAATTTTGTTGTGAAACCTGGAATCTGACCAAATAACAACTAGTTCCAAGCAAGTTACTATAAAGCCTGGACCCGACCAGATATCAGTTCAACCCTATCTCTTCAGACAAGTTTATTGTGAAGCCTGGACCCGGCCAGATAAAAATTAATTTCATTCACCTCAGAAATCTGCAAAGACTGGAATCCGACCAGATAACGGTTTAATATCATTAAGTTACTATGAAGCATAGACCCGACCAGATATCAGTTCAACTTCGTCTATTCAAACAGCTTATTGTGGAGTCTGGAGTCCGACCAGATAATAACTAGATACAATCCCTAGCAAGACACGATGAAGCCTGGACCCGACCAGATAATATCTTAACTTTTCAAAACCCATGAAGCCTAGATCCAACCAGATAGTAATTACCACTTCAAGTTTATTGTGAAGCCTGGATCCGACCAGATAACAGTTCAATTTCAAGAAATTTTCTGCGAAGCCTAGAATCCGACCAGATAAAAGTTAATTTATTTCTTCCCCGAAAAGTTATTGTGAAACCTGGAATCCGACCAGATAGTAGTTGACTTCCTCATCCTCAGCAAGTTGTGAAGCCTGGACCCGACCAGATAATAGCTAACATTCAAGAGATAATCCCCAACAGCAAATTCGGGATTCAAAACTCCTCAGCAGCAGTAAGGGATTTATTTTCCTGGACGAATATGCATCCCACATTCATACATCATAGCATATACATACAAAATGCATTTAGCACAATCTCATTCATCTTGCGAACCTAATGCATACATATGCATTTAACTAACCCTTCTTTCCACAGGTAAAACATCAAATTTTAGTATAAATCAACCAAAGATTTGTGATGATATTCTTCCAGTGTTTACCATCATTCCTCTAAATGGCATCTATAAGCTTATTCCCAATACATCTTCGAGTGCAAATTTCTGGGCACTCTAGTGTTCAATCATTTTCCACCTTCAAGTCACGGATGGCGGATCCTCCAATCTAACTCTTCAGGTTTAAGAAGATTGAACAGGGGAAGATGTTGTACCCCAAAATTTTCCCTCTCATTTCTCAGGTTATCTCTCATAAATATCTCCTTTGGTTCAAGACCACATAAGGTTTGATCAGCTCAAGACACCTCCTTAAAGCACTGATGACTCAAATTAGGGTTTGAGTTTGCACAAGGTCAAATGGACTTTTAATTACCCATATGACTTTCATCAATCATTTTGGACACTCAATATTGCTCATGTCAAGTTTCAAGTCTTGGATCACATTTTTGCTCAGTTAATTGATCAGTTGACCTAAAATCAGCTGTATTGGGGAAAAGTCAATTGTGGTCAATTTAAAGTCAAACTTCATAATTTTTTATCCACGTCAACATTATGAACTCATATATTTCAAATGATCAAGTTTGGATCACAATTCCTCAAGAAATTTGATCAGATCATCAAAAGGGCAAAATGGTCAAAATTAGGGTTTTGATTGAGGAGGTGCAATTTTTGACTTTTGACCTAATCAATGACTTATTGGTTTAAGACATGATCTCAAGGATTCAAATACTTCATTTTGACTTAATGGCATGGCTCAAAACATTTCTCAAGATCAATTGATTGATAGTTAAATTCCAGTCAACTGATGAAAAGTCAATTATATACTGAAAAGTCAAACTTTGATTTTTTTTATCAAAATCAAGTTACAAAGATTAAAATTCACCAAGACATGTTAAGACATGAAACTTGTTCATCAAGAAATCAAAAAAGTCAAAATTCATCTTTGAACAAGTCAAATTTCCAAGACTTGGAATTTTTCAAAGTGTTGAAAATTTCATTTTTTCATAACTTTGAACCAAATTTTCACCATGATGCAAGATGATTCAAAGGAAACTTCCAACATGAAATTTGTAGATCTCAATGAGATCTAAAATATTGTATGGCAGAACTTTTTCTAGAAATGATTGGATTTCAATTTATGATTTTGTGAAGACATGTTCATGAAACTTAAAAGACTTAGTGAAATTTTGCCCTGGTTTAGGCAGGATTTTGACCTAACTTCATGGCAATTTTTCACTTAGTTCCAATTTGAATTTTAAAAAATGTAAAACATGAAGGTTGTAGAGTATGTTACAAGCTTTCCGAAATGTTTAAGAACTCATTGAGATCATATTTGAGCTAAGAGAAACGAAGCCATGAAGTTAGGGTTTCATTCTTGTATTACAAGTCAATTTTGTGATGAACACTTGATCCAATCTTCAAGCATGTTGTACAAATCCTACTTTGCAAGCTTATAAATTGCATTTCACTCAAAAATTAAATGTCTACACAACTGTTATAAGCTTTAATCCAAGCATTAATGCATTGCCCATGCTTAATACCATTTTAAGAAGAAAGGCAACATTGCCATTTTGGAAAAGTGGCTTTTATGCACAAAGTCAATTCTTGAGCCTCTCACTTGTTCCCTCTAATCACACTTCATCTACAAAGTTAGAAGCAATGTGATAAAAGTTATTCAACTACTCTACATTGTTGGTACAAAACTTTGAAACTTGATTTTCTCACTTTTCTTCAAAATCAAACAATCTAGCCATAACCCTATAACTCAAAAATTTGTTGTGCAAAAGTCCTCTAACCTTTTTCATATAATTATACAAGTTATTTGCAAGCAAAGGCACGAGTTCAAGCACCCTCAAACTCTCCCAAACATATTTGATGCACAGAACTGCCCAAACTTGACAGTTTTGAGCAAAAACTCACCATTTCCATTTCCACTCGTGCATTTTGAAAACTAACCATCCAAACACCTTCCACACATCATATCAAAGTAATCCAAGCCCCTGTTTCCTGATTGTAACTCCTCCATCACCATCCACCATTTTCAAAACTGAAGCTTGCAAATTGACTTGAGTTGGGAGTTTCAGTCATCCTCAAAGCAAAATAGGAGTTGGAATACACTCAAGGAGGTACAGGCCAGCTAAACAAATCATTGGGAAACCTCAAAGCTTACTCAAACTCCATACACGAATCCAACTGCAACAGGTAAGTTTTCAAACTTATATCTCTTCATACAAACATCATTTGATTATGATTTGTGAAGTAGAAATGTAGGTATCATTGTACTGAAGCTAACCATGTCCATATATTTCATTTATATTGATTGAGATTAGAGAATTTTAGGTTTAACCCTCTGAAAAAAGTTAGGTCAGAATTTGGTACTTTTTGAAATTCTCATTCATCTTTGATTTATAGCTTATAATATTTATATGGTTGGATTCGTATGGGAAAATGGAGCAACTTCCATGTTTACATCTTTCATTTTTGTTGAGAAATGAGCAAGTTACAGGAACCATGGCTGGAGGTTGAAGATGAAGTCATTTTCAGAACTTGTTTTATGTTATGTATTTATCATTTCATTAGTTAACGGATGTACAGCCACCCCAGTGGCAAAGGTAGCGCGCGTGTATGGTAAGGGTCATGGGTTCAAGTCCCAGCGCTACCTTTTGTTTTTCAACATTTTCCTTATTTTTTTTGCCAGCAACAAGCGCATAGGCCTCCTCACAGTGGGCCTTCCATTTTTGCTTCTCCTGACTCCCCCTGCTTGCTTTCACATACTTGGCCCAAACATTTTTATCATTTCATTTTGATTTATTTTCTTTTTCTTATTTTATTTTATTTTATTTTTATTTATTATTTTTTATTAATATTATTATTTTTTTATTATTATTAAAAAATCCAAAAATATTTTATTTGTTTGTTTACATATTTAAAATACTTTTTATGTTATTTCTTTTAAAGATAAAAAAGGCAAAAACATTTTCTTAAAACAAATTTAATTTCCTTTCTTAAATTCAAATAATAATTAGACTCAAGTTTATTTTTATTTTTTATTTAAAATTAATTTAGAACTTAAGTTTTTTTTAATTAATTAATTACCATATTATTTTCATTAAGTTTAAACTCTTTTATAAAAAATCCTAAAAATGCTTCAAACATAATTTCTCTTCTTAATTAGTTTAGGTTTAATTTTATTTTTAATTGATCATTTTTCTTAATTAGGTCAAAACTAAACCCTTTCATTAAAATCAAACAAAAATCATGTCTTTTCCATTTATCTTCTTGTACATTATTTTTTCAATTCTTGTACATTATTCAATATGATTGTAATAGATAATTATGTTTAATTTTTTACAATCCCCATTTGTAAATTTGTATACCCCCTCCCCTAATGATGTAATAGTGTAGTAATTTTACTTTCCGCAATTTATCGCTTTCATATAAATGTTAGTAATTAGAGTTTGTATGGCAAGACTAAAATCAACAATTAGTAAACCCTAATTCAAGATAAACAATGCTTGTAATTCAAACACACTTGCATACTTGCACCTCTAGGGTTAACTCCACTTTGTTTCCTTACCAAAATGGCCATGTTATGCAAGTGAGATATCTTAGCAAAAACAATCAAAAAAATACAAGATCACAGTCCCTCGATGACGCTACAAATGTTACCTTTCAAAATGATCTTAGTCCCTCAAATATAAATGCTAAGATACCTCACAACATTCCTATCATGACTATACAGTGACCCACGCCCGTCCCTTTACATCCAAATATAAGGCTTTTTATCAATCAATGGTAAGATAGCAATATCAAAGGAAAGGAAGAAATAAGCAAAAGACTTTTGAGTAGGTAGATTGTTCATAGTTGCTTGCTCACTTTCAAAATAAACATCCTTGCTCATTTTTAAAACAACACCAAACACTTTCAAAACACTTTCAAAACACTTTAAAAACACTTTCCAAACATAAAATATTTTCAAAAAGTCAAATACTTTGTATACGTTCTTACGAACGAGAACCATTACAAAGTTTTCCTAAAGGAATGCGCCTTTTCAAAATACTTTCAAAAACCAGCATAAAGCATATTTTCAAACAAAAGCAAGTGATCTAGAAAGAAACTAAGAGCCCATAGATAACTATGGATGAAAAGGGTGCTAATACCTTCCCTTTTCATAATCTACCCCCCGAACTCAAGAAATAATTTCAAAGGTCTTTCCTGTTCTTTTCCACCTTTCCTTTTGGATAAAATAAAAGTCGATGGCGACTCTTGCTAACCGCAACATTTGCAATAAAACAAAAAACATCCCAAGTCAGTTCTCCCACCGTATTACACACGTGTTGGCATAGAAAGGAATTTACATGTTCTACCTGAAGAGGTATTTTCAAAAGATAAGTGCCCGAAGGTGGATAATGCTACATTCATGCTCTAGAGAGTAGACATGGTGCCACGCGACCTTTGGGGATTTACGCGTTGTATTGCATAAAGTATAATTAACACATCCTTTTGAGAGTTTCAAACAAAAGCCCTAAGGCGAAAGAGTTTTGGATTAGTTGGTGTTTTCTTTACCTTGAAAAGGGATTTAAGAAAAATTAGAGTGTTTTATGCATTTTCCAAAGAAAAGATTTTTAATCTTAATCATGCAAAAGGGAAAGAAAAACATCTAGGGGAAACTATATATATATATATATATATATATATATATATATATATATATATATATATATATATATATATATATATATATATATATATATATCCCTAATGTTATCATACAATGATTGATCCTATGGTTGAGTTTTGAATGGGAAAACACTGCCTAGGTTAGCATGCATGGATTACGATCCTAATGTCTAACTTGCATCGGAAACAAAACAAGTGAATCCTTAGAGAGCATACAAAGGTATAAAGAAAAGCACAAGCACAAGTGCAATCAAACAAAGTCGAACTAAAACCAAAGCAAAATCGAGTGCGAGCTAACAACAAACAAAGAGGCCAATGGATCTCAAAATGGGAGTAAGGAATTGTTTCCACTTGATTTGCTCGAGCACCAACATCGAGTAACAACTCGGAGCATTAATGTTTAAATAAATATGAACTAACATTGTCAAAACAAATGACAAAGTGTGGGGGTTGGTTATGAACTGTTTTCCACTTTATTTGACTCAATGGATAAGAATAGGCACAGTTCAAAGCATCAACGTATGACGCGAGCTAAGAACGACATAAATTAGAATGCGGGGGGGGGGGGGGGGGGGGATTGCGGGCCCTCTTTTCCACTTATTGACTTGATAGCAAGCACACAATAAAAGGGAAATGGGATATGCCTTCATTGGGGTCTTTTGCACACAAGCAAACACAAACATTGCCTCATTTTGAGGTCTTTGAGCAAAACAAACATTGCCTCCTTTGAGGAATTTAAACAGATTTTCCCACCTAAAGTAGGGACTCCCACTCATGCATCTCTATTCCTATTTCTCATGGCAAGAAAAAGATAAGACAATGCGGAATTAAAAACGAGAGTTGGAACAATAGCAAACAAACAAATCGTAGCAAGCAAAGCAGAGAAACCCGAAAAACTTTGTGCAAGCTAGCATCAACAAACAAAACAACCAGAGATTGAGTGTCCGGAATATTTGTCAACGTATCGATATAATGAAAATAAATCACATGTGAAATATGCATCCGATACATCCGCATGACAAACAGTACACATGCACAAAAATACACATCCAAACAAAAACACGAGCAAAGTATATTTCTCATAGAATGAAAATCAAGTGTGTCAGAAGCGAACTTTAATCCTTAAAGAAGTGGAATAAAATGATTTTCCATCGAATAATCAAAACATTAATTGAGTGATTGAAAGACCTCTTGAAATGCCTTGCACATGTCAACTAACGGGTTAGTAATAACAAGGAGGAATAATCGGAATCAAGTACATGCATCACAAATTAAATCAAGACTAAATTGTGAAGAAAAACAATCCAAACAAGCATTGGAACACCAACATCAAAAACCAGGCAACATTGTCGTTATCTCATGAAACGCACAAAATTTCGATCTGAAATCGTCAAAACTTGACATAGATGTCGCCCAAGTACCAAAACAAACTCCCTTGAGCATTAACCATCAATTAAATCATGCCTTAATCTCAACTTACCAAAACCGGGCAGCATTGCACCATATCACAACACCACTTGAAAAATTGTGTCAGAAACTGTAAAACTCAACATCAACGGTCCATAAATGCACAAACATGCTCAAGTAAGCATCAAATAACTTTTGAAAAGCAATTTTTAATAAATTATCATTTTCCGGGAAGTAACATATACTTGAATCAATATCGATCAAAATTGATTTCAACAATCACAAACGGGTGCAAAAAATGCTTATCGATTCAAGTATCGTTGCTAGAAAATCCAAATGAATTGCAAATAACTAATGCAACAATAAAGTGTCAATTTCAAGTCAAAACAATAAACGTTCAAGTGTTAATGCAATTTATTGGATTTGAGGGTTTTAACTTCGAAAAAGTGAATTCATCAACAAATTGATTCAAAATTGCATTAACTCATGAAAACAAAATTAATTCTCATTGCAATTCTAAAACCAAACACTTAGATCCAAAATTTGACGTGATACATCGACATCCATTTTACTGATTAAAATCAAGATCTACACCGATTAAATCATCATTCAATTAATTCCACATGATTCTAACATTATCACCTCATGAACAAATTAATTCACAATTCAATTAAATCAAAACTCAATTCAATTCAAGATTTCATCAATTAAATACTTATATCAAGAATTCAAATAATATTCAAATCATGAATTCAATTAAGAACTTATCCTAAAATCAATTAACAAAAAGCACTTAAATTAATTAAGGATTCAAGAATTACCAAAATGTCACGAAGAAGCAAATCGGATGTGATATCGGGAGAATATATACGCGAAGCTAGCGATTGAAAGAGAGGGAGAAGCGTCAAAAGCTTGAAGATGGATGGAGTATGTCGCATAAAGGTCGTAGAGGGAATTGAAAGCATATCGGAGTGAACTGGTGGTTGTTCGCCGTGACGGAGGGAGGAACTGAGAGAGGATCGCGCGGGAGAGGGAAGTCGGCGCAGGGCGTGTTGGTTCTTGGCTGGATAAAGGCGGTGCGCGGCTGAGTTGAGCGAGAGAGATGAAGATTCTTGCGTTTTTGTGCAACTTTGTTCTTGACTTTTCCTCTTTATGTTCTTGAGGTTTATGAGAGAATTGAGAGAAAATTTGAGTTTGATTTGAGAGAGAATAGAGAGTTTTTGTGAGAGGTTTTTGAGTAATGAGTGAATGTTGTGTTGAATTTGAATTTTGAAAATATATAGAATTGGCTCTAAGTCTTGTTTGGCTTGTGTAATTTTGACAAATAATGAATTTTTGGCTTAATTCATGTATCAGTCGAGATCGAACCCCCAAACTCATGAAATTTGGTGCGGAATCCAGATGCGCAACCTGAAACAAAATCGTTGGCGACGAAATTTATGATGTTGTGCCGAAAGAATCGTCCCGATATGAAAAAAAATAGATCGAGTTATGATTTTTCGATTGGCGAGAAACAATGGACTTATTTTGCTGCACTGAAAATTTCAGCTTATGTTCAGGCGCACTTTAGGAAGCAAGCCACACACCAAAGACTTCGAAGCGCAACCCAAACTCGAGACCTGAAGCAAAGTTATAGTTAACAAAAATTTTGATCTCACGTTTCAAGAATTATCCTGAACCGATAAAAATTGAGAAAGTTAGGAATTTTTAAATATCGAGAAACAGTCCAGTAGAAAACCATTTCAGAGTGCAATTTTCTCTTGTAATTCGCACTTTCAGAGATCTTCTTCAAAGAATTAACTTCTTACCTGAACATACGAATTGAAGATAAAATCAATACAAATTTTATGCCCAAAGAACCATTAGAAAATGTAAAACCAAGTGAAAGTTATGAATTTTTGAACATCCGATAAACAACGGTTCAACATACAGTTTCACTATATTTTCACTGTATATCTTCAAATTATTCGCACATTCGAAGATCTTCCTTACCAAATTAGCTTCCGAGCCGAACACAAAAATTTCATATGATAACAAGACAATTAAAATTCCCCAAGAACTACTCAAAGATGATTTTCCAGTCATAAGTTACAAATTTTTAAGCATCAGAAAACCAGCGAACTAGCAAATCCACTATATAATGTGATTTAGGGTGTTCGTCGTTTTTGAAAATCTTCCTAAGAAACTTAGCCTTCGATTTGAACAAATGAACTAGATAAGATCTCAAGACGGTTCTAAAGATCAAAGAACCATCCCCAAATCAATTTCTGGTCTCAAGTTATGAATTTTTGAGCTTGAAACGCACAATACTGAATTTCTGTCTACACTGTCTCAAATCGATTGAAACACTTGACTTTCTGTGCAATTAAAAGCATGGAAAGACACATGAGAGATTAATATGATGATGACTTAATTAGTTGTTAATTGAATAGCTTGGAACACGTCCAAAGTGCATTTAAACTTTGAAAACCCTGAGTTTTGCTTCATAGTCTTTTTTAATGAAACAATCATCTTTCGCAACTCTTTTCATAGAGAAAAAAATCTTGATTCCCTGAGTATAGGCCCAATGACATGTATGTATGCATATGATTATGAAGTATAAGTCAATTAGGGTTAAAATGAAGATGACAAATTTTAGGGTACAATAACTGCTCCTATTCAATCTTCTTTAACCTGAGGGTGAGATTGGTGGTAGCCTTTCCAACAATCAAGGTAAAAGAAGATTGAATAGTCAACAGAACCATAAAATTCGCACTTTAAAGACAACCAGGTACTTCTTATTTTTTTGGGTTTTTTTCTGTACTTTCTATATTTTTTTGTTTTGCTTTTGTGATAAGGTTATCCGTACATCAGACCGAGGTTAGACATACGAGGGACCAAGTAAACTTGGAGAATACATGTCAAGTCAGGATTAGATACATATAAGGTATCAAATATACGTGTCAGATGTTTGTATTGGACACTGTAATACGGTAGGAGATCTGACTTGGGTGTTTTGCGTTTTATCGCAATTTTTGCGGATAGAAAGAGTCGCCACCGACTTTTCTTTTATTCAATAAAGGAAAGGGTGAAAAGAACAGGAAAAACCTTTTGAGAATTTTCTTGAGTTCGGGGGGTAGGTTATGAAAAGGGAAGGTGTTAGCACCCTTTTCATCTGTAGTTATCTATGGGCTCTTAGTTGCTAGCTCACTTTGAAATGTGTTTGTGATAAGTTTTTAAAGTATTTTTGAAAAGTGCCTTTGTTTAGGCGAACTTGCTAATGATTCTCATTTCGGCGAAAATGTATGCAAAGTGTTGACTTTTGAAAATATCTAATTTGAAAGTGTTGGTGTGTTTGAAAGGTGTTTTGATAAATGGTTTGTGAGCAAGCAACTATGAACGTTATACCTACCCAAAAAGTCTTTGTTCATTTCCTCCTCCTTTAAATATTGCTATCTTACCATTTATTGATGATAAGCATTATCATTAGATGTGAAGGGACGGGTGTGGGTCATCATACAGTCATAGAAGGCAATATTGTAAGATACCTTAGCAATTTGTCATAAGGGTCTAAGATCGTTTACCGAAGGCAACATCGAAGGGCCATCGATGGACTACGATCTTGTAATCGAGGGTCTTTGCTAAAGTATCTCATGTTCGAGGAACACGACTGTTTATTCTCAAGGTAACAAGTGAGGTTAAACCTAGAGGTGCAAGTGTGTGAAGTTTTTGTTTTCATGCATTATTTGTCTTGAATTAAGTTTTTCTATTGGTTAATTTTATGTCTTTCCATACAAACCCTAATTACTAGCATTTATATTGAAAGTGATAAATTACGGAAATGTAGAATTATATGCTATTACATCATTTAGGGATGGAGGTACAAGTTTACAAATAGGGAGATGATAAATAATTAAACCCTAAGTTACTATTACAACCATATTGAATATATAATAATGTACAAGAAATATAAAAGTAATGTACAAGGATAGAGGTGATATGGAAAGAAAAGAAAATGTTTTTGTTTGTGTTTTTTGTATTAAGGGGTTTTGAACTAATTAAATTAAAAGAGAATAATTAATTAAATTAAGAAAATTTAAACCTAAGTTAATTAAGAAAAGAAAATCATTTGATCAAGAAAGCGTTTTTTAGGAAAGGGTTTTAGTATTAATAAAACTAGTATAAAAGTTAATTAATTAAAAGAAACCTAAGTTCTAGATTAATTTTAAATAACAGAAAATAAACCGGTCTAATATTATATTATTTAAGAAAAGAAATTAAATTTGTTTAAGAAAATATTTTTTTGGTCTTTTGATCTTAAAAGAAATAAAAAAAAAGATTAATACCTAAATAATAAATAAAAATATTTTTTTAGTTTTTTTATTAATAATAATATTAATAATAATAAAAATAAAGCAAAATAAAATAAAATAAAATAAAAATATTTTAAGTCAGGGGTGTGAGAACAGTTTAAGGTGTAAGTGAGAAAAAAAACAGATTTGTTAGGCCCAAAATCTTGTTTTTGTTGAAATCAAAATAATAAAGAAAAACAATGGGCCCGCGTGTTATTCAAGAAACGGGGGGGGGGGGGGGGGGGGGGGGTTAGTAAAGAAATATAGTTAGGCCCACTGTTTATTTTTGAAATCAGAAGAAAAAAATATAAAGAAATATAAATGGTCTTATGGCAAGTGGGGCGCAAGGCCCAATGAAGCTCATTATTGTTGTGTTGTATAAGTGAAAAGGGGGGTGTATGAGTGGCAGATGAATTGGGCTTGGTTATTGTTGTTTGGCTGAGGCCAAGAAATTTTTTCTTATGTACATGAGAAACAAGGGGGGGTGAGCGAAGAAGGAAATAGGATTGGGCCTGGAAGGAAGGGCGTACTAGGCCCATTTTATTTGTTTAACAAAAAAATAGCCAAAACAAAAAACATTGTTTCATTTTATAAAAATATTCTCTCTCTTGTTCTCTCTCTCTCTCTCGTTCTCTGAAACTCTCACCAGAGAGGATAAAGACGCCGCGCCAGAAATCTCCCTTGCAGCGACGAGGCTCCAAACATGAGTTTTCTTACACTGCTAGCTTCGTCTTCTCTTGCTGATTACTAATCTATGGCTAGTTTTTACAGATTCGGCATGGTTTCGTGTAAATCTTGAAGGGGAAAAATGAAACCCTAGCATTCGGATTCAATGGATTTGGATGTTGTTTTGGGGGAGATCTTCCCTTCTTCTTTCTCTTTTTTTACAAATTTCTGAAGGGTTTCAGTTTTAAGAACATGATGGGAAACTTAGGGTTTGTGTTTTTCTGTTTACGTATTTCTCTGTAAATGAATTTTTGAAAGGGGTTTTGGTTTGCGAAGATGATGATGGTTTAGGTTTTTTTCTGTGATGGGAAAAAGAAACAAAGGTCTGGGCTCTGGATTTTGTTTTTCTGTATGTTTGCTTATGAACTCTATTGAAAACGTTTTTTGAGGGAAAATGGATGTTGCTGTTTCTGTGAACTTGTTTTGAAAATGTTTATGATGATGGAAACTAGAACAGGGATTTTTTTGGGTCCTCCTCCCCCAGTTCTGTCTCCCTATTTTGTGAATTGTCTCATGCCCTCTTTATACTATGAGCTTGATTGCTCATTTTGACTTGTTTTTTCTGTAAAAAGCTTGGACATTGACTTGAGAGAAATTGTTTTATCACTTTTGCTGATTTTGATATGTCAATTGTATGATATGCCTATTACTTGTTGGCTATGTTGCTTGCTTCGAAAATGTACTTGTACTTGCCTTTTGTACTCTATTACTGGCTGATTTGGACTTTGCTTGCTAGCCTTTTTTGCTTTTATACTTGTGTAGTACAATGTTTTCACTTTTGTTGTGAACCAAACAAGCTTTTATATTTGTTTGAGATTTGCAGTAAAGTTTTGGCCAATAACTTTATATTATAATTTTGATTTTGATTGAAACAAACAAATATAAGGCTTTTGGATTGTTTGCATGGGAACATGGTGCTGAGTTTTTGGGATTCTGTATTGAGTTTGTCCTTTTAGCAACTTTTTTGGGTTGAGTTGAGACATGACACTCTTTTTAGTGTCTTTGCACTTGTGCAAAAATTCTGCTTTTCTGAATTTTATCCCTACTGTGAACCAAGAATAGCTTTTCCTTGTGATTTGTAGTAGAGGTGATTAGCTTGTGATTTGATTTGTGAATTCTGTCTTTTTCATTAAAGTGAAACAACATGAATGTGAGGCTTTTTGATTGTGTGAGAAAAAGGATGTTAATTCTGATTTTGAACCTTTTGCTAATAAGTTGGAAACGTGATTGGAATTCTTTGAATTTGTTTATTGTGAACCAAGTTTTGTCTTGTGATTTGCAAAAGTTTTCCTTCTAGCCAATGATAGAATTCTGTTTTGTGAGACTTGTACAATTCTGTTTTGTCTTTTGTCTTTTGTGAACCAAACTTTGATTGTGATTTGCAATGGACCTAGTTTTGTATGAGGCTGTTTGGCACAAAAACATGCTTGAAAACATCCTTTTTCTGATTCTATAAACCAACCCTAATGATGAATTTTCAATATTTTGCTTGAAACTTTCTTTGTCCATATTCGATTGTGTTCTAATCAATTTTCTTTCTTTTGTTTCATGTACTTGGCATTGACATAAGCTTGGAAATATGACAAAGGAGGACTTAAAGAATGTGGGAACAAGGCATTTGAAGATGGAGCAAGAGGAATTCTTCCTTTGTATAGAACAAAAATAGGGAAATTGTAGTTTGTATTTTGATTGAACTTGTAAGTCTTGTAATTGGTAGGAACTTGTATGATTAGTAATTTTCAATAACAATGAAACTCGTTTAGTTTTAAATTCTTGAGCATGAATGGAAAAGGTCTAGAATAACAAAATCTTTAATGAGTTATGGTGGAAAGTGTTTGGTTATGAAAGAATTATGAATAAATTTGGATTATGAACGAATTTTGATGGTCAACGATGAAATCTTTTTCTAAGTTGAATTTGAACCATGCCAAGCATTAAACACCTTTCGATTTATTTGAAAGCTTCAATTAACTTGAATGAATGCTATCAAACAATGTATCCAAATCTCTCCATTTCCTCAAAACAAATCCTATCTTCAAATCTCAAGCAACCAAATACTTGCATTACAAATAACGAAATTGTCTTGTTCAAAGTAAAACCACAAGCTCATATCTTGCATCATGCTCTACATTTACTCCTCTTTGAAAATGATGACTTTAGATGATTGTCAATAAAAAATAAACCAGAAGATGGGCAAACCCCGATCTCAAATCCAAATTTGGCTAACTTTCTTCATAAGCAAACAACGTATTATCAAAGAGTCCTCAAACTCAACATCTTTTATCATGAATCAAAACCTTAATTCAAGATAAACTCAAACGAACCCCTTAATATTGCGCAATCATTGAAGCATGAACCTTGATCTCAAACAAGTGTCACACCTTCGAAAGTCAAAACCCTAGCCAACACCAAAGGACACGAGAAATTTTGAACACTTGCAGACTTAAACCCTTGATGAGTCAATTGACATGTCTTGAAGCCTGAGAAGCCTTGAAAAATTGAAAAATGTTAGTAGAATATCTTAAAGAAAAGGGAAGGAAAATTTTTGGGTACAATAACTACCCCTGTTCAATCTTCTTAAACCTGAAGAGTTATATTGGCGGGTCCACCGTTCATGATTTGAAGGTGGAAGATGATTGAACAATAAAGTGCCCAGAAATTTCAACTTGCTGGTATGCAAAGAAATGTTGTTGGTTGATAGTATTGGGAATGGGCTTAAAGATGCCATTTGGAGAGACAAAGAAGAGTTATCAGAGATGGGCTTATAGATTCCATCCAATGAGATTATTGATAGAGATCGAGAGAGGTATCAAAATAAACCTTTGATCGATTTATACTAAATCAAGCTGAAGTCTTGAATAATTTTTAATTGGAGAATGAATCAGTATAAATCTTCCGAGCGATTTAACTGAACCAAAGAAAGTGTCTACTGGAACAGAATCAGGATAAATCATTGGTCGATTTAAACTGAACCAACAGAGGTCTGGAATAATCTTTAACTGGAGAAAGAATTAGTATAAATCTTCAGAGTGATTTAACTGAACTAGAAAGAGTGTCTACTAGAACGGAATCAGGACAAATCATTGGTCGATTTAAACTGAACTAGCAGAGGTCTTGAATAATCTTTGTAAGTGTTTGGTTGTTGGAATTTTTTTGGTAAAACCAGTTTTGTGAATGTCATGACTGATGTCATAACATTCTGGGATACAAGGTACATTCTGCAGAAAAAGAATGTCATACAGAAGCTACTCAATATGAGTGTCTAGCTGATCATTAAGCAATAATCATATTTATTGCATTCTACCAAAATCAGTGAACAGGATTCTTGTTGTCATAACCAATGTTAAGACATCCTGTACTGATATAACATTTGTGCAGTTTTGTTATTCCTGAGAATTTTCAGGAATCTGGTTTATACAGTCCAGATCAGATACTCACGTGGACATTAGGTTAACTCTGCTTAACCCTAATCTGGTTGTTAAAGACCTATGACCAAGTCTTGAGGTTAACTCTAATTAACCCTAGCTATTTTCGTGGAAACCCTAACTGAAGAATAGCTGCCTATATATTCCTCATGAAGACTGTTGGTGAAGGACACTTTTTAACAGAAGATCAATAAGGGATTGTATAGTTGTAACTACTGTGAGCCAAGCAATTATCATTGTGATAAGTGACTTGGAGTAGGATTTGATTGTAAGGGTTGTGTATCACTCAAAGCTTTGAAGCACGAGTGTTTGTGTCACTTGATTAAAGCTTTGAAGCAAAGTCAAGTTAGGGTTGTGTATCACTCAAAGCTTTGAAGCAAGAGTGTTTGTCACTTGATTAAAGCTGTGAAGCAAAATCAAGTGTGTGTACTGAAGAGTATCTTCATAATTTCATTAATCAATAGTTTAGCATCACTGCTATGATTGAGGGGGAGTGAGCAGGAACTCAGGTTTAAGTTGAACTTAGATTGAAGTTGCATTGGGTAGGTCTTAAGTGAAGGAGATAAACTGGTTGGTTTATTCCTAAATTAATATCTCTTATAGTGCATTTCCTCCCTGGCTTGGTAGCCCCCAGAGTAGGTGTTGTTACACACTGAACTGGGTAAACAATTGATTGTGTTCTTTACTGCTTTTAAAATTACTGTCTTGAAATGTGTCAGATACGGTGTCATAACATTCATTGTGACATTGAGTATCTGTTGCCAGAATTTCAATTGGCATCAGAGCGGCCCCCCTGCCTGTCTTACTGGGTGAGATCTAGGGATATTATTTTCTGGCGCTATGGAAAAAGAAGGAGGATTTGGGAACAGACCACCCATTCTGGATGGATCAAATTATGACTACTGGAAACCTCGTACGATTACTTTCTTAAAATCACTGGACAAAAAGGCTTGGAGAGCTGCTGACAAAGGATGGAACCATCCCACCATAACTGGGAAAGATGGGACAACCAGTCTGAAACCTGAGGAAGAATGGAGCAAAAAAGAAGATGAGTTATCCCTGGGTAACTCCAAAGCATTAAATGCCTTGTTCAATGGAATTGATAGAAACATATTCTGACTAGTACATCAATGTGAACTGGCCAAGGATGTTTGGGACACTCTCAAAACTACCCATGAGGGCACATCCAAAGTAAAAATGTCAAGGCTTCAGATGCTGACTACCAAATTTGAGAACCTAAGGATGATGGAAGATGAGACCATTCATGAGTTTCACATGAACATCTTGGAAATTTCCAACACCTCAGGAGCATTGGGAGAAAAGATGTCAGAAGAAAAGCTGGTGAGAAAGATTCTCAGATCCTTTCCTAAAAGATTTGCAATGAAGGTGACTGCTATAGAATAAGCTCAGGATATCTGCAACTTGAAGGTTGATGAACTCATTGGGTCACTTCAGACCTTTGAGATGGGGATCAGTGACAATGTCGACAAGAAAAACAAGAGCATAGCACTTGTATCTAATACTGAAGATGAGAACAAGGAGGGTGAAGAAGAAAATATTTCAGAAGCTATAGCCATGCTTGGAAGGCAGTTCAACAAACTCATCAAGAGAATGGACCCAAAGTCAAGGTCAAATGTCAAGAACATTCCCTCTGACATTAACAGATCTTATGACTCCAGCAGAAGACCAAAGTCTGAAGAGAAGGGAAATCAAAGCAAAGGAATCCAATGCCATGGATGTGAAGGATATGGGCACATTCGAGCTGAATGTCCTACCTTTCTTAAGAAACAAAAGAAAAGAATGTCTGTTACTTGGTCTGATTGTGACTCAGAAAGTAATTCTGAAGAAGAATCTGCCAAACTAGTTACTGCACTAACTGGTATTTGTAACTCTGATAGTGACTCTAGTGATGAGGAAGTAACATTTGAAGAACTGGCTGACTCCTATAAGAAGTTATGTATTAGAAGTGCTGAAGCCTGTCAGCAAAATGAGAGACAAAAAAAACTCATAGTAAAGTTGGAGGCTGAGAAGAAGGCGGGCACTAATACTATAAGTCATCTCGAAGGTGAAGTTCAAATGCTAAACTCAAAACTTGACCAGATGACCAAATCTGTCAAGATGCTGACAAATGGAACTGACAAATTAGAATAAATCCTTCAGGTTGGACAAAATGTGGGAAACAAGTCTGGTCTAGGATTTGTGGCAGCAAAGAAATCTATTGTAGACAAAAAGAAGATCAGGCATGATAAACAAATGTCAAAGCAGATGTCACAATATAGCACTCAACATCGAGAACAGAGAAATATGAAGAAAAGGTATCAAAGATGGATATGTCATCATTGTGGGAGGTTTGGCCACATAAAGCCATTCTACTTCAGACTATATGGATATCCTAATCAGACCCCAGTTGTCAAACCTAAGTCTAACAAGGCACCATATACTCAACAGTGGAAGAAAAAGTATGCAGCCCTGATAGCTCACACCTCCCTTAGAGTCTCTACAAAGGAAGACTGGTACTTTGACAGTGGATGCTCTAAACACATGACTGGAATCAAGAATCTTCTCAATAATGTTAAACCTCATACTACTAGTTATGTGACTTTTGGAGATGGTGTTAGAGGAGAAATCAAAGGAGTTGGAAACTTGGACTGCCCTGGAGTTCCAAACCTAAATGAAGTGTTGCTGGTAAAAGGCTTGACTGCTAATCTCATAAGTATCAGTCAATTATGTGATCTAGGATTCAAGGTCAACTTCACCAAGTCTGAATGTCTTGTAACTAATGAAAAACAAGAAGTTGTAATGAGAGGAGTCAGATCTAAAGACAAATGTTACTTATGGGAGTCTGAGAACACTAATTATTCTTCTGTGTGCTCTATTACCAAAGAAGAAAAAGAAGTTAAATTGTGGCACCAAAAACTTGGTCATTTACATCTAAGAGGAATGAAAAGGATTATATCCATGGAGGCATTCAGAGGGATTCCAAGGCTGCAAATTGATGAAGGGAGAGTCTGTGGTGAATGTCAGGTTGGAAAGCAAACTAGAATGTCACATCCAAAGACAAGACATCTGACCACCTCTAAGGTGCTAGGGCTTCTACATATGGATCTGATAGGACCAATGCAGGTGGAAAGTCTCGGTGGAAAAAGATATGCCTATGTTGTTGTGGATGATTTTTCCAGATTCACCTGGATTAACTTCATTAGGGAAAAGTCTGATGTATTTGAAGTATTTAAGGAACTGTGCAAAATAATTCAAAGAGAAAAAGAAGGATGCATTGTCAGAATCAGAAGTGATCATGGCAAGGAATTTGAAAACAGTAAGTTTGATGAGTTCTGCTCCTCAGAAGGAATTAATCATGAATTCTCTTCACCCATAACTCCTCAACAAAATGGAGTTGTGGAAAGGAAAAACAGGACTATACAGGAATCTTTCAGAGCAATGATACATGCCAAAAGACTTCCTATTCATTTTTGGGCTGAAGCTATGAATACAGCCTGTTATGTCCATAACAGGGTCACCTTGAGAAAGGGAACATCTTCCACCATTTATGAACTTTTGAAAGGAAGAAAGCCTACAGTGAAGTACTTCCATGTCTTTGGAAGCAAATGTTATATTCTGACAGATCGTGAACAAAGGAGAAAGATGGACCCTAAAAGTGATGAAGGAATATTCCTAGGATACTCTACAAACAGCAGAGCATATAGGGTATTCAATTCCAGGACCAAAGTTATGATGGAATCTATAAATGTCATAGTTGATGATTATCATGAGGAAACAAATGTCCCATATGATGTTGAGACATTCTTTGAGACTTCAACTCAAAAGGATGATGTTCCTAAAACTACTTCATCAGAGTCTGAATCAAAGGAAGCTAACAAAGACCCTTCCATCAGAATTCAGAAAGATCATCCTAAGGAACTCATCATAGGAGATCCTAACAGTGGGGTCATTACAAGATCTAGAGAAACCATCACAAACTCTTGCTTTGTATCTAAGATTGAACCAAGAAATGTTAAGGAGGCTTTAACTGATGAATACTGGATTGGATCAATGCAAGATGAATTAAACCAATTCAAGCTACATGAAGTATGGGAGTTAGTTCCTAGACCAGGAGGAACAAACATCATTGGAATAAAATGGATCTACAAGAACAAATCAGATGCTGAAGGAGTTGTCACCAGGAATAAGGCAAGACTTGTTGCTCAAGGATACACTCAAGTTGAAGGGGTTGATTTTGATGAGACTTTTGCTCCTGTAGCCAGACTGGAATCAATCAGACTCCTATTGGGGATTGCTTGTCTCCTTAAGTTCAAGCTATTTCATATGGATGTAAAGAGTGCCTTCCTTAATGAGTACTTAAATGAGGAAGTATATGTGGAACAGCCTAAAGGATTTGTGGATCCAAATTGCCCTGATCATGTCTACAAATTGAGGAAAGCTTTATATGGCCTGAAACAAGCTCCTAGAGCCTGGTATGACAGGTTGACAAAATTCCTCTCTGACAAAGGATACAGGAAAGGAGGCTTGGATAAAACTCTTTTTGTCAAAAATGAAGGAGGAAAGATAATGGTAGCTCAAATATATGTTGATGACATAATGTTTGGGGGAATGTCAGATAAAATGGTTAAACATTTTGTTGACCAGATGCAAGCTGAATTTGAAATGAGCCTCATGGGAGAATTGACCTACTTTCTTGGACTGCAAGTCACACAGATGGAAGACTCAATTGTTCTGTCTCAAAGAAAGTATGCAAAGAACATTGTCAAGAAGTTTGGAATGGAGAATGCCAGTCACAAAAGGACCCCTGCACCTACTCATTTAAAGTTGTCCAAAGATTCAAGTGCGGTTAATATGGATCAAAGCTTGTACAGAAGCATGATAGGAAGTCTGTTATACTTAACAGCCAGCAGACCTGACATTGCTTTTGCAGTTGGAGTATGTGCAAGATACCAGGCTGAACCCAAAGTAAGTCATGTCAACCAAGTGAAAAGAATTCTGAAGTATGTGAGTGGAACTTACAACTATGGCTTGATGTACTCTCATGGATGTGAACCAACTCTGTCTGGTTACTGTGATGCTGATTGGGCTGGAAGTGATGATGATAGAAAGAGCACCTCTGGAGGATGTTTCTTCTTGGGAAATAATCTTGTCTCCTGGTTCAGCAAGAAACAGAACTGTGTGTCTCTATCTACTGCTGAAGCTGAATACATAGCAGCTGGTAGTAGCTGTTCTCAAATGATCTGGATGAAACAGATGCTTACTGAGTATAATGTCACACAAGATGTCATGACATTGTACTGTGACAATCTGAGTACTATCAACATTTCCAAGAATCCTATTCAGCATAGCAGGACCAAGCATATTGACATTAGACATCACTTCATTAGAGATTTTGTGGAGGAAAAGGCGATTAAACTGGAACATGTTGCCACTGAACTACAACTGGCTGACATTTTTACCAAGGCACTTGATGCTAGTCAATTTGAAAATTTGAGGGGAAAGCTGGGTATTTGCCAACATGAAGAAATGTAGCAATTAATTTTGCTTAAAACAATGGATGAAAGAGATATTTTAGTTAAGTCTACTCTGATTGGGCTAATCATTTGTTTCTCTATTTCTTTCCAAATTTTTAAGAAGTTGAATAGACATTCATATATCTCCCTCCTCTCACATTTCTGCAACAATATCCAATCTCTCAAACGAAGATTTCACTATCGTTGTTACCTGTTTTCTAAATCACTCAAAATGTCTCAACTATCCATGTCATCATCCTCTTCAAAGGCGACTGCTTCTTCCGCATCCTCTGATCGCGAACCTAGGGCAATCACAAACTGCATGGATTCTGATGTTCTGGAGATAACTCCTCTTCGTGAACTGGCAGCTGACCCCACTAAGGTCAAGAAGCTGCGAACCAGACATACAAGAAGATCACAAGCCTCTCCATCTGGTAAATCTTCTCAACCATCATCTTCTGTTCCTCCAGAAATAGAAAATAGGGAAGGATCTGTTTTTGTTCATCAAGTTATAGCTAGACTAGTCACTAGTATTCTAAATGAGAATCACTCTGTACCTGGAATTTATGTACCTTTGAACCAAGAATCTGCTAGTCCAGATGTTGAAATGAATCCAGATGTCACTCAGAATGTTGAGACACCTGATGACAACATTAGGAAATCTCCTGAAAATCATGATGATCACCAGAACCCTACTGACAAGGATGTTGAACCCCCGGTTATTGATGTTGATGAAGAATACTCTGACAATGATTTAATTGCCAATATCAACCCTAGCATAGCTAGAAGGATGATGAACAGAAAAGGAAAGCAGGATGCTGCCAAAAGCCTCTCCAAAGAGAAGGCTATTGAAGTTTTTCATAAGAAAACCAGGTCTGAGAACAAGACTGGAGTAGAAGCTGAGAAGGCTGGATTGTCAAAAGAGAAGGGGAAGGTGAAAACTAGAGTACCTGTTGGTAGTCTCTCAAAACCTTTGAGACAACCAATATCCAAGAAAAGGAAGGACCCTGAACCCTCTGAATCTGATGAGGAATCAGAATTTGAGTTTGATGTTGAGAGCCATGTTCCAGACGTTCCTCTCAAAAAGAAACTCTCTTCGAGCAAAATGCCTAAAGTCCCTGAAGTTGCCATTGACAACATCTCCTTTCACCATCTAGAAAATGCAAATAGGTGGAAGTATGTATTTCTGAAAAGGATTGCCTTGGAAAGAGAGCTGAACAACAGTGCCATTGAATGTAAGGAGATCATGGATCTAATCAAGACTGCTGGTCTAATAAGAACTGTGATAAAGTTTACCAACTACTATGAGATTCTTGTCAAAGAATTCATAGTAAATTTATCTGATGGGTGTGCTGATGGAAAGTCAGCTGATTTTAAGAGTATGTATGTGAGAGGAAGGAAGGTAAATTTCTCTCCCTCTGAAATAAACAAATTCCTAGGAAGACCTGATGATGCTTGCCCTGAGCTTGAAGTTACTGACAACCAAGTTTGTCAAACCATCACTGCAAATCAAGTCAAGAGTTGGCCCTTAAAAGGGAAGCTGAATGCAAGCAAGCTGAGCATGAAGTTTGCCATTCTGCACAAAATTGGTGCAGCTAACTGGGTTCCCACCAACCATAAATCAACCATATCCACAGGCTTGGGAAGATTTATTTATGCTGTTGGAACCAGAACAAACTTTGAGTATGGCAAATATATCTTTGATCAAACATTGAAACATGCTGGAAGCTGTGCTATTAAAGGCCTTATTGCCTTTCCCTCTCTCCTGTGTGGTATAGTCATTGCTCAGTATCCTGATATTCTAGTTGAAAAAGACACTGTATGCAAAAGAGCCCCTGCTCTTGGTGTGCACTATAAGCTGTTTCAGGGAACACATGTCCTTGACATTGTTATGACATCTGCTGAGACATCAACTGTCAAATCTCATTCCAAGAAAACTGATGTTATAGTTGTGCTGAAGGAAACCTGTAAAGATCTTGATACAAGGAAAAGGACTCTTGAGGACCTGATTGTTAGACTAGAACAGGAGGAGAATAAAGGACAAAGAAGGGAAGAGGATGCTGATGAAGACCAGCATAATGATGAAGATAGTGCCTCCTCAGAAGATGACAGTGCTTGAAGATCAATGTTGTTGAAAAGTTTGTTGCTGGTACCTGTTGCTGCCAAATGACTTTTGATTTTTCTCTGTGTTTTTATTATTCCTTTTGGATGACTGTATAACTTAAAAGTACAAGTATCTTTGGCCTATTTATGGCTAAAGAGGGGGAGAAGATTTTGTGATAATTTTGGTAGAATTAGACTTGGTAGATGTTATTAAAAAATTCGGTTGCTTTCTAATCTCTGATTGTTTAGGGGTTTTAGCCAAAAATTTGCCAAAGGGGGAGTTTGTAAGTGTTTGGTTGTTGGCATTTTTTTGGTAAAACCAGTTTTGTGAATGTCATGACTGATGTCATAACATTCTGGGATACAAGGTACATTCTACAGAAAAAGAATGTCATACAGAAGCTACTCAATATGAGTGTCTAGCTGATCATTAAGCAATGATCATATTTATTGCATTCTACCAAAATCAGTGAACAAGATTCTTGTTGTCATAACCAACGTTAAGACATCCTGTACTGATCTAACATTTGTGCAGTTTTGTTATTCTTGAGAATTTTCAGGAATCTGGTTTATACAGTCCAGATCAGATACTCACGTGGACATTAGGTTAACTCTGCTTAACCCTAATCTGGTTGTTAAAGACCTATGACCAAGTCTTGAGGTTAACTCTAATTAACCCTATCTATTTTCGTGGAAACCCTAACTGAAGAATAGCTGCCTATATATTCCTCATGAAGACTGTTGGTGAAGGACACTTTTTGACAGAAGATCAATAAGGGATTGTATAGTTGTAACTACTGTGAGCCAGACAATTATCATTGTGATAAGTGACTTGGAGTAGGATTTGATTGTAAGGGTTGTGTATCACTCAAAGCTTTGAAGCACGAGTGTTTGTGTCACTTGATTAAAGCTTTGAAGCAAAGTCAAGTTAGGGTTGTGTATCACTCAAAGCTTTGAAGCAAGAGTGTTTGTCACTTGATTAAAGCTGTGAAGCAAAATCAAGTGTGTGTACTGAAGAGTATCTTCATAATTTCATTAATCAATAGTTTAGCATCACTGCTATGATTGAGGGGGAGTGAGCAGGAACTCAGGTTTAAGTTGAACTTAGATTGAAATTGCATTGGGTAGGTCTTAAGTGAAGGAGATAAACTGGTTGGTTTATTCCTAAATTAATATCTCTTATAGTGCATTTCTTCCCTGGCTTGGTAGCCCCCAGAGTAGGTGTTGTTACACACTGAACTGGGTAAACAATTGATTGTGTTCTTTACTGCTTTTAAAATTACTGTCTTGAAGTGTGTCAAATATGGTGTCATAACATTCACTGTGACATTGAGTATCTGTTGCCAGAATTTCAATTGGCATCAGAGCGGGCACCCTGCCTGTCTTACTGGGTGAGATCTAGGGATATTATTTTCTGGCGCTATGGACAAAGAAGGAGGATTTGGGAACAGACCACCCATTCTGGATGGATCAAATTATGACCACTGGAAACCTCGTACGATTGCCTTCTTAAAATCACTGGACAAAAAGGCTTGGAGAGCTGCTGACAAAGGATGGAACCATCCCACCATAACTGGGAAAGATGGGACAACCAGTCTGAAACCTGAGGAAGAATGGAGCAAAGAAGAAGATGAGTTATCCCTGGGTAACTCCAAAGCATTAAATGCCTTGTTCAATGGAATTGATAGAAACATATTCTGACTAGTACATCAATGTGAACTGGCCAAGGATGTTTGGGACGCTCTCAAAACTACCCATGAGGGCACATCCAAAGTAAAAATGTCAAGGCTTCAGATGCTGACTACCAAATTTGAGAACCTAAGGATGATGGAAGATGAGACCATTCATGAGTTTCACATGAACATCTTGGAAATTTCCAACACCTCAGGAGCATTGGGAGAAAAGATGTCAGAAGAAAAGCTGGTGAGAAAGATTCTCAGATCCTTGCCTAAAAGATTTGCAATGAAGGTGACTGCTATAGAGGAAGCTCAGGATATCTGCAACTTGAAGGTTGATGAACTCATTGGGTCACTTCAGACCTTTGAGATGGGGATCAGTGATAATGTCGACAAGAAAAACAAGAGCATAGCACTTGTATCTAATACTGAAGATGAGAACAAGGAGGGTGAAGAAGAAAATATTTCAGAAGCTATAGCCATGCTTGGAAGGCAGTTCAACAAACTCATCAAGAGAATGGACCCAAAGTCAAGGTCAAATGTCAAGAACATTCCCTTTGACATTAACAGATCTTATGACTCCAGCAGAAGACCAAAGTCTGAAGAGAAGGGAAATCAAAGCAAAGGAATCCAATGCCATGGATGTGAAGGATATGGGCACATTCGAGCTGAATGTCCTACCTTTCTTAAGAAACAAAAGAAAGGAATGTCTGTTACTTGGTCTGATTGTGACTCAGAAAGTAATTCTGAAGAAGAATCTGCCAAACTAGTTACTGCACTAACTGGTATTTGTAACTCTGATAGTGACTCTAGTGATGAGGAAGTAACATTTGAAGAACTGGCTGACTCCTATAAGAAGTTATGTATTAGAAGTGCTGAAGTCTGTCAGCAAAATGAGAGACAAAAAAAACTCATAGTAAAGTTGGAGGCTGAGAAGAAGGCAGGCACTGATACTATAAGTCATCTCGAAGGTGAAGTTCAAATGCTAAACTCAAAACTTGACCAGATGACCAAATCTGTCAAGATGCTGACAAATGGAACTGACAAATTAGAAGAAATCCTTCAGGTTGGACAAAATATGGGAAACAAGTCTGGTCTAGGATTTGTGGCAGCAAAGAAATCTATTGTAGACAAAAAGAAGATCAGGCATGATAAACAAATGTCAAAGCAGATGTCACAACATAGCACTCAACATCGAGAACAGAGAAATATGAAGAAAAGGTATCAAAGATGGAGATGTCATCATTGTGGGAGGTTTGGCCACATAAAGCCATTCTGCTTCAGACTATATGGATATCCTAATCAGACCCCAGTTGTCAAACCTAAGTCTAACAAGGCACCATATACTCAACAGTGGAAGAAAAAGTCTGCAGCCCTGATAGCTCACACCTCCCTTAGAGTCTCTGTAAAGGAAGACTGGTACTTTGACAGTGGATGCTCTAAACACATGACTGGAATCAAGAATCTTCTCAATAATGTTAAACCTCATACTACTACTTATGTGAACTTAGATTGAAGTTGCATTGGGTAGGTCTTAAGTGAAGGAGATAAACTGGTTGGTTTATTCCCAAATTAATATCTCTTATAGTGCATTTCCTCCCTGGCTTGGTAGCCCCCAGAGTAGGTGTTGTTACACACTGAACTGGGTAAACAATTGATTGTGTTCTTTACTGCTTTTAAAATTAATGTCTTGAAGTGTGTCAGATACGGTGTCATAACATTCACTGTGACATTGAGTATATGTTGCAAGAATTTCAATCTTTAACTAGGGAAGGAATCAGCATAAACCTTCGGAGCAATTTAACTGAACCAGAGAAAGTATCTACCGGAACGGAATCAGTATAAATCATTGATCAATTTAAACTGGACCAGCAGAAGTTTTGAATAATCTTTAACTAGAGAACAAATCAGTATAAATCTTCGGAGCGATTTAACTGAACTAGATAAATATTCTACAGGAACGAAATCAGTATAAATCATTGATCGATTTAAACTGAACCATCAAAGGTATGTTGTTTGGCGACTTCACTGGGGAAATAATCTTAACCAGAAGAGGTTTATTTATTGCCTTTCTTTAATCTGGAAGAAATAAATCTAACTAGAAGAGTTCTTCATTCTCCTGTCTTTAATCGAGAAGAAATAAATCTAACTAGAAGAGGTCTGTCGTTCGCCTTTCTTTAATCTGGAAGAAGTAAATCTAACCAGAAGAGGTCTTTTCTGTTTGTTGATTGAATTTTCCTGAAAGGAAGAGAGTTAGTTGCATGCATATGTATGCATGGCATAATGATGTTCCTACAATAAATGAGGTTATGCTATATGCATTTGTCATATATTTGTTATGATGTATGAGTGTGAAATGCTTATTGAAATGCAACTTTGTCTTAGAAAATAAATCCTTAACAAATTGCTGGGGAGTATTGGGAAGTTGAATCTCGGACCACCGCTGGAGATGAAGAGTATGTGTATCTTCAACTTTGTTTAGAATGCCTCTGCTGGGGATTCCGATTTGCTGTTTGTTGCGACTAGTTTTTAATCAGAGCCGCCACTATTAGTTTTTATCCTAGGGAAGGGAATCTAACAGAAAACCCTAATTCGCAGATAGATATTCTAGGTTTCGGACACAATTGGACGAAAGGAAGGTATTAGGCACCTTTCACCCACCTTGTTCACAAGGATATTAGACTCTAGGTTTAGGTTTGGGGTAAATTGGATTTTAAGTTTTAATTAGAAAGACTCGCCATGATTTTAGATCATATGCCTACGTATCCTCTTATGAGGAATCAGAGTCCTAATTCGTAGTTCGTATGGGTTGGTGTTTTTTAGGGGTTTGTAAACATATTTTGAATCACTTCGCACTCGGTCGGGAGTAGTGATTGCAGATATTTTGACTGAGAGCGCAGTAAGCCAAAACTAGTTTGAAACCCTTTTGCAAAAAAACAGTTGATTAGCTTAGTTTATTGCGAAAAATAGTTTGATAATTCGTATGTTTTTTAATTGTATTATTTGCGAAGATCTTGATTAATTCATGATTAGAAAAGATTTAATGCAAATAATATATAAAATAATGTATGCAATTTTCATATAAAATGATTTATTTGATCAAATATGATAATATTTAAATAATAAATAAAATATAAGAATAATAAATAGAAAACAAATATTGGTAGCAAATATAATAATAATAATAATTATTATTATTATAATAAAGAAAACTATTTGATAACATTATTAATTATAAATTTTATATATATATATATATATATATATATATATATATATATATATATATATATATATATATATATATATATATATATATATATATATATATATATATATATATATATATATATATATATATATATATATATATATATATATATATATAGAGAGAGAGAGAGAGAGAGAGAGAGAGAGAAAGAAAGAAAATAAATTAATAAATTAATTAACTCAGGGGGGTGCGGTTTCTAAAGGGCAAGTAAAACAGGGGGTGTTAAAATTAATAGGAATTAGGCCCAGTATAAGTCCAGGCAGGGGGGTGCAAATAATTTTTGAGTTTAGTAATCAGGCAGCAAGGGGGTGTGGATAGGAAATGGGCTTGGCCCAATATATTTTTCTGAAGGCCAGAGGGATTGCGTATGTGAGGCATACGGGTGTTATGGTGGATTTGACCTTACGGTCGTCCAACTATGATCACACGACTGAGATGGAAGGATTCATGGTGATTATGATACACGCGCGCGTACTGGATCATTAGCATAATAAGCATCTCTTTACATTACTTCATTCTTTTTCATTCTACAGCCCCTCGCCCTTCTCTCTCTCTCTCTCTCGTTAACCTAGTACAAGCCCTTGCCTTCATCTTCTTCTCTTCCGCGATACACCAACTATTGGCAGCGGCTGCCCTAATCCCTAATACGAATCCGACCCAGCACCCTAGTACAACGAAACAATAAAAACGAGCTAAGTCTAATTACCCTTTCGCGATCATCCATCTCTGGTTTCTGAGTTTTTGGTCGTTAATCTTTTCTTCTCCTTCGCTTCTTGCAGGTTCCGGTGACAATCGAAGTTGATGGTGACAATGATGGCGTAGCCGGTGGCTAGCGGCAGTGGCGATGGAGACCGATTAGGGTTGAATACGCGATTAGGGTTTCAGACAATAAAACCCTATTCGCTCCTCTCTCCGGCTTCCTACAACGGCTTGGGTTTACTCTTCCTTCTTTTCTCGTTGTTTCCCCGTTTCTGTAAAAAAAAAAAACCTCCCCTTCCCTTCATCTTCTTCTTCTATTTATATCCTTTAGTTTTTTAGGGTTTTGCCATTAGAAATTAGCATAGGTTTAGAATAATTAGGGATTTAATTGAATGTTGTAATTTATTTAATTATGATTTTCAGATTTCGTTACAATGTAATTTCAGATTTGGAATAATAGAGATTTGATTTTGCAGTTGATTGATTTAGAAAAATACTTGATTCATTCGTAATTGATTTTGATATGTGCTGTAATAGGATTTGATTTGATACATTTCAGTTTTCTTCTGGGCTGTAAAAGATCTGGAATTGATTTTTGGATTCTATATTTTTAAATGAAGATTTGTTTTTTTTTATTAATCTGAATATTAGATGTTAGGCGAGTATCTTTGGTTAGATCGCTACAGTTGTTGTTTATCAGACTTGGGCCTTGCGCGTTTTATTTTATCCAGCTTGCACTTAATAATTTTTGGCAATCAATGCAGCATGTCTACCAAAAAACAACAATATTGCAAACAATAACATTTTTATACGGACTGGGCCCAACCGGTTCATTATTACACAAATCTTTTTTTGTAAACTCGGATAACATATTTAATAAAACAAAATGTCTGGATAATAACAGTAAATAAAACATTACTTAAGCTTTCTTAAAAATGATCCAACAACTTTTCTTCTAAATAGCAATCTTTAATAAATGAATTATATGAAAACATTATTATAAAATTTTATCAGCAATAAAAATATACTATGTTTTTTTTAACAAAGAAATATATTTTATTTATTTATTATTATAATAATTTTTTTGTAATAATAATACCTTCTTTTTTCTTAAAACAACACATCATCAAGATACCAAATGGACTGCTAAAACCTTAATGGACCTTTAATCAAAATTCCACACCCCCTTTCTTTACTAACAGTAACTTAAACTTAAGTGTACTTAATAATTTAATAACTTAATAATTATTTCTGAAATAAATTTTCATATTCGAAATGCATGGGCCATTGGCCAACATGTTTTGTAAATGGGCCTACGGAAAAACGGGTCTTTTTGATTTAGAAAACCCTATTTTCCTGAATTAAAATACACCCCTTGGTTGACTTAAATTTTAAGAATGATCCATTAGATATTGCTATACTATCCTTAATTAAATATTTTTTAAATCTTAAAAACATGATCGTCGAGGTAGGGAAAATTTGGGGTACGATAGCTTCCCTTATTCAATTATCTTCCAGTCGAATAGCGTGAGAAAACTCGAGTCTTGCGCATTCTGATTGGAAGTTTATTGAATACTTGAAGTATCCTAAAAAATTTCCGACAAACATAAGGTTACACTGATATAGCATACCCTTAAGAGTCTTAAGGAAGTAGGCAAAGCCGATGATGTATCACTTACCGGGGTTTGATTACGAGGCAGATGGTTTTGAACTTAAGAGCGCAGTTTTGTATATCTTGGTTTTACTTTTGATCACTTACCCATTTGGAGGATAAATACAACAATAATTGATGATGCATGGTTTCTTGAAGACTGAGGCCATGGGCTTGAGTTTTGTTTTCTTTCGAGCATCGCTGCGTGAAGTCTGAGGCGATGGGCTGTGTTATGGGATAAAGAAACACATTGTTGCATGAAGTCCGATGCAATGGGTTAAAGTTTTGCAAATCGCTGCGTGAAGCTAGATTTGGTCTTCGGACATCGCCGCATGAAGTCTGAGGTGATGGTTTGTGTTACAGGGTGTGATCGGTGGGAATGAGAACTGACTGTTTTTTAAGCTGGTTTCGCGAAATGTCGCGGTAAGCAAGAGTCGCCACCGTCTTTTATGTTCTCCAACATGGAAAGGACAAAAGCACAGCAAAATTCCTTATTCGAGATGTCTCTCGGTTCGGGAGGTAGATTTATAGAAAGGGAAGGTATTAGCACCCTTTCTATCCGTGGTTATCCACGGGCTCTTAGGTACTCGCTCTTATGTTTTCAAAAATTGTTTGCTTCTTAAGTGTGTGTGGGTTTTGAAAAAAAGTTTCGTTTGAAAACTTCTAGGTAACTCTTGTATCAGTCCTCAAGAGTGTATGAAGTATTGTTTGAAAACTTTTTGAAAGTGTAAGGTGTGAAAAGTATTTTGTTTGTTTTGAAAAGAGCAAGTACCCATGAGTCATCTACCTACCCTAAGGAATTAAGCTGTGTAAGAGTCCTTTAGATAGTGCTATCCCACCATTGAGAGGTAGGTAGCACCATCATTGGAGTTGTTCGGGTCAATTCGATTATCGGGACATGTGTGGTCACCGAAGCAATGGTAGGACACCTTAGAAGTAACCCTAATGTCCTAGATCCTTTTATCCGAGGCAACCATTTCGAGGCAACTGGATCTTTAGACAAAGGGTGACCTCTAAGATGTCCTGTACTTGATGACCACGTTTCGAGGCAACGAGTGAAGCGTACCCTAGGAGTGGCATGTGCTTTGTGTGTTGTTTTTCAGTTAATTGTCTTTGTACATGTTATTTGTGAGCTACGGATTAATTTTATTTACATACATTCTTTCATGCATTTAACAAATAGGGGTGCGGAAAATTAAAGTGCGGGAATGTAAAGCTACGCTATTACAAGGCGCGGGTCTATACATCGCCAAAAAAACAAAGACCCATTTTGATAAAGTGCGGAAAGTAAAGAAGCAATAAACCTAATTACTATTACATTCTTGGAAGCAGTTACATAATAATCAAAATAAAATAAATGTGCGCGAATAAAAATTAATCGGGAATGCCTTAAGGGTTTTGACCCTTTTAAGAAAAGAAATGAATTTTTTGTCTTTTTTGAATTAAATGCAATTAATTAAATAAAGCCTAACCTAATTAATTAATTTATTAAAAGAAAATATTTTTGTGTTTTTATGTTTTTATGAAATAAAATAAAAGAATTAAAATTCTAAGTTAACCTAATTCTAAATTATTTTAGTTATTTAAAAAAGTTAAAATGGCCTAATTAAAGCTAATTCAATTATTTAATATTTATTTACAAAAATAAAATAATAATAATAATAATGATGTTAGTTCTTTTTTTTTTTTTATAAAAAATATTAGTTGGTTAATTTGTTAATAAGAAATAAAATAAAGCATATAAAAAAATGAAAATGACAAAATAAAAAAAAAGGGAAGAGTAAACCCAAGGGGGTGTGGGCTGGAATTTGGGGGTGTTTGATTGGAATTATGGCCCATTGAAGCTTCAGCCACGTTGACCTTTGGAATTGAGTGGAGCGCTGTTGACTCCTGAGCATGGTGCTCCTCACTTCTTTGCCCTTGGATCTGCACTGATGGACACTTGGTTGGCTCTTGGATGAGGTTTATGGTGCTCATCATTTGGGAATCTGCACAGGAATGCATTGAAAAAAATAATATGAGATTTATGGGGGGACCTGGGAATCGAACCCAGGTCCCAAGGGTTGCTGCACACGCTTTCCACCAGCCCAACCACCTGCTTTTAGTCATTAGTATAACAAAGAGAAAATATTATATTGGAAAATTAATGAACATGTTGTACACTCAAAAAGCGCGCCCTTTTTTGAACTATTTAGCCATACATCACCACGTCGTCATCGCCTTCATTCACCATTGTTCCTTTTACGCCATCAGCGGTGGATCTCTTGAACAGATTATGATTCGGTCCCGGTGGTATGTGATTGAGGTTGACGTCAGAGACCCGTCGAGTTCGGATCTGGTGGTGTTTGAATCGGTGAAGGCGGAGCTTGACTGCGAGATTGTCGCATTTGGTACGTTTTGTGCATCTCGGATCTGAGTTCTTGGCGTTTGAGTCGCAGTACCAGTGCGGTTGAGGCTGAAGGAAGTAAGGTCGTGTTGATGGCTGTGGAGTCCGTCTTCGACGACGAGATGTTTGTGGTATCGCTGGCCTAGTCTGTCGGCCGCGACGGAAGTGTGAACAGGTGTATGGTCGGAGATCGACGGTGCCAGAAATGTGTGTTCGATCTGCTATGGGATTCGATCGGAGAAGCAGTTTTGTTGTGAATTGTTATTATTAGAATTGATGGTTAATAATGATAGCAGTAACTTCTGTACTGAAGAATATGGTGAATAGCCTGTTGAATTTACAGATTCATTAAACAAAGTTTAACAAAGCTGGTATTGGCTTTTTTGTGTGATGTTAAAGCTATGAATGGTGTTGAATATTATAGTATGAAAGTTTGGTGAATTATGTACAAGGCGGGATTTAGAAATTAGGTGTGAGAATTGGGAAAGAAATTGGTCTTGTGGGGTTGTTTTCACCAAAAGAAAAAGAGTTTGACTTTGTTCTTGATTTTTTTGGAATTGGTTCTGGCCGTTTCAATGAGCTCTTTCTAGGTCTTGAATCAAGTATGGAAGGCTTGCATATATGGTTCTGAATGAGAATCAATCCAAATCATGAGCCTTAAACCAATGTAATTATGTTTTGGATTTTGCCATAACCTCCATTGAAGAAACTTGCCTTTCTTGTCAAAATTTGAATTTTTATGCTTGAAATAGGATGTACACGAAATTGGTATGTGTTTCATGATGCATCAAGGCTATTCAAACTCAAAGATATCCCTTAATTAATTTTCTTGATTTTTATTTGAATTTTAAAGATTTAAAATGAATTAAACCAAATAAAATTAAATAAAAATAGAAAAATTAATTTTTAATCTTGAAATAAATCATGGGACACGTGGGAGACATGGCAAAGCTGAAACAAGTTGAAAAAGTGGGCCCTTTTGTCAAAAATTGAAGTTTCAAGGATAGTTGACTTTTGCCATTTCACAAAAATTTCCCAACTTCTCCAATGCATATCTTGCTCAATTTTGATCATATGAACATGTTCTTGGACATTTTGGAAAGGTCTTGAAGTCCTCTAACCAATGCCTTTGGTCCCATGTCATTTTTATTTACCAATCTCAAGTTATGGTCTTTGACTTAAAGTGCCTTTTTGTTGACTTTTGAAAATGACCTATAATGTTGAAATTGATAACTTTTTGTGAGAGCATTTCTTGGACTTGGAATGTGAAGATGAGTTTTAGGAAATGTCTTCCCCTTCAAGATGAGAATTGGATGGGATTTTTCTGATGAACCATGAAAAAGTTATGCCTTGGTCAAGTTACAGTTGACTTTTCAACTGTCCAAAAATAGAAACTTTTGACACCTTGATGATTTTTGAGCCATTCTTGTGAAATCATGGTCAACATTTGACCAAATGATGATTGTGGCTTCAAAATAAGATGTTGACCAAAAAATTTTACTTTTGACTGCCAAATGACCATTTTGCCCCTACAGTTGATTGTGAGGCAATTAGGGTTTTTGACTGTGCAACTTGACCTTGTGAGCCTTGAAACTTGACATGTAGGTTCTTGACAATGTATATGAGCATATGGAACTTGATTCAGCCCTTGAAAACCTCAACTTCCTTGAAGGAACCAAAGCCCTAATTTGACTGGCTTAGGAGGGTGGTTGACTGTGTAGCCCTTGAGTAGACCTGAGCAAATGCTTGCCAAAAACTTTGAAGAATATGGGAGGGCAAATTTTGGGGTACAACAGTTGCCCCTGTTCAATCTTCTTAGACCTGAGGATGTAGATTGGCTGGCGTGCCTTTCGTAATCCGAAGGTGGAAGATGATTGAACACTAGAGTGCCCAGAAATTTGCACTCACATAGTAGAGTATCAGCAGTGTGATAGCGGGAATGGGCTTACAGATGCCATTTAGAGAGATGGTGGATAGGAGGATGGGCTTATAGATGCCATTTGGAGGTATAGTGAATGTTTGAATATGAGTAAGAAATAGAATAGCTTCCATGCCTGGAGCATATCTAGTCTGTACCAAATTTGCTGACGTCTGAACGAGTAGTAGAATGACCGCCGTGTCTGGGGTATATCCATATTGCACCTGAATGAGTGGCAGAATGTCATCCGAATCTGGATCGTATCTGGATTGAACAATAGAATAACATCTGGGATGGAGCATCTCTGAGTTGTCTTTAGAAGTTGAATCTGAATAAGCAATAGAATAGCGTCCGGATCAGGATCATCTCTAAGCTATATTTGAAAGGAAATCTGAATAAGCATCAAAATGTCGCCATGTCTGGGTCGCATCTGAACCATCTCTAGAAGGAAATCTGGAATAAGTATCAGAATGTAGCCATGTCTGGATCGCATCTGAACCATCTCTAGAAAGAATCTCTGAATAAACAATAGAATAGCATCCGTGGTTGGAGCATCTCTAAGTTATCTCTGAAAAAAAGCCTTGAATAAGCAACAGAATAGCGTCCGGTTCTGGAGCATATCTGAACTATTTCTGAACAAGCAACTCTGAATAAGCAAAAGGATAGCATCCATATCTGGAGCATTTCCCAGCTATATCTGAAAGGAAACTCTTGAATAAGCAAAAGAATAACGTCCATCTCTGGAGCATTTCTAAGCCATCTCTGAAGAGAAAATCTGAATGAGCAAAAGAATAGCATCCATATCTGGAGCATTTCCCAGCTATATCTGAAAGGAAACTCTTGAATAAGCAAAAGAATAACGTCCATCTCTGGAGCATTTCTAAGCCATCTCTGAAGAGAAAATCTGAATAAGCGAAAGAATAGCATCCATATCTGGAGCATTTCCCAGCTATATCTGAAAGGAAACTCTTGAATAAGCAAAAGAATAACGTCCATCTCTGGAGCATTTCTAAGCCATCTCTGAAGAGAAAATCTGAATGAGCAAAAGAATAGCATCCATATCTGGAGCATTTCCCAGCTATATCTGAAAGGAAACTCTTGAATAAGCAAAAGAATAACGTCCATCTCTGGAGCATTTCTAAGCCATCTCTGAAGAGAAAATCTGAATGAGCGAAAGAATAGCATCCATATCTGGAGCATTTCTCGGCTATCTCTTCAATCTCTTTAATGTAGATATGCCCTGGCTGGATACAGGTGTCGAATCTACTCACAGATATGCCCTGTTTGGATACAGGAATCGAATCTGGAATTGCGATAGTTGATAGTGATCATCTTTGGGATTGACCTTTTTCCTGAAAAGGCGGAACATCAGTTGTATGCAATGTCATGATGTATGAAATGCATGATGTTAAGATGTTCTCAAAATAAATGAGATTTGTGTTATGATGCGTATATGCATATGTCATGTATGAAGATGTGATATTTTATGAATGTATTCTCGTCTAGGAAAATAAATCCTTGACGGATGCCGGGAGTTTGTATCCTGGGATGATGCTGAAGAGTAAAGTTCTTCGTTTCCACTGGGGATGATGATTGCAAGAACAAGCCGGTAGAAGAAGATGACTCCGTTGGGGAATAAACTTGTTGGAGAGATTACTCTGTGGGAATACTCTGTGGGAAGAGATACTTCGCTGAGGTTTTGATGATAACTCCACTGGGGATACCGTTGATAAGCTCTGTTGGAAGATTTGATGAACTCCACTAGGGATAGGAAGAGCTTCGCCGAGGACGATCTTTCCATGGTTTTAGCTGAGGATAACCCAGTTATAAGCCATGGTGGAGAATAACCTTTGAATAAAGCTCGCGAGACGCGTTCGTGCTCTGCAGGGGATAAGCTTCCAGAATCCACTGGGGATAAGCTTCCTACTGGGGAGATTTTGGACTGCACTGGGAAGTGGCTCCACTGGATGTCTGTATTCTGCCGGGGAACAATCTTATATTAAGACTGCCGGGGATGCTTGTTAAGGAATAATCTGTATACTCCGCTGGGGAATATTGAGATTTTCTGGAGATATCCAACTTCCTTAATGCTGACAGTAGACTAACTCTGCTTGGGGAGAGTGTCGCTAACTGTAGGCTAACTCTGCTTGGGGAGAGCGTTGCTGACTTGCTGGAGATACTGTGCCTTTTCGGGGCTGCCGGGAGACCAACTCTGCTCGGGGAGAGTATTGTTGAACCTTGTCTTACTCCGCGGGGAGTGAAGGTGCCTGGGTTATGTTCTTACCTTGTACCTGGAGGGCAGAGTAACTTGTGTAGTTCGGACAATTCTTATTGCCCCGATTTCTACGGGAGAAGAAGGTACCTGTGGAGGTGCTTGATGGCCGCTGATCGACGAATCTTCTTCTGGTAGACAAGTGACGAGATGCCGGGACATAGTCGTACGCTTTTGATCCCTAACTTTTGCCTGGACCGCCCTTTCGGGTTTTCAGTCCATCGGGATACCCATTTTTGCCCAAGCCACCTTTTCAGGTTTTCGACTTGTCGGGTGTACAGATTTTTCATTTTTCATCCCTTATTTTTGCCCGAACCCTTTTGGTTCGCCGGGAAGCCCTTATTTTTGCCTAGGTGTGTCAACCTAGCGGGTCTTTGATTATGCGCAGTATTTTTTCGACTATGTCCGTGCTCTCAGGATGTAGGGTGGTGCCCCTGTCAGTAGTGTTGCGTTGCCCTACTACCAGAAGATCTTCGTTTGATCGTCCAAATGCTCCAAGTGATCCAGATGGAGATTTTCCCCAAGCTGGTTGGCCTTTTGAGAGATTCTCATAATCTTGACTTAACTGCCCCAGATGATGGACAATGATCACGCCCTGCCCCTTGGTTGGGAGTGCTTTTGTTCACTAGATATTCTTCGTGCGAATTTCTCTGCTGTTGAACAAATAGTCATATGCAAACAATATTATTTTAAGAATGCAAAGTGTGATACGGTGGGAGAACTGACTAGGGTTTTGCGTTTGTTTTCGCAAATGTTTCGGTTGAGCAAGAGTCGCCACCGACTTTTTATTTTATCCTAAGGAAAGGTTTAAAAAGCACAGAAAAAACCTTTGAGATTTTTCTTGGGTTCGGGGAGTAGATTATAGAAGGGGAAGGTATTAGCACCCCTTCTATCCATGGTTATCCATGGGCTCTTAAGTACTTGCTTAGATCAACTTGCCTTAGTTTTCAATTGTTTGAAATGGTGCTTTGTGTGTGGTTTTGAAAATGTTTTGAAAAAGATGCCTTGTATTAGGCTAACCTTGTAACAATTCTTTACTCGAATGTTTTACAAAAGGTGTTTTATCTTTAAAAAGATGTTTCAAGGGTTTGAAAAGTTGATTTTGAAAGTGTTTGTGAAGTGGGTTTGGAAATTAGGAAAGTGTTTTCTTTGCAAATTGACAAGTACTTAAGAGTTTATCTATCCTAAAGTTTTCTCAAAGGTTTTGTCATGTTTTAAACCCTTTTGACAAATTTGTTCCACCATTGCATTTGGTGGACAATCTTGCCTTAGGAGATGAAAGGGACAGGCGCGGGTCATCGTTTGGATCATAATTGCAACGGCGTTAAATGTCTTTGGGCAATTTTCTTTGAGGGACTTGATCATTTGTTTTTGTTTTGTTTTGAAAAGTTTTATCGAGGGACGATGATCATTCAATTTGTTTGCTTTGCCCAAGGAAATTCAACATACAACATGGCCCAATTATTTGAAGGCAACAAAGTGGAATACCCTAGGGGTGCAAGTGTGAGATGTGTTATTTATTTTCATGCTCATTCATCTTGTATTAGGTCAAACTATTTTTTGTCGTTTTTCGCATGCAAACCCTAATTCTAACATGGCATAATTAGAAAGCGTATAAAGTGCGAAATTTAAATTCCTACGCTATTACAACATAATAATATAGGGAGGGGGGTACAAATTTACAAATGGGGGATATTTAGACAAGAACTTAAATCTAAATTATTACATCATTTTTTTTGAATATTTGCAAGGTGAATAAATTGCATAATTAAATAGAAATTAAATAAATATGCAAAATGCAAAAAGAAAGTTTTTATATGTATGAAAAAAAAATGTTGTTTATGTAAAATAAAATAAGAAAATAAAAAGGTATTATTTTTGAGTATTTTCATATTTAGGGCAAAAACCCTAATTTTAATCAAAATGTACATTAATTAATTAATTCACATAATATTTATTATTTGCAAAAAAAAAAAAAAAAGGTATATTTATAAAAAGGCCTTTTTTAGTATTAAATAAAAAAATAAAATATGTACATTATTGGATATTTTATTCTAAGTATATTAACAAATATGTATTTATATACATTATTTTAAATATGTATCATGGATAAATAATAATAATAATATTTAATATTTTTTAGAAAATAGTATTTTTTGTATGAAATATTTTCAGAGGGTAATATAAAATAAAAAATGAAAATGAGAATGTATTTACACTATTTTTCTATTTATCCTAAATAATAATATATATACATATATGTATAAATCAAAAGAAAATCAAATAAATACCAAATAAAATCAAAAAATGATGAGAAAATTATTTTCAAAATTTTAATATGCTGAGAAAAAATAAACAAGTCAAACAAAAAAAGAAAAAGTCAAAAAGGATTAAAAATAAGACAAATGGGCTTGGGGGGTGTAATAGCAAAACCAGGGTGCAAAAAGAAATAACAACAAGCCCAGCCCAGGAAGCTGTTATCTTCAACCTTCAGACAACCAATTTCAAAAAAACGCGCGCCTGCTTCTCAAGTTCCTAACTCCTGATCCTTTGATTTTTTGAACAAACTTCCAACACAAAAGATGTTAAGCATGAATCCACGATTCCAAATATATAAAAAACATCTCCTAACTCTAAAAAATGAGAGAGAATTTTAGTGATCCCAAATCTTAACCTAAGTTTTCTGCCATTTTCAAACTCCAAATTCTCTCTACTCAGGCAAAAGAAATGAAATGTAAAGCTATGTACATGTTCAGGGCTATGAGTAGAACCTTGTTTCTTCACAAACTTAAGACTAAAGATGCATGATAAGAGAGATACGAGTTCAAAATTTTACCTGTGCAGTTGAACTTCTATCTGGAGAATGAGGAGCTTTCAGTGCAAGGTGATGATTGGAAAAGCTTCCTTGAGATTCAGGGATGTTGTTCCAATGGCTACTTCGTCTTGAAAGCTTCTGAATCAAGTTGTAGAACTTCACCTGCAAGTCAAAGATGTGAAAATGGTGGAAGTGGTTAGAGTAACTACAGATCGTGCCTTAGCTTCTGGGTAACTTGCATAGGTTGTAAGGAAGGTAGAGGAACAAGTTTGGACAAAAATGCTTGAAGGGATTGAGAGATAGCACTCAATCTGCAGGGCTTGCTCTGTTTGAGCAGTTTTGTGGTGTTTCTGAGATGGAGAGTGTTTGAGAGGCAAATGGCTTGTGCAAAAGCTTTGTTGGGTAGTTTGGAATGTGTTTGATAAGTTCTTTTTTGTGTGTCTAGGCTGATATGAAAGTTGTTGTGAGATATGCAATGTTACTTGAATTTTAAGCAAACAAAGCAAGTTGGTGTTTTAGATCAGTAGGGGGCCTCTAATCCTGCTGCAAAGTCTCCCTTGATCAGAGCAACTTGTCCATAATCTTATGCCAAAAGGATTTAGCTTGTACCTTCTTGATTTGCAATTGGACATAAAGCTAATCTTTTCAAGAATGGAAAGTTTACTTTATCTAAAAATGGATCAATCTTGTGTACAATGCTTGAACTCATGGAACAACACTTTGGCACAATGAACAAGCATTAAATTAAGGAGTGTAATTTGGTTTAAGGACCTGTAAAGTAGCACAAACTATGCTGAGTTCAAATTTGCAAAGTTATGGACATGGAACTTGGTCATGAACAAAGTGGTTTTTTGCTATATTGTGAAATTCGATTCTCTCTAACCATGAGGTTGTTTGAGAAGTTCTTGGACATTTTGGAAAGCTTGGAATGTGTAATACAATCCATTTTTGAAATGCAAATTGAAATTCCAAGTGGAAGGGTATGAAAAATGGCCTTGAAGTGGGGTAGAAAACCTTGTCAAAATAGGTTAAAATTCTACTAAGTTAAAAATGGTTTAGTGCCCTTATTCAAAAAATTATAACTTGAGATACAAGCTTCAAATGAGAAAACTTTGTGAATCAAAGTTGTAGATTATGCAACAAGCTACAACTTTCATGTTTTGACTTTTTTTTTAATCCAAATGGATCTTGGTGAAAAGGTGGGGCAAAGTTGGAAAAAAATTAGGGTTTTTCATAACTTAGAAAAATTCTAAGTTATGAAAAATTCCATTTTCTAACCCTAATTTGAAATTTGTGATTTCTTGGTGAACAAGTTTCATGATTTGGCATGTTTTGATGAAAAATGAATCTTGACTCTTGATTTTGACCAAAAAAGTCAAAGTTTGACTTTTCAGTATACAGTCAAAACTGATCAATTGACTGGAAAATTCAACTATCAATCTTGTGTACTTGGGATCTTTTGAACTTGTTGAGCATGTCAAGATAATTCCATGGGGTCCTTGAGTCTATGTGTGAGCTTGGTTTGCCATTGGCTAGGTCAAACAGTCAAAAATTGTCTCTGTACAGTCAAAACCCTAAAAATGACCATTTTGCCCTTTTGGTGATCTGATCAAATTTCTTATTGAATTGTGATCCAAACTTGGTCAAATGGTTCCTAGGAGTTCATAATGTTGATGTGGATCAAATTTCATGAGATTTGACTGTCAATTGGCCACAGTTGACTTTTCCCCCAATACAGTTGATTTCTAGGTCAACTGTCCAATTGACTGGGCAAAACTTGGAATCAAGACTTGAAATTTGGTATGGATAAACTTAGGAGGTCAATATGAAGCAAGAAAGTCATCTTGGGCACTTTAGGTCAAAACATCTTTGTGCAAACACAAACCCTAATTTGGGGTTAGCAGTGCAAGGAGGAGTCTTGAGCAGATGAAATCCTAACTGGATCTTGAGCTTCAAGAGCTGTGTGAGGAGAAATCAATGAGAAATGGGAGGGCAAATTTTGGGGTACAACAGTTGCCCCTGTTCAATCTTCTTGGACCTGAAGAGTTAGATTGGCAAGCTTGCCTTTCGTGACTCAAGGGTAAGAGGAGATTGGACACTAGAGTGCCCAGAAATTTGCACTCATCAAAGCACTGGATGCGGGAATGGGCTTAGAGATGCCATTTGGAGATGGGCTTAACGATGCCATCCGGGAGAGTGACAGAAACTTGTCGGGGATGGGCTTAAAGATGCCATCTGGAAGGGAATATTAGGAAAGTGTCCAAGCTTTGGACCATTCCTGAATTGGGGGTCTGAACAAGCCGTAGGTTGACATCCGTTGTTAGGAGGAACCTGCAAGCTGTTTTCAGGAAGCCGCATCTAAACAAGTTGATAGATTAACATCCGTTACTTGGGAAGAATCCATGAACTGTTTTCAGAAGTCTGGAAGAAGAAACTGAACAAGTGACAGGTTAACATCCGTTTACTCGGAGAACCCGTGAACTGTTTTCAGAAATCTTGAGATTGAATCAGCAATAGAGCAGCATCCGTTGTTGGGAAGCTTCCGTAAACTGTCTTTAAAAAGTTGCATCTGAACAAGTGGATAGATTAACATTCGTTACTTGGGAGGAATCCATGAACTGTTTCCAGAAGTCTTGGGAAGAATCTGAATAAGTGATAGGTTAACATCCGTTTACTTGGAGAACCCGTGAACTGTTTTCAGAAATCTTGAGATTGAATCAGCAATAGAGCAGCATCCGTTGTTGGGAAGCTTCCGTAAACTGAATTCAAAGGTGCATCTGAACAAGCTGATAGATTAACATCCGTTACTTAGGAGGAATCCATGAACTGTTTTCAGAAGTCTTTGGGAAGAATCTGAACAAGTGATAGGTTAACATCCGTTTACTTGGAGAACCCGTGAACTGTTTTCAGAAATCTTGAGATTCGAATGATTTTAGTCTGTCGACTAATCTTACCTGAAAAAGGCAAAGAGTTAGTTGGATGCAATGCTATGATGCATGATACAATGTATATTATGGTGTTATGAATGTAAATGGATGTGCATGTAAGTTGGAGAGCTGTCTTGCATAGATGAATCCGGGACAGCGGAAGATAGAAGTATCCTGACTGCTGCCGGGGAAAATAAGTCCTGGGTCGTTACTGGGGAACCTGGAGCTTGGGTTGTATACCAATCTTCTGGGGAATTCCTGAAGTCTTCTACTGGGGAGTACCAAGCTAGTGGACTTAATGTTGGGGAGGCCAGATTGAGAATCTTCAGCTTGGAGAGAAGTATCTCTAGAGATTTCACTGGGGAACTCAAGATTTTTCTTCCTAAAAACTCTGTGGGGAGAAAATCTGACTCCGCTGGGGGTTGTCCATTTGAAGCTTTAGATCTGCTGGGGATACTGAGGCTTAAACTCTGAGGGAAAATGATTTCCGGAAGATTCTCTGGCTGGGGATTTGCAAAGATAAACTCCTCCGGGGATAGTATTGATAAGTTATGGTTGGGGAATTTTGACGAACTCTACTGGGGATGGGAAGAATTTTAGCGAGTGCGATCTTCCGTGGTTGTTAGCTGAGGATAACCCAGTTATAAGCCTCTGTGAGGAATAACTTGAATAAAATTCGGGAGGGACGTCCGTACTCTGCGGGGAATACCTTTCAGAACCTTACTGGGGACAAGCTTCGAGAGTCTGCTGGAGATAGACCTCAGGGTTTGCCAGGGATGTGGATTACAGATCTTGATGGATTTCCTTTGAAAGGGTGTCAAAAAATATCCGTTTGTGCTTTCATCCTATCAGTAATCCTTTTCTTAGGTTCAATTAGGAAGTGATCATGTTTCAAATGCATATGCCTATTTAACCAAACATTGGACGTTTCTCAAAATAAAACAGATAGCGCAAGAGAAAAAGAAAAGGGAAATGACACCAGTTTTTGGGAAGAGTATTTGTATTGATTTTCTTTGGGTATATTTGTACAAAGGAGACAATCATCCTAGTAAGAGGATTTTGCCGTAAATATTTGAAAAAATTTATACAAAACAAAGATGGCTATGTGAAATAATTCCATGGGATTCCATTCTGCTGTAGCTTTCACAACTCTGAACATCTGTCCATTCAATGCTTCGCTTGACGATGGCTGGATTGATCAGAAACCTGGAACCGGTTGATGAAGAGACTGTCTTTGAAGTGATTGGACGAGACATAGTCATACGCTCTAATTCCCTAATTTTTGCCTGAATCGCCCTTTCGGGTTTTCGATCCACCGGGAAACCCCTTTTTGCCCAAGCTGCCCTTTCGGGTTTTCAACTTGCCGGGTGTACAGATTTTTTTTTGTTTTTATCCCTAACTTTTTCCTGAACCGCCCTTTCGGGCTTTCGGTTCACCGGGATGCCCATTTTTTCCCAAGCCGCCCTTTCGGGTTTTCGACTTGTCGGGTTATTTTATGCGTAGTATCTTTTGACTATGTCTGCGTTCGCAGGGTGCGGCAAATCGTCGCCGTCCATGGTGGTCAGAATCATTGCACCACCAGAAAATCTGCTCTTGATCACAAATGGTCCTTCATATGTAGGAGTCCATTTGCCCCTGGGATCACTTTGCGGTAAGATAATCCGCTTGACTACTAGATCTCCGACTTGATACGCTTGACGTCTGACTTTCTTATTGAAGGCCTTGATCATCCGTTTTTGATACGTCTGACCATGGCATATAGCGGCAAGTCGCTTTTCGTCGATCAGATTGAGTTGATCAAGTCGGGTCTGCATCCAATCATCCTCATTCAAACCTGCATCCTTCATAATCCTTAGAGACGGGATCTGAACTTCCATAGGCAAAACAGCTTCCATGCCATAAACCAGAGAAAATGGGGTTGCCCCAGTTGAAGTACGTATCGTCGTACGGTATCCATGCAGCGCAAACGGCAACATCTCATGCCAGTCTTTGTAAGTGACTGTCATTTTCTGAATAATCTTTTTAACGTTTTTGTTCGCAGCTTCAACAGCACCGTTCATCTTCGGCCGATAGGGAGATGAATTATGATGATAAATCTTGAACTGTTCGCATAATGCAGTGATCATTGTATTATTCAGATTTGTACCGTTGTCTGTGATGATCATGTCGGGAACACCATACCGACATATGAGATTTTGCTTGATGAAGCGGGCAACCACATTTTTAGTAATAGAGGCGTAGGAAGCTGCTTCGACCCATTTAGTGAAGTAGTCAATGGCAACCAGGATGAAGCGATGTCCGTTGGAAGCCGTGGGCTTGATTTCTCCAATCATATCAATGCCCCACATTGCAAAGGGCCACGGAGCCGTCAGGACGTTGAGGGGAACCGGAGGAATATGAACTTTGTCAGCATAGACTTGACACTTGTGGCAAGTACGGGAATGTTGATGGCAATCAGCCTCCATGGTAGACCAGTAATAGCCTGCCCTTAGGATCTTCTTAGCCATTGTATGCCCGCTCAAGTGAGTGCCAAATGGGCCGCTGTGTATATCAGTCATGATCAATTCTGCTTCAGCCTTATCCACACATCGGAGTAATACACAATCATGGCTTCGTTTGTAAAGGATGCTGTTGCTCAGGAAGAACTTAGCAGCGAATTTCCTTAAGAACTTCTTGTCATTCACGGAAGCTCCTTCAGGATAATCTTTGGTCTCGAGATACCTTTTGATTTCATGGAACCAAGGTAGTTCCACTACTTCTTCGGCATTAATCTCGTGACAATACGCAGGTTCATCCATTCGCTCGATGGCGATTTGGGGAGCCTCGTTACCCCAGTTGAGTTTAAACATGGAGGACATTGTGGCTAGAGCATCTGCTAGCTGATTCTCTTCTCGCGGGAAGTGCTCGAAGGTAATTTGCTCGAAGTGCGGCAGCAATGTCAGGACATGTTCTTTGTATGGGATAAGATTAGGATGCTTGGTGTCCCAATCTCCTTTGATCTGGCTGATGACCAAAGCCGAGTCCCCAAATACGATCAAAGATTTGATCCCCAAGTCTATAGCAGCCTTGAGACCAAAGATGCAGGCTTCATACTCAGCCATGTTATTTGTGCAGCTGAAGCAAAGTCGGGCCGTGAAAGGAGTGTGGCATCCTTCCGGAGAAATGAGTACTGCGCAATTTCCGTTTCCGAGTGCATTTGAAGCACCATCAAAGTACAGAGTCCATCGGGATCCCTTTTCGGGTCCATCATACGGTCCGTTACTTTCAATGCTGTCCAAACTCATGATGTCCTCGTCTGGGAAGCCAAATCTCATGGGTTGATAGTCTTCAATAGCCTGATGAGCCAGATGGTCAGCTAGTACACTCCCTTTTATAGCTTTTTGGGTGGTGTACTGGATGTCATATTCAGTTAAGATCATTTGCCATCTAGCTATCCTTTCAGATAAAGCGGGCTTTTCGAAGATATATTTGATAGGATCCATTTTGGAAATCAATAAGGTAGTATGAGTCAGCATATACTGTCTTAGTCGGCGAGCAGCCCATACCAAAGCGCAGCAAGTTTTCTCGAGCAGTGAGTAGCGAGTCTCACAGTCGGTAAACTTTTTGCTAAGGTAATAAATAGCATGCTCTTTTCGACCAGACTCGTCATGCTGGCCCAAAACACACCCCATTGAGTTATCCAAGACGGTCAAATACATGATCAAAGGTCTTCCTTCGACGGGTGGCATCAGAATAGGAGGTTCTAGCAAATACTCCTTGATTCTATCAAAAGCAGCTTGACAATCGTCGTTCCATTCCACTACCTGATCTTTCTTCAAGAGTTTGAAAATTGGCTCACAGGTAGAGGTCAGATGTGAGATGAATCTGGCAATATAGTTTATGCGCCCCATGAATCCTCTAACCTCCTTTTCAGTACAGGGAGTAGGCATTTCTTGTATTGCTTTTACTTTTGCCGGATCGACTTCAATGCCTTTGTTGCTTACGATGAATCCCAGGAGTTTACCAGACCTAACTCCAAAAGTGCATTTGCTTGGATTCAGCCTTAACTTGTATTCTTTCAATCTGGCAAACAGCTTTTCCAGATGTTCAAGGTGCTCTTCCTCTGTTTGCGACCGAGCTATCATATCATCTACGTAAACTTCAATCTCATGATGTATCATGTCATGAAATAAAGCTACCATGGCGCGTTGATAAGTTGCCCCTGCGTTCTTCAGCCCGAACGGCATCACTTTGTAACAGAAAGTGCCCCATTGTGTGACAAAAGTTGTTTTCTCCATATCCTCGGGGGCCATTTTGATTTGATTATAGCCCGAGAATCTGTCCATGAAGGAAAACACCTTATGCTGAGCTGTATTGTCGATCAAGATGTCAATATGAGGTAGCGGGAAATCATCCTTAGGGCTGGCCCTATTCAAATTCCGGTAGTCCACACACATTCTGACTTTGCCATCCTTCTTAGGCACTGGCACAATGTTGGCGACCCATTGAGGATAGGATGTAACAGCCAGAAAGCCAGCATTGAACTGCTTCATTACTTCTGCTTTGATTTTTTCAGACATGTCAGGCCTCATTCGGCGAACTTTTTGCTTGATTGGTGGACAGTCTTCTCTTGTAGGGAGACGGTGAACCACGATATCTGTGTCCAAACCCGGCATGTCTTCATAGGACCAAGCGAAGATTTCAACATACTCATTCAACAACTGTATCAGGCGCTCCTTGACATCCGGTTCCAAGTTGGCACCCACTTGCACTTCCTTCCGGTCTTCCTCGGTTCCCAAGTTAACAGTTTCCAATGGCTCTTCATGCGGTAAGATGGCCCTTTCCTCTTGTTGCAGAAGTCTGGCTAGTTCCCCGGGTACTTCACAACCTCCGTCATCTTCATACTCGGCTAGATTGACCAGATCTTCAGAGTTTTTGAAAGATATAGCAGAATAGTCACCCATGGAATCCGGAGTGGCTGGGTACCTGCATTGGTGAGTGTGGGTGTGTGTAAGGGATAGCCATCCTTAAACAAAAATGCAAAAGGAAAGAAAATGAACATAAGCAGTTTTATCAGAAAAAACGTCCAATGAATCATTAAACATGGCATATGAATATGAAAAATAGTCAAAACCCTTACAAGTGGACCTACATGCCCCGGGCAAGGCAGGAGGTGAAAAAGATAGTGTACGGATTGTTTGAAAGTAAAATATTACAGACCAAAATAGGAAATGTTCGATAGATAAATTACTGAGGAATAAAAGTGATGGGGACAAAGTCTTTTGCCTCCCAATTGCTCAACCCTCCTCCGACAGTTGGATAAACCCAATCTTCAATGTTTCTTTCCTTGTCTTCATCTTCCAGGGCGTTGATTCCGTAAGGAGAAATTTTGACTGGCGCTCTTTCAATCTTTGACTGGCGCATAGCCTTCTGACCAGCAGCTGTGAAACCTAGTCCAAGCTTATCAGCCTTATGCGGAAAATCGGGTAACTGCCCCCACGCTGAATTCTTCCCTTCTTTAACTGCAGCCCTTGCATCCTCCAGAGATGCCATCCTGGCCATCTGTCTTGGTGTCTCAGCTGCCAACTTCGCCATTGCTATCTCAGGAAGAACCTCTTCAAAATGTTGAAACGGTGTCTCAATGAATTCCCCCTCAACCTCCACATATCGGAAAGAATTTAAATGGCTAATCATATACTCTTCTTCGCCGTGGACCGTAATGATCTTTCCCTTAACAGGATATTTCAGCATCTGGTGCAAGGAAGAGGTGACTGCCCCAGCATGGTGTATCCAAGGTCTACCCAGCAGGCAGGAGTATGATGGACGGATGTCCATTACATAGAAAGTGGATTTAAACACCTCAGTACCTATCTTGACAGGAATTTCAACTTCTCCATGGACCATCCTTTTCGACCCATCAAAAGCTCTGACGACAATATCACTCGGCTTCAATTCCAAACCTTCGCAATCTAACCGGTCCAAGGCCTTTTTGGGCAAAACATTCAGTGAGGAACCGGTATCAACCAAAACATGTGCAAGGGTGGTTCCGCGACACTCGATTGAAATATGCAACGCATCATTGTGGTTTCGGCCTTTAGGGGTCAGGTCGGCATCAGAAAAACCTAGCCCATTGTCTGCAGTCAGGCTAGCCACGCAATGTTGAAATTGATCCGCAGAGGTTTCCTGGGGCACATGAGCTGCCTTTAGAAACTTAATCAAAGCTTGAGTGTGCGCTTCTGAGCAAAGCAATAGTGCCAGCATGGAGATCTTGGAGGGGGTTTGCCCCAACTGTTCCACCACATCATAATCACTTCTCTTGATTATCCTCAAAATCTCGTCCATTTCTTTCTTGGAAGCTTCTGGAATCGCCAAGGGTTGAGCCCTCGTCCTGACGGGCTCATCTTGTATTCCCTTTCCTTTATCGGCAATGGTAGGAGAGACAGCACTAGGAACGAAAATTTCTTCAATCAAAGGAGTTCTGGCAGAGAGCTTTACTGGTGCAGGGATGACCTCTTTAGCTGATGAGGGTCCAAAGACTGCTTTTGGAGGAGCAATCTCTGGAGAAAATATCCTCCCACTCCTGGTGATTTTGCTGGTGCCCGCAATGTTACTAATGCTGGCTTCTTCATCATCTGAATCTTCTTCAATTATTTCAACTTGCTTGATACCATGGTAGTAGATGTCACCACCATAGTTCCAAGGTATCGACTTCTCGGAGACATAGGGAACAGGCCCTGGCATTGTTATCTTCAAAGGTATAGACTTTGCAGCTGGTGTAATCTTAACTGGCCTTTTGATGGCCTCAGAAAGATTGGCGTGAATGGTTATGATTGAGATATTTTTAACATGAACTGGAACGGCAGGAACTTTTTCGAACAAAATTTGTCGGCTATCCATAAGGCCTTGGATGCCTTTCTTCAATAGCGGACAATCAAACGGCAGAGAGTGGCAACAGTAACAGTCTTCTTTACATCCCGGGAAGATCCCGGCCCTCAACAAATTCAACTTAATGGTTAACAGTGGAGTAGTCAGATCACTAACGTCAGCAACATACAGATCCTCTTCAATGGCATTGACATTCCGACCGTGCTTCGGCATAGGTGCAGATATCACATTGGGTTTTTCTGGAGCGTCAAACTCTACTTCCTTAGCCTCTATCAGGTCCTGAATCTTATGCTTGAGTGCCCAACAATCATTGGTGTCGTGTCCAACACTGTCTGAATGATAGGCGCACTTAGCATTGGCATGATAATGCGGAGAGGATGTATTTACATTCTTTGGCGCCTCCTTGATAGTGGCAAGATTCAATTTCAACAGATGGGGAAGCACCTGTGCTGGAGTCATATTAATACGGGTGAACTGCCGTTGTGGCCTTTCCACCCGTTGCTGATTTGGTCTGGATTGGTTGTAGCGAGGCTGCTCACTCGGATTGTTTTGAATCATTACGGCCCCCACAGTCGGCCGACGCTCCACCTTCCCTGCTCTTCTTTGAGAATATACCATAGCTGTCTCCTTTTTAAACGGCTTCTTCTCAATACTCGCAGCGACACCCTTCTGAATCTTTCCTGACTTGATGCCAGCCTCGATTCTTTCGCCTGTTAAGATCAAATCAGTAAACCCCGCGGAAGAGTTACCAATTAAATGATTGAAAAATGGCCCAGATAGGGTCCCAAGAAACATATCAACGAGCTCACGATCGGTTAAAGGAGGCTGCACCCTGCCAGCCAAATCCCTCCATTTTTGTGCATATTCTTTGAATCCCTCACTTGTTCCTAGGGACATACCCTGAAGTTGGGTACGAGTAGGAGCAAGATCAGAATTATACTGGTATTGTTTATAGAAAGCGGTGGCCAAATCTTCCCAATTTCTGACACTGGTCCCTTCTAACTGATAAAACCATTCCAACTGAGCTCCCGACAGGCTGTCTTGAAAGAAATGAATCCAGAGATTTTTATCTGCTGTATAGGGTTGAATCTTTCTCACATAGGACCTGAGATGCATTTTAGGGCAGGACAGCCCGTCATACCTTACAAACACTGGCACCTTGAATTTTGGGGGAATCACAATTCCGGCGACCAAGCCCATGTCTTCAAAATCCAAACCCGGTACCCTTTGCAATTCCATAGCAGCCAATCTGTCTTCTAATCCCTTGTACTTATCATCAGCCGGAGGATACTGCTGGTCAGAATAATCTTCATCCTCTTCAACCTCTTCCTCCTCTGCATCAGACTCGGAAGGCACCGCAACTCGATCTCTTTTACTAGTCCCTTCATCAGAAGTAGGAGGAAATTCAAGCACCCTCCGAGCTTCTCTGTCAAATCTTCTCCCCAAAGTAGCCACTCCGACCCTCTTTTTCTTCTTCACTGGGTCTCTACTCTCCAGATGAGCCTTGATATCCTCTTGACTCTTGACCAAGGTCATCAAGAGTTGCTGGAACTGTGCATTCTGAGCTTGTAGGTCTTTGACTGTTTGCTCGAGATCCATCCTGCTGAAATAAACAGCAGATAGATAAGGAATCCTGGAGTGAGACCTGCTTATGCACATGATGAATGGTATGCTTATGTATGCAATGCATTCAAGGGTTTAGAACATTCAAAATTGTTTCAGACACAGAAGAACGCACGTTATATTAATAAGAAGAAATTTGTTAGTACATAAATGCCCCATGGGCCAAATATTACAAAATAAACTCCTTAAGGTAGAAAGACATTGCGCATCCTCTTTGGTGCGATGTAGGTATTGAGGGCCTCTTGCTCGTGGAGTCGGCAGGTAAGCTCTAGAACCTTCTTTTCGCTGGCGTAGTAGCTAGCTTCAAAAGTGTTCCGTTCCTCCTTGAGCTGAATCCAACTTTTCTGCATTTCCTCCCACGATGTAGGCATGTCTGGATGCAGGATGGTGTAGGGAACCTCTCCTTCATTGACGGGCTCTTTAATCACTGGGAGTACATGAGGATAAGGCATCATTAGACTCTGGGCTCGGGCTCGTACCCACTTGAGATAGGGCTCAAGAGGGATGGAGTTCTTGTATCCCAGAGTCTTGCTATCAACCTTGTTGAGTTTTCCCCAAGCTCTGATGAATCTTTGGCGAAGCCCTTGCGCATTGTTGTCGAAGTCAAAAACTAGGCTAGGAATCAACATGTCATGAGGGCCATCCCTCCGTGCATATCCAAATTGTCTCAAAGCTAGGCAAGGATTGTAGGTGATACCTCCTCTGATTCCAAGCAAAGGAACATTAGGAAACTCTCCGCAACGATCGACGATGATGACATTTTCTCTGGACCGAGAACACCAATGCACATCAGAATGAGTGAGAGTCATCAACCGTTGGGACCACCTTATACCTTGATCATTCTTCAAGACAAATTGTGGAAGGTGCGAAATAAACCACCTTGCGAGGATAGGAGTACAGCACATGAGAACACCCCTCTTTCTCATTGTTCGTGTGTAAAATGAGTGAAGGATGTCCCCAAGCAATGTTGGTATTGGATTCCTGGACAAGAAGATTTTGACGGCGTTGACATCTACCAATTGGTCAGGATTTGGGAACAAGACCAACCCATAGATAAGGAGTGCCACAATCTCTTCAAAGGCTTGTAGGTCCAATGAGTTCCAACATTCTTGTGCCTTCTCAAACAAGAACTTTGCTAAGAATCCTTTGACGCCGCTTCTGGTTTCCCAATGCCCCTTGATTTCAGATGGTTGTAGATGTAGTGCTCGAGCAACATCTTCAGGCTTTGGCTCCTTCTCCATACCGTTGAAGGGTTGTTGATTAAGGATAGGGATTCTTAGGAGTTGAGAAAACTCCTCCAAAGTGGGAACCAACTGATAATCAGGGAAAGTGAAGCAATGGTGAAGAGGGTCAAAGAACTGGAATAGCACTTTCATCATGTCTTCTTCAATGTTGGTGTTGACTAGGCTGAGCAGTCTACCATGTCTTTCACTGAAGGATGAATTTTCCGGAATTCTTGAAGTGATCTCCTTGAGTTGAGGAGAGATTCTCACAAGGTTGACTTGAATGGTATTTCTGCGAGGTATTTCCATGACCTGCAAAACAAGAACAATGATGAAGATCCAAACCCTTGAAATGGTTAGTGAATGCATATGATGCTTTATGATGTTTATGATGTATGCACAAGACATATGTACAAGCAAATCACACCAAACCCTAGTTCAGGCTTGCATGGGGTTTCATAGGTAAGTACCCTCTTGAGTGTAGTTGGCTTAAAAACCTGTCCTATAAATAGTAACCGGGTTCTAAGGAGCTCAATATCACTGGATTGTTTTCATTGTTCATTGTTTTGGTTTAGCCACTTAACTAGCGACCAAAATATTCCAAGAAAACAACCCTCAATGAGTGTAGTATCGAGTATCTACCAACTTCGGACTGCACCAAAGCCGGTCATCTCACTACCCCTAATAAAAGGCCAAGATGGTCAAGTAAGGTTCTAGGTCATTAGTGCTTAGTGACATCACTCAGCGGCCCCGTACTCTCCTTGATTGAACTCAAGGGTTACCGGTACTCACAAATATGTCGCACTAATATAGCTATTGCTTAGACCGTGTCGGTATACCCCGCACAGTTTCCACAACGTATTGCTATCTATGAATGTTTCCCAAATCCGGGTTTAGGATTTCAAGCCCAAAACAAAGAACCAAAAGATAAAGCAAACAAAACATACAATTAGTCATGCAAGAGGGTGATCTAAGCCCTAAGGTTACTCCACTTTAAAATTCTCCCCAGCAGAGTCGCCAGTTCTGTGATACGGTGGGAGAACTGACTAGGGTTTTGCGTTTGTTTTCGCAAATGTTTCGGTTGAGCAAGAGTCGCCACCGACTTTTTATTTTATCCTAAGGAAAGGTTTAAAAAGCACAGAAAAAACCTTTGAGATTTTTCTTGGGTTCGGGGAGTAGATTATAGAAGGGGAAGGTATTAGCACCCCTTCTATCCATGGTTATCCATGGGCTCTTAAGTACTTGCTTAGATCAACTTGCCTTAGTTTTCAATTGTTTGAAATGGTGCTTTGTGTGTGGTTTTGAAAATGTTTTGAAAAAGATGCCTTGTATTAGGCTAACCTTGTAACAATTCTTTACTCGAATGTTTTACAAAAGGTGTTTTATCTTTAAAAAGATGTTTCAAGGGTTTGAAAAGTTGATTTTGAAAGTGTTTGTGAAGTGGGTTTGGAAATTAGGCAAGTGTTTTCTTTGCAAATTGACAAGTACTTAAGAGTTTATCTACCCTAAAGTTTTCTCAAAGGTTTTGTCATGTTTTAAACCCTTTTGACAAATTTGTTCCACCATTGCATTTGGTGGACAATCTTGCCTTAGGAGATGAAAGGGACAGGCGCGGGTCATCGTTTGGATCATAATTGCAACGGCGTTAAATGTCTTTGGGCAATTTTCTTTGAGGGACTTGATCATTTGTTTTTGTTTTGTTTTGAAAAGTTTTATCGAGGGACGATGATCATTCAATTTGTTTGCTTTGCCCAAGGAAATTCAACATACAACATGGCCCAATTATTTGAAGGCAACAAAGTGGAATACCCTAGGGGTGCAAGTGTGAGATGTGTTATTTATTTTCATGCTCATTCATCTTGTATTAGGTCAAACTATTTTTTGTCGTTTTTCGCATGCAAACCCTAATTCTAACATGGCATAATTAGAAAGCGTATAAAGTGCGAAATTTAAATTCCTACGCTATTACAACATAATAATATAGGGAGGGGGGTACAAATTTACAAATGGGGGATATTTAGACAAGAACTTAAATCTAAATTATTACATCATTTTTTTTGAATATTTGCAAGGTGAATAAATTGCATAATTAAATAGAAATTAAATAAATATGCAAAATGCAAAAAGAAAGTTTTTATATGTATGAAAAAAAAATGTTGTTTATGTAAAATAAAATAAGAAAATAAAAAGGTATTATTTTTGAGTATTTTCATATTTAGGGCAAAAACCCTAATTTTAATCAAAATGTACATTAATTAATTAATTCACATAATATTTATTATTTGCAAAAAAAAAAATGGTATATTTATAAAAAGGCCTTTTTTAGTATTAAATAAAAAAATAAAATATGTACATTATTGGATATTTTATTCTAAGTATATTAACAAATATGTATTTATATACATTATTTTAAATATGTATCATGGATAAATAATAATAATAATATTTAATATTTTTTAGAAAATAGTATTTTTTGTATGAAATATTTTCAGAGGGTAATATAAAATAAAAAATGAAAATGAGAATGTATTTACACTATTTTTCTATTTATCCTAAATAATAATATATATACATATATGTATAAATCAAAAGAAAATCAAATAAATACCAAATAAAATCAAAAAATGATGAGAAAATTATTTTCAAAATTTTAATATGCTGAGAAAAAATAAACAAGTCAAACAAAAAAAGAAAAAGTCAAAAAGGATTAAAAATAAGACAAATGGGCTTGGGGGGTGTAATAGCAAAACCAGGGTGCAAAAAGAAATAACAACAAGCCCAGCCCAGGAAGCTGTTATCTTCAACCTTCAGACAACCAATTTCAAAAAAACGCGCGCCTGCTTCTCAAGTTCCTAACTCCTGATCCTTTGATTTTTTGAACAAACTTCCAACACAAAAGATGTTAAGCATGAATCCACGATTCCAAATATATAAAAAACATCTCCTAACTCTCAAAAATGAGAGAGAATTTTAGTGATCCCAAATCTTAACCTAAGTTTTCTGCCATTTTCAAACTCCAAATTCTCTCTACTCAGGCAAAAGAAATGAAATGTAAAGCTATGTACATGTTCAGGGCTATGAGTAGAACCTTGTTTCTTCACAAACTTAAGACTAAAGATGCATGATAAGAGAGATACGAGTTCAAAATTTTACCTGTGCAGTTGAACTTCTATCTGGAGAATGAGGAGCTTTCAGTGCAAGGTGATGATTGGAAAAGCTTCCTTGAGATTCAGGGATGCTGTTCCAATGGCTACTTCGTCTTGAAAGCTTCTGAATCAAGCTGTAGAACTTCACCTGCAAGTCAAAGATGTGAAAATGGTGGAAGTGGTTAGAGCAACTACAGATCGTGCCTTACCTTCTGGGTAACTTGCATAGGTTGTAAGGAAGGTAGAGGAACAAGTTTGGACAAAAATGCTTGAAGGGATTGAGAGATAGCACTCAATCTGCAGGGCTTGCTCTGTTTGAGAAGTTTTGTGGTGTTTCTGAGATGGAGAGTGTTTGAGAGGCAAATGACTTGTGCAAAAGCTTTGTTGGGTAGTTTGGAATGTGTTTGATAAGTTCTTTTTTGTGTGTCTAGGCTGATATGAAAGTTGTTGTGAGATATGCAATGTTACTTGAATTTTAAGCAAACAAAGCAAGTTGGTGTTTTAGATCAGTAGGGGGCCTCTAATCCTGCTGCAAAGTCTCCCTTGATCAGAGCAACTTGTCCATAATCTTATGCCAAAAGGATTTAGCTTGTACCTTCTTGATTTGCAATTGGACATAAAGCTAATCTTTTCAAGAATGGAAAGTTTACTTTATCTAAAAATGGATCAATCTTGTGTACAATGCTTGAACTCATGGAACAACACTTTGGCACAATGAACAAGCATTAAATTAAGGAGTGTAATTTGGTTTAAGGACCTGTAAAGTAGCACAAACTATGCTGAGTTCAAATTTGCAAAGTTATGGACATGGAACTTGGTCATGAACAAAGTGGTTTTTTGCTATATTGTGAAATTCGATTCTCTCTAACCATGAGGTTGTTTGAGAAGTTCTTGGACATTTTGGAAAGCTTGGAATGTGTACTACAATCCATTTTTGAAATGCAAATTGAAATTCCAAGTGTAAGGGTATGAAAAATGGCCTTGAAGTGGGGTAGAAAACCTTGTCAAAATAGGTTAAAATTCTACTAAGTTAAAAATGGTTTAGTGCCCTTATTCAAAAAATTATAACTTGAGATACAAGCTTCAAATGAGAAAACTTTGTGAATCAAAGTTGTAGATTATGCAACAAGCTACAACTTTCATGTTTTGACTTTTGTTTGAATCCAAATGGATCTTGGTGAAAAGGTGGGGCAAAGTTGGAAAAAAATTAGGGTTTTTCATAACTTAGAAAAATTCTAAGTTATGAAAAATTCCATTTTCTAACCCTAATTTGCAATTTGTGATTTCTTGGTGAACAAGTTTCATGATTTGGCATGTTTTGATGAAAAATGAATCTTGACTCTTGATTTTGACCAAAAAAGTCAAAGTTTGACTTTTCAGTATACAGTCAAAACTGATCAATTGACTGGAAAATTCAACTATCAATCTTGTGTACTTGGGATCTTTTGAACTTGTTGAGCATGTCAAGATAATTCCATGGGGTCCTTGAGTCTATGTGTGAGCTTGGTTTGCCATTGGCTAGGTCAAACAGTCAAAAATTGTCTCTGTACAGTCAAAACCCTAAAAATGACCATTTTGCCCTTTTGGTGATCTGATCAAATTTCTTATTGAATTGTGATCCAAACTTGGTCAAATGGTTCCTAGGAGTTCATAATGTTGATGTGGATAAAATTTCATGAGATTTGACTGTCAATTGGCCACAGTTGACTTTTCCCCCAATACAGTTGATTTCTAGGTCAACTGTCCAATTGACTGGGCAAAACTTGGAATCAAGACTTGAAATTTGGTATGGATAAACTTAGGAGGTCAATATGAAGCAAGAAAGTCATCTTGGGCACTTTAGGTCAAAAAATCTTTGTGCAAACACAAACCCTAATTTGGGGTTAGCAGTGCAAGGAGGAGTCTTGAGCAGATGAAATCCTAACTGGATCTTGAGCTTCAAGAGCTGTGTGAGGAGAAATCAATGAGAAATGGGAGGGCAAATTTTGGGGTACAACACAAAGCGTATGTCTGTTTCGAAGTTTTTTTTTTTTTGAAAATGCATTTTTTCAGTAAAAACAAGTGAATTTTATAAACTGTGATGTCAACTCGTTATTTTACAGCAAGCCTTAAGGAGTCAGGATACCTTTCGTAACAGTATGCTTTCGAACTAACCCATGCTTCAGCTAGGACTTTTAAGGGTTGTAGCGTGGCCTGGTTCATGGTTTAAGAAACAAAGGATAAAGGCTCAAATTTATTTGTACCCACCCGTTCTTCGTGATGTTCTTCAAACCTAAACTCAGCTGATCGTGGGTTAGACCTTGTTTGAGTCTTTGCTTTGATATACCAGTGATGGTTCGGTTACTGATGGTTTATTTTGAATAGGCAGTTGTTTCTTTTTATTGAGGGTTTGTAGGACCTCTTTCTTTTTTGATTTCGTTATCCCTGTTTTTTGCCTGAACTGTTTCTTTTTGTGATTACAGTCAGCGGGATGCCCCAGTTTTTGTAAGTCTCCTTCATAGGTTTTGACTTAATGGGCTTTTTATTTTTGAGAGATGACGACTGCCTGTCTTTATGATTATTCGGAACCATCACTGTCTTTTGTTTTGTGAGGACCTCTTTGGTGCTATTCGTTGTGCACTTGGATCAGCTGAGAGAACTACCCTGCCCCAGGTTATGATTAAGGGTTTTAATTTTCGAAAAGAAAAAACTCCTACTTCTTTGGCTCAAAGGGGTTGACGAGGGATTACCATCCTTATAACTCCAGTGTTTAGGAATTGAAACAATGCCTGTACCTCATCAGCGGGGTCTGTTCAAAAGCATACGGTAAATTATGGTATCATTTTCGTCATCCTCCCTCAAGAGGCTTAGAATTTTTCAATCAAGAGTTGATCATCACAAAAATATGAAAACAGTTTGCGTATAGTGAATACGAAATAATTACTTCAAAACAGACATGTGTAATGCATTAATGAAATAACAATGTTTGACATGAATACAATGTTTGAACAATCAAAGAAAAAAAACAACTTGAACATTCGAATGAACAAAAAATTTCTAATCCTAGCCACGTTTTGGCAAGGGAGCAGTGATCACATCGGGAGTCTCTGGAGAGTCGAACTGGACTTCCTTTGCGTCGATCAGATCCTGAACCTTGTTTCTCAAAGTCCAACAATCATCTGTAGCGTGCCCCGGGCTGTCAGAATGATAAGCGCAGCGAACGTTGGGGTTATACCTTGAAGGTGTCCTGTTGGGATTCTTAGGAGGGTCCCTTAGAGTTACAAACTTGGTCTCCAGCAGCTGTGGCAATATCTGGGACAAGGTCATGCCAAGGGGAGTGAATTTCCTTTTAGGTCTCTCTTCCCTTTGTTGGTTGCGATGTTGAGGAGCATCGGCCGGTTTTGAGATAACTACTGCGTTGATAGCACTAGATTCTTTCTTGGACGGTTTCTTCTCAGTGTTCGAGGAATCATTGTTCTGTATCTTCCCTGACTTGATATCGGCTTCAATTCTTTCCCCAATCCAGATTAGGTTTGTAAACCCAGTAGAAGAATTTCCAATCAGATGGTTGAAGAATGGACCAGATAGGGTCCCCAGGAACATATCCACAAGCTCACGGTCAGTCAACGGTGGTTGCACCCTGCCCGCCAGGTCTCTCCACTTTTGCGCGTACTCTTTAAAACCTTCACCCGTCCCCAGTGACATACCCTGGAGTTGGGTACGTGTAGGAGCGAGGTCGGCATTATACTGATACTGCTTATAAAAAGCAGTAGCCAAGTCCTCCCAGTTACTAATAGTGGTTACATCCAGCTGATAGAACCATTCGAGTTAAGTCCCTGAAAGACTCTCCTGGAAGAAATGGATCCATAGATTCTTGTCTGACGTGTAGGGCTAGATCTTCCTTGCGTATGAACGGAGGTGCAACTTAGGGCAGGAAGCCCCGTCGTATTTTGCAAAGGCATGCGCCTTGAACTTGTGAGGGGTCACCACCCCAGGAGATAATCCTAAGTCTCCAAAATCCAACCCAGGCACGCGTTGAATCTCCATAGCATTTAACCGGTCCTCCAGCTGTTTATACCTGTCCCCAGCAGGAGGGTACTGTTCATCATTGAAATCTGTCTCGGTGTCAGAGACCACGGGACTAGGAACCCTTCCTTCTTGGTGACTGCCTTCCCCAACAGATGGAGTAGTCCGCTCAGCTTCATTTTGCAGTGTATTCCCGAGTCTGCGTCTAGGGTTGAACAAAACAGTCCTCTTCTTCTTCTTTTTCAAGAGCAGAGTCTTCAATTCCTGTTGTCCTTGTGCTAAGCTCATGACCAGCTCCTGGAACTGGGCGTTCTGGGCCTGGAGGGCCTTGATAGCTTGTTCATTGGATGATTCAGGATTCATGATGACTACTGAAATAAACAGCGAAGAAGATTAAGCAACCTGTAGAACAGAGTACCTGTAATACAATGATATGTATGTATGCATGCGATGTTTTCAAGGATCTCGCGGGGTAAACAAGAAACAAACATTGTTAGAATCAGGTAGCTTGATTGAAGGAATTTCAGGTTGTTGAGAATCCTTCTTCAAGGGTCAAGGCTCACCATATCGAGTGGGTCATAGCCCCTGACTCAAGTCATTAACCTTGGCTAGAGGAAAATAAATCCCCTTTACCCCTTGCTGGACATTTGATTCATCATGACCTGCATCACAAGCCCTTGAGATCATTGAAATGGATTAGTTTTTATGTAGGATGTATGATGTTATGCTATGCGTGGAGTAATGTAAGTAGGCCCTGTAATGAGTCCCAATTAAGGACTGTAAACAAAACCTGCAAGAAACTCATGTGTTAGGTAATAAGAATGTGCAAGTAGTCCAAGTATGAAGGCACACAAGTCACACAGAAGAGCCCTTAGAGTTTAGGCCAGCATGAAGTTTGGGGTACTACCCTCTTGAAGTTGGTGGGCTCAAAAACCTGTCCTATCACAAGTAACCGGGTTCTAAGGAGCTCAATATCATTGGGTTGTTTTCTATGTTCATTGTTTTGATTTAGCCACTGAACTGGAGATCAAAATATTCCAAGAAAACAACCCTCAATGAGTGTAGTATCAAGTATCAACCAACTTTGGACTGTACCAAACTCAGTCATCTCACTACCCGTAAAGAGGCAAGGATGGTCAAGTAAGGTTCCTAAGGTTAGTTGATGCTTCACGACACCACGTGGCGGCCCCATACTCTCCTTGACTTGACTCAAGGGTTACCGGTACTCACCAAAGTGCCACATCAACGTAGCAAACTGCTTCAACCATGTCGGTATACCCCACACAGTTCTCTCACAGTTTGTTGCTACTTTCTAAGAAGGTATCCCCCGGATCCGGGTTAGGATCTATAAAACTCTGAAACAGGCCCACAATTTTAAAGCAAGCAAAGCAGGCAATTGAAAACATAAGAGTGGTCTAATCCTAAGGTACACCTCACTTTTATAATATGTCCCCAGCAGATTCGCCTGTTCTGTGATCGGTGGGAATGAGAACTGACTGTTTTTTAAGCTGGTTTCGCAAAATGTCGCGGTAAGCAAGAGTCGCCACCGTCTTTTATGTTCTCCAACATGGAAAGGACAAAAGCACAGCAAAATTCCTTATTCGAGATGTCTCTCGGTTCGGGAGGTAGATTTATAGAAAGGGAAGGTATTAGCACCCTTTCTATCCGTGGTTATCCACGGGCTCTTAGGTACTCACTCTTATGTTTTCAAAAATTGTTTGCTTCTTAAGTGTGTGTGGGTTTTGAAAAAAAGTTTCGTTTGAAAACTTCTAGGTAACTCTTGTATCAGTCCTCAAGAGTGTATGAAGTATTGTTTGAAAACTTTTTGAAAGTGTAAGGTGAGAAAAGTATTTTGTTTGTTTTGAAAAGAGCAAGTACCCATGAGTCATCTACCTACCCTAAGGAATTAAGCTGTGTAAGAGTCCTTTAGATAGTGTTATCCCACCATTGAGAGGTAGGTAGCACCATCGTTGGAGTTGTTCGGGTCAATTCGATTATCGGGACATATGTGGTCACTGAAGCAATGGTAGGACACCTTAGAAGTAACCCTAATGTCCTAGATCCTTTTATCCGAGGCAACCATTTCGAGGCAACTGGATCTTTAGACAAAGGGTGACCTCTAAGATGTCCTGTACTTGATGACCACGTTTCGAGGCAACGAGTGAAGCGTACCCTAGGAGTGGCATGTGCTTTGTGTGTTGTTTTTCAGTTAATTGTCTTTGTACATGTTATTTGTGAGCTACGGATTAATTTTATTTACATACATTCTTTCATGCATTTAGCAAATAGGGGTGCGGAAAATTAAAGTGCGGGAATGTAAAGCTACGCTATTACAAGACGCGGGTCTATACATCGCCAAAAAAACAAAGACCCATTTTGATAAAGTGCGGAAAGTAAAGAAGCAATAAACCTAATTACTATTACATTCTTGGAAGCAGTTACATAATAATCAAAATAAAATAAATGCGCGCGAATAAAAATTAATCGGGAATGCCTTAAGGGTTTGGACCCTTTTAAGAAAAGAAATGAATTTTTTGTCTTTTTTGAATTAAATGCAATTAATTAAATAAAGCCTAACCTAATTAATTAATTTATTAAAAGAAAATATTTTTGTGTTTTTATGTTTTTATGAAATAAAATAAAAGAATTAAAATTCTAAGTTAACCTAATTCTAAATTATTTTAGTTATTTAAAAAAGTTAAAATGGCCTAATTAAAGCTAATTCAATTATTTAATATTTATTTACAAAAATAAAATAATAATAATAAAAATGATGTTAGTTCTTTTTTTTTTTTATAAAAAATATTAGTTGGTTAATTTGTTAATAAAAAATAAAATAAAGCATATAAAAAAATGAAAATGACAAAATAAAAAAAAAGGGAAGAGTAAACCCAAGGGGGTGTGGGCTGGAATTTGGGGGTGTTTGATTGGAATTATGGCCCATTGAAGCTTCAGCCACATTGACCTTTGGAATTGAGTGGAACGTTGTTGACTCCTGAGCATGGTGCTCCTCACTTCTTGGCCCTTGGATCTGCACTGATGGACACTTGGTTGGCTCTTGGATGAGGTTTATGGTGCTCATCATTTGGGAATCTGCACAAGAATGCATTGAAAAAAATAATATGAGATTTATGGGGGGACCTGGGAATCGAACCCAGGTCCCAAGGGTTGCTGCACACGCTTTCCACCAGCCCAACCACCTGCTTTTAGTCATTAGTATAACAAAGAGAAAATATTATATTGGAAAATTAATGAACATGCTGTACACTCAAAAAGCGCGCCCTTTTTTGAACTATCCATCCATACATCACCACGTCGTCATCGCCTTCATTCACCATTGTTCCTTTTACGCCATCAGCGGTGGATCTCTTGAACAGATTATGATTCGGTCCCGGTGGTATGTGATTGAGGTTGACGTCAGAGACCCGTCGGGTTCGGATCTGGTGGTGTTTGAATCGGTGAAGGCGGAGCTTGACTGCGAGATTGTCGCATTTGGTACGTTTTGTGCATCTCGGATCTGAGTTCTTGGCGTTTGAGTCGCAGTACCAGTGCGGTTGAGGCTGAAGGAAGTAAGGTCGTGTTGATGGCTGTGGAGTCCGTCTTCGACGACGAGATGTTTGTGGTGTCGCTGGCCTAGTATGTCGGCCGCGACGGAAGTGTGAACAGGTGTATGGTCGGAGATCGACGGTGCCAGAAATGTGTGTTCGATCTGCTATGGGATTCGATCAGAGAAGCAGTTTTGTTGTGAATTGTTATTATTAGAATTGATGGTTAATAATGATAGCAGTAACTTCTGTACTGAAGAATATGGTGAATAGCCTGTTGAATTTACAGATTCATTAAACAAAGTTTAACAAAGTTGGTATTGGCTTTTTTGTGTGATGTTAAAGCTATGAATGGTGTTGAATATTATAGTATGAAAGTTTGGTGAATTATGTACAAGGCGGGATTTAGAAATTAGGTGTGAGAATTGGGAAAGAAATTGGTCTTGTGGGGTTGTTTTCACCAAAAGAAAAAGAGTTTGACTTTGTTCTTGATTTTTTTGGAATTGGTTCTGGCCGTCTCAATGAGCTCTTTCTAGGTCTTGAATCAAGTATGGAAGGCTTGCATATATGGTTCTGAATGAGAATCAATCCAAATCATGAGCCTTAAACCAATGTAATTATGTTTTGGATTTTGCCATAACCTCTATTGAAGAAACTTGCCTTTCTTATCAAAATTTGAATTTTTATGCTTGAAATAGGATGTACATGAAATTGGTATGTGTTTCATGATGCATCAAGGCTATTCAAACTCAAAGATATCCCTTAATTAATTTTCTTGATTTTTATTTGAATTTTAAAGATTTAAAATGAATTAAACCAAATAAAATTAAATAAAAATAGAAAAATTAATTTTTAATCTTGAAATAAATCATGGGACACGTGGGAGGCATGGCAAAGCTTAACCAAGTGGAAAAAGTGGGCACTTTTGTCAAAAATTGAAGTTTCAAGGATAGTTGACTTTTGCCATTTCACAAAAATTTCCCAACTTCTCCAATGCATATCTTGCTCAATTTTGATCATATGAACATGTTCTTGGACATTTTGGAAAGGTCTTGAAGTCCTCTAACCAATGCCTTTGGTCCCATGTCATTTTGATTTACCAATCTCAAGTTATGGTCTTTGACTTATGTGATACGGTGGGAGAACTGACTAGGGTTTTGCGTTTGTTTTCGCAAATGTTTCGGTTGAGCAAGAGTCGCCACCGACTTTTTATTTTATCCTAAGGAAAGGTTTAAAAAGCACAGCAAAAAACCTTTGAGATTTTTCTTGGGTTCGGGGAGTAGATTATAGAAGGGGAAGGTATTAGCACCCCTTCTATCCATGGTTATCCATGGGCTCTTAGGTACTTGCTTAGATCAACTTGCCTTAGTTTTAAATTGTTTGAAATGGTGCTTGTGTGTGGCTTTGAAAAGGTTTGAAAAAGATGCCTTGCATAGGCTACCCTTGTAACAATTCTTTACTCGAATGTTTTACAAAGGTGTTTGTCTTTTTGAAAAGATGTTTCAAGGGTTTGAAAAGTTGATTTTGAAAGTGTTTGTGAAGTGGGTTTTTGAAATAAGGCAAGTGTTTTCTTTGCAAATCGACAAGTACTTAAGAGTTTATCTACCCTAAAAGTTTCTCAAAGATTTTTGTCATGTTTTAAACCTTTTGACAATTTTGTTCCACCATTGTATTTGGTGGACAATCTTGTCTTAGGATGTGAAAAGGGACGAGCGCCGGGTCATCGTTTAGACCATAATTGCAATAGTGTTAAATGTCTTTGGGCAATTTTTTTCTTAAAAAGGGACTTGATCATTTTATTTAGGCAACATTTTGAGGGACTATGATCATTTGATTGTTTGTTTTAC